>CM062055.1:36257719-36983922 GCA_030954485.1 Citrullus mucosospermus | reverse complement strand
CGCGCCTTCTCGGCCTGAATTTGGTATCCACGCGTCAAGGACTCGTCGAGGAACGTGAAACAAATTTGGTTGGCCCAGAATCTCGGAGATAAGGGGCGTACAGGCACATAAACAGGGAAGAAGCCGTTGCACGAACAGCGTAAAGGCCCCAGAAAAAAACTGAGTCCGGGGCATCATTTTCGATTTTTTTGGGCCAAACTTCCACGTCCATCAAACTGAGCTACGAAGTTGCTAGGAGTGAGATTTCGGCTCAGTTACAGACAGGCCGAAATTTGGTCATTTTTGGCTGGGGCATAGCCTAATTTAGCCCCTTTTCGTACGATTTTCGTCCGACATTTTTTCGGGGCTCGAGGCGCGCTCTTCTCGGCCTGAATTTGGTATCCACGCGTCAAGGACTCGTCGAGGAACGTGAAACAAATTGGTTGGCCCAGAATCTCGGAGATAAGGGGGCGTACCAGGCAATAAACAGGGAAGAAGCCGTTGCACGAACAGCGTAAAGGCCCCAGAAAAAAACTGAGTCCGGGGCATCATTTTCGATTTTTTTGGGCCAAACTTCCACGTCCATCAAACTGAGCCTACGAAGTTGCTAGGAGTGAGATTTCGGCTCAGTTACAGACAGGCCGAAATTTGGTCATTTTTGGCTGGGGCATAGCCTAATTTAGCCCTTTTTCGTACGATTTTCGTCGACATTTTTTCGGGGCTCGAGGCGCGCTCTTCTCGGCCTGAATTTGGTATCCACGCGTCAAGGACTCGTCGAGGAACGTGAAACAAATTGGTTTGGCCCAGAATCTCGGAGATAAGGGGGCGTACCAGGCACATAAACAGGGAAGAAGCCGTTGCACGAACAGCGTAAAGGCCCCCAGAAAAAACTGAGTCCGGGGCATCATTTTTCGATTTTTTTGGGCCAAACTTCACGTCCATCAAACTGAGCCTACGAAGTTGCTAGGAGTGAGATTTCGGCTCAGTTACAGACAGGCCGAAATTTGGTCATTTTGGGTGGGGCATAGCCTAATTTAGCCCTTTTTCGTACGATTTTCGTCCGACATTTTTTCGGGGCTCGAGGCGCGCTCTTCTCGGCCTGAATTTGGTATCCACGCGTCAAGGACTCGTCGAGGAACGTGAAACAAATTGGTTTGGCCCAGAATCTCGGAGATAAGGGGGCGTACCAGGCACATAAACAGGGAAGAAGCGTTGCACGAACAGCGTAAAGGCCCCCAGAAAAAAACTGAGTCCGGGGCATCATTTTCGATTTTTTTGGGCCAAACTTCCACGTCCATCAAACTGAGCCTACGAAGTTGCTAGGAGTGAGATTTCGGCTCAGTTACAGACAGGCCGAAATTTGGTCATTTTGGCTGGGGCATAGCCTAATTTAGCCCCTTTTTCGTACGATTTTCGTCGACATTTTTTCGGGGCTCGAGGCGCGCTCTTCTCGGCCTGAATTTGGTATCCACGCGTCAAGGACTCGTCGAGGAACGTGAAACAAATTGGTTTGGCCCAGAATCTCGGAGATAAGGGGGCGTACCAGGCACATAAACAGGGAAGAAGCCGTTGCACGAACAGCGTAAAGGCCCCAGAAAAAACTGAGTCGGGGCATCATTTTTCGATTTTTTTTGGGCCAAACTTCCACGTCCATCAAATGAGCCTACGAAGTTGCTAGGAGTGAGATTTCGGCTCAGTTACAGACAGGCCGAAATTTGGTCATTTTGGCTGGGGCATAGCCTAATTTAGCCCTTTTTCGTACGATTTTCGTCCGACTTTTTCGGGGCTCGAGGCGCGCTCTTCTCGGCCTGAATTTGGTATCCACGCGTCAAGGACTCGTCGAGGAACGTGAAACAAATTGGTTGGCCCAGAATCTCGGAGATAAGGGGGCGTACCAGGCACATACAGGGAAGGAAGAAGCCGTTGCACGAACAGCGTAAAGGCCCCAGAAAAAAACTGAGTCCGGGGCATCATTTTCGATTTTTTTTGGGCCAAACTTCCACGTCCATCAAACTGAGCCTACGAAGTTGCTAGGAGTGAGATTTCGGCTCAGTTACAGACAGGCCGAAATTTGGTCATTTTTGGGGGGGCATAGCCTAATTTAGCCCCTTTTTCGTACGATTTCGTCCGACATTTTTTCGGGGCTCGAGGCGCGCTCTTCTCGGCCTGAATTGGTATCCACGCGTCAAGGACTCGTCGAGGAACGTGAAACAAATTGGTTTGGCCCAGAATCTCGGAGATAAGGGGGCGTACCAGGCACATAAACAGGGAAGAAGCCGTTGCACGAACAGCGTAAAGGCCCCAGAAAAAAACTGAGTCCGGGGCATCATTTTTCGATTTTTTTGGGCCAAACTTCCACGTCCATCAAACTGAGCCTACGAAGTTGCTAGGAGTGAGATTTCGGCTCAGTTACAGACAGGCCGAATTTGGTCATTTTTGGCTGGGGCATAGCCTAATTTAGCCCCTTTTTCGTACGATTTTCGTCCGACATTTTTCGGGGCTCGAGGCGCGCTCTTCTCGGCCTGAATTGGTATCCACGCGTCAAGGACTCGTCGAGGAACGTGAAACAAATTGTTTGGCCCAGAATCTCGGAGATAAGGGGGCGTACCAGGCACATAAACAGGGAAGAAGCCGTTGCACGAACAGCGTAAAGGCCCCCAGAAAAAAACTGAGTCCGGGGCATCATTTTTCGATTTTTTTGGGCCAAACTTCCACGTCCATCAAACTGAGCCTACGAAGTTGCTAGGAGTGAGATTTCGGCTCAGTTACAGACAGGCCGAAATTTGGTCATTTTTGGCCTGGGGCATAGCCTAATTTAGCCCCTTTTTCGTACGATTTTCGTCCGACATTTTTCGGGCTCGAGCGCGCGCTTCTCGGCCTGAATTTGGTATCCACGCGTCAAGGACTCGTCGAGGAACGTGAAACAAATGGTTTGGCCAGAATCTCGGAGATAAGGGGGCGTACCAGGCACACATAAACAGGGAGAAGCGTTGCACGAACAGCGTAAAGGCCCCCAGAAAAAACTGAGTCCGGGGCATCATTTTTCGATTTTTTTTTTTGGGCCAAACTTCCACGTCCATCAAATGAGCCTACGAAGTTGCTAGGAGTGAGATTTCGGCTCAGTTACAGACAGGCCGAAATTTGGTCATTTTTGGCTGGGGCATAGCCTAATTTAGCCCCTTTTTCGTACGATTTTCGTCCGACATTTTTCGGGGCTCGAGGCGCGCTCTTCTCGGCCTGAATTTGGTATCCACGCGTCAAGGACTCGTCGAGGAACGTGAAACAAATTGGTTTGGCCCAGAATCTCGGAGATAAGGGGCGTACCAGGCACATAAACAGGGAAGAAGCCGTTGCACGAACAGGTAAAGGCCCCAGAAAAAAACTGAGTCCGGGGCATCATTTTTCGATTTTTTTTGGGCCAAACTTCCACGTCCATCAAACTGAGCCTACGAAGTTGCTAGGAGTGAGATTTCGGCTCAGTTACAGACAGGCCGAAATTTGGTCATTTTTGGCTGGGGCATAGCCTAATTTAGCCCCTTTTTCGTACGATTTTCGTCCGACATTTTTTTCGGGGATCGAGGCGCGCTCTTCTCGGCCTGAATTTGGTATCCACGCGTCAAGGACTCGTCGAGGAACGTGAAACAAATTGGTTTGGCCCAGAATCTCGGAGATAAGGGGGCGTACCAGGCACATAAACAGGGAAGAAGCCGTTGCACGAACAGCGTAAAGGCCCCCAGAAAAAAACTGAGTCCGGGGCATCATTTTTCGATTTTTTTTTGGCCAAACTTCCACGTCCATCAAACTGAGCCTACGAAGTTGCTAGGAGTGAGATTTCGGCTCAGTTACAGACAGGCCGAAATTTGGTCATTTTTGGCTGGGGCATAGCCTAATTAGCCCCTTTTTCGTACGATTTTCGTCCGACATTTTTTTCGGGGCTCGAGGCGCGCTCTTCCTCGGCCTGAATTTGGTATCCACGCGTCAAGGACTCGTCGAGGAACGTGAAACAAATTGGTTTGGCCCAGAATCTCGGAGATAAGGGGGCGTACCAGGCACATAAACAGGGAAGAAGCCGTTGCACGAACAGCGTAAAGCCCCCAGAAGAAAACTTAGTCCGGGGCATCACTTTTCGATTTTTTTTTGGGCCAAACTTCCACGTCCATCAAACTGAGCCTACGAAGTTGCTAGGAGTGAGATTTCGGCTCAGTTACAGACAGGCCGAAATTTGGTCATTTTTGGCCTGGGGCATAGCCTAATTTAGCCCCTTTTTCGTACGATTTTTCGTCCGACATTTTTTCGGGGCTCGAGGCGCGCTCTTCTCGGCCTGAATTGGTATCCACGCGTCAAGGACTCGTCGAGGAACGTGAAACAAATTGGTTTGGCCCAGAATCTCGGAGATAAGGGGGCGTACCAGGCACATAAACAGGGAAGAAGCCGTTGCACGAACAGCGTAAAGGCCCCCAGAAGAAAAACTGAGTCCGGGGCATCATTTTCGATTTTTTTTTGGGCCAAACTTCCACGTCCATCAAACTGAGCCTACGAAGTTGCTAGGAGTGAGATTTCGGCTCAGTTACAGACAGGCCGAAATTTGGTCATTTTTGGCTGGGGCATAGCCTAATTTAGCCCCTTTTTCGTACGATTTTCGTCCGACATTTTTTCGGGGCTCGAGGCGCGCTCTTCTCGGCCTGAATTTGGTATCCACGCGTCAAGGACTCGTCGAGGAACGTGAAACAAATTGGTTTGGCCCAGAATCTCGGAGATAAGGGGGCGTACCAGGCACATAACAGGGAAGAAGCCGTTGCACGAACAGCGTAAAGGCCCCCAGAAAAAACTGAGTCCGGGGCATCATTTTTCGATTTTTTTTGGGCCAAACTTCCACGTCCATCAAACTGAGCCTACGAAGTTGCTAGGAGTGAGATTTCGGCTCAGTTACAGACAGGCCGAAATTTGGTCATTTTTGGCTGGGCATAGCCTAATTTAGCCCCTTTTTCGTACGATTTTCGTCCGACATTTTTCGGGGCTCGAGGCGCGCTCTTCTCGGCCTGAATTTGGTATCCACGCGTCAAGGACTCGTCGAGGAACGTGAAACAAATTGGTTTGGCCCAGAATCTCGGAGATAAGGGGCGTACCAGGCACATAAACAGGGAAGAAGCCGTTGCACGAACAGCGTAAAGGCCCCCAGAAGAAAAACTGAGTCCGGGGCATCATTTTTCGATTTTTTTTTGGGCCAAACTTCCACGTCCATCAAACTGAGCCTACGAAGTTGCTAGGAGTGAGATTTCGGCTCAGTTACAGACAGGCCGAAATTTGGTCATTTTTGGCTGGGGCATAGCCTAATTTAGCCCCTTTTTCGTACGATTTTCGTCCGACATTTTTTCGGGGCTCGAGGCGCGCTCTTCTCGGCCTGAATTGGTATCCACGCGTCAAGGACTCGTCGAGGAACGTGAAACAAATTGGTTTGGCCCAGAATCTCGGAGATAAGGGGGCGTACCAGGCACATAAACAGGGAAGAAGCCGTTGCACGAACAGCGTAAAGGCCCCCAGAAAAAAACTGAGTCCGGGGCATCATTTTTCGATTTTTTTTTGGGCCAAACTTCCACGTCCATCAAACTGAGCCTACGAAGTTGCTAGGAGTGAGATTTCGGCTCAGTTACAGACAGGCCGAAATTTGGTCATTTTTGGCTGGGGCATAGCCTAATTTAGCCCCTTTTTCGTACGATTTTCGTCCGACATTTTTTCGGGGCTCGAGGCGCGCTCTTCTCGGCCTGAATTTGGTATCCACGCGTCAAGGACTCGTCGAGGAACGTGAAACAAATTGGTTTGGCCCAGAATCTCGGAGATAAGGGGGCGTACCAGGCACATAAACAGGGAAGAAGCCGTTGCACGAACAGCGTAAAGGACCCAGAAAAAAATGAGTCCGGGGCATCATTTTTCGATTTTTTTTTGGGCCAAACTTCCACGTCCATCAAACTGAGCCTACGAAGTTGCTAGGAGTGAGATTTCGGCTCAGTTACAGACAGGCCGAAATTTGGTCATTTTTGGCTGGGGCATAGCCTAATTTAGCCCCTTTTTCGTACGATTTTCGTCCGACATTTTTTCGGGGCTCGAGGCGCGCTCTTCTCGGCCTGAATTTGGTATCCACGCGTCAAGGACTCGTCGAGGAACGTGAAACAAATTGGTTTGGCCCAGAATCTCGGAGATAAGGGGGCGTACCAGGCACATAACAGGGAAGAAGCCGTTGCACGAACAGCGTAAAGGCCCCCAGAAAAAACTGAGTCCAGGGCATCATTTTTCGATTTTTTTTGGGCCAAACTTCCACGTCCATCAAACTGAGCCTACGAAGTTGCTAGGAGTGAGATTTCGGCTCAGTTACAGACAGGCCGAAATTTGGTCATTTTTGGCTGGGGCATAGCCTAATTTAGCCCCTTTTTCGTACGATTTTCGTCCGACATTTTTTCGGGGCTCGAGGCGCGCTCTTCTCGGCCTGAATTTGGTATCCACGCGTCAAGGACTCGTCGAGGAACGTGAAACAAATTGGTTTGGCCCAGAATCTCGGAGATAAGGGGGCGTACCAGGCACATAAACAGGGAAGAAGCCGTTGCACGAACAGCGTAAAGGCCCCCAGAAAAAAACTGAGTCCGGGGCATCATTTTCGATTTTTTTTGGGCCAAACTTCCACGTCCATCAAACTGAGCCTACGAAGTTGCTAGGAGTGAGATTTCGGCTCAGTACAGACAGGCCGAAATTTGGTCATTTTTGGCTGGGGCATAGCCTAATTTAGCCCCTTTTTCGTACGATTTTCGTCCGACATTTTTTCGGGGCTCGAGGCGCGCTCTTCTCGGCCTGAATTTGGTATCCACGCGTCAAGGACTCGTCGAGGAACGTGAAACAAATTGGTTTGGCCCAGAATCTCGGAGATAAGGGGGCGTACCAGGCACATAAACAGGGAAGAAGCCGTTGCACGAACAGCGTAAAGGCCCCCAGAAAAAAACTGAGTCCGGGGCATCATTTTTCGATTTTTTTTGGGGCCAAACTTCCACGTCCATCAAACTGAGCCTACGAAGTTGCTAGGAGTGAGATTTCGGCTCAGTTACAGACAGGCCGAAATTTGGTCATTTTGGCTGGGGCATAGCCTAATTTAGCCCCTTTTTCGTACGATTTTCGTCCGACATTTTTTCGGGGCTCGAGGCGCGCTCTTCTCGGCCTGAATTTGGTATCCACGCGTCAAGGACTCGTCGAGGAACGTGAAACAAATTGGTTTGGCCCAGAATCTCGGAGATAAGGGGGCGTACCAGGCACATAAACAGGGAAGAAGCCGTTGCACGAACAGCGTAAAGGCCCCCAGAAAAAACTGAGTCCGGGGCATCATTTTTCGATTTTTTTGGGCCAAACTTCCACGTCCATCAAACTGAGCCTACGAAGTTGCTAGGAGTGAGATTTCGGCTCAGTTACAGACAGGCCGAAATTTGGTCATTTTTGGCTGGGGCATAGCCTAATTTAGCCCCTTTTTCGTACGATTTTCGTCCGACATTTTTTCGGGGCTCGAGGCGCGCTCTTCTCGGCCTGAATTTGGTATCCACGCGTCAAGGACTCGTCGAGGAACGTGAAACAAATTGGTTTGGCCCAGAATCTCGGAGATAAGGGGGCGTACCAGGCACATAAACAGGGAAGAAGCCGTTGCACGAACAGCGTAAAGGCCCCCAGAAAAAAACTGAGTCCGGGGCATCATTTTTCGATTTTTTTTGGGCCAAACTTCCACGTCCATCAAACTGAGCCTACGAAGTTGCTAGGAGTGAGATTTCGGCTCAGTTACAGACAGGCCGAAATTTGGTCATTTTTGGCTGGGGCATAGCCTAATTTAGCCCCTTTTTCGTACGATTTTCGTCCGACATTTTTTCGGGGCTCGAGGCGCGCTCTTCTCGGCCTGAATTTGGTATCCACGCGTCAAGGACTCGTCGAGGAACGTGAAACAAATTGGTTTGGCCCAGAATCTCGGAGATAAGGGGGCGTACCAGGCACATAAACAGGGAAGAAGCCGTTGCACGAACAGCGTAAAGGCCCCCAGAAAAAAACTGAGTCCGGGGCATCATTTTTCGATTTTTTTTGGGCCAAACTTCCACGTCCATCAAACTGAGCCTACGAAGTTGCTAGGAGTGAGATTTCGGCTCAGTTACAGACAGGCCGAAATTTGGTCATTTTTGGCCGGGCATAGCCTAATTTAGCCCCTTTTTCGTACGATTTTCGTCCGACATTTTTTCGGGGCTCGAGGCGCGCTCTTCTCGGCCTGAATTTGGTATCCACGCGTCAAGGACTCGTCGAGGAACGTGAAACAAATTGGTTTGGCCCAGAATCTCGGAGATAAGGGGGCGTACCAGGCACATAAACAGGGAAGAAGCCGTTGCACGAACAGCGTAAAGGCCCCCAGAAAAAAACTGAGTCCGGGGCATCATTTTTCGATTTTTTTTGGGCCAAACTTCCACGTCCATCAAACTGAGCCTACGAAGTTGCTAGGAGTGAGATTTCGGCTCAGTTACAGACAGGCCGAAATTTGGTCATTTTTGGCTGGGGCATAGCCTAATTTAGCCCCTTTTTCGTACGATTTCGTCCGACATTTTTTCGGGGCTCGAGGCGCGCTCTTCTCGGCCTGAATTTGGTATCCACGCGTCAAGGACTCGTCGAGGAACGTGAAACAAATTGGTTTGGCCCAGAATCTCGGAGATAAGGGGGCGTACCAGGCACATAAACAGGGAAGAAGCCGTTGCACGAACAGCGTAAAGGCCCCCAGAAAAAAACTGAGTCCGGGGCATCATTTTTCGATTTTTTTTGGGCCAAACTTCCACGTCCATCAACTGAGCCTACGAAGTTGCTAGGAGTGAGATTTCGGCTCAGTTTGAGACAGGCCGAAATTTGGCCATTTTTGGCTGGGGCATAGCCTAATTTAGCCCCCTTTTTCGTACCATTTTCGTCCGACATTTTTTCGGGGCTCGAGGCGCGCTCTTCTCGGCCTGAATTTGGTATCCACGCGTCAAGGACTCGTCGAGGAACGTGAAACAAATTGGTTTGGCCCAGAATCTCGGAGATAAGGGGCGTACCAGGCACATAAACAGGGAAGAAGCCGTTGCACGAACAGCGTAAAGGCCCCCAGAAAAAACTGAGTCCGGGGCATCATTTTTCGATTTTTTTTGGGCCAAACTTCCACGTCCATCAAACTGAGCCTACGAAGTTGCTAGGAGTGAGATTTCGGCTCAGTTACAGACAGGCCGAAATTTGGCCATTTTTGGCTGGGGCATAGCCTAATTTAGCCCCCTTTTTCGTACCATTTTCGTCCGACATTTTTTCGGGGCTCGAGGCGCGCTCTTCTCGGCCTGAATTTGGTATCCACGCGTCAAGGACTCGTCGAGGAACGTGAAACAAATTGGTTTGGCCCAGAATCTCGGAGATAAGGGGGCGTACCGAGCACATAAACAGGGAAGAAGCCGTTGCACGAACAGCGTAAGGCCCCCAGAAAAAACTGAGTCCGGGGCATCATTTTCGATTTTTTTTGGGCCAAACTTCCACGTCCATCAAACTGAGCCTACGAAGTTGCTAGGAGTGAGATTTCGGCTCAGTTACAGACAGGCCGAAATTTGGTCATTTTTGGCTGGGGCATGGCCTAATTTAGCCCCCTTTTTCGTACCATTTTCGTCCGACATTTTTTCGGGGCTCGAGGCGCGCTCTTCTCGGCCTGAATTTGGTATCCACGCGTCAAGGACTCGTCGAGGAACGTGAAACAAATTGGTTTGGCCCATAACCTCGGAGATAAGGGGGCGTACCAGACACATAAACAGGGATGAAACCGTTGCACGAACAGCGTAAAGCCCCCAGAAGAAAACTAGTCGGGGCATCATTTTTCGATTTTTTTTGGGCCAAACTTCCACGTCCATCAAACTGAGCCTACGAAGTTGCTAGGAGTGAGATTCGGCTCAGTTACAGACAGGCCGAAATTTGGTCATTTTTGGCCGGGGCATAGCCTAATTTAGCCCCTTTTTCGTACGATTTTCGTCCGACATTTTTTCGGGGCTCGAGGCGCGCTCTTCTCGGCCTGAATTCGGTATCCACGCGTCAAGGACTCGTCGAGGAACGTGAAACAAATTGGTTGGCCCAGAATCTCGGAGATAAGGGGGCGTACCAGGCACATAAACAGGGAAGAAGCCGTTGCACGAACAGCGTAAAGGCCCCCAGAGAAAACTGAGTCCGGGCATCATTTTTCGATTTTTTTTGGGCCAAACTTCCACGTCCATCAAACCTGAGCCTACGAAGTTGCTAGGAGTGAGATTTCGGCTCAGTTACAGACAGGCCGAAATTTGGTCATTTTTGGCTGGGGCATAGCCTAATTTAGCCCCTTTTCGTACGATTTTCGTCCGACATTTTTTTCGGGGCTCGAGGCGCGCTCTTCTCGGCCTGAATTTGGTATCCACGCGTCAAGGACTCGTCGAGGAACGTGAAACAAATTGGTTTGGCCCAGAATCTCGGAGATAATGGGGCGTACCAGGCACATAAACAGGGAAGAAGCCGTTGCACGAACAGCGTAAAGGCCCCCAGAAAAAAACTGAGTCCGGGGCATCATTTTTCGATTTTTTTTGGGCCAAACTTCCACGTCCATCAAACTGAGCCTACGAAGTTGCTAGGAGTGAGATTTCGGCTCAGTTACAGACAGGCCGAAATTTGGTCATTTTTGGCCGGGGCATAGCCTAATTTAGCCCCTTTTTCGTACGATTTTCGTCCGACATTTTTTCGGGGCTCGAGGCGCGCTCTTCTCGGCCTGAATTTGGTATCCACGCGTCAAGGACTCGTCGAGGAACGTGAAACAAATTGGTTTGGCCCAGAATCTCGGAGATAAGGGGGCGTACCAGGCACATAAACAGGGAAGAAGCCGTTGCACGAACAGCGTAAAGGCCCCCAGAAAAAAACTGAGTCCGGGGCATCATTTTTCGATTTTTTTTGGGCCAAACTTCCACGTCCATCAAACTGAGCCTACGAAGTTGCTAGGAGTGAGATTTCGGCTCAGTTACAGACAGGCCGAAATTTGGTCATTTTTTGGCCGGGGCATAGCCTAATTTAGCCCCTTTTTCGTACGATTTTCGTCCGACATTTTTTCGGGGCTCGAGGCGTGCTCTTCTCGGCCTGAATTTGGTATCCACGCGTCAAGGACTCGTCGAGGAACGTGAAAAAAATTGGTTTGGCCCAGAATCTCGGAGATAAGGGGGCGTACCAGGCACATAAACAGGGAAGAAGCCGTTGCACGAACAGCGTAAAGGCCCCCAGAAAAAAACTGAGTCCGGGGCATCATTTTTCGATTTTTTTTTGGGCCAAACTTCCACGTCCATCAAACTGAGCCTACGAAGTTGCTAGGAGTGAGATTTCGGCTCAGTTACAGACAGGCCGAAATTTGGTCATTTTTGGCCGGGGCATAGCCTAATTTAGCCCCTTTTTCGTACGATTTTCGTCCGACATTTTTTCGGGGCTCGAGGCGCGCTCTTCTCGGCCTGAATTTGGTATCCACGCGTCAAGGACTCGTCGAGGAACGTGAAAGAAAATTGTTTGGCCCAGCATCTCGGAGATAATGGGGCGTACCAGGCACATAAACAGGGAAGAAGCCGTTGCACGAACAGCGGTAAAGGCCCCCAGAAAAACAACTGAGTCCGGGGCATCATTTTTCGATTTTTTTTTGGGCCAAACTTCCACGTCCATCAAACTGAGCCTACGAAGTTGCTAGGAGTGAGATTTCGGCTCAGTTACAGACAGGCCGAAATTTGGTCATTTTGGCCGGGGCATAGCCTAATTTAGCCCCTTTTTCGTACGATTTTCGTCCGACATTTTTTCGGGGCTCGAGGCGCGCTCTTCTCGGCCTGAATTTGGTATCCACGCGTCAAGGACTCGTCGAGGAACGTGAAACAAATTGGTTTGGCCCAGAATCTCGGAGATAAGGGGGCGTACCAGACACATAAACAGGGAAGAAGCCGTTGCACGAACAGCGTAAAGGCCCCCAGAAAAAAACTGAGTCCGGGGCATCACTTTTCGATTTTTTTTTGGCCAAACTTCCACGTCCATCAAACTGAGCCTACGAAGTTGCTAGGAGTGAGATTTCGGCTCAGTTACAGACAGGCCGAAATTTGGTCATTTTTGGCTGGGGCATAGCCTAATTTAGCCCCTTTTTCGTACGATTTTCGTCCGACATTTTTTCGGGGCTCGAGGCGCGCTCTTCTCGGCCTGAATTTGGTATCCACGCGTCAAGGACTCGTCGAGGAACGTGAAACAAATTGGTTTGGCCCAGAATCTCGGAGATAAGGGGGCGTACCAGACACATAAACAGGGAAGAAGCCGTTGCACGAACAGCGTAAAGACCCCCAGAAGAAAACTTAGTCCGGGGCATCACTTTTCGATTTTTTTTGGGCCAAACTTCCACGTCCATCAAACTGAGCCTACGAAGTTGCTAGGAGTGAGATTTCGGCTCAGTTACAGACAGGCCGAAATTTGGTCATTTTTGGCCGGGGCATAGCCTAATTTAGCCCCTTTTTCGTACGATTTTCGTCCGACATTTTTTCGGGGCTCGAGGCGCGCTCTTCTCGGCCTGAATTCGGTATCCACGCGTCAAGGACTCGTCGAGGAACGTGAAACAAATTGGTTTTGCCCAGAATCTCGGAGATAAGGGCGCGTACCAGGCACATAAACAGGGAAGAAGCCGTTGCACGAACAGCGTAAAGGCCCCCAGAAGAAAACTGAGTCCGGGGCATCATTTTTCGATTTTTTTTGGGCCAAACTTCCACGTCCATCAAACTGAGCCTACGAAGTTGCTAGGAGTGAGATTTCGGCTCAGTTACAGACAGGCCGAAATTTGGTCATTTTTGGCTGGGGCATAGCCTAATTTAGCCCCTTTTTCGTACGATTTTCGTCCGACATTTTTTCGGGGCTCGAGGCGCGCTCTTCTCGGCCTGAATTCGGTATCCACGCGTCAAGGACTCGTCGAGGAACGTGAAACAAATTGGTTTGGCCCAGAATCTCGGAGATAAGGGGGCGTACCAGACACATAAACAGGGAAGAAGCCGTTGCACGAACAGCTTAAAGGCCCCCAGAAGAAAACTTAGTCTGGGGCATCATTTTTCGATTTTTTTTGGGCCAAACTTCCACGTCCATCAAACTGAGCCTACGAAGGTTCTAGGAGTGAGATTTCGGCTCAGTTACAGACAGGCCGAAATTTGGTCATTTTTGGCCGGGGCATAGCCTAATTTAGCCCCTTTTTCGTACGATTTTAGTCCGACATTTTTTGGGGCTCGAGGCGCGCTCTTCTCGGCCTGAATTTGGTATCCACGCGTCAAGGACTCGTCGAGGAACGTGAAACAAATTGGTTTGGCCCAGAATCTCGGAGATAAGGGGGCGTACCAGGCACATAAACAGGGAAGAAGCCGTTGCACGAACAGCGTAAAGGCCCCAAGAAAAAACTGAGTCCGGGGAATCATTTTTCGATTTTTTTGGGCCAAACTTCCACGTCCATCAAACTGAGCCTACGAAGTTGCTAGGAGTGAGATTTCGGCTCAGTTACAGACAGGCCGAAATTTGGTCATTTTTGGCCGGGGCATAGCCTAATTTAGCCCCTTTTTCGTACGATTTTCGTCCGACATTTTTTCGGGGCTCGAGGCGCGCTCTTCTCGGCCTGAATTTGGTATCCACGCGTCAAGGACTCGTCGAGGAACGTGAAACAAATTGGTTTGGCCCAGAATCTCGGAGATAAGGGCGCGTACCAGGCACATAAACAGGGAAGAAGCCGTTGCACGAACAGCGTAAAGGTCCCCAGAAAAAAACTGAGTCCGGGGCATCATTTTTCGATTTTTTTTGGGCCAAACTTCCACGTCCATCAAACTGAGCCTACGAAGTTGCTAGGAGTGAGATTTCGGCTCAGTTACAGACAGGCCGAAATTTGGTCATTTTTGGCCGGGGCATAGCCTAATTTAGCCCCTTTTTCGTACGATTTTCGTCCGACATTTTTTCGGGGCTCGAGGCGCGCTCTTCTCGGCCTGAATTTGGTATCCACGCGTCAAGGACTCGTCGAGGAACGTGAAACAAATTGGTTTGGCCCAGAATCTCGGAGATAAGGGCGCGTACCAGGCACATAAACAGGGAAGAAGCCGTTGCACGAACAGCGTAAAGGCCCCCAGAAAAAACTGAGTCCGGGGAATCATTTTTCGATTTTTTTTGGGCCAAACTTCCACGTCCATCAAACTGAGCCTACGAAGTTGCTTGGAGTGAGATTTCGGCTCAGTTACAGACAGGCCGAAATTTGGTCATTTTTGGCTGGGGCATAGCCTAAATTAGCCCCTTTTCGTACGATTTTCGTCCGACATTTTTTCGGGGCTCGAGGCGCGCTCTTCTCGGCCTGAATTTGGTATCCACGCGTCAAGCACTCGTCGAGGAACGTGAAACAAATTGGTTTGGCCCATAATCTCGGAGATAAGAGGGCGTACCAGACACATAAACAGGGATGAAACCGTTGCACGAACAGCGTAAAGGACCCCAAAAAAAAACTGAGTCCGGGGCAACATTTTTCGATTTTTTTTGGGGCAAACTTCCACGTCCATCAAGCTGAGCCTACCAAGTTGCTAGGAGTGAAATTTCGGCGCAGGTTGAGACAGGCCGAAATTTGGTCATTTTTGGGTGGGGCATAGCCTAAATTAGCCCCTTTTTCGTACGATTTTCGTCCGACATTTTTTCGGGGCTCGAGGCGCGCTCTTCTCGGCCTGAATTTGGTATCCACGCGTCAAGCACTCGTCGAGGAACGTGAAACAAATTGGTTTGGCCCATAATCTCGGAGATAAGAGGGCGTACCAGACACATAAACAGGGATGAAACCGTTGCACGAACAGCGTAAAGGCCCCCAAAAAAAAACTGAGTCCGGGGCAACATTTTTCGATTTTTTTTGGGGCAAACTTCCACGTCCATAAAGCTGAGCCTACCAAGTTGCTAGGAGTGAAATTTCGGCGTAGGTTGAGACAGGCCGAAATTTGGTCATTTTTGGGTGGGGCATAGCCTAAATTAGCCCCTTTTTCGTACGATTTTCGTCCGACATTTTTTCGGGGCTCGAGGCGCGCTCTTCTCGGCCTGAATTTGGTATCCACGCGTCAAGCACTCGTCGAGGAACGTGAAACAAATTGGTTTGGCCCATAATCTCGGAGATAAGAGGGCGTACCAGACACATAAACAGGGATGAAACCGTTGCACGAACAGCGTAAAGGCCCCCAAAAAAAACTGAGTCCGGGGCAACATTTTTCGATTTTTTTTGGGGCAAACTTCCACGTCCATCAAGCTGAGCCTACCAAGTTGCTAGGAGTGAAATTTCGGCGTAGGTTGAGACAGGCCGAAATTTGGTCATTTTGGGTGGGGCATAGCCTAAATTAGCCCCTTTTTCGTACGATTTTCGTCCGACATTTTTTCGGGGCTCGAGGCGCGCTCTTCTCGGCCTGAATTTGGTATCCACGCGTCAAGCACTCGTCGAGGAACGTGAAACAAATTGGTTTGGCCCATAATCTCGGAGATAAGAGGGCGTACCAGACACATAAAGAGGGATGAAACCGTTGCACGAACAGCGTAAAGGACCCCAAAAAAAACTGAGTCCGGGGGCAACATTTTTCGATTTTTTTTGGGGCAAACTTCCACGTCCATCAAGCTGAGCCTACCAAGTTGCTAGGAGTGAAATTTCGGCGCAGGTTGAGACAGGCCGAAATTTGGTCATTTTTGGGTGGGGCATAGCCTAAATTAGCCCCTTTTTCGTACGATTTTCGTCCGACATTTTTTCGGGGCTCGAGGCGCGCTCTTCTCGGCCTGAATTTGGTATCCACGCGTCAAGCACTCGTCGAGGAACGTGAAACAAATTGGTTTGGCCCATAATCTCGGAGATAAGAGGGCGTACCAGACACATAAACAGGGATGAAACCGTTGCACGAACAGCGTAAAGGCCCCCAAAAAAAAACTGAGTCCGGGGCAACATTTTTCGATTTTTTTTGGGGCAAACTTCCACGTCCATCAAGCTGAGCCTACCAAGTTGCTAGGAGTGAAATTTCGGCGCAGGTTGAGACAGGCCGAAATTTGGTCATTTTTGGGTGGGGCATAGCCTAAATTAGCCCCTTTTTCGTACGATTTTCGTCCGACATTTTTTTGGGGCTCGAGGCGCGCTCTTCTCGGCCTGAATTTGGTATCCACGCGTCAAGCACTCGTCGAGGAACGTGAAACAAATTGGTTTGGCCCATAATCTCGGAGATAAGAGGGCGTACCAGACACATAAAGAGGGATGAAACCGTTGCACGAACAGCGTAAAGGCCCCCAAAAAAAAACTGAGTCCGGGGCAACATTTTTCGATTTTTTTTGGGGCAAACTTCCACGTCCATCAAGCTGAGCCTACCAAGTTGCTAGGAGTGAAATTTCGGCGCAGGTTGAGACAGGCCGAAATTTGGTCATTTTTGGGTGGGGCATAGCCTAAATTAGCCCCTTTTTCGTACGATTTTCGTCCGACATTTTTTCGGGGCTCGAGGCGCGCTCTTCTCGGCCTGAATTTGGTATCCACGCGTCAAGCACTCGTCGAGGAACGTGAAACAAATTGGTTTGGCCCATAATCTCGGAGATAAGAGGGCGTACCAGACACATAAACAGGGATGAAACCGTTGCACGAACAGCGTAAAGGCCCCCAAAAAAAAACTGAGTCCGGGGGCAACATTTTTCGATTTTTTTTGGGGCAAACTTCCACGTCCATCAAGCTGAGCCTACCAAGTTGCTAGGAGTGAAATTTCGGCGCAGGTTGAGACAGGCCGAAATTTGGTCATTTTTGGGTGGGGCATAGCCTAATTTAGCCCCTTTTTCGTACGATTTTCGTCCGATGTTTTTTCGGGGCTCGAGGCGCGCTCTTCTCGGCCTGAATTTGGTATCCACGCGTCAAGGACTCGTCGAGGAACGTGAAACAAATTGGTTTGGCCGATAATCTCGGAGACAAGAGGGCGTACAAGACACATAAACAGGGATGAAACCGTTACACGAACAGCGTAAGGGCCCCCAAAAAAAAACGTAGTCCGGGGCATCATTTTTCGATTTTTTTTGGGGCAAACTTCCACGTCCATCAAGCTGAGCCTACCAAGTTGCTAGGAGTGAAATTTCGGCGCAGGTTGAGACAGGCCGAAATTTGGTCATTTTTGGGTGGGGCATAGCCTAAATTAGCCCCCTTTTCGTACGATTTTCGTCCGACATTTTTTTCGGGGCTCGAGGCGCGCTCTTCTCGGCCTGAATTTGGTATCCACGCGTCAAGGACTCGTCGAGGAACGTGAAACAAATTTGTTTCGCCCATAATCTCGGAGATAAGAGGGCGTACCAGACACATAAACAGGGATGAAACCGTTGCACGAACAGCGTAAAGGCCCCCAAAAAAAACTGAATCCAGGGCAACATTTTTCGATTTTTTTTGGGGCAAACTTCCACGTCCATCAAGCTGAGCCTACCAAGTTGCTAGGAGTGAAATTTCGGCGCAGGTTGAGACAGACCGAAATTTGGTCATTTTTGGGTGGGGCATAGCCTAATTTAGCCCCTTTTTCGTACGATTTTCGTCCGACGTTTTTTCGGGGCTCGAGGCGCGCTTTTCTCGGCCTGAATTTGGTATCCACGCGTCAAGGACTCGTCGAGGAACGTGAAACAAATTTGTTTGGCCCATAATCTCGGAGATAAGAGGGCGTACCAGACACATAAACAGGGATGAAACCGTTGCACGAACAGCGTAAAGGCCCCCAAAAAAAACTGAGTCCGGGGCATCATTTTTCGATTTTTTTTGGGGCAAACTTCCACGTCCATCAAGCTGAGCCTACCAAGTTGCTAGGAGTGAAATTTCGGCGCAGGTTGAGACAGGCCGAAATTTGGTCATTTTTGGGTGGGGCATAGCCTAATTTGGCCCATTTTTCGTACGATTTTCGTCCGACATTTTTTCGGGGCTCGAGGCGCGCTCTTCTCGGCCTGAATTTGGTATCCACGCGTCAAGCACTCGTCGAGGAACGTGAAACAAATTGGTTTCGCCCATAATCTCGGAGATAAGAGGGCGTACCAGACACATAAACAGGGATGAAACCGTTGCACGAACAGCGTAAAGGCCCCCAAAAAAAAACTGAGTCCGGGGCAACATTTTTCGATTTTTTTTGGGGCAAACTTCCACGTCCATCAAGCTGAGCCTACCAAGTTGCTAGGAGTGAAATTTCGGCGCAGGTTGAGACAGGCCAAAATTTGGTCATTTTTGGGTGGGGCATAGCCTAATTTAGCCCCTTTTTCGTACGATTTTCGTCCGACGTTTTTTCGGGGCTCGAGGCGCGCTCTTCTCGGCCTGAATTTGGTATCCACGCGTCAAGCACTCGTCGAGGAACGTGAAACAAATTGGTTTGGCCCATAACTCGGAGATAAGAGGGCGTACCAGACACATAAACAGGGATGAAACCGTTGCACGAACAGCGTAAAGGCCCCCAAAAAAAAACTGAGTCCAGGGCAACATTTTCGATTTTTTTTTGGGCAAACTTCCACGTCCATCAAGCTGAGCCTACCAAGTTTCTAGGAGTGAAATTTCGGCGCAGGTTGAGACAGGCCGAAATTTGGTCATTTTTGGGTGGGGCATAGCCTAAATTAGCCCCCTTTTCGTACGATTTTCGTCCGACATTTTTTCGGGGCTCGAGGCGCGCTCTTCTCGGCCTGAATTTGGTATCCACGCGTCAAGGACTCGTCGAGGAACGTGAAACAAATTTGTTTCGCCCATAATCTCGGAGATAAGAGGGCGTACCAGACACATAAACATGGATGAAACCGTTGCACGAAAAGCGTAAAGGCCCCCAAAAAAAAACTGAGTCCAGGGCAACATTTTTCGATTTTTTTTGGGGCAAACTTCCACGTCCATCAAGCTGAGCCTACCAAGTTGCTAGGAGTGAAATTTCGGCGCAGGTTGAGACAGGCCCAAATTTGGTCATTTTTGGGTGGGGCGTAGCCTAATTTAGCCCATTTTTCGTACGATTTTCGTCCGACGTTTTTTCGGGGCTCGAGGCGCGCTCTTCTCGGCCTGAATTTGGTATCCACGCGTCAAGGACTCGTCGAGGAACGTGAAACAAATTGGTTTCGCCCATAAACTCGGAGATAAGAGGGCGTACCAGACACATAAACAGGGATGAAACCGTTGCACGAACAGCGTAAAGGCCCCCAAAAAAAACTGAGTCCGGGGCAACATTTTTCGATTTTTTTTGGGGCAAACTTCCACGTCCATCAAGCTGAGCCTACCAAGTTGCTAGGAGTGAAATTTCGGCGCAGGTTGAGACAGGCCAAAATTTGGTCATTTTTGGGTGGGGCATAGCCTAATTTAGCCCATTTTTCGTACGATTTTCGTCCGACGTTTTTTCGGGGCTCGAGGCGCGCTCTTCTCGGCCTGAATTTGGTATCCACGCGTCAAGCACTCGTCGAGGAACGTGAAACAAATTGGTTTGGCCCATAATCTCGGAGATAAGAGGGCGTACCAGACACATAAACAGGGATGAAACCGTTGCACGAACAGCGTAAAGGCCCCCAAAAAAAACTGAGTCCGGGGCAACATTTTTCGATTTTTTTTGGGGCAAACTTCCACGTCCATCAAGCTGAGCCTACCAAGTTGCTAGGAGTGAAATTTCGGCGTAGGTTGAGACAGGCCGAAATTTGGTCATTTTTGGGTGGGGCATAGCCTAAATTAGCCCCTTTTTCGTACGATTTTCGTCCGACATTTTTTCGGGGCTCGAGGCGCGCTCTTCTCGGCCTGAATTTGGTATCCACGCGTCAAGGACTCGTCGAGGAACGTGAAACAAATTTGTTTCGCCCATAATCTCGGAGATAAGAGGGCGTACCAGACACATAAACAGGGATGAAACCGTTGCACGAAAAGCGTAAAGGCCCCCAAAAAAAACTGAGTCCGGGGCAACATTTTTCGATTTTTTTTTGGGGCAAACTTCCACGTCCATCAAGCTGAGCCTACCAAGTTGCTAGGAGTGGAATTTCGGCGTAGGTTGAGACAGGCCGAAATTTGGTCATTTTTGGGTGGGGCATAGCCTAAATTAGCCCCTTTTTCGTACGATTTTCGTCCGACATTTTTTCGGGGCTCGAGGCGCGCTCTTCTCGGCCTGAATTTGGTATCCACGCGTCAAGCACTCGTCGAGGAACGTGAAACAAATTGGTTTGGCCCATAATCTCGGAGATAAGAGGGCGTACCAGACACATAAACAGGGATGAAACCGTTGCACGAACAGCGTAAAGGCCCCCAAAAAAAAACTGAGTCCGGGGCAACATTTTTCGATTTTTTTTGGGGCAAACTTCCACGTCCATCAAGCTGAGCCTACCAAGTTGCTAGGAGTGAAATTTCGGCGTAGGTTGAGACAGGCCGAAATTTGGTCATTTTTGGGTGGGGCATAGCCTAAATTAGCCCCTTTTTCGTACGATTTTCGTCCGACATTTTTTCGGTGCTCGAGGCGCGCTCTTCTCGGCCTGAATTTGGTATCCACGCGTCAAGGACTCGTCGAGGAACGTGAAACAAATTGGTTTGGCCCATAATCTCGGAGATAAGAGGGCGTACCAGACACATAAACAGGGATGAAACCGTTGCACGAACAGCGTAAAGGCCCCCAAAAAAAAACTGAGTCCGGGGCAACATTTTTCGATTTTTTTTGGGGCAAACTTCCACGTCCATAAAGCTGAGCCTACCAAGTTGCTAGGAGTGAAATTTCGGCGGAGGTTGAGACAGGCCGAAATTTGGTCATTTTTGGGTGGGGCATAGCCTAAATTAGCCCCTTTTTCGTACGATTTTCGTCCGACATTTTTTCGGGGCTCGAGGCGCGCTCTTCTCGGCCTGAATTTGGTATCCACGCGTCAAGCACTCGTCGAGGAACGTGAAACAAATTGGTTTGGCCCATAATCTCGGAGATAAGAGGGCGTACCAGACACATAAAGAGGGATGAAACCGTTGCACGAACAGCGTAAAGGCCCCCAAAAAAAAACTGAGTCCGGGGCAACATTTTTCGATTTTTTTTGGGGCAAACTTCCACGTCCATCAAGCTGAGCCTACCAAGTTGCTAGGAGTGATATTTCGGCGTAGGTTGAGACAGGCCGAAATTTTGGTCATTTTTGGGTGGGGCATAGCCTAAATTAGCCCCTTTTTCGTACGATTTTCGTCCGACATTTTTTCGGGGCTCGAGGCGCGCTCTTCTCGGCCTGAATTTGGTATCCACGCGTCAAGGACTCGTCGAGGAACGTGAAACAAATTGGTTTGGCCCATAATCTCGGAGATAAGAGGGCGTACCAGACACATAAAGAGGGATGAAACCGTTGCACGAACAGCGTAAAGGCCCCCAAAAAAAAACTGAGTCCGGGGCAACATTTTTCGATTTTTTTTGGGGCAAACTTCCACGTCCATCAAGCTGAGCCTACCAAGTTGCTAGGAGTGAAATTTCGGCGTAGGTTGAGACAGGCCGAAATTTTGGTCATTTTTGGGTGGGGCATAGCCTAAATTAGCCCCTTTTTCGTACGATTTTCGTCCGACATTTTTTCGGTGCTCGAGGCGCGCTCTTCTCGGCCTGAATTTGGTATCCACGCGTCAAGGACTCGTCGAGGAACGTGAAACAAATTGGTTTGGCCCATAATCTCGGAGATAAGAGGGCGTACCAGACACATAAAGAGGGATGAAACCGTTGCACGAACAGCGTAAAGGCCCCCAAAAAAAAACTGAGTCCGGGGCAACATTTTTCGATTTTTTTTGGGGCAAACTTCCACGTCCATCAAGCTGAGCCTACCAAGTTGCTAGGAGTGAAATTTCGGCGTAGGTTGAGACAGGCCGAAATTTGGTCATTTTTGGGTGGGGCATAGCCTAAATTAGCCCCTTTTTCGTACGATTTTCGTCCGACATTTTTTCGGGGCTCGAGGCGCGCTCTTCTCGGCCTGAATTTGGTATCCACGCGTCAAGCACTCGTCGAGGAACGTGAAACAAATTGGTTTGGCCCATAATCTCGGAGATAAGAGGGCGTACCAGACACATAAACAGGGATGAAACCGTTGCACGAACAGCGTAAAGGACCCCAAAAAAAAACTGAGTCCGGGGCAACATTTTTCGATTTTTTTTGGGGCAAACTTCCACGTCCATCAAGCTGAGCCTACCAAGTTGCTAGGAGTGAAATTTCGGCGCAGGTTGAGACAGGCCGAAATTTGGTCATTTTTGGGTGGGGCATAGCCTAAATTAGCCCCTTTTTCGTACGATTTTCGTCCGACATTTTTTCGGGGCTCGAGGCGCGCTCTTCTCGGCCTGAATTTGGTATCCACGCGTCAAGCACTCGTCGAGGAACGTGAAACAAATTGGTTTGGCCCATAATCTCGGAGATAAGAGGGCGTACCAGACACATAAACAGGGATGAAACCGTTGCACGAACAGCGTAAAGGCCCCCAAAAAAAACTGAGTCCGGGGCAACATTTTTCGATTTTTTTTGGGGCAAACTTCCACGTCCATCAAGCTGAGCCTACCAAGTTGCTAGGAGTGAAATTTCGGCGCAGGTTGAGACAGGCCGAAATTTGGTCATTTTTGGGTGGGGCATAGCCTAAATTAGCCCCTTTTTCGTACGATTTTCGTCCGACATTTTTTCGGTGCTCGAGGCGCGCTCTTCTCGGCCTGAATTTGGTATCCACGCGTCAAGGACTCGTCGAGGAACGTGAAACAAATTGGTTTGGCCCATAATCTCGGAGATAAGAGGGCGTACCAGACACATAAAGAGGGATGAAACCGTTGCACGAACAGCGTAAAGGCCCCCAAAAAAAAACTGAGTCCGGGGCAACATTTTTCGATTTTTTTTGGGGCAAACTTCCACGTCCATCAAGCTGAGCCTACCAAGTTGCTAGGAGTGAAATTTCGGCGCAGGTTGAGACAGGCCGAAATTTTGGTCATTTTTGGGTGGGGCATAGCCTAAATTAGCCCCTTTTTCGTACGATTTTCGTCCGACATTTTTTCGGGGCTCGAGGCGCGCTCTTCTCGGCCTGAATTTGGTATCCACGCGTCAAGGACTCGTCGAGGAACGTGAAACAAATTGGTTTGGCCCATAATCTCGGAGATAAGAGGGCGTACCAGACACATAAACAGGGATGAAACCGTTGCACGAACAGCGTAAAGGACCCCAAAAAAAAACTGAGTCCGGGGCAACATTTTTCGATTTTTTTTGGGGCAAACTTCCACGTCCATCAAGCTGAGCCTACCAAGTTGCTAGGAGTGAAATTTCGGCGCAGGTTGAGACAGGCCGAAATTTGGTCATTTTTGGGTGGGGCATAGCCTAAATTAGCCCCTTTTTCGTACGATTTTCGTCCGACATTTTTTCGGGGCTCGAGGCGCGCTCTTCTCGGCCTGAATTTGGTATCCACGCGTCAAGCACTCGTCGAGGAACGTGAAACAAATTGGTTTGGCCCATAATCTCGGAGATAAGAGGGCGTACCAGACACATAAACAGGGATGAAACCGTTGCACGAACAGCGTAAAGGCCCCCAAAAAAAAACTGAGTCCGGGGCAACATTCTTCGATTTTTTTTGGGGCAAACTTCCACGTCCATCAAGCTGAGCCTACCAAGTTGCTAGGAGTGAAATTTCGGCGTAGGTTGAGACAGGCCGAAATTTTGGTCATTTTTGGGTGGGGCATAGCCTAAATTAGCCCCTTTTTCGTACGATTTTCGTCCGACATTTTTTCGGTGCTCGAGGCGCGCTCTTCTCGGCCTGAATTTGGTATCCACGCGTCAAGGACTCGTCGAGGAACGTGAAACAAATTGGTTTGGCCCATAATCTCGGAGATAAGAGGGCGTACCAGACACATAAAGAGGGATGAAACCGTTGCACGAACAGCGTAAAGGCCCCCAAAAAAAAACTGAGTCCGGGGCAACATTTTTCGATTTTTTTTGGGGCAAACTTCCACGTCCATCAAGCTGAGCCTACCAAGTTGCTAGGAGTGAAATTTCGGCGTAGGTTGAGACAGGCCGAAATTTGGTCATTTTTGGATGGGGCATAGCCTAAATTAGCCCCTTTTTCGTACGATTTTCGTCCGACATTTTTTCGGGGCTCGAGGCGCGCTCTTCTCGGCCTGAATTTGGTATCCACGCGTCAAGCACTCGTCGAGGAACGTGAAACAAATTGGTTTGGCCCATAATCTCGGAGATAAGAGGGCGTACCAGGCACATAAAGAGGGATGAAACCGTTGCACGAACAGCGTAAAGGCCCCCAAAAAAAACTGAGTCCGGGGCAACATTTTTCGATTTTTTTTGGGGCAAACTTCCACGTCCATCAAGCTGAGCCTACCAAGTTGCTAGGAGTGAAATTTCGGCGCAGGTTGAGACAGGCCGAAATTTGGTCATTTTTGGGTGGGGCATAGCCTAAATTAGCCCCTTTTTCGTACGATTTTCGTCCGACATTTTTTCGGGGCTCGAGGCGCGCTCTTCTCGGCCTGAATTTGGTATCCACGCGTCAAGCACTCGTCGAGGAACGTGAAACAAATTGGTTTGGCCCATAATCTCGGAGATAAGAGGGCGTACCAGACACATAAAGAGGGATGAAACCGTTGCACGAACAGCGTAAAGGCCCCCAAAAAAAAACTGAGTCCGGGGCAACATTTTTCGATTTTTTTTGGGGCAAACTTCCACGTCCATCAAGCTGAGCCTACCAAGTTGCTAGGAGTGAAATTTCGGCGTAGGTTGAGACAGGCCGAAATTTTGGTCATTTTTGGGTGGGGCATAGCCTAAATTAGCCCCTTTTTCGTACGATTTTCGTCCGACATTTTTTCGGTGCTCGAGGCGCGCTCTTCTCGGCCTGAATTTGGTATCCACGCGTCAAGGACTCGTCGAGGAACGTGAAACAAATTGGTTTGGCCCATAATCTCGGAGATAAGAGGGCGTACCAGACACATAAAGAGGGATGAAACCGTTGCACGAACAGCGTAAAGGCCCCCAAAAAAAAACTGAGTCCGGGGCAACATTTTTCGATTTTTTTTGGGGCAAACTTCCACGTCCATCAAGCTGAGCCTACCAAGTTGCTAGGAGTGAAATTTCGGCGTAGGTTGAGACAGGCCGAAATTTGGTCATTTTTGGGTGGGGCATAGCCTAAATTAGCCCCTTTTTCGTACGATTTTCGTCCGACATTTTTTCGGGGCTCGAGGCGCGCTCTTCTCGGCCTGAATTTGGTATCCACGCGTCAAGCACTCGTCGAGGAACGTGAAACAAATTGGTTTGGCCCATAATCTCGGAGATAAGAGGGCGTACCAGACACATAAAGAGGGATGAAACCGTTGCACGAACAGCGTAAAGGCCCCCAAAAAAAAACTGAGTCCGGGGCAACATTTTTCGATTTTTTTTGGGGCAAACTTCCACGTCCATCAAGCTGAGCCTACCAAGTTGCTAGGAGTGAAATTTCGGCGCAGGTTGAGACAGGCCAAAATTTGGTCATTTTTGGGTGGGGCATAGCCTAATTTAGCCCATTTTTCGTACGATTTTCGTCCGACGTTTTTTCGGGGCTCGAGGCGCGCTCTTCTCGGCCTGAATTTGGTATCCACGCGTCAAGGACTCGTCGAGGAACGTGAAACAAATTGGTTTCGCCCATAAACTCGGAGATAAGAGGGCGTACTAGACACATAAACAGGGATGAAACCGTTGCACGAAAAGCGTAAAGGCCCCCAAAAAAAAACTGAGTCCAGGGCAACATTTTTCGATTTTTTTTGGGGCAAACTTCCACGTCCATCAAGCTGAGCCTACCAAGTTTCTAGGAGTGAAATTTCGGCGCAGGTTGAGACAGGCCGAAATTTGGTCATTTTTGGGTGGGGCATAGCCTAAATTAGCCCCCTTTTCGTACGATTTTCGTCCGACATTTTTTCGGGGCTCGAGGCGCGGTCTTCTCGGCCTGAATTTGGTATCCACGCGTCAAGGACTCGTCGAGGAACGTGAAACAAATTTGTTTCGCCCATAATCTCGGAGATAAGAGGGCGTACCAGACACATAAACATGGATGAAACCGTTGCACGAAAAGCGTAAAGGCCCCCAAAAAAAAACTGAGTCCCGGGCAACATTTTTCGATTTTTTTTTGGGGCAAACTTCCACGTCCATCAAGCTGAGCCTACCAAGTTGCTAGGAGTGAAATTTCGGCGCAGGTTGAGACAGGCCAAAATTTGGTCATTTTTGGGTGGGGCATAGCCTAATTTAGCCCATTTTTCGTACGATTTTCGTCCGACGTTTTTTCGGGGCTCGAGGCGCGCTCTTCTCGGCCTAAATTTGGTATCCACGCGTCAAGGACTCGTCGAGGAACGTGAAACAAATTGGTTTCGCCCATAAACTCGGAGATAAGAGGGCGTACCAGACACATAAACAGGGATGAAACCGTTGCACGAAAAGCGTAAAGGCCCCCAAAAAAAACTGAGTCCAGGGCAACATTTTTCGATTTTTTTTGGGGCAAACTTCCACGTCCATCAAGCTGAGCCTACCAAGTTTCTAGGAGTGAAATTTCGGCGCAGGTTGAGACAGGCCGAAATTTGGTCATTCTTGGGTGGGGCATAGCCTAAATTAGCCTCTTTTTCGTACGATTTTCGTCCGACATTTTTTCGGGGCTCGAGGCGCGGTCTTCTCGGCCTGAATTTGGTATCCACGCGTCAAGGACTCGTCGAGGAACGTGAAACAAATTTTTTTCGCCCATAATCTCGGAGATAAGAGGTCGTACCAGACACATAAACAGGGATGAAACCGTTGCACGAACAGCGTAAAGGCCCCCAAAAAAAAACTGAGTCCGGGGCATCATTTTTCGATTTTTTTTGGGGAAAACTTCCACGTCCATCAAGCTGAGCCTACCAAGTTGCTAGAAGTGAAATTTCGGCGCAGGTTGAGACAGGCCGAAATTTGGTCATTTTTGGGTGGGGCATAGCCTAAATTAGCCCCTTTTTCGTACGATTTTCGTTCGACATTTTTTCAGGGCTCGAGGCGCGCTCTTCTCGGCCTGAATTTGGTATCCATGCGTCAAGGACTCGTCGAGGAACGTGAAACAAATTGGTTTGGCCCATAATCTCGGAGATAAGAGGGCGTACCAGACACATAAACAGGGATGAAACCGTTGCACGAACAGCGTAAAGGCCCCCAAAAAAAAACTGAGTCCGGGGCATCATTTTTCGATTTTTTTTGGGGCAAACTTCCACGTCCATCAAGCTGAGCCTACCAAGTTGCTAGAAGTGAAATTTCGGCGCAGGTTGAGACAGGCCGAAATTTGGTCATTTTTGGGTGGGGCATAGCCTAAATTAGCCCCTTTTTCGTACGATTTTCGTTCGACATTTTTTCAGGGCTCGAGGCGCGCTCTTCTCGGCCTGAATTTGGTATCCATGCGTCAAGGACTCGTCGAGGAACGTGAAACAAATTGGTTTGGCCCATAATCTCGGAGATAAGAGGGCGTACCAGACACATAAACAGGGATGAAACCGTTGCACGAAAAGCGTAAAGGCCCCCAAAAAAAAACTGAGTCCGGGGCAACATTTTTCGATTTTTTTTGGGGCAAACTTCCACGTCCATGAAGCTGAGCCTACCAAGTTGCTAGGAGTGAAATTTCGGCGCAGGTTGAGACAGGCCGAAATTTGGTCATTTTTGGGTGGGGCATAGCCTAATTAAGCCCCTTTTTCGTACGATTTTCGTCCGATGTTTTTTCGGGGCTCGAGGCGCGCTCTTCTCGGCCTGAATTTGGTATCCACGCGTCAAGGACTCGTCGAGGAACGTGAAACAAATTTGTTTGGCCCATAATCTCGGAGACAAGAGGGCGTACCAGACACATAAACAGGGATGAAACCGTTGCACGAACAGCGTAAAGGCCCCCAAAAAAAAAACTGAGTCCGGGGCAACATTTTTCGATTTTTTTTGGGGCAAACTTACACGTCCATCAAGCTGAGCCTACCAAGTTGCTAGGAGTGAAATTTCGGCGCAGGTTGAGAGAGGCCGAAATTTCGTCATTTTTGGGTGGGGCATAACCTAAATTAGCCCCTTTTTCGTACGATTTTCGTCCGACATTTTTTCGGGGCTCGAGGCGCGCTCTTCTCGGCCTGAATTTGGTATCCACGCGTCAATGACTCGACGAGCAACGAGAAACAAATTTGTTTGGCCCAAAATCTCTAAGATAAGAATGTGTACCTGACACATAAACGGGGATGAAACCGTTGCACGAACAGCGCAAAGGCCCCAAAAAAAAACTTAGTCCGGGGCATCCTTTTTCGACTTTTTTTGCACAAAACTTCCACGTCCATCAAGCTGAGCGTGCCAGGTTGCTAGGAGTGAAATTTCGGCTCAGTTTGAGACGGGCCGAAATTTAGTCATTTTTGGGTGGGGCTTAGCCTAATATAGCCCCTTTTTCGTACGATTTTCGTCCATCATTTTTTCGGTGCTCGAGGCGAGCTCTTCTCGGTTTGAATTTGGTATCCACGCGTCAAGGACTCGTTGAGGAACGTGCAACAAATTTGTAATCCCCATAATCTCTTAGATAAGATGGCGTACCAGACACATAAACAGGGATGAAACCGTTGCACGAACAGCGCAAAGGCCCCAAAAAAACTGAGTCCGGGGCATCCTTTTTCGACTTTTTTTGCACGAAACTTCCACGTCCATCAAGCTGAGCGTACCAGGTTTCTTGGAGTGAAATTTCGGCTGAGTTTGAGACAGGCCGAAATTTGGTCATTTTTGGGTGGGGCATAGCCTAATGTAGCCCCTTTTACGTACGATTTTCGTCCGACATTTTTTCGGGGCTCGAGGCGCGCTCTTCTCGGCTTGAATTTTGTATCCACGCGTCAAGGACTCGTCGAGGAATGTGAAAAAAAAAATTTTGGCCATAATCTCTTAGATTAGATGGCGTACCTCACACATAAACAGGGATGAAACCGTTGCACGAACAGCGCAAAGGCCCCAAAAAAAAACTTAGTCCGGGGCATCCTTTTTCGACTTTTTTTGCGCGAAACTTCCACGTCCATCAAGCTGAGCGTACCAGGTTGCTAGGAGTGAAATTTCGGCTCAGTTTGAGACAGGCCGAAATTTGGTCATTTTTGGGTGGGGCATAGCGTAATGTAGCCCCTTTTACGTACGATTTTCGTCCGACATTTTTTCGGGGCTCGAGGCGCTCTATTCTCGGTTTGAATTTTGTATCCACGCGTCAAGGACTCGTCAGGGAACGTGAAAAAAATTTGTTTTGCCCATAATCTCTTAGATTAGATGGCGTACCTGACACATAAACCGGGATGAAACCGTTACACGAATAGCGCAAAGGCCCCAAAAAAAAAACTTGTCCGGGGCATCCTTTTTCGACTTTTTTTGCGCAAAACTTCCACGTCCATCAAGCTGAGCGTACCAGGTTTCTAGGACTTAAATTTCGGCTCAGTTTGAGACAGGCTGAAATTTGGTCATTTTTGGGTGGGGCATAGCCTAATGTAGCCCCTTTTACGTACGATTTTCGTCCGACATTTTTTCGGGGCTCGAGGCGCGTTATTCTCGGCTTGAATTTTGTATCCACGCGTCAAGGACTCGTCGAGGACGTGAAAAAAAAATTTTTTGGCCATAGTCCCTTAGATTAGATGGCGTACCTCACACATAAACAGGGATGAAACCGTTGCACGAACAGCGCAAAGGCCCAAAAAAAAAAAACTTAGTCCGGGGCATCCTTTTTCCACTTTTTTTGCGCAAAACTTCCACGTCCATCAAGCTGAGCGTACCAGGTTGCTAGGAGTGAAATTTCGGCTCACTTTGAGACAGGCTGAAATTTGGTCATTTTTGGGTGGGGCATAGCCTAATGTAGCCCCTTTTACGTACGATTTTCGTCCGACATTTTTTCGGGGCTCGAGGCGCGCTCTTCTCGGCTTGAATTTTGTATCCACGCGTCAAGGACTCGTCAAGGAACGTGAAAAAAATTTGTTTTGCCCATAATCTCTTAGATTAGATGGCGTACCTGACACATAAACAGGGATGAAACCGTTGCACGAATAGCGCAAAGGCCCCAAAAAAAAAACTGAGTCCGGGGCATCCTTTTTCGACTTTTTTTGCGCAAAACTTCCACGTCCATCAAGCTGAGCGTACCAGGTTGCTAGGACTGAAATTTCGGTTCAGTTTGAGACAGGCCGAAATTTGGTCATTTTTGGGTGGGGCATAGCCTAATTTAGCCCCTTTTACGTACGATTTTCGTCCGACATTTTTTCGGGGCTCGAGGCGCGCTCTTCTCGGCTTGAATTTTGTATCCACGCGTCAAGGACTCGTCGAGGAACGTGAAAAAAATTTGTTTTGGCCATAATCTCTTAGATTAGATGGCGTACCTGACACATAAACAGGGATGAAACCGTTGCACGAACAGCACAAAGGCCCCAAAAAAAAAACTGAGTCCGGGGCATCCTTTTTCGACTTTTTTTGCGCAAAACTTCCACGTCCATCAAGCTGAGCGTACCAAGTTTCTAGGAGTGAAATTTCGGCTCAGTTTGAGACAGGCCGAAATTTGGTCATTTCTGGGTGGGGCATAGCCTAATTTAGCCCCTTTTTCGTACGATTTTCGTCCGACATTTTTTCGGGGCTCGAGGCGCGCTCTTCTCGGCTTGAATTTGGTATCCACGCGTCAAGGATTCGTCGAGGAACGTGAAACAAATTTGTTTTGCTCATAATCTCTTAGATTAGATAGCGTACTTAACACATAAACAGGGATGAAACCGTTGCACGAACAGCGCAAAGGCCCCAAAAACAAACTTAGTCCGGGACATCCTTTTTCGACTTTTTTTGCGCGAAACTTCCACGTCCATCAAGCTGACCGTACCAGGTTGCTAAGAGTGAAATTTCGGCCCAGTTTGAGACAGGCCGAGATTTGGTCATTTTTGGGTGGGGCATAGCCTAATGTAGCCCTTTTTACGTACGATTTTCGTCCGACATTTTTTCAGGGCTCGAGGCGCGCTCTTCTCGGCTTGAATTTGGTATCCACGCGTCAAGGACTTGTCGAGGAACGTGAAACAAATTTGTTTTGCCCATAATCTCTTAGATAAGATGGCGTACCTAACACATAAACAGGGATGAAACCGTTGCACGAACAGCGCAAAGGCCCCAAAAAAACAACTGAGTCCGGGGCATCCTTTTTCGACTTTTTTTTCGCAAAACTTGCACGTCCATCAAGCTGAGCGTACCAGGTTGCTAGAAGTGAAATTTCGGCTCAATTTGAGACAGGCCGAAATTTGGTCATTTTTGGGTGGGGGATAGCGTAATTTAGCCCCTTTTTCGTACGATATTCGTCCGACATTTTTTCGGGGCTCGAGGCGCGCTCTTCTCGTCTTGAATTTGGTATCCACGCGTTAAGGACTCGTCGAGGAACGTGAAACAAATTTGTTTTGCCCATAATCTCTTAGATAAGATGGCGTACCAGACACATAAACATGGATGAAACCGTTGCACGAACAATGCAAAGGCCCCAAAAAAAAAACTGAGTCCGGGGCATGCTTTTTCGACTTTTTTTGGGCAAAACTTCCACATCCATCAAACTGTGCCTACGAAGTTGCCAGGAGTGCAATTTCGGCGCCTTTAGAGACAGGCCGAAATTTGGTCATTTTTGGGTGGGGCATAGCCTCATTTAACCCCTTTTTCGTACGATATTTGTCCGACATTTTTTCGGGCCTCGAGTCACGCTCTTCACTGCTTGAATTTGGTATCCACGAGTCAAGGACTCGACGAGGAACGTGAAACAAATTTGTTTCGCCCCTAATCTCTGAGATAAGAGGGCGTACCAGACACATAAAGTGGGATGAAACCGTTGCACGAACAGCATAAAGGCCCCGAAAACAAACTGAGTCCGGGGCATCCTTCTTCGATTTTTTTTGGGCGAAACTTCCACGTCCATCAAACTGAGCCTACCAAGTTGCCATGAGTGAAATTTCGGCACCTTTTGAGTCAGGCCGAAATTTGGTCATTTTTTGGTGGGGCATAGCCTCATTTAGCCCCTTTTTCGTACGATTTTTGTCCGACATTTTTTCGGGCCTCGAGGCGCGCTCTTCACTGCTTGAATTTGGTATCCATGCGTCAAGGACTCGACGAGGAACGTGAAACAAATTGGTTTGGCCCCTAATCTCTGAGATAAGAGGGCGTACCAGACACATAAACAGGGATGAAACCGTTACACGAACAGCGTAAAGGCCCCCAAAAACAAACTGAGTCCGGGGCATCCTTTTTCGATTTTTTTTGGGCGAAACTTCCACGTCCATCAAACTGAGCCTACCAAGTTGCCAGGAGTGAAATTTCGGCATCTTTTGAGACAGGCTGAAATTTGAGACAGGCCCGAAAAAATGTCGGACGAAAATTGTACGAAAAATGGGCTAAATTAGGCTATGCCCCACCCAAAAAATGACCAAATTTCGGCCTGTCTCAAAAGGTGCCGAAATTTCACTCCTGGCAACTTGGTAGGCTCAGTTTGATGGATGTGGAAGTTTCGCCCAAAAAAAATCGAAGAAGGATGCCCCGGACTCAGTTTGTTTTTGGGGGCCTTTATGCTGTTCGTGCAACGGTTTCATCTATGTTTATGTGTCTGGTACGCCCTCTTATCTCAGAGATTATGAGCCAAACCAATTTATTTCACGCCCCTCGATGAGCTCTTGACGCGTGGACACCAAATTAAAGCGGAGAAAAGCACGCCTCGAGGCCGAAAAAAATGCCGGACTAAAATCGTACGAAAAACGGGCTAAATTAGGCTATGCCCCACCCAAAAATGACCTAAACCCTACACCCTAAACCCTAAACCCTAAAACCCTAAAACCTAACCCTTAACCCTAAACCCAAAACCGTAAACCCTAAAACCCTAAACCCCTAAACCCTAAACCTTAAACCCTAAAACCCTCAACCCTAAACCCTAAACCCTAAAACCTTAAACCCTAAACCCTAAACCCTAAAGCCCAAACCCGAAACCCGAAACCCTAAAACCCTAAACCATAAAAACCCTAAAAACCCTAAAACCCCAAACCCCCAAACCCACAACCCCAAACCCCAAACCCCAAACCCTACACCCTAGACCCTAGACTCTACACCGTAAACCTAGATGTTTATCTAGGTCTATCACAATTTATCTAGGTCTATCTATATCTTACATTACACTTCGTAGAGCTGGTGTTGCTGTTGCCTGCGCGTAGGGCCGTCCCCCACTCCCGTCCCGGGGCGCTAAGGGGCTTTTGTTTTTAGAACAGACGGCAGTGTTTTGCTGACACCTCGAATCAAGCTTTGTGAAATTTTGCTATATTTATAAATTGTTTGATATTTTTCTATTTAAAATAATTTTTCTTAAAATATATTTTATGACAAAATTGCTCACCTAGCCGCACGACGCTTGCATTGCTCTCCCACAACCCTGTTTTCATGGTTTAGGCTGCTCCCATTTCGATGTTAAGCCTGTAAATTTGAAGAAGAGAAGGTTTGTATCCGAAAGGCAGAAAGCCATTTCTGATGAGATGGACAAGCTCGAATCAGTTGGGTTCATCAAGGAAGTGCATTACCCGGATTCCTCACAAACGTGGTGTTAGTTAAAAAGATCCAATGGTAAGTTTAGAATACATTTTGATTTCATTGACTTGAATAGTGAAAAAAACTTACGATGAAATAGTAAAATGAATAAAAAATTTCTCCACAGTGGTAATTATATATATTTACCATAAATATAGCAAAATAAACAAAGAAATAAATAAATAATAAAAATAATTACTAATTATTAATTAATAATAATAGGTTAAATAAAGAATGTTTTTAAATATAGTAAAATCAAAATATTTAAATATATAGAAAAATTACTAAACGGCTGTAGACTTGGGGAGGATATTCTGTATAATTTAGAGAGAATAAAAAGGGAAAGGAACATACCTCAGAAAGAAACGCAGGGGCGTGGAATTGTGTGAGGTAGCGTGAAGAGCGATAGCCGAGCGAGTTCGCTCATTGAGTCGGCGAAAGCAGAGAGAAGAAAAGTTCAGAAAATAGCAGTCACGGTTCGAGGACTGAAGGTTCCGCCCGAATTCCGCGAGCCTTGAAGAAGCCCGGAATCGAGTCTTCGACTTGTGGCTACTGTTTTCGGCTCCGTTCTACGATCCCCTCCGAGATCCGCAAGAATTCCCACGTCACCGACTCTAAGGTTTTCTCGTTCCTGCAATTTTCTTTATTTGCGTCTTAATTCTATATGATTTTGGGGGCGGCTTAAGGAATTTTGTTGAATCTTTCATTTCCTTTGAAGGCCTTTTTGATATTGAGTTTAATGACCAAGCCCTCTTTCTTTTTTTGGGAGTAACAATCAATCAACTCATTGGCGCATGATGCATCCATAATTTGATGATCAACCACAAAAGCCATCTGATTTTCAGTAATAGTGGTAGGGAGGACCTTCTTAAGTCGTTCGGATAGTACTCTAGCAATAGTTTTGTAGAGACATGTGGTGAGACTGATAGGCCTAAAATCGCCCATAGTTTTGGCATCCTTTTTCTTGGGGATGAGGCAAATTTACGGCTTGTTAAGGTTGGTGTTGATAGCTTTCTCAAAAAAGTCTTGGAACACCCTCATAATATCAAGCCTAAGAATGTTCCAATGCTTTTTAAAGAATTCCATGGTGTACCCATCTGGTCTTGGAGACTTGTTGCCATCATCGCCTTTAGATAAAAGGCTTTTTAATGCCTTATGGAAAACTAAAAGCCCACCGAGAGTCAACATTTTAGTATGAATAATGATTTTTGGGGATTTAAATTATTCATCGAATATGCAGCATAAGCTCCCATCCCATTACTTATCTCCTTTTATCTGTCCTCTTTGTGAAGCAAAAAGAGAGGACATGCTGCACTTATTCTTTCGCTGCCCTTATGCTATGAAATGTTGGTGGAATTTATTCTCTTTCTTTGAAGTTGATTGGGTGTTTCGGAAATGATTTTTGTTGAAAACGTTCAACAAATTCTGATTGGGCCCGCCCTTAAAAAGGGACCTAGGTCGATTCAGGCTAACACGATAAAGGCTATATTAGCTGAGATTTGGTTTGAGCAAAACCAAAGGGTTTTTCTGATAGCAAAACCAGCCCCTCCATCTCTCTGTTCCTTGTCCTTGAGGTCTGCCGGAATATAAAGTTTTTTCTTTCCATAGTCTTTTTGGTTTCTCTGGTTCAATCGACTTTTAAATAAGGTAGATTTTGAATTAGGTTAATTTTTAATTTGAAATCCTTCTGAATTCGAGGCAACAAAACAAAGGGTTAGTGGTGTGTTATGTTCAGACTTTGATTGAGTCTATTAGGCTAAGGATTTGTTCGTATACATCGCTATTGACTGTTTGGGTCTGATTTGGGTTTTCATTCAAACTCAACGTAAGTTCGTGTTAGGAGTTGTTGTTTGTGTCGTGACTGTATTAGGGGAATAATTAGACAGGTTAGGGTTTTATCTTCAAGCAGTGTTTTGGTTTGAAACAAAGATTTTCTACGTTTGACTGAAAGGGTTCTATTTATATTTTTGGATGTTAGGGTAGGCAAACTGTTTATTCGAGTGCATTATTTATTTACCTTATTCCTTGTACAGATGGAGATCGGGAAACATAATGATGATGGAGATGATAAAACAAAAAACAGAAAATCCAATATTTGCCAGGAATGTGGCGCTGAGTTCAGGAAGCCTGCTTACTTGAAGCAACATATGCAAAGTCATTCGCTCGAGGTATTTAAAGATATTTCCTATTAATTTATTTTACCATCACGTGCTTGGTATATTTGTTTCTCTCATACTCAAAGAGATGTTAGTACAAAAAATGTGCAATATACTGTAAACAAATGGTTATGTGGAATATATGATGTGATATGTTGGTGAATGGTTAATATTATTCATGTGGGTATGGTTGGCCATCTAGATGCTTGAATTTGGTTCCAACGTTATGACCGATTACAGTTCTCATAAATTGGTTTGAACGACGTGTTTTATTGTTTACATATGGCTGTCAAAGTACATCATTAGGTTGTGTTCTTGCTAGCAAAAGATTTCCTTTGATATCAACAGTCAATTTTTAGTATTTGATCTTTGATTTTAACCATCATTTTTACATGTGTTATGTCAATTATCATTTATTATGAATGATGTATTATGAATTATTTTAAGGTTCCTTTCTGTCAATTCAATATATTTTTTCTCTTGCATTGAAGTTTATTAGTTTTGCAGGAACAAATCCTTAAATATAATAAAATAATGTGAAAGATACTGGATATCTCAGCGTGAAGCATTGGATCCCACATTAAGAACTCCAAAATGCTTGAGGCTGCATTTTTCTCGCTTGACTGGATCAGTATCAGGTTGGGAGACCTCCTGAGAAGCTCCATCAAGTGGGCCTCGATCACGCTACAGTAGTCTGAGGTTTGAAGTCTAGTAATTGATTGTGTTGGGAGACATGTTTCAGTCGATAAACTCAGAGCTGACCAATTTTGTTGCATTACTTTAATGCAGAGGCCATATATCTGTTCCGTAGATGGTTGTGAAGCCAGTTATAGAAGAAAGGATCATCTGACCCGCCACCTTCTCCAGCATCAAGGAATTATATTCAAATGTCCAATTGAGAGCTGTAACCGTGAATTTGCATATATATCATGTGTAAATAGACACTTGAAAGAATGCCATGGAGGTGAAGCTCCTCCTGAAGAATGTCAGAAGCAGTTTGTTTGCCCCGAAGATGGATGTGGAAAAGTTTTCAGATATGCCTCTCAATTGCAAAAGCATGAGGATTCCCATGGTAAGTTCCTATCCTTTTTTCGTAGGCACTAAATTTTGACTATTTGTTTTGACACATTCATGTATTAATTTCAAGTTTTATTATACTGTAGTCAAGCTAGACTCAATAGAGGCATGTTGTACTGAACCGGGTTGCTTGAGAATATTTACCAACAAGCAATGCCTAAGGGCTCATATGCAGTCCTGCCACCAATACATCAAATGTGAGATTTGTGGGGAAAAAAAATTAAGAAAGAACTTGAAGCAACATCTACGACAAAAGCATGAAAGTGAAGGTCCACTGGAGGCAATTCCATGTAGGTATGAGGGCTGCAGCAAGGTTTTTTCAACAGTAAGTAGCACAGACTCTGCAAATGCCTTAACTGGTGAAACTAATATTAGCTGAGCTATAGAGAGGATTTCTAATGAATGGCATTTCTGTTTATTTAGATGGTATCTTTGACATGTTCCATGTATTGATTTCCCAGGCTTCAAATCTCCAGCAACACATGAAGGTTGTGCATATGGGACAAAAGCCGTTTGCATGTTGTTTCCCTGGTTGTGGCATGAGATTTGGGTATAAGCATGTGAGAGACAACCATGAGAAAAGTGGCCAGCATGTTTACACTAATGTAAGTTCCCATTTAGTTAACTCTAAAGTATTTGTGTACTCCTGACATTCAGATGGATTACTGAAGGAATTTGTTGGTGCTCTGGAATCAGGGGGATTTTGAAGCAGCTGATGAACAATTCCGCTCAAAACCAAGGGGAGGGAGAAAAAGAATCTGTCCAACTGTTGAAATGCTCATAAGGAAGAGGGTTACCCCCCCAAGTGAGTTTGATTTCACGATGGATGAAGAATGTTAGTTTTGTCTTCTTTGTCTGTAGGCAACATCCCTTTGTTACGAATCCATGTCCAACTAAAAGTATTTGATGGCTAACCAATATGTGTATTGAATCTGTAAGTAGTAATATAAGCCCACTCGTCACCACCACCAAACGGAATACTTATATATATGTATACTTTTTGTGCTCATCGGCAGTAAAATATTTAAGTTCTTGGTTGTTCCTGTCGAAGTTTTACATTTTTGTTGGTTTCTCTGATCCTGATCCTGTTTTGCTTGGCTTGGCATTATTGATTCATACGATCAATTACATACCACTTTTGACTTTTTTTTTTTTGGGTTAGTTTCAAAATTACTTCAAATTATGTTTGTTATCACATATAATCAGTCTAGTGTTTGATTTTTCGCTTTTAGTGCGATTTTGATACACTCAAGTCACCTTTGACTTTGACTTGTTTGAAATTAGTTTAAAACACAATTTGGTGTCTCAAATTTTGTTGATGATAAAAGGGAAATATAGTTGAGAATCTTGAAATGGTATGTAGTAGTTCTTGAAGATTATATTTTCTAAATTGAAGATTATATGTTCTATTCAAATTATTTGATCTTTTTAGTTTATTTCTCTAATTTTGAAAAATAACTACATGAGAGTAAAAAATTTATGAAGTCTATTTTCATTTCCAAGCATTAAAACAAACCAATTATTTAGGCTATTGTTTTTATTTTGCAACTAATTGATTGCCTTTCAGTACTCATCATTTGAATAATCTTCTTGTTATTATTTTTTTCTATTAAACATAAGTAGTTTTATGATACTCGAACTATAGAATCTAAGAACTGATATTTATTTTTAAAATTATGGGAATGAAAATGAAATAATTTAGAAATTTGAAGATTCAAAATTTAGTGCCTACAAAAAAAGGATAGGAACTTACCATGGGAATCCTCATGCTTTTGCAATTGAGAGGCATATCTGAAAACTTTTTCACATCCATCTTCAGGGCAAACAAACTGATTCTGACATTCTTCAGGAGGAGCTTCACCTAAAATTAATGATATTAGTAATATTTGTAACTTAGTAAGGTAGATATTGGTGATATTTGTGTATTAGTGATATCAATGATATTAGTCATATTTGTGTATCAGTGATATCAATAACATTTGTGTATCGATGATATCAATTATCAATGATATATGTGTTATAACTTTGATAGATATTTATGATATAGATGGTTGAGTTTAAATAAATATCAGTGATATCTATGTATTAATTATATCAGTGATAGAACTTAGGTAGATATCAATGATATTTGTGTATTATTGGTATTGAATGGTAAAACTTTGGTGATTGATAGACTTCTATTGTTGATAAGAATTTATCATTGATACTATCTATACAAGAAATCTATCATTGATAGACTTTTGACACTGATAGATTTCAAAATCAAGAATTTTGTACTTTCTACATTTTTTTGTGTCTTCAATTATTTTTTTCTATATATTTTCTATTGGTTGAAGGTAGATTTTGCTGAATTTAACTTCAAGTTTGGTTGTTTTTACAATATTTTAGTTTTATTTTGCTATGTATATAAGATTCGTTAATTTCAAAGCTAAAATGTGAATGCTTTTTTTTTTTTTTTTTGACAAAAAAAATGTGGATGTTTGATGAAAACTATGAACCTATTTTCTGAATTTAAAAAATCAAATATTTTTTCATACCAAAATGTTTGATGAAAAAGTTGATTTACAATTTAGGCTACACGTATAACAGGTGGACGACCCAGTTGGCATGCTCACAAACAAGAGAGCTTCTCATAATGTATTTTTAAAATAAAAAATAAAAAATCTCAAATTTATTCAAAGAAGAGAAAGAAATTGATGAAATTTTAGAGGCTGGACAATGAAGGAAGGGAATTAACAGGGTATTAATAAGAAGTTAGATCATGAGAAACGGTAAAGTGTTGGATCATAAATTGAAACTGAGGAGAGTGAAAATCAAAGGAGAATAAGAAGATATTAATAAGAAATGAATAGAAAGAACATGTGAGAAAGAGTAAAGTGTTGGATCCTAAATTGAAGCAAGGGAGAGAGAGAAAAAATCAAAGAAAATGGTGATTTATAAGATGTGTAAATAGATAATTTTCGTTTATATACTAACAATAATAACATATTTATCTACCAAAAAAAATGGTAGAGTATGTTTTAATTTTTTTTTTTTTTTAAGAGTTTAAGACTATTAATTAACCCATCAAAGTTCAGATTATTTTTTAAAATGGGGTATTTGTGGTTTCCAACCATATACTCATGGGGTGTTTTTAAAATTTTTTTTATAGGTTTAAGGTACTAACGAAATCTTTGAAAGTTGAGTGATATTTTTTAAACAAAGTACTAATAGTTTCTATCCAAAATTCATGGTAAAGATATTTTTTAACATTTTTTTTTAAAGTTAAAAAGGGCATTATTAAAACTCTTGAAAGTTCAAGTATATTTTTAAAATAAAGTACAAATGTTCGACAAGACTTTTGGAGAAATTTAATTAGTAGGATTTAAACTTTGTCTTTTGTCTTTGTATTAATTTAAGTACAGTGAGTACAATCTCTAATATTTGATCCTTTGATGCTTTCTCTCGAAAAGTACTTTTGCTATATTTGTAAATATTTTAGTTCATTTTCTAAAATTTGGAATTCTCAATTTTTGTGGAATACTATCATCTATCAATGTCTATCTATGACAAACAGTGACATTTTGTTATATTAGAAAATATTTCCAGTTGTTTTATCATTTAAAACAACTACCCAAAATTAAGGGATATATATCATATCCATTATTGAATAAAATAAAAAATATCATTAAATGAAGATATACAATTAATGATCGCGTATAATGAAATTAATTGTTTTTAAAAAGAATCTCCAAATAATTATTACTAAAAATGTTTTGAATTATTTTTAATATTTTAATTACAAGATAATATGGACATTTAAAAAGAGAGAGAGTGTATTACAAAGTTAAATTGTCCAAAAAAAAAAAAAATCAAATACCTAGTTATGAAATATAATTAAAGTTTAGGACATTTGTAAAATATATTGTTCGTGAAGTAGGTCAATTTTATAAATCTTTCTTATTTGAACCCTCAATTTTTATAGTAACATTATTTACAACTTAATGGTTAAAATTAACCAACTCTCCATCCCTCCAATATTTCCAATGACTCCACCCACCAACAACCAACTCTCACGACCACTTTCAGCAACCAATTTCGATTACCAACTCCAACGAAGATCACCTTCGACACCCAATTTCGGAAACACTTTCATAGTATTTATTAGACTTTTTTTTATAGTAATTTGACATTCTGATAGAAACATTTTGAGTGTATAGCAAAACAAACAAAATTGTGTATGGAAACACATTTGAGAAAATGTTACCAAACACATTAATGTTTTTATTTTAAATAATTTTTATAAAAAGTATTGAAATGAAAATGACTATTTGAAAAACATTTTTTCCTAGTCAATCTAAACATGCCCTCATATATAATTTGTTCGTTGGGTCCCATTAGAGTTTAAAGCAATAAATTGTGTATATATGGAAAAGAAAGTCATTCATAAAATTGAACTAGGGAATAAGATTAGACATCTCTCAATGGATTTCTTATAATGATTTATACATTTTAATTCAATTCATATAATATATCAATTTATTTCTAAATGATAATCTACCATCATTATTTTTTTGAATCATGTATCTAAATTGGTATGTTTTTTTTGTATGTCAATCGTCGTGGTGGCCTATATTTGGCAACTATCGCTCCTAGATACACATTTTTTTGCAATATTTCTGAAGTCAGAGAATTGATTGCTTTTGTACACCTCCAAATATGGAGTTTTCTTACTTGATCAATTATATGAATTTTTAATCTAATCTCACATATTTTGTCCATGTTCAACAATATCGATGGATCCCCAAAAGTACCAAATGGAATCATGGACAGATAATAATGTAAGGTAACTAAAAATCCAACACATTTAGAAAATAAAAAAATAAAATAAAAATAAAAATAAAAAAAAAGCTAGTCAAGAAACACATAAAATGTATGTGAAATCTTGTAGTTCTAATTATTTTTTTAAAATAAGGATTTTACACTCTAAAAATCACAACACTCGACAAAGGGCAATATGATAATTTATGAAAAATGTAAGGGCAAAAGAGCATGTAAAGATTCTCTCTACATAGTCCCTTTTATTGTTAAGTCACCCAAAATGATGCATTGTTTTATCGTATTAATTACTAATTTCATTCAATTAAATTCTCTAATTTTTTTTTGTATTTTCACTAAACTTAAATCTTAGGAAATTATTTATTTAAGAATGTAAATGCAAGTATGTATTTTGTTTTTCTTTCACATGCATCTCACATATATATTGGCAGAATCAATGCACCTGTGTGTAACCACCTCCACCCTGAACAGATGCATCCAATTGGCATCTATTGTCTCCTATCTTGATGAGTCGCGTCCCATCAATATCAATTGAACTTTATTCGACCTAAAACTTTAACTTTATTTATATAAATTTATTTTGTGAACTAAAATTAGAAAATTCATTTTCAATATCTTTAAAACGGACACATGCACTTAACTCACACCCACTCAAAAAAGGACAATATGAAAATTTATGAAAAGTATAAGGGCAAAGGGGGCATGTAAAGATTCTCCCTGCATAACCCTTTTTAATATAATATAGATTTTAATATAATAGAGATTGATAGGATAAATCTTTTTATTTCTACTTACAAAATATGATATTTAAGAAACTAGTACTTTTTCTTCAAATGACTTTCAATAGCAATGAACTATAATTATTTTGTTGGAATTATGTGTTTTAAGTTTACAATATTTTTTGGGTCATCGTGGTGGTGACCTATACTTCACAATAGTCAATTTTACATATGCGTTTTTTGTGCAACATTATGGAGTTAAAGAATTAATTCCTTTTTCTTATTTCCAAAATATGGAGAATTTTTAACGAGAGTGATATGAATTGTACCCCAATTTCACCTTATTTTTACATGTTCACTAATATTGGTACATCTCAAAATAACTAAATGGACATGACGTTAGTCACCTTCATAATGATTTCCTTGTCGGAGAGGGAAGCATAAATGAAGGTTACTGTGTGTTAATCGGAACCACACTTTGAGAGAAATCACATAACAATAGAAATCTTGCACTTTTGTAAAATTGAACGAGATTGAAATTAAGAAAAGAAGGCTATGAAGAAATATGTTCAATTGACTAATTGAGGAAGATGGTCTTGTTCCTCAAAGATAAAAATGTAGAGAAATCTTGGACCCTAGATTTGGTTGTTTTGAACGTGAGAGGGAGGTCCCAAATTTCGTCTGTAATTCTCGGTTTTCTTATCCCTTGAAAAAAAGAATCCTCCAAAATCTTTTGGTTGTAAAAAGAGACTAATATTTTAATTAGTCTAGAGGGAAAAAAAATCTCATACTCATTTGAACAACTTTAAAAGTTAAATGATTAAAATGAGACATTTTAACTCACAAACATATACTTAAAATCTACTTCAAAATTCAAGAAAAATATTTGAAACCACCCTCTTTGACAAGTTGGCAGGATTGTTGTTGTGAAACAATTTTAAAGGTAGGGTATAAATGAAATTAACTTTTGAAATAATAATAGCCTAATTAAAAGTTCAAAGCCTGCCTAAAGTACCGTGTCTTTTGTATACTTTTAACTAAAAATATATTAAACTTCTTTTTAGTAGGAAAGATTAATTTATTTTGTTGATTGATGACGGTGGTTGGAGACGTAAGAGAGAGGTCTCTAAAATTCATTGATTAGTCGTTGATGCCATGGTCCAAACAAGCGACAGATTTGAAGGATCGGCCATCTCGGCAGTTTCCACGGAAGGGATCAGTCTAAGCCCGGAAGCAGAGGTACACGCGTCGTGTATAGATTCGACTAGGGCATAGAGAATATCCATTAATTTGTGGCAAAGTATTAGACGGGCATCTCAACGTCAACTGTCAAGTAATTTTGATTATTTTTTTATTTTTATTTTTGCCCGGGTGGATCCCGTGACCTTCCTGATTACTGTAGGGATCAAAAATAGTTTATGATTTTCGTCTTTGTCATTATGAGTACGAGATATTGATATGGTTAATAAAGTAATCTTGTCGGCAGGTGCTGCGATTTGTAGGGTCCAATTTATCCGGCTCATGAACGGTCAACCGTCAATGCGGGCCTCGCTCAACCAACACTGATCATAAAAGCACGTGTAGCTAACGTGGCAAACTGTCATAACAGACAATAACCGTGACCTCGTCCTTTTGTCTCGGTTCTGGAAATGACATTCGACTCCCCCCGCAAAATCTATTCCGCCCTCTTCTCTCTCTCCAACATGCAAATTAATTGTCATCAGAATGGCTAATGCTAATATGTATGTCAAGTATCCTTGCACATAATTTTGAACTAAAAAAGTTACTGTACTTTCTGCCGGTATAAGTTTATATAAATACAATTTTAGGTGCATCAATATAATATTTAAATCATATAATATTACCAAACGATCATAGCTAATTAACATATTGATAATGATAGATTAGAATTTCATGTTAAGGGGCACAACTTTATATAACAAGAAATTGAGTTCTTCATCTTAATTCAATATATGAAAATAATTAAATGAAATTCTTACGTATTAACATTCTACTTATTGTTAGACGAAAATTTTAAATAAATGATTTGAGTAACCCGAACCAACCCAACCTAAATGTTTCATGATTGGGTTGGATTGGGTTGAGTTCATTATGTAATAAGGGTTATTTGGGTTGAAGAACTTTACAACTCGAATTAAGTTGGGTCTATAAAATACTTCAACTCAACTCACAAACACCCCTACTTTTAAGTATATATAAAAATCACTTTTAAGAGGTTGGAACTAAACATAAATATGATTGTACAAAAATCAATTTCACAAAATCAATGGTAACTAAATCTCTTTTTTAAAATCACTATTTCAACCATCAGTCCCATGTTTGGGACTATGACATTTTGCAGATATAATTCTTTAAAACAAATGTGTGGCTTGTCATTTATATTGATATAAAAAAAATATGAAAAATTATTTTGAATGACAAAATTGCTAAAAAATATCTGCAAATAACAGCAAAATATCATAGTCTATCGCAGATAGACAATGAAATTTTGTTATTTATAAATACTTTAGTTCATTTTCGATATTTGAAAATAACAAAAAGAAATTATATATGTATAAGTACAAATTATTCTTAAGAATATTTTTTTGTTTTTGTGCATTTTTGTTGTTGCAGGAAAGCCCATATGTAATATGTTAGATTGTTTTTTTGCTTTCTAATTTTAATACGTTTATCATTTTCCTATCATTCAAATAGGAGAAACGTACCTGACTTTTCCATGACACCAGTTTGTTTGAAAGAGAGAAGAGTATAACCTGTAAAAGAGAAAACTCACACTAGCTAGTATAGTGCTTGCCACATACACTCAGATGTTTAAGTCAAAGAGTTAAAAGAATGTGGAGACAAGGGAGTTTGAGAGTAGGATTTTATAAAGGTGATTGGCACACGTTGTTTCGATAGGGATTCAAAGTCGCTTAAGGATAATAATTTTCCTTCCCAGGTTGAGGGGTGTGTTGTGTTTGGTTAGAGTCAGTCTCGATCTTTGCTCGATACTGGATATCCTTCCCTAGGCCCATTTTGGTCATTGGATGATACTTTGTCCGAAGCATGTGCAGGACACACCCATTAAATATTTTGCTAGGCTCGGTTGAGGTTGAGCACGTTAATCTAGACTTTGACACAAACCAAACCCTCTCACCTAAGCTCATTGATGCTATTTGTATTTGGCCCAAAGCTTATTATTTTCTCCCTTGTTGCTTTTCAATCTCTTTATTTTATGTCGATTATACCATCTGGTCCAAAATCACTCATAACCTATGCCATTAATGTGAGAGACAAAAGTAATTTAAAGTATTATGACGGTTGCTATTTTGACAAAATGTTTGTTTAGTTATCTTGCGTTTGCCTTAATAAGTTAACCTTCCAACCTTTTTCCAACGACGATTTTATAAGTTCCTTAAATTGAATGAATGATGAAGTTTAATCTATATTCTAAAAACTAATGTTAGATATTATAATTAATTTATTGAATCAACATCGAACTATAATATCATACAAATTAATCGAGTAACAACAAAATCATGTAAGCTAAGAAATATCATCAAAATTTAAGGTTGGGAATGATTTTGGGCCTTTGGCCCGTAACAAAATGAAAAGGTAGTAGAAGTTGTCCTACATTGAAAGATTTAGATATGACAAGTGGGTATATATATAAATGCTTGCAAGGGAATTTCCAAAATGCGGTGGCGGTGGAAGTATCACCCTTTCAATGCATGTGTTAACATTGTTTGTTTGGTCAAATGGGCATGTTTGGGTAATTGTGCTTGCGTGAAAAAAAAAAAAATTTTTAATCCCTATCCGCTTATTTTTTGTTAAAAAGATTATTGTTTTATTACCATTAATGTAATTGTTGGATTTGATTTAATTCTTAGAATTAAAAATTTGGGTTCCCAATTTTCATAATTAAAAGTTTGAAGATATAATTGTAATTATTAACCTATTTTAAGAGTAATTTTTGTAATTTTTTCTATAATTTAATTGTAAAATTGTATTTCATATTTTAAAGTTTGCATATTAGATATGGCATTCAAATACAATTTTAAATTATGTATTTTTGATCGAGGCAAATAAAAAACATCACCTCTAAATTTTTAAGCGTAAACATCAAACTCTCGAACTTTTAAAAAAATATAATAAGTAACCAAAACTAATTGAATCCATTTTAGTCAACTTCTTCACTCTCAAAATTTAATCCTCTCTCTCCTCCATCCACATACTCTTTTTACTCTCTACCATTCCTTACCTTGGTCTTGGTCATTCCTCTCCCTTCAATCATGCGCACCCTCTCTCTCCTCTTCCTATTTTTTTAAAAATCCACCAACGTCGTATGCGCAACCCTCGCAACCGAGCTCTTTTCTTCAGAATTCCCATCTTTAATTTCTTTTCAAATCTTCCATTTTTTCTTCATCAGATTCCATCTTCTTTTTAGTTCTTTAAGCCCCAAATCCTCCCCCTCGCTTCCATGCATTTAACCACTACAATTTTTTGCAGTGTATCAGATGGTCAAAACCAATTCCAATACCCCACCACGCCAAGAAGGGCCCATTTCTAACAACAACCTAATCGTCGGTGTGTGAGCCACATGTTTTATCAAATACAGTTAATATATATATGAACTGAAAAATTTTACGAAATCCGATGAATAGATGACTTGATTTATAATTTTACAGAGGAGTACCCTTAAATCACAGATTGTATCAAATGCAAAGAAATACAAGGATGATAATCGACGTACTAAAAGAAGTCAAAAGAAACTCGAGTAAAAAGGCTACACGTGGCATCACCCCTCACCCTTCCCACGGCCACAAACTAAATATTAAATAATAATTAAATGCAGGGTTGAATGACGATGCGTGTGAAGAAATGTGATGAAGAGGAGGCGAGGACCACATCACAAAAATGGAGGTGGCAATATATGTATACCTAACGCAGTATCCTCGTCGACGCTGACATATGTACACATCAGAGAGGTACATGCAATCCAATCACAGTCAGCACCACGTATGATGCCTGCCAAAGTGGCCAAGTCTCATTTTCCACCTTCCTTTTTCAACTTTTGACTATTACAACCAACCCCCCCTTCTTCCTCTCTCATTTGTTTAGTATTATTACTTTTAAATTTGCCGTAAATGCGATGCACATGACACGAATCCAGTTCAGAACTGTTCAAATATTTAATTTTAGCGTAGGGCCCTAGAGAGACCAAGAAAAGGTGTTCACATATCGAGACCAACGGCGCTCGGCACTTGCTCCCACGTCGTTTCTCAGACTCAAGTCTCTCCAATTTCCCATGGCCTCCCCTGCCATTGTGTCTGATATATCTGGACGCGTGAATCCACAATTCGTTGTATTGTCAAAAAAATAATAATAATAAATATAAAAATAAAAATGTTGTTTATGATACGACGTTTAATAATTTGTCTGTTGTCCCTCGTTACACCACCCGGCACCCCAATGCACCGTATTTGCGAGTGAAATATTTATTGAATTATAGTCATTCATCTGAGAGAGAAAAAGAGAACGGAGATGGAGAAGAGAAAACAAGGGAGTGAAGGTGAGGAGAGAGAAAGATGAGAGAAAGAAGCCATAATATTAAAAATATATATCTTTTTGTCAAATCATTTTGCCACATCAGCCTTTAATGGTGTATCTTATTTAAATGTATTGAGTTTGGTTTTGGTTTTGGTTTGGCCTTACTTAATTTGGTTTAGTTCAATATGTTTTTGGTTTATTTAATTTGGTTCAAGTTGGTCCAATTTGGTTTATTTGCATTTATGGCAAAGTTTTATTGTACAAACTTTTTTGGGTTTTTTGTTCCACTTCAAAATCAATCATTCATGGGTTTTGTTTTAGATCTTTTTACGAGGATCTTTGTTTCCGACCCAGAAGTTGTTTTCGTTCTTCGTGGGTTTCTGTTTCCAACCCATATCTGGTATTAGAGCGTAATCGTTAAGGCTTCAAAATTTCGCATTTGTTCGGCAATTAAAGAATCGTTGGTGTGAATGTAAAAATCGACAAATTCACAGGGAGGAACGATTTTAGTCCGCTGTTAATGTGGTCATTAAGGTTTTGACTCTAGCTGCCAAGCCCTTTTCCATTCTCTGCCTCCGTCGATTGGTCGACGAAGGCAAATTCGTTGCCAACACAAGAGTGTTCTGTCCATGCAATCATCGTTGTTTGAAGGTTTGTTGCTGTTGTGGTTCGTTCTTGAAACTCGTGGAACTTCTGTTTTCTGCCATGGGTGTTCGTGGGCGCCATTTGGGGCTCCCAATCACTGTTTGTGTTTGTTAGCTGTGTGGTTTGCCGTCGCCTTTTAAATCTATTTTTTAAAACTTAGGGACTAAAACAGCTCATCTGAAACATCATAGCACACATTTATGAAAATTCAGGGACTAAAATGGTACTTTTTTCCTTTTTCTTTTTCTTTTTCATTTAATTTTACATTCTCCCCTCTTTTAATAAATCTTATTTTATTTTCATATCCTTTTTTTTTATTTCATGTTTTTTTTTTTATTTCAACAATCCTATTTTGTATTCTCTTTTTTTTTTTTAATTTTTATTAGTAAAGAATTAGTAAGTTAAAATTTAAAACTATTTATACACATCCTTTAACAAATATATATTTCTTCATACAATAGCTACTTAATTCTCTTTCTTGCACTATCCACATAATAAATACATAAATATTTCATTTTAGTTTCTCCCAGACTTCATTTTATTAGATAGTTCGAATCTTCTAAATGAAAATTAAAACTCTTTAGTTTCTTGTAAGAGAATTCAAAGATTTATCTTCTTGGATAAAAAAAATACTGTTGTTATAAATATTTGAATTATATATAGATGTCCATAGATTACATATCTCTAGAGGATCTTGTTCATTATCTTCTCCATATATTTACATCTTTCATATCCTGTGAACTCTATAAATAGTGGTCCTTGGAACTTTTGAGAAACACAATTGAATATAGAATACATTCCCTCTCGCAATTTTTTTCTTCTAATAGAAATAATATATTTAATGATAGTTTATTTGGAACAGCATGTAAATATAACCCAAAAAAACTATTTTAAGTTTTTCCTCCAAAATTATAACTTAGTAGGTAGTTTATGTTTATTATTAATTTGTTTTCTCATGTAGCAATAAATAACAACTTCAATTATGCAAAATGGTAGATTTTAGGCATTGTCCTCTCACTAGTATACAACTTAAACGATGAGACAACCTTTTGTTTGATCAAACTTTATATACTATTATTTATATTTGTTTATATTTTGTTTACATTTCTTTTTTTAGTACAATATTGAGATGGGGATTAAAACTTCAATCTTTTGAAAGAAAGTCATGTTAATTACCCATAAGCTAAACTCACCTTGGTTTTACTTACATTTCTATTATCATAAATGATTTTAAAAAGTTATGAAATTATTATAAAAAGAAAATTACATAGTATACATGCAAATACACAATAGTCAATTACTAATTTATTGGTTTGGTCCCTAGGCTAGGTTTTTAGGTTAGTTTCCATTTGCTCCGTATGGTTTCATAATATTACATTTTTTAACCATTGTTTTGAGTTTTGTTTTCATTATGGTCCCTAATGTTTCCATACATTGGACTTTTATCCACAAGATTTAACTAATGCTCACTTTGATATTTGTCGTCAACTTTCAGTTAAATCATTTAAAATGATTCGGGTGGAAAATATTTTAATTAATTTTAAGGCAAAATGCACTTTTGGTCCTTGAGATTTGAAGTTGATGCCTATTTGATTCCTGAAGTTTAAAAATGAACAATTTAATCCCTGGGATTTGAGAAATAGTTTTAAATGGTACTTAAAACTAGTTGGACTGTTAGTTGACTAACTAAAAATTACGAGTTAAATAGCTCAATTAGCAAAAGTATCAATTTAATATTATTTGCTCAATGACATGATCTCCCTCCCCTCTTTTTTCTCTTCTCCATCATCTTTTTGGACACTCCTCTACAAACTTTCCACGAACATTTTCATGCTTTTCCCTGTCGCCAACCAATGAAAAATGTGGACCGTCAGTGCTAGATGAGGAACGAAGGAGAAGCCTCATCCTTTGTTCAGATCTGAAAAGTCTCCTTCGTCACTAAACCTCAATTTGAACAAAAGAGAGAAGGAGAAAAACTCCTTTAATTCAGTGGCGGTAGAGTTGAAAAACATAAAAAGTAAATTCGAAAAAGGCTATTCATGTGCAGCTTCGAGACTACAATTTGAAGATCGTGTAAGACCCAAACAAGATGAGGGTTAGCTCCTTCAAACTAAGGTTGTTTAGACTTAGTCAGATTACACCTACAGTGCAATATGTATTTATATGGGAGGTTTTCTCACATAATTTCTTGAAAAAGTTTCTTCTTTTCCATCTCATTTGTCGGAATTAAGCCCCATTTGGAACATCAAATGTGATCATCAATTAAGTGGCCAATAGAAGGAATTTAAAGTTTGTCCAAACAATTTTTTAGGCAAAACCAGAGACCACTCCTAGAGGAGGGTTGAAGGTGATGATAGAGACGAGGACATGGAGATTGAACTCACAACATTAAATTAATAATTTTGCCAAATCAGTTATTCAACTCATCATTTAACGATCACATCATTTTTTTCGTTAGTCAACTAACCGTCTAAAAAGCTTCCAGAGCCATTTAGATTCATTTTTCAAACCTCGGGACTAAAGTGTTTATTTTTAAACTTTACAGACCAAATAGACATTAACTTTAAACTACCAAAAGTGCATTTTGCTAGTAATTTTAATAGTAACCAAAATTAAGGGAAATTAACTAATTTAATTATAATTAATTAGATTATTTAAATTAATTAATTAACAATATCAAAAAGGATTAAAATTGAGAATTAAGAAAAAAAGAAAATAAAGGTTAGAGAACAAACCTTTTACCTAGGGTTGGCAAAAAAAAAAAATCTGATGGGCCCTGCCCCAGTCGGGTTAGAGAATCCCCAGTTTGACGAGGGATGAGGGGTAAACCGAAAAGATTCTTCGGGTACCTGTCCAAGAACGGGGCAGGGACAGGGAGGGTATCCCCACATCGGCCTCGAACTCGACCCCGCCCCAATTTATCCCCCGCTCTCGTTCTCCCTTTGTCTCGCTCTACTTATTGGTAGTAATTTGGTCCTGCATTTGAACTCGCAGTCTCGCTCACTCTCGCCGTCTCGCTCACTCTCGCCGTCTCGCTCTCGCTCTACCTCGGGGAATGGGTCCCGCAGGAACCCATTTCCTCAACGGGAATCTCCACCCCCGTCCCCACCATAAATTCTCCCACAAGGGCGGAGACGGAGAACCCCCACTCGCCACGTCCCACCCCCCTATCAACCCTACTTTGACCTTTAGAGACCAAATTGAAACAAAACTCAAAACTCAAAATTAAGTAGTAAAAGTGTGACCTTTAAAGATTAACCAATTGATTTTTTTATTTTTTTTATTTAGTTTTTAACTTTTAAAAGACAGATTTATTTGGTAACTAGTAGAGTTTTCTATTTTTTCAATTTTAAAAATGATTAAAAAAAATCGTTTCCATTTTTAACGTCAAAAGCACCTCACCCTCTAATTGTGAAAGCCTTTGTCACCTCTTATGCTTGGGTTCATGCCCCAGCTTGGGCACAATAATTATTATAACAAAATTATTATAAATATAAAAAATATCAAACAAATATAGTAAAATTTTATTCTATTTGTGATAGACCCAAATAAACATATATAGATAGATGATTATCTGGTTTAATAAATAAAAATTAAAATTTTGCTATATTTGTAATTATTTTTAACCATTTTTCTATTTTTGAAAACATCCCATTATTAAATATATTTTATTTTCAAAATTTAAAAAATAAAAAACAAAAACACAATTACCAAACATATATTTTTTTTCAACTAAAAGTAACCAAATATATATGGCTTTTGTCTTTATTACCCTTTTATTTTTTATTACCCTTGTATCTAAATTTCTAAAGGCCTGTTTGATAACGATTTGATTTTTTAATCTATTTTTTATTTTTTTAATTTATTTTTGATTTTTAGTTTTAAAATAATAAAAATCATACTAATTATTATTTTTAGTTTTTTTTTTTTCAAAATACTAAAAATATGTTTGGTAATTATTTTTTGTTTTGTAAAAATGGAAGCAAAAAATATGCTTAATAATTGTGTGTGTTTTGTTTTAATATATATATAATAAATAAATAAATAAATAAATTTGGGAGATTCTTTTGGTTTTATACTTCTTTTTTACAATAATGAAAATCAAACTATTTTTTACCCTACCTTTCCATCTAAATATACATGAAATTATATCTTTATTTTCACTTTAAAAAAAAATCCATATTAATAAAAATACTATCAATAATTATATGCATAGATTAATCAATTAATAATAAAAACCAAACTATTTTTACTATACCTTTCCATCTAAATATATGTTGTGAAACTATCTCTTTATCTTTATTTTTATTTTTTACAAAAAAAAAAATCCTTATTGATAAAAATACTATCAATACTTTATAAGTTAATTGTTTTAAACCACAAAACGATTAAAAATATTTTTAAATATAACAAAATGTCATTGTTTATCGATGATAAGCACTAATAAACTAGACATTGATAAACATCTATTAGTGTCTATCATTGATAGACAGTAATAGATGATAGCAATCTATCATTGTCTATCATGATATACATTAAAAATTTGTTGTATTTGTAAATAAGTTGGCTCATTTTACTATATTTGAAAACAACCTATTTTATATACATAGATTAATCAATTAATAATGAATATAGAGAGAGATTATCTTAAATGGCAAAACTATTGAAAATATTTACAACTAATAGTAAAATACACAATCTATCTGCGATAGACCGTGATAAACTATTATCTGTGTCACATTGTGACACAAATAGTAGTCTATTATGATCAATCGCGGTCTACCACAGATAGACAGTTAAAATTTTGTTATATTTGTAAATATTTTGGTTTGCTATATTTGAAAAGAGCCTATATATTTACAGTGAAAACAATTGAATATTGAAATATAAAAATGGATTTAATTGTGTAGATTAAATTAATTGTTTAGAAACTTTCAAATTGGATTGAAACTTCAAATTAAAATGATGGTTTATGTACAAATTTTAAATGTTTGAAAGCTAAATTTGTAGTTTTATCAATTTGAATGGGTTATGTTTGATTTTATCAAGTAACAACTAAATTGAGTTCAATTTGACAAATGTTTCAATTTTTGTATTTATTTGATTTTAGTTTGTATTTTAGAGAGTTATTAAGTTGCTAGCCTATAAATAACAACTTGTTTCTTCATCTATAGCATCCCACTTCAAATTGAAGAATTTTCTCTTTTCTTTCTTTATTATTTTTTTTTTTGGTATTGAGTTGAGTTGATAGCAAGTATCCAAGATTTCTGTCAGATCCAAGTAGTTCGAGGTTGCAATTCCACCGAAATTAGTAATTGTATCTAAGACGATTGTTGTAGTCTGCTTGCATCGAGTATAAAGCCAATAATTATCTTTAGGACAACGCTTATTAGAAGTGTGTCTCGACTACCATCTGCTTGTATCGAGTATAAAGCCAATAATTATCTTTAGGACAACGCTTATTAGAAGTGTGTCTCGACTACCTATTTAAGTCTCCACAATATATTGAAGTTTTTAATTCTTTTAAGTCATAAGACTTGTTACACTATCTTGTTGGTTGAATATTATACATTGAAAGTATGTTTTAAGTTGAGGTGTAATCAGTCTGCTGTATTCAGTTCATATATATCATTTTCTCCCCACAATTATATCTTTATTTTAAACTTTTTTTTTTTAAAAAAAATCCATATTCATAAAAATACTATCAATATTTTATGTAAAATTAAATATGAGCTTGTGGGGATCGAACTCGGAAAAGCAAAGATGGCATGTTGCCTTACCGTTGACTATAAGAGAAATTAATTATCAATTTATCATTATTTTATATAAAACAAATGCACGTTTATTAAGAAAAACAGAAAACTCAATTGGATATCACACATATCAATTTTTTTAAAAAAAAGTTAAAGAAACAAAAACAAAACAATTAATTAGTAATCAAACGACGCCTAATTTAACAAAATTAAAATCATAGGCCCAAAAGACTCTTACCCTACAAATTCAGAAGTTAAAAAGGTAAATTACGAAAACAAATGTCAAAGGTGGACGCGTGTGGGTGACATTATTTTCCTTGTGGCGTGATTTGATATGTACAGAAAGAAAGGAGGAAGAAATACGTACGAAGGCAGAGTTGGCAGACCCCAAAAATCAGTGCAGCCAAGCCATTGGGCAACGATAAAGGGTGATTGGGGAACATGAGGGTTTGATCACGTGGACGGAGACACTGCTTCAATTGAAGGAGGGGGAGAGAGACTGCACCTCATCTCACTCCAATGGTTAATTTTAATTAGCGCTATCAGATCAAAGAAGACAGTAAAACGCTGGTGCTTATTTGTTTTAAATTTTAATATATCCTACCCCTACCCTGGAGGGAGAATATCTCTCTTTATATTTTTGTTTTATATTCATTATTTGCAATTGCGTCACTGGATTTCGCTGTGGATCGAAACATTAGGGATTGCGTTGCGCCGTGCGCGATATGCTATATAAAGGCACCTATGTTTGGCAATGTCATTCATTCTCGTTTCATCATCCTCTTGTTTTTTCAACTTCCAGACACTTTCTATCCTTCCCTTTTTCTCTTTTTTCTCACCCCCCGTTCCAACGCAGCAGACATTAAACATCACTCGGCTTCACACTAATTGCTACTTCAGTAAGTTGATTGTACAATAACGACGTTCGTCCCTGATGTTGGAAGAAAATGCTTGTAATTGCATCTTCTTCCCTCTAAATGTTCTGTTCTCGTTTTTCAGAAATTTTTCCTGACCACAACATCTCTTTTTCCTTTTTCTTACAAGGTCATCCGAAGGAAGCCATTTTGAAACAACTTCTTTCAAGGAAAAAGAAGAAAAATACAACAAAATGAAGTACGTGCTGGTGACTGGTGGAGTTGTAAGCGGTCTCGGGAAAGGAGTTACCGCAAGCAGCATCGGTCTGCTTCTCAAGGCCTGCGGGCTTCGCGTTACTTCCATCAAAATCGGTCTCGTCCTCTTCTTCTAGTCGTCGTTCTCTTTTCATCGTCCTCATCTTTGCTTTGAACCATTTCATACTAGCTTCACTCGTCTTTCGCCGATAAACGCTGCTCAACTTCAAATTATATCGCCTATAGTTCCCTGAGACACAACATTCTCCTTTCCCCTCCTTTTACGTTTGTCCTTTGTTTCTCACTTCAAATGGTTGGACATTTTTTAAGTCAGCTCTATTCTTCTTGTCATGCATATTCTTTTTCCTTCCTTCCTTCCTTCCTTCCTTCCTTTCTTTTTTCTTTTCTTTTTCTTCTTCTTCTTCTTCTTCTTCTTTGGATTTAGGCAACGCCACCTTACGCTTCTCAATTATTCGAAAGTTAACTAAGAATATCTATTGATACTCTACTGCTTCGTTTGTCTTCATATCAAACTTTTCAGCATCAACCTTCATGGGTTGTTTCGACATCTAATAAATTGTTCAGTGCTTGATATTATTTCTTCTGTTATTTCAGATCCATACTTAAATACAGATGCGGGAACGATGTCCCCTTTCGAACACGGAGAGGTTTTTGTGTTAGATGACGGTGGTGAGGTATGTGAAATTCCCTTTTTTATGCCCTTTCCCTTTTTTTTTTTTTTTTTTTTTTTTTTTTTTTTTTTTTCCATTTTCTCCTTTTTCTTCCCTTTTCTTTCGATATATGGTTTCTAACATCAGAAAGTATTGATATTTCAGACTTTGTTATGCTAACCATACCTATAAATATAATAGTTGGAGTGGACTGTTGCGAAGTCCCCTAAGGATGGGCTCGCGAGATGATGATATTAAAAAAAATGCACACACTAATGCTTCATACGAATTGATTGATATGAATGAGCAGCGCGCGTATTAGATTTATTGGGACAAAGAGCCTGTACACGTGCTGGGGTTTGCTTGAAACTTGCCATGACCTTGTGAAATCTGATTTGCTTTGTTGTTGTACCTTCAGGTGGACCTGGATCTTGGGAACTACGAGCGGTTCCTAGATATCAAGTTGACCCACGACAATAATATCACTACGGGGAAGATCTACCAGGTAAGTTTTCTTAGCACACCAGTGATATCTTCAGTATGTATATGTATATAAAGTAGTGATGCAGGAAGATCACTAATCTGAGATGTGAATTAACTGCTAAAGTCTCTTTTCGGATCTAGCAGTCAGTTATTGATAAGGAGAGGAAAGGGGATTATCTTGGAAAAACTGTCCAGGTATTCCTTTCTGCTAGTTTGTTGAGTAATGTTTTAATGTCGATATTTTCTGGCTGAGAGTATGTTTTATGCTATTTAGCTGTTATCATCATTTGAACCTATTGGTCTTATTTCCTTAATTTTTAGGTTGTTCCACATATTACGGATGCAATTCAAGAATGGATTGAGCGTGCTGCTTTGATACCCGTGGATGGCAAGGACGATCCAGCTGATGTTTGTGTGATTGAATTGGGTGGAACTATTGGTACACAATGAGGACATTGATTGATGTAGCACGAATGAGTTTATTCCTGTCACTTATTTAGGTCCTAATCATTTGCAGGAGACATTGAATCCATGCCATTTATTGAGGCACTTGGACAATTCTCATACCGTGTAGGTAGGAATTTTTGTGTGGGGGAAGTTACTATTAATAAATGCTTGTGTTTGGTCTTTCTAATCTCAGTTCCATTCAGGTTCTGGTAACTTTTGCCTGATTCATGTCAGCCTTGTGCCTGTATTGAAAGTTGTTGGAGAGCAGGTAAACTCTCTCCATCGCACATTATACGAATATGGAATGAAATGCAGCATTCGTACATGATTTGGCACTACAACTAATTTGTTGTTTAAACTTAATTTTTCTGATTTGGTCGGCCTTTTGTTATGTTCAGAAAACAAAACCAACTCAGCATAGTGTTAGAGGACTACGAAGTTTAGGCTTGACCCCACATGTTTTGGCTTGTCGCAGCACAATGGTTACCTACTATCTTACTTATTTTTCTCAACCATGGGCATGTATCTGGTTAACTGCAGCATTTTTCTTTGTTATTCTGGCTCAAGGTTCTACTTGTTTCAGGTTCTTGATGAAAATGTGAAGAGGAAACTTTCTCAGTTTTGCCATGTTCCGGTATTAGCATCCATGGAATCCTGTATTCAACACATTCATTTGTATCTATCGACCCTTTTGTCAACTTTTACGTTATTCTAAAAATAACTTCTTCTAGGTGGACAGCATCATCACTCTTTACGATGTTCCCAACATCTGGCATATTCCTTTACTTTTAAAAGTAAGGCGGTTTCATATAATAAATGATATTTTTTTGAGCGGATGCAAATATTGATCTTCTTCACTGTCCTATTAGGATCAAAAGGCGCATGAAGCAATCTTGAAAGTGCTGAATCTTCACAGGTTTGTTTGATGAGCTCAATTCTGATTGCAACACCGTCAAGATCGATTTGTACTCTCTCATTTTCTTGCACATATACTCTCTGCCATATGCAGTATAGCTGGTAGCCCCGCTTTAGAGGAGTGGACTGCTAGGGCCGAAATGTGTGATTCACTACATGAGCCGGTGGATTCCTACTCTCCATTGTTTTAAATTCAGGTTTTAGCTTGTCTACTTGTTTTTTGCTTTTAACATTTGCTTGAATATTTGCCATTAACAGGTTCGCATTGCCATGGTTGGAAAGTACACAGGCCTTTCAGATTCCTACCTTTCTGTGCTGAAGGTACAACCAGACAAAGAATTAAGATCTTAAGATTATAAGCCTGCAGTATAAAAAGTACTTGGACAATGTAAAGAGAGAATTGTCATTTGTGCATCCACTATTCTAGCATCTAGTTTCTAGAGTGATTGTCTCTTTCACATACAGTGGATAACGTAGACTCTATTCCATTCTTAAGTTTAAACTATAAATCACACTTGAACAAGCAACAGCAGATCAGCTTACTACTTTACATGATCTATCACTAAAAAGCCAATGCCTTCATTGAATTTAAGAAAATATCAATTGGCCATACTTAGCTTTAAATATAAAGTGCCTTTATCTGCTGAGTGCTCTGTCTATTGGTTTATACTGTGCTTTTTGACTGAGTGTTGTAGAACCTTCGAGTAGAATGTCATCATAATATTTGAAGAAAGTTTGCTATGCTTTTCCTTTATGGTCTCAACATGTTGACATCATGTATGACATTAAAGATTCAATGCTCTGTTTTATTATGTTGTCGTAAATAAAATGGTTTTATTTCTTTTAGACACTTGTGCAGCATGTGTGATTGTGACATCATTACATGGAAATGGCAGATTCTATAAACGCGTACATTTTTCTATCATAACGAAATGTTTTAAGCTTTCCTAGACTGCATATTAGAAATTGAGCTGCCAACGGTTTGCATTGTCCCTCTTTTAGCAGTAATATTAATCATCCTTTATTTCCTTAATTTCTCACTACAATTTCTAGTTGTCATCAGTTTCTACAATGGTTTTCATGTTCATGATGAACAACATACAATGCATAATGAAATACTGCTTCTGTAGTCTCCATAGGCTTCTCTATGGATATCATCTATCCTAGCTTTTTAGATATATTCCTTTGTTCTAAATTTTGTGAGCTTGGTTTTCTTGTCATCTTTAATCAGTTCGTTTTCCTTTTGAGTACAACTCCTTTACTTACTTTAGTTGTTTGAAAATTATTCATTAATGAAATTTCAATCCCATTTTCTTTATTTTTAAAAACCCCCAGTGGCTGGTAACTAATATTACGTCATTCGTACTTTCATGCAATTAGAAAATTTTTATGTGTAATACACCTATTTTTTATTATAAATCTTTATTTGATAACAATTTTTATGTTTTTTTAAATTTATTTTTAGAATTTTAGCCAATTTATGAAACAGAACACTTTGTTTGTCTTCCTTCTTAGTACAACTCCTTGGCTTCTTTCACTGTGTGGAATTTATTCACTAATGAAATTTTAATACTAAACAATTGAGATATTTTCAAAAATAGAAAAACTGTTGAATATAATTACAAATATAGTAAAATTTTACTTTTTATCTATGATAGATTACAATAGACCTAGATAGACGTCTATCACTTTACCAGATAGACACGGATAGGTCTATTGCAATCTATCACAAATAGAAAGTGAAATTTTGCTATATTTGTAAATAGTTTGATATTTTTTCTATTTATAATAATTTTCCTAAACAATTCTTTAGTATCTGATAAATCTCTAGAGTTGACAAATAATATTACAACTAGAAAGTTTTTATTTGTATGGCTTGTATATTATATTTTAACCCATTTCAAATCTCTTAGATTTTATTTGATAATGATTTTAAGATCTTAAAAAAGTTGTTTTTTGAGATTTTAGTATAAAAAAGATTGACGTATTTTAAAAATTTTAAACTTTGGTTATGAATTCAAGAACATTTTAATTTAACGTAATTCATTTTAATTTAAGACATAAGTATAAATTTAATTTTCACAGTGAAACATAAATTGTCATTATTGAGGCCTAGGGGATAAATTGTCACTATTGAGACCTGAAGGTATCTTTGAAATTTAAATTTTATATAAAGGACAAGTATCCTGCCTTTTAATATAGTAATGATAGAGATAAAAGTTGTAAACGCCCTCTTAGCCTTTTGATTGGAGTATTTTCCTGTTTATTTAAGTACTTGACTACATCACGTTTTATGGTTTTATGGTTCACTTTCCTTAGCATAATATGTGTGTTGAAGACAATTCTATGATAATTTTGTGAACTTATTTGTCCATGTTTATGTCTTTAATGTGTTGGAACATAGTACTTGTCCATGAGTTGCTGATTTATTTGCTCCATTGTTTTGGATTTTAGGTTTACGTCATAATAGCTTTAGAAACAGATATCTTATACAAAATGCAATACTCTATGTAGGCTCTTAAGCATGCCTCTCTTAGATGTCTAAAGAAACTCGTTGTGGACTGGGTTCCAGCTGGAGATCTTGAGGATGCTACGGCCCAAGAGGTTTTAGAGTTGAATGCTTTGATGTTTTCCCCTTGTATTTATTTCCAGCAGTGTGCCTAATGCAGGAGACTTTTTGTTCTGTAGAATCCAGCTGCTCATAAGGCTGCATGGAAGCTATTGAAGGTGTGCATCATAAATGATTTGAGGATACTAGGCTTGCTGCCTTGCATAGCTCCTTTGGATCTTATTATTCTTTCAGTTTGGTAGCTCTGTTGTTAGACACTCTAATTAGCCATGATCTTCAGGGGGCAGATGGTATACTAGTTCCAGGTGGTTTTGGAGATAGAGGAGTGGAAGGGAAAATCCTTGCATCGAAGTATGCTCGAGAAAACAATGTTCCGTTCCTCGGCATATGCCTAGGAATGCAAATTGCTGTCATTGAGTTTGCACGATCTGTTCTTAATTTGAAAGATGCTAACAGCACTGAATTTGATACCAGCACGAAGAATCCATGCGTTATATTTATGCCTGAGGTATTTTTTAATGAAGTTCTTTTCCTTGGGGCATTGTAGTGCTTATTCCTTCCTATGCATTACTCTTTTTAATCTTATGCTATTATCTCAGGTTTCTAAAACGCATATGGGTGGAACCATGCGCCTTGGTTCTAGGAGAACATATTTTCAAGTAATGGATTGCAAGTCTGCAAAACTGTAAGTATTTCTGTTTTAAATTAGATGAGTGAATCTTCGCATGTGCATGACACTGAAAAAGTGTACATTTTTTTGAGGGTGCTGACTCTTAACCTAAATAAATGCATAATATCCTATTCAACTCGCCTAATAGTTTCTAGGTATTTGAGAACAAAATAATAATAAGAATAAGAGTAGTTTCCATGTATTTGAAAACAAAATAATATTTTTTTTTTTATAAATAAACATTTCATTGAAAAATGAAATAAGGGGAAAACCCAAAAACACCTATAGGTAATCACAAGAGAGATTACTAATTGGTAACTAAGTAAGATAAATTATAATGTTAAAAAGGGGCACTCGAGTGCACTCCCTAATCCGTAGTTTCTTTATGCTCTTATATACATCTTTGTAACTCAAGCATTAGTCTCGTTTTATTATTTTAATGAAGAGACTCGTTCCTTTCAAAAAAAAAAACTATCAAAATGGGAAAAAGATTCATGAAAAAGCCGACTATTTCTCTATCTGCAAGTATGCAACAGAGCCAATCAAATCATCTTTTTAGTACCACCAAAAGGATGACCCACCAACAAAGTAGCAAGAATGTCAAAAATAGAATTAGGGCATGACATAGAATATCCAAAAGTCTCCATACAAGTGGTTCAAATCCTAGATGTAATAGGGCAATGCAAAAACAGGTGGGTTGGTGATTCAAAATGATGACGAGACATAAGACACCGGGAAGGCAAAAGAGGCATATAAGGCACTCGTCATTGAAGATGATGGGCAATGCTAATGGGGCACCCAAACAAAATTCCCAAAGAAAAGTTTTGATCTTCGGATAAGTGTCCTTCCAAGTAACAAAGTGAAGGTCAAATAAGAGCGATCAACCGCAACCACCAAATCTGTCATTAGAGATTTAACATTAAACATCAAAGAGGAATCATGCCCATTCAATAATCTCTATATCATTAAGATTGCGATGAAGATGCAAATCCCAAGCATTCATTGAAGGAATCCAAAAATTGGCAACTGTAACCTTTGGCTAAAGAGTAGCCTAAGAAGAATGGTAGAATGACACTGCAGTTAAGCCAAGAATTATTTCAAAACGAAATAGAAGAACCATCACCGAAACAATGACAAATACGAACAACCAAATAAAAAATCTAACAGATAAACTGCTATTGAGGAAAATGCCAAATCAAAAAGTTGGATTACTAGCGAAATCTCTTTAAAGAAAATGCTCGTTACTCTCTCCACTCTCCTATCACCCCTCTATCCTTCCCTTAATATCACCATCCACCATGTCCTCCGCCACACCCTCTGCTCCAGCCACACCAGCCACCTGATCAATTCTAATTGATCGTAAGATCTTTACCCTTCTCCCATTGAACCTTCAAAAAGGAAAACAAGCCAAAAATCACTGAAACATCTTTTATTATTATTATTATTATTATTTTAGGTATGTGATGCTAACTGGAGGCACATGATTTCAAATCTTTCAGGTATGGGAATAAAAGTTTCATTGATGAGAGACATAGGCATAGATATGAGGTAAGTTTAAGTAATTTTTTATTTTCTTAATTTTCTTTAAATACTATAGTAGAAGCATTTAACTGAGAACAAAGTGAAAACTGAATATGGGCAGGTTAATCCTCATATGGTATCGCGACTTGAAAATGCTGGACTCTCATTCACTGGCAAGGACGAAACTGGTCAGCGCATGGAGGTATGATTTCCTTCCTTATAAAACCTTATGCGACAATGTGCATGTAATTCCTCTAAATTGGTTGGTATGTTAAATGTTTTAGATTGTTGAGTTGGCTTGTCATCCATACTTCATTGGTGTTCAATTCCATCCTGAATTTAAATCAAGACCGGGAAAACCTTCTGCACTATTCTTGGGTACATTCTCTCTCATCCTCTTGCACTATGCTTGCTGTTAAATATTAATCTTGTGTGAGCAATTAATTTGTCGTTTTATGTTGTAATATTTTAGCTGAGTATTCTTACCCAAAAAAAAAAAAAAAAGTTGCCAATACTATACTACCTTTTATAATGGAATATAAGATTCCACTCTCCTTCAACAAGGACCTTTGTTAGGGTGACATTAGGATATGCCGTTTGATGAGCAGTTGAAGAAACAGCATTTTATTCTCCATTATTGGCCAAACACGTAGTGTGCTACTTGACCTTTTAGATAGAGCAACCTTTGATGTTGTATAATGGACTAGAGTGGCAACTTAGAAAGTTTGAGCATAAAGGTTTCAAATAATATAACACTGGTAGCTATGTCTGAAAGTAATAACACTTGGTTTATTATGAGAGTTTTCACCGTTTACATGTCAATGTAGTTTGATTTCGTTGTGGTTCCTATCATGTTACCAATAAATTATAGAGGTGCTATATTGATATCTTTGAAACATGGCACTCTAGTTTGGTTAATGTGCCCCCTTTTCATTGTTCTGTTTAACTAGTGGAGGTGCTATCCTTTTAAAATATATGAAGCACTAGCCTTCTCAAGTCTAAGCAAGAGGCGACTGTGAGGTGCATGTGGGTTGCCCGCCTTTATTTTGGTGCTTGCCATGTGCACCTTATTGTTGACATGAACATATATGTTCATTATATTATGGATCCACTCTTCTTATGACGGAACAAACCCTTGATCGAAATTCTTTGTCAATTTTTATTTTCTTGATTTGGCATAGTATAGAGTGGGAAATGAAGTAAGCCTCGATAGACTATAAGCTTAGGGTGGTTATGTCAGTTTTCTCCTTTAATATTTCTACAAGCTTCAACAAGATTTTTGTTTTCTACCATTTCTTCCTTCTTCATTTGTTCGAAGATTGTATGTGTACACTCAAATATTTTTCTTTCAACAAGTTATTGGCAATCACTCATGACATTCCCTTTTAATTTTATTGTTGTAATTTTTTTATTTTGCGTGTGAAACATTCAAATTAAAGTCAATGATTATTGACTTTAAGGATACAAAGTCAAATGTCATTGTTTGATTTGCAAATAATGATGCATAGAAGTGTTAAAAAATTCTCAAAAATAAATAATTAATAAGAAAATGTTAATCATGATACTATTGTAAATTACTTGAGACAAATGTATACTCACTACATAGTATAAAAAAGAAAAAAAAAAACACATTCTTAAGTAGTTATGTTTACTTATAATAGAAAGGAAAGTTAAGTAAGAGCATGAAAAGTAGGTCGGTCTTACTTAGTAAATTGTTTGGGGATGATAATATTTTGGGGCTAATTTTCATTATCAATAATCTAATTGAAATTTTTGATAGTTGAAGATGAAGCATACCAAGATACTAGGAATCATGATAGATTCAATTCAAATCATGTTAATGGGTTTGAGTTAGATAGAGTTTTAGCATTTTTTTTATATTCTTAATTATTTCTTAATTAATGAACTAATTTTTGTTTGAATATTGAATGGTTTTTTTTAACACTTTCATGCCTTATAATTGTTGAGTATTTTATTTACTTGTTTTATGAATATTTAATATAGATAATATTTCTTAAAGTGCGTGCCGCTTCAGTTTGGGGAAGTTATTGGTGCAGCTCTTGCCTTTAAATGGGCAAGGACTTGTTTCTCTGGAGTGTGCCTTGTGCTTCAAACTACTAAATGGTTAACATCTTAGATTTGATAATGTGCTGTGTGTATTGCACTTCTAACACTCTAAAATTTGGACACATGCCAAATACTTATTAAGCACATTAAGCATGAAACACTTGGTTTGCTTGTTGGGTGCAAGAAAAAATTATAATGGGCACATGTTAATGTTGTTCTAAGGAAGCGGGAGTTGTCATTACACAAATAAGGTAGAAGGTATTTTGATTGCATTTTTGTTTTAAATGAGAAGGGTTGACATATCTTTCTTAGTGTAGAATTGTCATGGATTAGTCGAATTTTTCTTTGAGAGAATTTTTGCAACATGTTAGCTATTTTATTCATTTTGGATTTTTTATTGCTTAAAATGTGGGGCTATCGTGAGGGTTACTTTCTTATTGGAAAAAAAAAAAAGGTTCTATTATGATGTAAAAGAAGAAGAAACCTTTTTTCCCCTCCACTTTTTTAATATTGATCTTGGTACTTAAATTGGGTGGTAGACCTAGCTTTCTTTAGATATATCATTGAGCCGGATGGGAAGACACACACGGAAAATCATGTTAATAATCCATGTGTCAGATAGGTTCCATGATACAAAAGAATGGTTTAGATTGAGACCGATCATTCTAAAACTCGTGTGAGATGGGAAGATGGGGAAAACATCCAGTGCCAAAGTCTCTGAATGGGTAAGTCATTGGAAAAACATGTTAACAATCACCATCACCATAGGCCCTTATGCCCTCGAATGCTGACCTTGATAGTCAATAAGGTAGTCATAGCTAACAAAAAGGATTACCTATGCCTGTAAGGGGCGGTCTCGTTGGTCTACTATCTATGACACTAACACCTGCACAAAGTACATGTACCCGTGTTTGGGTGAGTTTAATAAAGAAAATCCATGTTGTCTTGATTTTTTTTTTTCTTTAAATGTACTCTTAAAACCTTATTTATCTACTCCAAATATTGTTAGTGTTTGCAAACGTTTTTGGATTGTAATAGGAAGGTACAATAGCCTTTTAACATCTGGGGATATGGAGAAAGCTACCCGTTATTGTATCTGCCTAACGTTTGCAAATTTTGTCTATTATCTCAGTTTGCAGACCATGCATCTTTTAAGTATTGGTAATGATCAACTGACATTTTTATTTTGTCATACAGGACTCATAGCTGCATCGTGTGGCCAATTAGATTCTATCTTAAAAGGCTCTGAGAGTCAGAAGAAAACTAAGACTAACGGGGGCGTTGACGTCTCAACGATGAAATTCTCCAAAAATGGTAACATGAAAGCGAATGGGCTATCAAATGATGTTTATTTCAATGGCAATGGATTGCACTAATGAAGGTTGGTGAATTTCTTTGCGAAGTCTTCCTGAGTGATTTGCTGGTCTTATGTAGTAATTATACCAGGATTGCCTGTACAGTCATCTGAGTTCGGATAGGTATAGGTTAAAGGTCTTTTATCAGGAAAGAGAGTTGACCCCATCTTTTATAAGGGGTTGGCTTCTGAAAAAAAAAATTATATAGTATTCCAGTAAGGCGCTGTTTCGAGCTTGTCTTTTCCGTTAGTACTAGCGGACGACTGGAAGTAGAGGCTAGTTTTGCATTAGGGCTTTGTGTAGCCAGCTTTTCTTTGTTTGTACCATCTGAATTTAGAATGTAATCTAACCACGTGTTCATCTGTGGTTTAAGAATTTGTGTTATGGAAACTGTATGGATTCATGTCACGGTCAAATATTTGGGCTCCTACCAGGCAGTGTTGTTTTCTGTGTTAAAAAATTTAAATAGTAAAATGTTCGAATGTCCAAAATTTTAGATATTTTCAGTTTTAGTGAAACGCCCACTACTTTGCAGGAGGAAGAAATTTGGGTTTGAGTTGCCAAGGACTATTTTCAGATTCACTAAGTTTTAGTGAATTTGCATAATCTGCTAAAACAACTTGATTCACTAAGTTTAGCTAAATTTGCATAATTTGCATTTGCTAGGTTGAATTCTGTTTTTAAAAACTGTATTCATATTCTGTGATTTAAATGGTGTAAATTTTGAATACATCATTTTTATATTTTCAGTGAATTTAGGTTTTAGGTTTTGAGTTTGAAATTTTAAAAAGTGAAATTATATTTTTTTTAAAAAAAATATTAATAAATATATTATTTCATGTTACAAACTCAACTATTTTTGTTATATATTATATAAAGTAGTATAAATTATATGATATTAGAAAATAAGAGTAATACAAAATTTTTAACATAAATTAAGTTCATAAATTAATTAATAATAGTTTTTATTTAACCTAATATTTAGTAACTATAGTTGTATGAATTATAAATATATTATTAAATATAGTTTGAACCATGGTTTGAATTAGAATTTAATTTTTTAATTTGTTATCAAACATATATTTGAAAACATGAAATACAACTTTGTTTTCACTAATTCTATTGTTTGAATCTCTTCTTTCACTAATTCACTTGAAGATATTTCAAATTTTGTTTTATATTTTTTATTCATTGAGTTCAGCAAATATGTTTTTCACAGGCAACTTGGTTTCTGTTTTTGGAAACTATTATCAGAATTTGTGATCCAAACCGTGCAAATTTTGAAAATAACATTTTTTATGTTTTAATTGTATCTAGATTTTGAATTTTAAAATTTATATCATGTTATATAAACTTAATTCATTTTTTTAAAAAAAAAGAATATAATATGTATTATGTAATGTATTATAAAGTATATAAATTTACAAAATTATAATAATTAATCATGTTTAGTTTATTGTCAACTAAATATTATTGGCTAATTACAAATAGTTTTATGATTTATAAATATATAGTAATCAAATACATTTTAAATAATTGTTTAAATTAGAATCTAATTTTTTAATTTGCTGCAAAACACAAATTTAAAAACATAAAATACAACTTTGTTTTCAAATTTTTATTTTGAATTTATGTACCAAATAGACTCTGGAGTTCTGGGTTTTGAAGAGAGATTTTTAATTTGAATGAAGTCTTAAGTTCATTATTTCAAAGTTTTAAATCCTAATTGAATTTTAGTTGAAGTTTTAAAACTCCAAGTTTATCCCTAGAGTTTTCTTCTAAGACTTTTTTAATTGAAATTAATTTGGAGTCAAATAAAAAGGAAATGGAAAAGAGGAGAAATAAAAAATCATAAAGAGTTGTTTGGATACAAGAGGTGGAGTTGTTGAACTCATGAGTGGTTTAGTTTGAGAGTGAGGAGGTTTGTGTTTAGGGTGCTAGTTTAAATTTGGAATTTTAAATTTTGAGTTTAATTTTTAAGATTTCAATGTAAAGATTTGTTTTCATGAATTATAAAATTGTGTTTTTTTAAAAAAATATATATATATTTATCTTGTGCATATTTTAGGAAAAAAAATTACATTTTAGTCCTAGGTTTCAAAATGATATACTTTTAGTTCTCAAAGTTTTGACTTTGACTTCAGCTTAGTCTCTAAGTTTCAAAATATTACTCTCTTAGTCCTTAAATTTTGAGTTTTGTTACAATTTGTTTACTAGATTACAATTTACAAGATTTATATTTTGAACCTCGATTTTTTTTACTGAATATCCACTTTCAATTTTGGTGTTAACGTCTATTAATTACTTTAAAGTAATTATAAAGTAAAATTTTAAAATTAATTTTAATAATGATAGAAAAAGTAGTGAAACTTAATTAATTATAATTCTTTTAATTCTTTAAAAATAAATTAATTTACATTAACACTTTCAATTGAAAGTGAATGTTTAGTGAAAATTTGAGATTAGAAGTGTAAATCTTAAAATTTAGTGACCAAATTGTTAAAAAATTCATATATCAAGAGTAAAATTGTAATATTTTGAAACCTATTGACTAGAAATCAAATTCAAAATTTAAGGACTAAGAATATAACATTTTAAAACATATGGACTAAATGGAAACTAAACCTAAAACCTAAGTACCAAAAATATATTTTTCTTTTTTACCAATTTTAGTTAAAGTGAACAAAATAAATTAAATTAATAACATTTATAACGGTACACAAATACAACACTGAGTAATCTATAATACGAAGGTCCAATGACCTAATTGGTAAATACAATTATGATTTTTTTTTTCAGTATCTTCCCTTACTTGTTTCTTTCTTAAATAAAAAAAAAATGGAAGAGTAACGATGGAAATTTTGTGTTTTTTTAGAGAATTGAAAATTATAGAGATTCTTGAAAAGATTTGGAGAAAAAGATAAGTTTAAAAAAGGGAGAAGATGATGAAATCCAAATTCAATTTGAGCCATTAGATACAGTTAAAAAGAAAGTTAAATGATTGAGATTAAGGGTAAAAAGTAATTTCTTCCAAGTTTTAGAGTCATTAGACACACATAATATTAAATTCATTTTCTTTTAAGACCAATAAAAAAATCAAAAGCCCATTATGTGTCATTCCTCCCATGCTTCAGGTGGCTACTTTCAATTTGTCCCTTTCATAAAAAAATAAAAAATAAAAATAAAAAAAAATAAAAATAAATTGTCTCATCATCGGCTCAAAATATTTCTATTAAGCTTGTTTAGACTATATATTCTTTGTTTGAACTTTAGTTTGAGTGATTCAAATTGCGTTAGAATTGTTATTCCAACCTCTACACAATTAACACTTCAAAACACTAAAATTGTTAGTGGATAAAAGTAAGTTTATTATCATCATATCATTAATCAATTAATTTGAGATTAAGAATAAAAAAGCTACCCCGTGTTCCGCTGCATCTACTCCCCTATTTGTCCCGTACCTATCATTCACAATGCATAGGTGCCATTCAAATTCGCCGCACTTCGCGTCTCCGCTCATATCCCAAGATATGGATTCATCTCCGCCCAAATTAGTTGCAAAATGAATGTCGTGGGTTTCTTTGTTCCACCGCTCACTGCCCAAGTCCGCGCGTTGCTGCTCAGATTCACGCACAACAGCCACAACCAGCCTTGCTCCGATGAGTTTGTTCGGATGCGGTTCATGGGTCTCAATCTTGTTCGTTCATTACCAAACATGCTATACGAGTACAATGACATATATGCAAATGCATGCTATTAGGGAATTGGTTGCACCAAATCAAATTGGCACATAACACAATTGGGGAAGTGTCTCAGAAAAAATTGGGGGACATATGAAATTCGAAATATCAATGTCTCGATTTTATGAAAATATTGATATCAATGAAAATTTCGGGAGACTTGAAAATTGTTATAATTAATTAATGAAATTTTGATTGTGGGTTAATTATACTATAAATGACCATTTTTAATCATCATTTCTATAAATTAAAACAAATAGATGTGTATTGTAAATATTTGTGTACATGTCGATGCGAGAGCATCAATTTAGAAAAAAAAAAGGAAAATAATTACAAAATAATATCAAAATTTGAAAATTAATTGCAAAATTAGAGGAGATGAAATGTTTACCTACAAAATAATTGGAAATTGTTTATTATCAAATGTACATGTCTAATACCAAAAAGACAACCGACCTTGGAGCATCTAATATAAAATATTAATAATTCTAGAAATTACAATATTGCTTCCAAGTCATCCTATATTGAAAATGTAGAAGATAACTACTTAAATAAAAATGATGGGACTCATAAGACAACGTATAGGACTCATCAGGTTTGAATGAAATATATATGTGTGTGTGTCTCATCAGGTTTGAATGAAATGTATGTGTTATTTGTTTCAATTTCGATTTTTTGGAAATAAAAACTTTGGATTGTAAAAGAAAAAACAAAAACCTACATCAATTCAAATTTGAGGTGAAATAATGTGAAAATTCAATGGAAAAAGTTTGAATGAAATTAAAAATAGGGAAATTATTTTAAATGACAAAATTGTTGAAAATATTTACAAATAATAGCAAAATGTTAAAGTCTATCACAGTTTATCGCAATAGATATATTTGTAAATATTATGGTTTGTTTTTCTATATTTGAAAACAACTCTTACAATAAATATATGTTTCATTTTCCAATTTTGGTTTGTTGGAAATGAAAGTTTTGGATGGTCAAAAAACAAAACTTACCTTAATTCAAATTTAAGGTGAAATTATACATTGTAGTGTGAAACTATGTAATTCTTATAATCAAGAATAATCAAGACAACACCATTAACTTGAAAAAATTTCCATTGTACTAAGTCATGGCCAGTTGAAAGAGAAAAAAAACTGAATTTTTTTGAGAAATTAGGGGAAAATTGAAATTCTCCTTTGTCAAAATTTTGAGCCTATCAAGATTTTATTGTATTGCACAACTTTATTTTGTTACATTTTTTGAAAGATGGTTTCAAAAATAGAAAAATTATTGAAAATAATTACAAATATAGCAAAATTTTACTTTATATTTGTGATAAACTGCGATAAACTCAGATAGATATCAATCACTTTACTAAATAGACATGAATAGATATCTAACTGGGTCTATCGCAGTCTATCATAGATATAAATTAAAATTTTGCTATATTTGTAAATACTTTCATATTCTTTATATTTATAATAATTTTCATTTTTTAATGGACCAACTCAATAAAGGCAAACTAAAAAAAAAGGCATTATTTTATCAAATAACTTCGATAGTGCCCACAATTTTTACCAATTTTTGAAAAGATTCTAATTGAGCACTTAATCTAAATAAATCCTGTTGTAGACATTTATATAATTAACTAGGTTGTTATGTAAAGGTTACCTTATTATGAATACAAAGGGATACACTTTTCCAATACATTCCTACACTTCTCATCAAACTATTATGTTTTTGTAAATTAAAATTGATAACACTTTAAAATAAAAAACATATATATTTTTTAAATTTGAGACAACATACATTTTCTTCCTAATAAAGATTTTAATTTTATTTTTTTAGAATAAATAAACTAATCATAATTCTAATAAATTAGGGAAACTAGTCCTAATTTTAATCAATTAATTAAACTAATCCTAGACTTAATATTAAGGATTTGACCAAGATACTTTACTTTGCTTTAATCCTTCCTCGTAGACCACAACGATTGAAATGATGCGAAAAATCTAAACTCGGGAAGGAAAAGGGCCGGTGGTGGGCATTTGGGAAAGTCGGGCCAATCGGATGTCTTCATTCAAGTGATGATACAAAAGAAGAACAAAACAAAGTGAGAGGCTGGGAGGTAGAGAAAAGATGTGAGTCGATTAGGCTGATGACCGGGAAAAGAAAAACAAAATTTGAAGAACTGAATTAACACTTCTTAGATTTGGCTAGGTGCCTCTCTAGCAGAGCTGGGCGTTAGGGTCGTGGATGCGCTAGTGATCAGCACATGGGCGGTGGGTTGCTAGGGTTTCTCAACCTGGTATCCTGCACCTCACGTTCATGACATCTACATCCAACTATGCCCAAGAGACATGGTCGAAGCAGCCCCAATGTGCTTGTTTCATGACATGCTCTGGTCCCGAGTGTCTTCCAATGGTCTTCTAGCGTTAGAAGAAGTCATGTCCGTCTTAGACATCCGCAATGTCCTCCTACGCTTGTTTAATTTTTCAATATAGGACAAACTGAAGGAAAAGACTAACCCATTCAGTGACTTTCGCGGTTGTCCTTACTAAATTAACTTGAATTTGAATTATGATTCAAATTAAGTCTTACTGGAAGCGAATTTCCTTTTTGTGCCAAAGCGCTTAGACTTGACTTTATCCCTTTTTTACTTAGTCCAATATTTGTTCTCGAAAATCTTCGTCAAAGCAAACTCTCCAAATTTATGAACAAAAGTGTTTTCTATTATAAATATTCATATGGAGCTATCAACAAATTCTCTTTTCGTGCTGAATGTCTTGAAAGAATTAAAATACAAAAATTGCCTAGGGTGCCTGAATAAATAAACATAATTGCGATCAAAAGTGCATTTTTCTTCTACGAAAACTATATACGGTATATGTGATGCATAGAAATTTGAAGCGTGAGTTCTGGAGAAGGGCCGGTCGCATTTGGGCATAGTTTGGCCTTGAGACTGGAGAGGACAAATCTTCAGCCACACGACGTTGTGAGATTCCATTCCCGTCTTCGGTTTGGCAATTCTACATCTGTAAGACTCAGTTGCAGGGAGAGTCACCAAAAAACTACAATCGATGATACTATTGCAGTCCCACTCCAGATTTCTGCTCCAAACTTTGTTAAATCGGGTGCACAAGTAGGTTTTTTTTTTCTTTTTTTTTCTTTTTTTTACCGTACTTATCTTTTTTCAACTGACGGCTTATTATTGTATTCTACCGCAATTTCTTGCTTCCTCTTAGTTCTCTGGACAATCTCCTATTTCAGTGCTCAAATAATTTTCATCGTACCAAAATTAGGTGTCCCTTAATACTCTTTGTTTCATCCATCAGTGCTTTGTGTCGCTTGAATTTGTATTCCAAGCCTCTTCTCCAATTTCTTAGAATTAGATGTTGTGAACGTTCCGGATCATTTTGGAGATGCTTGGGTTTAGCCTAAAGGATTAAATGGAGATAATTATCCAAGAATAACATCAAAATCAAAGTCTTTATTATGAATCAAAAGTTTTCAAAACAAGAACACAATCCCTCTATTTATATAAATTTGGAAAGCAAACTAATCCTAATCCTAATTAATCAAATAAGCTAATCATAATTATAATAAACCAAGGAAACTAATCCTAATCCTAATCAATCAATGAATTTAATCCCAAACCTAATCAATTAAGGATTTAACAAGTTACCCTATCTTACCATAATTTTACTACATCATTTCATGCCAGCAACAATTGAAATACAGAATGACATCAGAGGAAATATTTTATTCATTTCGGTGATATTTAAGTTCTGGATGCTCCAAATGTAGTTCATGATGCTTTGTTCGTGAGTGATTTTTTCAATACAGTTGATCTTTTTCATTTAAAGCAGGTAGTGGAAGATGAAGGCATTGATCTAACTTTGCAAAATCTAGGTGTTGACTTCTATGAATCAATTTAAAAACTTCCTCCAGTTTCAAGGGATCCCTTTGGTCTTATTCTTTCTAATTTTGTTTAGCATCACTTTGTTTTGTATCTTGTAATTTGAGCATTTGATTCATTTCATTATTTCAATGAAAGTTTTTGTTTTTTAAAAAAAGGGATCCCTTTTGTTTGTCAAAGATTTTGGGCAAACCTTTCCCCTCTAAGCCTCGTTCGGATGATGATGAAATTGTGTGACCATATTCGTCTTTGCCCACTGCTATTGGTATAAATGGGGAAGTTGTTGTTTATGAGAAAGCTTCGAGTATGGAAGGAAATGGATTAGTAAAGTTAGTTAGTCCGCCTAAAGAGGATTCTAGTAATTTGGCTGGACGATTAATAAAGCCCTTTCCTTTCCATTTCATTCGGAAAAAAGAAACCTCTGGTAGTTTATGAATTTCAGAGAGTAATCCTGATAAGCTAGAGGAAGATTGTGTTTGTCTTTTGGTGCCCTCCACTCATCAGCATGCCTTTCATGTGATTTTGAGCAATAATAGGTAATATCATAAATAAAAAATGGAACAAGTTTAGGCATGGTCGGTCGTTGCTGATGAAAGGCTATGGGGGATGGATTTCGATAAAAAATCTTCCATTGGACTATTGGTGTAGGCAAACGTTTGAAGCCATTGGGGCACACTTCAAAGGTTTAGAAAACATTGCTTTAGGAACACTGAATCTTCTCAATTGTTACAAAGCTAAAATCCAAGTTAAAAAGAATTTATGTGGTTTTATGCCCTCGACCTTAGAAATTAAAGATGAAAAGCGGGGCAACATTTTCTTGAATTTCGGGGATATTCAAATGATTGATCCTCTTAGTAAGGTCAAAAGTGCTTTATTTATCAAAGATTTTACTAATTATATTGATGTTGTTTGTTTGAATCAAGATATGAAGGACGAAGGAGTGGAGTTTCGAACCCATGACCAAAGAGTTTGACTAACTTTTAGTCTAATCTCTAAACCATGAAGAACGAAGGAGTGGAGTTTAGTTCACTAAATCCTGATTTGGATTTCCTCTTACCACCCCAGAATATTCCGAGTTTTTTAAGAAGCCCATTGGTTCCCCTTCGAAAGGAAGACCGTCAAGGGGGCCTCACCACTTAGTGAGTTGGGAAGTTGTGTCAAGACCTTTAGATCTTGGGGGTTTGATATTGGCAATCTGGTTCTGGTTGATTCTTATATTTAGTTGTTTTGGTTGCTATTTGAGTTTGCTTTGGAACTAAGCTTTGGTTTGATGGGTCCTTTTTGTTTCTTGGCCTTTTCTTTTATTTGAATTTTCTATAAGATTTTGTCCGTTTTCTGGTTCTATTTTTTTTTCACTCTCTTGGGAAGTTTGTATCCTTCAAACATTTTCCTTTTCGTTATATAAATGTGAGGTTGTTTCTTGTTAAAAATGAATAAATAAATAAATTGAATCTTTAGGTTTTGAGGATCTGAATGTGTTCTTTGGGATTGGACCTAACCCACGTCGAACCTCTCCGACCATCCCTCCTCTCGCCTTCTCCTCCTTCCCCTTCTCATCGGAGCATGGAACTAGTCAGCTGCAAGGTTAATGGAGACCCGTTTTGTATTTGGTGCGATTCCGATAGATTCTTCATTGAAGATTTGGAAGCCAACAAGATCATACCCCTAGCAGACTTCCACTTGAACACTTATCAGAAGTAACTCAGGGGCCCAGCTACCGATTCTTCCTTCAAAACCACTGGGACAGTGATGGAGCAATCAGAATGTCAAAGTTCAGAGGCATCTCAAGCTGGATTTTAAGATATGTGGTTTGGCCAGCAGAAGGTGGTAGAAAGCTCATCCACATTCCTGAAGGGATTCATCAGTAGGGCTGGCTATCAATACTAAAAATGATTAAGGACTTTATCCAAAAAGGGGTAATACCCTTGGCTATAATCACAAAGAAAATGGTAACCCCAGAAGTAACAAGCTAAGCTATGCAAATATAGTAAAGAAACCAATTTTTACTCAGACCCCTGTCCTAGTGTTGGCAAAGCAGAGCGACCCCCTTGTTGCACGCAGTGAAAATTGGAGTAGGAGAAGTTACTAGGTGCAAAAGAACTTAGAAGTTTTCAAGGAAGATTTTAACAGCTTATGGATCATCTCTAAACTTTTTGTGTTCAATGAATGGAAGGAAATAGCGAAGGCCTCAGAAGAAATCTTCAAATCCAAAGTAATTATTAACCCACTGTTCGAGGACAAGGCATTGATCAAAACCGATAATGGAAGGCTGGAGGAGCTGATAGAAAAACAAGGAAAATGGCAAGAATATGGTCCCTTCCACTTGTTATTTAAAAAATGGAATAGGTCTGTACACAGTCGACCAACGGTATTGAAAGGATATGGAGGTTGGATGTCAATAAAAAATCTGCCATTGGATTATTGGAGTAGAGACACCTTTGAAGCCATCGGTGCTTATTTCGGAGGACTAGAAAACATAGCAACAGACACTTTAAATCTTTTAAATTGCTCAGAAGCCAAGATTAAAGTTTAAAAGCAATCTATATGGATTTCTACCAGCAACCGTGGAGATAAAGGATGCTAAAAGAGGAAACATTTTCTTAAACTTGGAGATTTTTATGGAACCTCCTCCAATAATACATGGAGATCTTCTTTTCAACGATTTTAAAAATCCAATTGACATAGTTCGACTAAAGAAAGTTGCGGAGGATGAAGAAATCAACTGTAATATATCAATTCCTAATTGGAAATTCTTAGAAGAAGCACAGAAGTCGCCGAATATAGCAAGGGATCTGTTTGTAGCACTAGTCGATGGGCAAAAATTCGATCAAGCTCCAGTCGTTTCTAAAATTCCATTGTGCCCTGTTTAAGCAAGCTCGCCGGAGAAGAAGACGAAAGCTAACCAGCCTAGTGTGAACGTAGTGGAGGCTAACGAAAGGTCATCTTTATTGAGGAAAGAGAAGAATGACGGCTGCTTCCCTGATTGGACCAATAACTTTAAGAGACAGACTCTTAACCCCTCTGAAAAACCATTTTGTGTCGAGGCTGTTGGCATCCTAATAGAAGAAACCGAGACAATAATTGAAGACATTTCTCCCTCCAACAACCTTCAGTTGGCAATAATTGAAGACATTTCTCCCTCCAACAACCTTCAGTCAGATAAAATTTCAAAGGTCTCTCCACATAACCGGTCTGGAATTACTTTTTCAGAGAAAAAGGAGCAGAGGACTTCTACATTGGACTACTCGAAATTATTAAAGCCTTTCCCTAAACATTTTTCAAGAAAAAGAAGATCCAAATGTAAGTTTGAAGCAGTAATTTCCAACCCAGTTTTTTTGGAACAATGCAGCACCTGAGCCCAGGTTCTATCACTCACGAATAGGTCAGTACACCTCCTCCTCTACACTTCAAGAAGTCCACTCTCCTCTTTCCTAACTCTCAAACTATATTTTTGAGAGGTACTTGATGTAACTCAAGCGCTACTAAATTGAGGAAAGAAGAGGTTTTGGATAATGACTCAGTAGCAAGTGTTAGCAGTGAAGAATCAGTCGAATTTGAGGAAGAAGATCACCACAGAAAAACTGTGCAAATTGATATTACTGGGGAAGAACTTAATACCCTGTTTCAACAGGATGAAGTCTTGAGCAAAAAGGAAATTGGAAACTCTTGCTTCTCAGCCCTCCTAAGCAATCGGACATTCCAGCACACTTGACATCCTTCATTGAAGAGTGTGGTCTAGTCTTAGGATAGACCATAAATCCTCTCCTTCAAATCAGATTGATCGTGGCTACAGATGAAGATCATCTCATGGAATACAAAAGGACAAAAAGATACATAAAAAAGACTAGATCTAAAAAATTTCCTCAAGAAGCATAACCCGGAAATAGTCTTAATAGAAGAATCAAAATGTGATGAGTTTGAGAGTACATTGGCTATCCCAATTCCAAAAATCTTTACGACTTTCAATATCTTATCGATGGCTTCCTTGCATTGCCTGGTATGAGTGGTTTTGTTGCAGAATTAATAGTCTTTTTTGGAATAATTACCAGCCAAAAATCTCTTTTAATGACAAAAATACTAATTACTTTGGTAATGGCAATTGGAATGATATTAACTCCCTCAAATCCATGTGGAATTCTAAAGATATTGGGTAGAAGTTTGTAGAATCCTACGGAAAATCCGGTGGTATTTTAACTATGCGGGACGAGAGCAAACTTATAATCACTGAAACTCTCAAAGGAGGATACTCTCTTTCAGTAAAATGCTTGACGATATCCGAAATCTTGTTGGGTCACAAATGTCTATGGTCCAAATGATTACAAAGAAAGAAGATATATATGGTCAGAACTTCAATCTCTCTCAGTTTATTGCTTGGAACCATGGTGCATTGGAGGAGGCTCCAACATTACTCGTTGGGCTCACGAAAGATTTCTCATCGGAAGAATCACAAAAGGAATGAGAAGATTTAACAACTTTGTCGACTCAACGAATCTCAAGGAAATTCCACTATCAAATGGAAGGTTTACTTGGTCGAGAGAAAGGAATTCAGTGGCAAGGTCACTTATTGACTGGTTTTTTTTTTTATCAATAAGGAGTCGGATGAAATTTTTGAAAACACAAGAACTAGCAGACAACCTTGCACTTTTTCAGATCATTTCCCATTACATCTTCAAGCAGGTACTGTCAGTTGGGGACCATCCCCTTTCAAATTCTGTAACAGCTGGACTTTAAACAAGGAATGTGACAAAATCATCATAGGGGCATTGAAAGACAGCGGGGTAAATGGATGGGCTAGTTTCGTTCTAAGTATGAAGCTGAGAGCAGTAAAATCAGCTGTAAAGGCATGACACAGTTAGTATGTTGAGAAATAGAAATGGAGAGAAGAAAAGCTGCTGGAAGAAATTGAAAAGTACGATGAAGAGGCGGAAATTCCAACCAATCTGAATCTGGAAATGGATTGAAGATATAATCTAAGGGTTGAGTTGTTACTACAGGGAGGAAGAGAGAAATCTAATTCAAAAAAGTAAACTAAATTGGATTAGACTGGGAGATGAGAATACCAGATTTTTTCATCGATTTCTAGCTGCAAAGAGAAGAAGAAATCTGATTTCAGAATTGATAAATGCCAAAGGAGAGGCAACCACCACATTCATAGAAATAGAAAGCATAATCTTGGGATTTTATGTCACTTTATACACAAAATCCCTAGGATCACGCTCTATTCCATTAAATTTTGATGGGCTGGGTGTCTCGGATTTTAGGATGCATATTTTCTTTTGGTACCCCTATGTCATGAATGGTTGGTGGAAGATATTCTCTATTTTTTAGGTGGATTGGGTATTTGGCAACGATTTTTGTGAAAACACTCAACAAATGTTGATTGGGCCTTCATTTAAAAAGGGCCAAGGTTGATTTGGGCAAACGCAATAAAGGCATTATTAGTGGAAATTTGGTTCAAGAGGAACCAAAGGGTATTTCTAGACAAAAAATCAAGTTGGTCAAATAGGTTGGAAGTGATATTACTAAATGCCTCTTCTTGGTGCACTTTATCAAAAGAGTTTGAAGACTTCCCCATTCAAGTTCTTTGTCAAAATTGGAAGACGTTTATTTTTCCAGCTCCATAGTTTTAGAGGATTTCTTGTATTTTCTGTTTATTGTTATTTCTAGAGTACTTTTGTTCTCTCCCCCATTGTATTGGGGTTAATTTTGAGTTGTACTATTGGTTCTGTTTGTACTCTACTATGCATATTTCAAGTTTGACATTCGTTTGGAGATGATGAGAGTGCTATGGGGTGTCAACCTAGTTGAGATTGCCGTAGGCATTCCCTGATCCGTTCTTAAGTTTTCTCATTAGTATCATCTCTTGTACTATGAGATTTTATCTCATTTCATTACATCAATGAAAGAGACCGTTTCTTTTTTTTTTTTTCAAAAAAGGAAGACAGTCAGATGTTGCAAACCTCATTGGATATTTGCCAAAAGAAGAGAATGTTGGAGGCCGTTCGTCCTTTGAGCCCATTGGATCGGGTCGTCTTGATTCCTCAACTAAAGCCACATATGTTGTTCGCCATTTTTCGACTCCCGGTTCTTCATTGAATATTATTGAAGCTTCTTCTTCAAGCGGAAAAGCAAGTAGTTCCCTCACTCTTTCCTCTGCTTCTAAGAGAATCAAAAGATTAATGAAGCCTTTTCCGAAACATTTTTCTAGAAAGAAGAGATCCACCCATAAGTCATTAACAACAATTGTCAAGCCTGAGTCTTCTAATCGTTCTGTCAGCCTTTTCAAGAAAGATGGAGTTAACCTAGATGTTTTAGAGGATAGATACATTCTTCTTCAAGTTCGATCTTTGGCATCCAAAATGGCAAGTTCAAAATCCTCAAATCCTCAACCTCCACCTCTTGTTACTTCTAGAACTGTTATCTCCTTTCCAAACTCAAAGGTGAAGTTTGTTTTTTGGGCTGTTAAACTGCTCCACCGTTCTCCAAAAGAAGCTGCCTTCACACAGTTTATCTCCATCCATTTACCCCCTTTGTAAGGCAAATGAGGAAGAGCTTCAACACCTCTTTTTTACCTGTCAATATGCAGAATCTTGCTGGTTTTCCTTGCTTGAATGCTTCAATATCCGATGGGTTCTTGGGAAAGAATTCAGAGACAATGTTTTGCAGCTACTGGTGGGACCTCAACTCAAAAAGAGTTCAAATTTACAATGGAAAAATGCAGTAAAAGTTCTTCTAACATATCTTTGGTTTGAAAGAAACCAATGAGTATTCCATAATAAGGAAACTCGGTGGTTTAATCGCTTTGAATCAGTGCCTCCTCTAGGTGCTCTCTTTCTAAGGTGTTCGTGGACTACTCCATCCAGGATATTAGCCTCAATTGGCAAGCTTTCATGTTAAGTGACTACTAGCCCCCCACCAGCTACAAATTCCTTTTATTCTCCATGGGCAGCGTTAATTAGCTTTTGTTTTTCAGATTACTTAAATTGTTTTGGCCTGTGTATTCGGGCATATGGCTTATTTTATTTCCAAGGACTGTTATGATTAATTGTAATTACTCCGATGTTGTCATATTTTGATTTAGTAATGGAGATGATGAGAGTGCTAAGGGGGTGTCAACCTAGTTGAGATGCCCGGGTGCACTTCTTGATCTGTGTTTCTCTTTTCTTGTTAGTTCTAATTCTTGTACATTGAGATTATATCTTACTTCATTAAATCAATGAAAGAGATTGTTTCCTTTTAAAAAAAAACTCAAAGGTGAAGTTCATTAAGGAAGTGCCACTTTCTTCCTCTACAAAAGTTTCCCAAGCTCAAGAGGACTCAAATGTAGACTCCGCTGTTAGTGTGAGTAGTGACAAAGATAAAGCATTAGTTGTAAATTCAGTTTCTGAAGAAGTTCATTTTGTCGAAGATATACTTGAAGATGTTGCCCCATTCTTCCAAAGTTTCAGCTAAGAAGAAAAATTCAAATTTGAAGCCTTGCTTGTTGCATTTTCAACTATCACTTACTCAAATCCCATCTAAATTCTCCTCCTTGTTTGAAGAATGTGGTTTAATTCTTGGGTAAGCAATCCATCAACCATTAAAGAAAGCCCTCGGTTACAACTTTTTCTCAAGAGATATAGAAGAGTGGTGGCTGTTTTTTTGGAGGCCTCTCGACAGTTGTGAGGTTGATTTGTTTGATTTGGGGCTGCTCTTACAGTGTTTTGCTTGGCTGGGTAGGTTTCTGGGTTTGGCAGCAAGCCAGGCAGTTTGGTTTTGAGTTTCTTCCCAAGTCTCCTCTGCTTTCAAAGAGTTAAGGCAATCAAGTCTCAAGTCTTTTACATTGCTATTGGCAAATTTTTTTTTCCCCCTTCTGTTTATTGGGGTTGTATTATTTTTTTTAAAAAAGGAAACAATATCTTTCATTGATAAAATGTAAAGAGATAAAATCTCAAGTACAATAAAGATTACAGGGGCTTAGCTAAATGAGAACAAAACAACAAAGAAACTTTAAAGAGACAAAAAAGGACAAAAACAATGGATCAAAGAAGAAATGTACAAACAACCAAAGGACAACAAAAGCCAAAAAGTGGGCCGAAAAATTGATAGTGAAGGAAGGCCCTAATATGCTTGCTGAGAGCAGTTGAGACAATTTTGGACTTGTAGAAGCCCGTGGCAGCATCTTCCTCAAATGAAAATGTTAGGTACTTAAGCACCTTGGAGAACCACACCCCAAAAGCTAGCCATTGTGGTGGGAGAACCAAGCCACTTAAGTACCACATTGGTCATCCCATTCTAACTAATGTGGGACAAAGGTAGCCCATACTACCTTGGTTCTTAACAGAAAAATCCCTGAACCTAACGACCCTCCAATCATCCGAACTCTGCATCTTTTTTACAATAGAGTTTCAAAGTTTGTCTACTTGGACTAATGTCTGTTAGAGCAAAAACCTTGAACAACAATCCCAAAACAAACTAAACCAGCCTTTATACTTCATATTGGGGTTGTATTAAGGATTGGTCTCCTTTATCCTTCATTTTGTTCTTGTTTGCTTCATTTTTCTATGTTGTATTTTCTCTTTTCTTTGTCTGTTTCATTGTACTTTGAGCTTTAGACTCATTTCATTAATTCAATGAAAAAGTCTGGTTTCAGTTTCAAAAAAAGTTTTGATAGGCCCATTGTGTTGGATAAAGGTCCTCAATTACTATGGTTCAATGCTGTAAAAGCTCTTTTAGTGGAGTTGTGGTTTGAAAGAAATCAACGAGTCTTCCATGGAAAAACATCTACTTGGTTGGACTGGTTTGAAGCAGCTAGGCTCAATGCCTCTCATTGGTGTGCCCTGTCCAAGACCTTTGTAAATTTCTCCGTGTAGGATATAGTTCTAAATTGGAGAGCATTCATTTAGCCGGCCTTTTAATGTTCAATTTTGTTCTAAGTTATTGTGTTCAAGTTGAGTCTACAGTGCATTCCTAGTTTTTCTTCTCTATTGTAAGCTTTTTACTAAAAGTGTCTCTTGCTGTTTGGTCTTATTTATGTTATATGGTTATAATAGATTTTGTTCGAATATGATGAGGGTGCTAAGGAGGTATCAACCTAGTTGAGATACCTGGGTGCGCTTGCTAATCCTTCGATCTTTGGCTTTTTGCTCTTTGTATAAATCTCTTGTATTTTGAGCATTAGTCTCATTTCATTGCATTAATGAAGAGGCTCGTTTCCATTTAGAAAAAAGTAGTGAAGAATTTGAGATCGTTCCTCCAAGAATGGAAGCTCTCGATCTTTCTTTAGAGAATTTATTTGGGGAGGCTTATGAAAATTTATTTCAGACTCAGATGAAAAATTTATTTGTCACTTCTTGAACCTTTTAACTTTGGATTGGTCTAGTCAGTTTTATTGTTAGTTTTTTACTTTGTTCTTGTTTTTTTGAGCATCAGTCTCTTTTCACTAATTCAATGAAAAGAGTGTTTCCATTTAAAAAAAATGAAAAGTTTCATTTCCTTTAAAAAAGAGAATAGTAGCATCCCCATCTATCTTTTCTCTTTGTTTAGACCCCTATTAACGTTTGCAATGACATCAAAAAAACTATTACACTTTCTTTGGGAAAGGGTGGATGAACGAAAGGGGTTGCATTTGGTTAGGTCAGGTGGGATGTTGGGAGGCCAGGAGCCTATTACCCTTCTGCATAAGGTTATCACTAGCAAGTTTGGGTTTCACCCTTTCGAGTTGTTGTCGGGTGGGGTTAAAGGCACCTATCTGAATCTGTGGATGGATATTTCCCAATATTCTATTTGAGGGATATTCTAGGCTAAATAGAATCCAAATTAATTAGAGTATAATTCTAATTAATTTGAGAATAACTTCCTTATTTTGTATTACCTTCGTATATTTATCCCTTGTATTATCTTTGTAATGTATTACATACAAATATACAACAAAATACAATATAATTTCACAGTTTGTATGTAAGTTTGGTAGCACTAAGTTCTTCGATAGATGCAATGTCACCACCAACTATGTTAATTCCCCATGTGAAGCCTTGAACTCTGACCAAGATTGAGAACTCCGAAACTAAATGATGTAATTTAGTTGACTAGAATGGCTAATATTTTTCTTGTTGAATATAGTCTTGAAAAAGCAGTGGAAGTGGATTACAACTGGGTGGAATTTGATGATGTGCGTTACCATGTACAGGTAATTTTTCTTATTTTATTTTTCATCGTTTTGAAGCTGATTGAAATTTTTTATAATGTCTACGATTGATTTAAATTGTTTTTTAGGTCTCAATGAAGAACCCCCATCTCTTCCTGCTATCCGTATCATTGCCCATCCCTTCTGCAGATACTGTTTTTTGTGGTGGGCTTCCATCTGGAGCTATAGAAGCTATTAAAGCTGCATATGGCACACTTGTACAGATTCTTGATCCTCCAAGAGATGGTTTTAATCTCACATTGAAATTGAATCTATCGAAACTTCCTCTTGATGAAGGTTCATTGAGTTTTCTTTTTAAGGTCATTATAAATTGTTATGGATGTTGCAGAAAAAAAGGGCCTATTGTTTATTTTTCCAATATCTTTTCTAGTATGTTATCTGCTTCCTAGCACCTGGCTTTCTCTACTGCATTTGCAGAGAATATACTAGTTTGGGAAGTTATTGTTTAGGAATTTTCCTTGAGCTCAATTGAGAAAAATCGTAGGTAGGAATATGTTAGAGTATTAGCAGAGAAATATTAGTAGTGGGATCATGCTAATTACTTAGGGGTGATCTAGTTATAAATATATGGGATTTCTCTTAGTTTCAATGGACAAAGGTAGTTAAACCTTTTCTTATGGAGTTTTGGTAAGAATCATTGTTTATAAGCTAGCTTTTTTTTTTTTTTTTTTTTTTTTTTTTTTTTTTTTTTTTTTTTTTTTTGAAAAGGAAACAAGTCTCTTTCATTGATATAATGAATTGAGACAATATCTCAATCTCAATGATATAATAGAGAATAATACAATAGCAGAAGGATCAGTGAATGCACCCAGACATCTCAACTAGGTTGACACCTCCTTAGCACTCTCATCATATCCCATCAAAACAAATTAAATACATAAATGATGCTTGAAAGGTGCTCCCCATTACAAGAGACATATCTGAAGGAAAAGCCGAGAAGAAAACTACACAAAAAACATGTCCACGAAAACAATAGCGAAAACTAAACATATAGTTGAAAGTGAAGGAAAAAGCTGGGGTATGTCGAGAATTCTAATCTGCTGGATCTATAAAAGCTCTCCAATTGAGATTTAGAGGCTGAATCGAGTAATCTTCAAATTCACGATCAAGACTGCACCAGAAGGAGGCATTAATTTTGCAATCTCGACTCTGTCTAACCATGGCAAGGCTTTATTGTGGAATACCCGCTGGTTTCTTTCATACCATAATTCGGACAGCATAGCTTTAATTTGCCTCTATCAATCTGAATTCCTTTATGAGGGTTGGACCAATTAAGAGTTGGATTGTGTTGTCCTTGAAATCATTCCCAAAAACCCAAGACAGGTTGAAAATATGAAACAATCGCTGCCAGCACTTCTTAGCATAGCTGCAACTATAAAATAAGTGCTGTAAATCCTTCGAATCTGACATACAAAGGTGGCAAATGTTGGGAGAAAGGCACCGTGACTGTAGCTTCTTTTGAAGGACTGATGCGCAGTTCAAGCTTCCAAAAAGCATGATGCAAACTGTGATATTAACTCTTCAAGGGCTTTTTGATTTCCGAAGTACTTTCTCCAAGTGTTTGTCTAATGGTGAGGCCGTGAAAGGTGCTTGACAAGAGATTTCACTGTGTAAAGTCCGTTTGATTCTAAAGACCAAACTCTTCTATCCTGAAAGAAGGATGTTCTTTTTTCATGAAGAATACCCATTAAGCTTGAAAGTGTTCAGCCTCATTCTCCTTTAGTGGCTGGCCAACCCAATCTTGATGGCCCCATTGGAACGTGTATAAAGGTACAACCATCAGTGGCGGGCCAAACGACACATCTCATAATCCAACCGGAGGGGCCTCTGAATTTGGACAGCCTTATTGCTCCTGAGGCATCTTGTTCATTCTTCATAAAAAAGCAGGTGACTGTGCCCTGAAGTAGTTCTTGCAATTGCTCCTCAAATCAGTGAATATGAGACTTAGCTAGAGGAAGGAGCTTATTGTTTTCCATGTCAACGTAAAACTGTCCAAGCTCAAACTAGATGCAGAAAAAGGATCTATTCACCTTGCAGCTTACGATTTCCATTTTTGTAAGACAAAGTTCCAGTCGCCAGAAAAACATGTAGTGGTTTACCAGGTAGGAGTGTCGCCGAAGAAGAGGAAGAGGTTCGTTGGAGGGGGAGGGAGGAGAGAGGAGAGGGAAGAGGAACTTACCTCAAGCATCAGATAAGGGAGATGGTCTTCCACTGTTAAAAGTTTTCTGAAGGGAGTTGAAGTGCTGGAGTTTCAATTTGAAATGATCTAGAAGCTGGAATTGGAATCTTCAATTACTCTTCAAAGGAAGCTTCCAAGGCAATCACCCTTGGCCTAGAATTGTTCTCTTTGTTCGGCGAACATTGAAGACCCTCCACATGTTTTCTTTGATTGTTGATTCTCATTAGAATGTTGGAGGAAACTTTTCTCCTTTTCTAATCTTCAAGTGCTGTTTATTATTATCCAGATTTTAGTGGGGTTTGTCTTATATTTCTTGTTCTCATGGGCTAAGTTTGAGTTTTTTTTTTTTTTTTTCCTCTTTTGTACATTGAGCATTAGTCTCATTTCATTAATTTAATGAAAACCTTGTTTCCATTTCAAAAAAAAAAAGAAAAAATGACTGTTTCTCCTCATCAATACATTATTAGAAACATTATTCAGAAATTACTCTCTCTAGTCTACATCATGTTGGTTATCAGGTTTTTGGGCTCGAGCTTTATTGATGCTTTCTTTGATTAATTTCTTGCAGATAATAGGCACACTGTTTTGGTAAAAGTTGCATCTATTAGGGAAGTGGTTCTTGGTGCTCCATTAAGAGGAATTCTAAAACAACTTGGATCAAGGGTTGTTGCTTCTGACGTCAATAGGCTTGTTGCACTGGTACATCGTCCAAAAGAGTCATTTTTTCTTGTCCCACAGGTAGAAAGATCATTTTGCTCCTGCTTTTACTATGTAATACTCTATGTATTGTTGTTTTTTAAATGTTGAGGTGGAATAATCCTGGAAGCTAAAACCTAAGAGGCAAAAGTAAGAGTAGGCTCTAGTGAGGCAAGGTGCACAACCTAAAATAATAATACAATTTTTATTTTATTTATTTTATATTTTTTAATTTTTAAAATTTGGATAAAAGACAATTTCATTGATAAATGAAATATCCAAAGATATTCAAGAGTGCAACGGAACCAATTTATATGATGATACCATTCTGAAAAATGAAAAAAAAAAAAATCTTGGAACACCTTAATTAAGTCATTTTTTAGGTTGTTCCGTGATCTTTTAAATAATTCAGCGATGAAACCGTCGGGGCTCAGTGTTTTGTTGGTACCCAAAGCCTTAATAGCCAACCAAATCTCAGCTTCAGTGAAAGGTGCTTCAAGAAGGCAATTATGTTCGGTATTGATGGGGTCCCAAGCAATCAGATGAGGCAAGAATCTGTCTCCATTCTTTTTGTTGAATAGATTTTTGGAAAATCAGATATTAATGCAGATATTTTGGAGGAAGCTTGTACTCAACTCATATCTTCATCACCAAAGAAACCTTAGACTCCGTTACCTCCTCCTGTATATCGATTCACATATACAAAGTTCATTCCTCCAAGATCAAATGTCGTGTTTACCAAAGGTGTTTTATCCTCTTCTAATACCAAGGCTTCTACTTCCACTCTTTCTATTCATGATGGGGATTCTGATGTTGCATCTGATGTTGGTCTGAGCAGTGAGGTTATTAATGAAGAAGTTTATTTCCATTTAAAAAAAATATGAGCAGTGAGGAGGTGGAAAAGCATCTTGCAGGTACTCAGTTAGGTGATTTCCTTGTTGAAGTTTCTTTCGCAGAAGCTTTTGATGATCTCTTTTCATTTGACGATGATAAGGTTTCAGATGAGACTTTACTTTCAGTAGTATCAGCAACAGAGTCTCCTCAATTCCTTCAGAATTTCATTCCTTAAGCGAGGCGTGTGGTTTACAAATGATAGAAATCGGACCTGTCACCTGACCTCAGATTAAGGTTTAATTGAGAATTTGGGAGTGGGTTGGAATTTTGGTTTTTGAAGTGTTCCTCTTTGTTAGTTGATGATCAAAGTTGTCTTCTTTTTCTTTTTCTTGGGAACGTGCTATCATTCCGTTTGTTGGAAGTAGCTGAAATCTTCTTTGGTTTTGGATTGCTGTCCATCCCTTTTAGTTGGATTCTCATCTATTTCGTTTTCAACCTTTGCGAGTTGTTTTGGTGGAAGTTCTTCTTTTTGCTTTGGGTTTGTTTGAGTTAATGTCATCTGGAATATGTGTTCATCTTGAGATATATGCTCAACTGGAATGTTATTATTGTTTCTTCAGAGTTTTAGTCTTTGTGGTGTTATTTGGTTCTAGTCTTGCTTTGGCAAATCTGTAGTATCCATTTTGTTTCCTCTCATGTATTTTGAGTAGCCTTGTTTTGGCAAGTTGTAGTTTTTATCTCGTTTCCATTTGTACTTTGAGCATTAGACTCTTTCATTATATCAATGATTAATCTTGTCTCCGTTAAAAGAAACAAAAAGAGAAGCCAATTGGACTTACATTTCTGTCTCCATTGGATTTCCTCATTTGCACTGATGGAAAGAAGCTGCTCCTTGATAGTATTTTTTCTATCTCAATGAAGGATCCATTCTCAATGTCTGAGTCAATATGGGGCAATTCCTTCATCAATGAATCCTGCTGGGATGTTGGTGTAAGACCAATTCTTGGAGAAAATTCTCAACTCAAATTGTATTTTTTATTCATTTTAAAAGAGGGGATCCAGCCTTTATTTATAGGCAAGGATCTCAATAGACTAAAATGTAAGTAATTAACTAACTAACTAACCAGTATACAAAGCAACTGGCTACTAACTAAAAAGGCTAAAAAGTAAACTCAATTATTAATACATCAGATGTAGTATTGCCAATAACCTGTTTATTCCTTGATAGCAAATTTCAGCCCTTTAAGCTTTTTAATGAACCCATGACCAGGAATAAAAAATCTGTTTATTCCATTCCTTGTACCAGCTTTGTGTGTGTGTGTGTGTGTGTGTGTTTTTTTTTTGACAAGACTAAAATTTTGGTAATAACAGGCTGAAAAGGTAACTGTGGTGTTTCCGATGAGATTTAAGGATTCTATAGACATTGCTCTTGCAACTTCTTTTCTCCAGGTAAGGTTATAATTGATTCTCCCAATCAAGTGAATGTCTGTAAATGATACCTTTTAACTTTCCTTATGAAATAATTAGGGTGTCATATATTTGTGTATAATGCTGACCGGATTTCCTTAGCAGGATATTCTAGTGGTTGTAATTCTACTGATGGCACTTCTGAGGTTATGCTTCAGGCTGTTTAGGATAGCATGATTTCTTTGACTAAGTTGTGAAATTTTGTGTTGTGTCTGTTCAGGAGTTTGTAGAAGCAAGACGAACTGCTGGACTTAATAATGCCCCTCCTTGTTCATGGTCTCTATCTCCTCCTCAAGAATTGAAGGGAGCTCCTAATGATGCATTATCAGCCAATGCAGGATTTGTGACTTTTGGTAATGTTCGAAAGTAGATCTTGTTTTGCAAGATTTTTCCATTGTTCTAACCTGCACGATGTCTATGAATGCAGTAATTTTCACTCGGCATGTAGAGGGAAAAAAGGTGGACCGTGTAATTTGGAGTTTGTCAACATTTCATGCATATGTTAGTTATCATGTTAAGGTTTGTTTATTTACATTATGCCAATCTAAACCAATTTCCTTCATCATGTAAATTCTTTAAGTAGACAGAATGAAACATGTTAACTTTATGATACAATATCGGTCCTAGGCTTAGCATGTAAGAGTTATCTTTGCAAACTTGACCCAAGAATAAGTTTTATTCTTTGGTAGTAGGGGGAAAAGAAAGTGCTCTCCCCTCTCTCCTCTTTTGTCCTACCTCTAACCTTTCTTTCCTAGCCTTCATCTGGTCCTTAACTCCTTTTCTTATTGGATTCTGTTTTAGAATTGAGCATCTTCTGGGGTGTATATATTCATTTTTTACTTTAACAGGAAATGAAAAGTTACTAATGCTAAAAAAATACAAATTAAAAGTAGTAAACTAACCAAAATAGAAAATTTCAAAACAAAAAAATAAAACAAGCCAAAGGTAAGGTAGGGACAAAATTTGAACAATATACAAACTTTTCATTTATTAATTAGCAAAGGGACCAAATTGGAAATTCTAGAATTATAGGGTAGGGGGGTAAGGCTGAATCACAGGATCATTGTGAGTAAATACGATCTCCATCCCTTTGAATGGTGGCAAAAAGGGTTAAAGGCAAACATCGAAATCTGTGGAAAGATATTTCTTTTGTACTCCCCTCCTTATCCCTTTTTGTTTTCAGTGTTGTCGGGGGAGGGAAGGAAACGTACTTTTGGGAAGATCATTGGGTGGGGGATAGATCCCTCTCCTCTATGTGTCCTCGGTTATATCACTTGTCTTCCTTTAAAACCTTCATGTGTCTAATTTTTTGGTCTGGGCAAGGAACTCTGTATCTTTTTCTTTGGTTTTCATCGTCGTTTGTCCAATAGGGAGACAACGGATGTGGCCTCTTTTCTTTCTTTGATTAAGGGGTTTAATTTTTTGGAAGGGAGACGGGATATTCGTGTTTGGAGTCTGAACCCTTAAGAGGGCTTCTCCTGTAAGGCCTAAAGAGGATTTTATTGGATCCCTCTCCCTCTGGGGAGTCGGTCTCTGATGTCTTGGCAAGCGATGCTTGGTCACGCGAACACTCTGGATAGGCTTGCAAGAAAAATGCGTTCGTTATGGGCCCTTCTTGCTGCATCCTTTGCCGGAAGGCAGGGGAAAACTTGGATCACCTTCTCTAAGAGTGTCAGTTTGCAAGGTATGTGTGGACTTCTCGAATCAACCTCCGGACAAAGAGAACTCTTTTAGTTGTTTTTCCTTTACAATCGGAGGGTTGTGGGGCCAACTCCTTCTTGGTGACTATGTGGCCCTTGTTCAGCCCAAGAAAAAGGGTTGTATTTGGCTGTTTTGGATCCATTACCTATTCTATGAGTCTGACAACCTAGGATGCTTGTCAGAGGGATGTGATGTGGATAATCGCAAGTGCTCTCGGGTTTGAAGTGCAGGGCAGCGCCTTGCATTAGGGTTTCATCATTTTTCTTCAATTTTCATCCGATTTTGTCTCGGTTGGTTCTTTTAGCTTCCAAAACTTATTTTTTTCATGATTACCTGAAAACCACTAGCAAACACATTAAATCCAATAAAAATATCCCTAAATTAAGAAGAAATATAACACTTTTCAAGTGCTTTTCACCATCCCAAACTTAGAGATTTGCTAGACTCGAGCAAATATAAAACAAAACCATAGGGAAATTCAAAGTAAGTGTGCTAGTGATTCATGCTTCAAAGAATAACATTTTAGGATCTCAAGTAAAAATATCCAAGCATATCTATATTGCTATGAACATTCATGGCCAAATTTTCTCATCCCCATGTGTGTGTGCAAGCCTCCTTTAATTCCAAACACAAGAACTCATATTAGGATTGAGCTTCTCTAGTTTTTCCCCTACTCTATCTCATGCACCAATTATCAAGAATCCACACATTTCAAGCAAATAATATGTCCACTAAGGTGCCTTAAAATTCAATTTCAACAGTCGTCTTAAACTTGCATTCTTTTACCTACGGGCACTAACTTTCACACATTCACTGTAAGGACTCGTACCTAGTCAATTTCTAGGCATCCTTATTGATCACAACAAAAGTAGCTCTTTTTACCCCCTCCATGCATAATCATTACAAGTTTAAAAGATTTTACATTAAACAAAAGATAGCCATGTAAAACTCAAGAATTTAATGTACACTTTTTCAAAGGCAAATTGTGGAAAATGCTCTAATTAAAATTGACCAAGGTAATTTGGAGGACTTGATTGAGGCTCTGTCAAATGGCGAGAGTGCGGCGAACTTCATTTGGTGTTTGAAAAATGGAACAGCCACAAACATTTGAAGCCATCGGGGCATATTTCGGGGGTTTGGAAAACATCGCTATAGAAACTTTGAATCTTCTCAATTGCCCTAAAGCTAAAATTCAAGTTAAAAAGAACTTATGTGGATTTATGCCTCCGACCATTGAGATTAAAGACAAAAAGCGGGGCAACATATTCTTGAATTTCAGGGATATTAAGTTAATTGATCCTCCTAGTAAGGTTAAAGGTGCATTGTTTGTCAAAGATTTTACAAATCATATTGATGTTGTTCGTTTCAAATCAAGTTATGCAAGATGAGGGAGTGGAGTGTAGTTCATTAAATCCCAACTTGGATTTCCTCTTGTCATCTCATAATTTTCTGAGTTTTTCAAGAAGCCCATTCATTTCCCTTTGAAAGGAGGACGGTGAAAAGTTGCAAAACTCATCGGAAGATTGTCAAAAGTTGTCCCCTGTTTCCAGTTCTCTCCCACAACTGAAGTTGTCTGACTCGATCAAGGCCAAGGATTTTACCTCCTCCCCTTCCCCAGCTCTTCTGCAACCTCCCTCTGTTCCTGAGAAATTCAGGAGATTATTGAAGCCTTTCCAAAGCATTGCTCTAGAAAGTTTTAGTTGCAGTTTTGTCTCAAAAGTCAAATTAGATTTGTAGCTGTATTGTCTTGAGGCCTTCCGATAGTTGTAAGCTTCAGCCGTGGATTATTTAAAGCTTTTGGATAAGGTGGAGCATGCCTTATCCAAAAGTTTTCAGCTGTGGGTAAGTTTCAGCCTTCAATGCAATCTATTGTAATCTGGAAGTTGGTCTTCAATTGATTGGCTGGCTTGATTTCTGTTGGTGGCTTCTATTCAGGCAGTATGCAATTTCAGCTTCTAGTAAGGCTGTAGTATGCGTTGCAGGCCAGCTTTTTATGTTTCGAGTCCACATTCAACACTCTTTAGTTCCCAAAGTTCCAGTTCTTTCGAAGATTCAAGTTCAACACAAAGAAACAGGGGATGAGATTCTTTCCACAACCTATAGATTGGGTCCCATTTTCTGCATCCCAAAGCAACATACTGGAGAGCTTTTATGTTTACAAATTAAAGTTGCTCGCCTTGAATTGTTGGCCACTCTGTTTTAGTTTAGTCTTGTCATTTTAGCCTTATTGTTACTGTTCAATTTGGACTTTTCTTGTTGCTAGGGTTGCACTTGAGTTGCCTTGTTCCTTTAGTTTTGAGTTGTATTGCACTTTTTGCCCTTCTAGTTTGCTTTGACAGTTAAATAGCTTGCTTGGATATGATGAGGGTGCTAAGGGGTGTCAACCTAGTTGAAATTTCTGGGTGTTTCCCCTGATCCTTGGGTTTCTTTTGTTTATTGTATCTCTACATTGTACTTTGAGCATTAGTCTCTTTTCATTAATTCAATGAATGAGGTTTGTTTCCGTTTAAAAAAACTAATAATAATAATAACCTTAAAAATAATAGGTTAATGTTGTGTTCTCTTTCCAAAAGAAATAGTGAACTTTAAGTTGCAATAAACCCCAAGAGTTCGTTGAAAAACTGCTTCAATCAATGTTAGTACTAAAAGACTACTAGTTGCAAAAAAATCTTGGGTACATCAAGATAAGGCACGAAATTCCAGACTAATTCTCGTCTCCATATCCATTATTTGAAATGCTTTAACCTAGATTAATTCTCAATCTCTCATCCATGGATTCCTTATCCAACTATGTTTGGACTGGCAAAGTTTGTCCTTATTGCAAATCACCGTAATTTCTGAATTACCGGAAATGGGCTTTGATGAAAGAATTTCTTGGACAATTCTTGGAGAGGAGTGCTGGAATTTTATTATGAATCAAAATGACACTCAACCCACTTTGAATAGTCCCAAAGAGGAAGGGTTTCTTCACACCTAATCTATATCTAACCTAACCTCTTTAAATAGACCCAAAGAGGAAGGGCTTCTTCACGCCTAATCTACAATTAAAACTAAGAATTAATAAACTGAAATAGTAAAATATCAAAAAAAAGTTAAGAAATACAATCAGCCTAACTAATTAGTAATTACCCAAAATGCTCCTACATCAGTTTTAGAAGTCAAGCCTCCACTTATTTATTTTATTCTCTTTTCTTTTTTCGCGCGTTGTCACTCCAAGAATGCATGACAACTCCAACATAAAGGAAGTTCGCCTCAAAAGGCTGATTGCATGTAGGATATAACTATATCTAGGCTGGTAATGGTAACTGTCAAGTAGGTTCTTGATTATCGAAAACCTAAGGTAGTAACTGTTCTCCTTTTACTGTGTTTTGCATTGGAGAATTCTCCTTTCTTTGATTCTGAATAAATATTTTCATATCCCCCAACAGTGTTCAGAAGGTTTTATGCACACACGGATGCGACGTCGTGTTGAGTCCCTAATTCAGGTAGTATCACATCTCTCATTTTTGCATCTTTCTTTTCTTTTCTTTTTTGAGTTCCATGAGAGGGTAAACACTCTAATATCTAACATTTAGGACAATATATAATGCTTCAACCAATTAAGCTATAGTTTGGATATTTGCTGCTTCTTGACTTTTGAGAAACTTGTTGCTGGTTTAAGATAATTTGAAACACGAGTTTGGAACTTTTGTGATGATTATTTTCAGTTGTGAAGTCTCCTATATATCTTGTGTATGTGTGTGTTTTTCTCCTTTTATTATTTTGTGTTCGTGTTTTTTTTTCTCCATATCTTTTAATTGAAGTCCACACTTCATTTTATCTATGAAAATTATTGTTTCCTTGACAATAATTAATAATATCGACAATAATTTGAAATAGCTTACAGTGTAGATAGAATTCAGTGAGTTCTGTATTAATAACCATTATTTGGATTGAACCTTCAGAATTCCAAAATGTGCAATGTTCATTGGGCAGTAGAAGATATCAATGACCCTTCTTTTTCTTCTTTTTCTGATATAGAGCTCTTTATGAATTTGTTAAGGTGTTTTTGTTCAAAGATTTAGAAAGCATGCATCTACTGTGTTATGGAAACGAACCATAATTGTGTCACTTGATTCCATGAATTGGCTAGAAAGTGGGAGGGTCATGTTCCATTACGCGTTGTAAACTAAGTACTCCGCGAAAGACTATTCCACCCGGGTGGTTGATAAGTCAAGAATTACTACCGCTAACATTTGATTGAGCGGCTTAAACATAGGGTATGCTTAGAATTTGGGGATTTCTGTATTGAATATAAAAGGACTGATCTCTATTTGATTTAAGTTCCATCTTTCGCTCATGAAACTGGTGATTCAAGACATGCCTAATGTTTTCTTTCCTTCATATTCCGAGCTATGGGGAGATTCATTCTCCAAGATCCTTCGTTTATTATCTCAGCCTCTCTAGTTTGGACAATCAGGAGCAGCGCCCCTTCCTTTTGGTCTTGTCTCTGTTGATTGCTTCACCAATCAATCCAATCCTTAGTTTGAGGCCGTTGTTTGTTTCTTATCTTTGACCAAGCTACTTTTATATGATATTCATTAATTTAGCTACAGAGGCTTTATATACAAGACATGCGTTGTCCTTGTCTTGTAGGCACTTGATCGTGCAAAGCCAGATGCAATCGAAACAAGGAAAAAAATACACAGCAGATCCTTCAAACGGCTGGTTAGTGATGGAAATGCTGGCTGATGATGTTTGGGGGCTTTTCTTTTTCTTTTTCTTTTTATGTTGTAATTTATTTTACTGCAATATGCCCGCGAGTAAGAACAAAGAAATTGAATTCCATAAAACGTTCATAGAATTGTGGAAATTTTGCAATATCAGTTGTTGAGTGAGAGGCACTCTATTTTCTCCATGATTGTTGGAAAGGTAATGCCGTAATGGGGTGGTTGTATTTTATTTATTTCATTTATAGGGCCATCCTTGGTTCTTTTTGGCTTCCTCTGTGCGGTTGTTTATACTTGTGAAGTTTGAAGTCTCGATATCTCATTTACCCCCCCAATGATAACCATATTACCTCTAATAAATTTACTTAAAAAAGAATTGTTTTCAATATGAAATTTTCTTTCTTTTCTTTTTTTAATGTAGATACCGTATTTTGTTTGGCTCGATTTTATTTAAATAGTTTGTGTTTCTATCTGTTCAATTTCTTTAAAAGCATATTTTTACTTGTTAATGAAGAGGAAGTGGAGATATATAAAATAAATTCTAGCTTGAAAAGGGGGAAAATAAGGAAAAGAAAGAAGAGAGAATTTTCAAGAATCTCCGACCACCACCCCTCTTGTTTCTTCCCCAAATTTCTCGCATAATATGAACTCTTTCTCCTCCTATCCCCTCTCCCATTGTTCATTAATTTTAAGCTTAGTTTGAGATTATGGTTGCTTTTAAAAAAGTCTTCAGTTGTAAGAGAAGTAAAATAGTACTTTGTAAATTTTCATTTTAAACTAGAAAAACTAGTTGGGTGTCTAGATAAATTAATACTTAGTATAATTTAATTATTTTCATATTGATAATTAATTTATAATTTATAATTTATAATATATATTTCTTAGAATTTTATATGATTTGAATTTCAACAAAATATTTGATAAAAGTTTAAGAAAAACAATGGGTAATTGTGTTGGGTAGCATTTTTGGGATAATTAAGTGTATAGCAATAATTTTTTTAAAAAATTGTAAATAAATTAAAATCTATTCTATTTGTTGTTAGACTCCAACTAGTGATATGGTGTATCAACTCCTACCAGTGATATGTCTTTCAATTTTTTTGCATTGTGATACAAATACTTCAGTAATGACTGCTATATTTGAAAAGCTGAATCTAAAAGTTAGCACTATTAGCTTTTACATGTTTGTTAGAATTTAAAAATTGATTCTCATGGATTAATTAATAATTTGATTTACCAAACAAGATTTTTCCAAAATTAAACACAATTCCAAATAGAGCTTAAACCTCCTTTCATGTGGGCATTTTTCTTCAATTTTTCCTATAAATTGACCGTTCCGTTCATTTACAAATGGGGGATAGAGTACGGTTGAAAGGGTTAGAGTGCAAAGGAAATACGCATAGTGAAAAGGGGAAAAGACAGAGTGAGGGTGGAAGAGAACGAAAGTCATGGCATAGAAAGAGTTTTCGGCAAAGCCCACGACTGGTGGACGATCCACCACGAGCAACATCCAGCAAAACCCACAATCGATGGATGAACCTCATGGGCAACAGCGAACGGTGGTGAACCTTGTGAGTGTCCTTCGCGCGACGACTTCTTCGAATGATCGATTTGCGGCTCGAACCCAATTGACAACAAAGCTCCAATGACCCTCATTTTGGCAAACCCATGAACGTAGGTGACTCCCCTGTTGTAGAAACGTAAGAACACGTAAAAATGGAAGGAAAGAAAAATTTAGGGTCCGTTTCATGGAGGACCTACATTCTGTTTCAATAAATATACGTTTGGTAGACCACTCCAATTCTATTTTTGAAAATTATTATTTTGTGATTCAAACACTACAAATTTTTAAAACAACATTTTCGTATTTTCATTTATACAAAATTTGAATTTTAAATTTAAAAATGCAGAATTAAATTAAATAATAAAAATATTTAGAAATATAATATTTTATGTTATAAACTCAATTCAATTTTTAAAAAATATAATATGAATTATGTAATCTATTATAAATTATATAATATTACAAGTTTACAACATAATAGTTATATAATTTTTTAACTAAATCATATTCATAAATAAACTAATAATAGTTTGTTGTCAATTAAATATGGATAATTTCTAAATATATAGTCTTAAACATATTTTAAACAACTAATTTGGTTTTAATTTAGATTTCTAAATAAGACACCGATTTGGGAGATTGATTAATGATCTTGAAATAAAATTGGGTCATAAAAGAATTTAGCTTGTGGACAGTTTTATTTAGGTCGAGATACTTAAGTTGACTGTAAAGAACACCTCTACTTAGAAACTAGTCTCGAAGTTGAATTAGTTAAATTTTATTTGAAATAAAACAAATTGTATTTTTTCAAAATTATTGTTTTTGCAATGAAACTTGAAATAAAACAGAAGGTTCTCTTTTCAGAGTTATAGTTTTAAGTTTGAAAATAAATTGTCTCTTTTCAATTATTGTTTTGGGCATGAAGTTTGAAATAAAGCAAATTGGCTCTTTTCAAAGTTATAGTTTTGGCAATGAAGTTTCAAAATAATAAATTATATCTTTTCAAATTTAAGGTAATGGCTATGAAGCTTGAAATAAATAAATTACCAATTTTTCAAAATTAGATTTTTGAGATAAGAATCCTCCAATTTTCCAAAATTGATTTTCAACAATAAAATTTGAAATAAAATAAGTTGTCTACATTTAAAAATGAATTTTTGAAATCTAAACTCTTCGTTTTGTCCTCTTTTTGGGATTTTTGAAGTTCCATAAATACATGAAAAAAATTTCAAAATCCATTTGTTTTGAACACTTTGTTTTAGGAAATTCAGTGGTGTTCTCCTTTTGGATAATCATCCTAGAAATATGTTTGATTTCCCTTAAAATTTCGATGATCAAATATTAGGATACATGATTTTCGAATTTTTTTTTTTTTTTTTTTTTTTTTTTTGAGGAATAAGTTTTGAGATTCAAAGTAAATTTCAAGTCTTTTTTAATGGGCTTAAATTGTCATAAATTATTAAAGAAAATTGTAATGACTAGCAATTTTAGGGATAATAACTAAGCAACATTTTTTAAAAAATTGTAAATATAACAAAATCTATCAGTGTATAGACTTTTGTCACTAATAGATCACCACCAACGATATGGTCTATCTATCGTGGATAGACTTTGCTATATTTGCAATTTTTTAAAGATGTTACTATATATGTTAATATTTTGAATTTAATTATTGTTTTTGCAACTGTCCCAATTATTAATTCATATTTTTGTTACCAAATGTGAATTAATACCATTGGTCATTCAGAAAACAAAACACAAATGAAATTAGGTGGGAAACGACCAAATTAGATGGAGAAATTGTAGAAATAGCATATTTAAATTTTTATATTTCAAAAATAGCACATTTGTTCAAAATTGCTAAATGAGTTTTTTCTTGGATATCTCAGATCGATTACCGATATTTAGATAAAAAATATATATAATAACTTTATCATCTTATCAATTGCTTTAGGTGTGAAATTTCAAAGAAGATTAACAACCAGATTTTATATATTTGGGTTTTTACTAATGGATTAATGCGAGATTTTATATATTTTCTAAATCTTATCTATAAATTTTAGAAAGAGAGATTGGGCGAAAAATCTGAAAAATTAAATACGATATAATAATTGTTAAAGGAATTGAATTTTGAGAAAAATTGATAAGATATAAGATTTGTAAAGATTACATTATTTTTGTTAAAATTAGTGGGTGATGTCATGTTTCCCTCTTTTTACCTCTCCGGCCACGCACCGCCAGCCGCTGCCGTCGTCGTAGGTTAGTCAAAATCCACGCGCAACTTGATTTGCATGAAAGAAAACATACATGAGTTGGAGGAACCGGTTGGGGTTTGTGCGTGCGGTGGTCACAAACCAAACATGGCTTTGATTCTGAAAAAGTATTTTCGGAGGCCATTTTAGTAATTTCACTCCATCTGATCCAATGCCATATGGCTTTGCATCTTTATGCAAACATTGCTTTTGCTTTTCTTTTTCTTTTTCTTTTTCTTTTTCTTTTTCTTTTTTCTTTTTCTTTAATATATACATATATATATGGTTTTATCTGTTGCTCACTCACTTTTTCTAAAGTTAAAAAGATGAATCCCATGTATACAATACCCCAGGCCAGGCGGAGAGAACAAAAGAGATGGCCTTGGCCTTGGATATTGCTGCTAATGCTCAACATTACATTGCATTGCGGCTCCTATAAAATTCAATTCCTCGAAACAAACTAGAATATAGGGGTTGTGTGGTTCCAGTCCTATGGTTGCAGCAGCTTCAGCTTGGCACATGAAGTTCTTCACACTTACACTTGTGCTCCTCCTCCTTCCTTGTGTATGTGTATGTGTGCACTCCCACTCACTGTCCCTCAAGGCACAAGCTTCTGTTCTGCTTTCCATCAAACACAGTTTCGATGAAGCCACTCCAATTTCGACTCTCCTGGACTGGAATGCTTCAAATTACTCAGACCTCTGCAGTTGGACTGGAATTCAATGCGATGCCATTGGCATGAAGAGATCAGTAGTGTCGCTCGACATTTCCAATTCCAACATATCCGGGACCTTCCCCCCTCTAATTCACAAGCTAACCAAGCTTCGCTTTCTCAACATTTCCAACAATCAGTTCAGGGGGCAACTCCAGTGGGAGTATTCTCAGTTGAAACTGCTGCAGGTATTTGATGCTTATAACAACAATTTCAATGGTTCCCTCCCCACAGGCGTCCTTCAACTTCCCAGTCTAAAGCACTTAAATCTTGGCGGGAATTACTTCACCGGTCGAATCCCTCCAAGCTATGGTGATATGGGGGAGCTCATTTATCTGTCCCTTGCCGGCAATGACTTGGGCGGTCCCATTCCCCCTGAGCTCGGTAATCTTACCAATCTCCACCGCCTTTATTTGGGATACTTCAACCAGTTTGAGGGTGGGATACCGTCTCAACTCGAACAACTAGTGAATTTGAATCATCTCGACCTTGCGAGTTGTGGTTTACAAGGTCCAATCCCACCCGGGTTGGGGAATCTCAACAAGTTGGACACTCTGTTCTTGCAGACAAATCAGCTGAGCGGTTCAATTCCAACCCAGTTGGGCAACTTGAGCGCCTTGATTTCCCTTGACCTCTCCAACAACCAGTTAACGGGAGAGATCCCCCTTGAATTTGCAAACCTCCGCCAGCTTTCGCTGCTCAATTTATTCATGAACAAGTTGCATGGGGAGATTCCTAATGTTGTAGCCCATCTTCCGGGGTTGGAGGTTTTGAAGCTGTGGCAAAACAACTTCACAGGAGGCATTCCGTCAAAGCTGGGTGAGAATGGGAGGCTGAGGGAGGTGGACTTGTCCAGCAACAAGCTCACTGGGATGGTCCCGGAGCGTTTGTGCTTAGGAGGAAGGCTGAAGATCTTGATTTTACTCAACAATTTTTTGTTTGGGGGTGTGCCAGGTGATCTAGGGCGATGCCAGACGCTTGTAAGAGTTCGGATGGGTCAGAATTATTTGACGGGAACAATCCCAGATGGGCTGCTTTACTTGCCACAACTCTCCCTCATGGAATTGCAGAACAACTACCTGAGCGGACCCCTTCCACAACCACAACACATCCGCCAACTCCCCTCCAAACTAGGCCGCCTAAACCTTTCCAACAATCGCTTTTCTGGATCCCTCCCCATCTCCATCAGCAACTTTACAAACCTCCAGATTCTGCTTTTGAGTGGAAACCGTTTCTCTGGCCACATTCCTCCCCAAATTGGCAAACTGCGAAATCTTCTCAAGCTAGACATGAGCAGAAACAACTTTTCCGGTTCAATCCCTCCTGAGTTCAGCAATTGTGTCTCCCTCACTTACCTGGATTTGAGCCTCAATCACCTAACTTCTTCAATCCCAGTTCAAATCTCACAAATTCGCATCTTAAATTATCTTAACTTGTCTTGGAACCATCTCACCCACACCCTTCCCATCGAAATTGGCTCCATAAAAAGCTTGACCTCTGCCGACTTCTCCCACAACAACTTTTCCGGTCCCATACCCCAAACTGGCCAGTTTCTACTCTTCAATTCCACATCCTTTGTGGGCAACCCTCAATTGTGTGGATTCTCCTTGAATCCCTGCAAGTCTCAAACCCCAACCACCGCCAATTCGAACAAAGGTGTTGGGAAATATAAGCTGGTGTTCGCGTTGGGGCTATTGATGTGTTCAGTAATATTTGCAGCTCTGGCAATTGTTCAGACAAGGAAAGCGAAAAAGAAATCAAGTTCGTGGAAGCTAGCAGCATTCCAGAAGCTGGAATTTGGAAGTAAGGATATCACAGAGTGCATAAAAGAGAACAACATAATTGGAAAAGGAGGAGCTGGTATTGTGTACAAAGGAATCATGCCAAACGGGGAACAAGTAGCCATAAAAAAGCTGTTGGCCATAACCAAGGGCTCCTCCCACGACAACGGCCTGTCCGCCGAGATACGAACGCTGGGCAAAATCCGGCATAGGAACATCGTGAGATTGCTTGCATTTTGCTCCAATAAGCAGACGAATCTGCTGGTATACGAGTACATGCCCAATGGAAGTTTAGGAGAAGTTCTCCACGGGAAGAGGGGGGGTTCTCTAAAATGGGGAACCAGGCTGAAGATAGCCATAGAAGCCGCCAAAGGGCTTTGCTATTTGCACCATGACTGCTCCCCGCTCATAATTCATAGGGACGTCAAGTCCAACAACATTTTGCTCAACTCAGACTTCGAGGCTCATGTAGCGGACTTCGGTTTGGCCAAGTTCTTGCAAGACAATGGAACATCAGAGTGCATGTCTGCAATAGCCGGCTCTTATGGGTACATTGCTCCAGGTACGTGTTGTGTATGTTTCATTGTTTGTTTGTTTGTGTAACAATATTCACTCATTCATGCAATTCAATTCGTTCGGATTTACTTGTTTGAATCGGGTGAATGCGTGGCCCTGGGAGTGGTTCGGTTGCCTTGCTGACCGTTTCCTTTGGAGTCTCCCCGGTGCCACTGCGTTTGCCAATTCCCAGTGGGCTCACTCTTTTAATTCCATTGTCGGTCCCCCAACCCCACCAGCGAAATATAAAACACGAAAGAGAAGAATTTGCCTTTTTCCCTTTCCCAAGTAAAGTGAAAAGAATGGTGAGGATTCCGATTCCAACAAGACAAGAAGGAATCCACTAACGCAAAGGAAAATTGCCCTTCACTTTTTTCTTTCTTGTGCCCTACTGTATTTAGCTCGAGACATGAGCTTTCCCATGTCTTGAAATCATAACCCTACTTCTCCATTTCCCACCTGACCAATCACACTCCACCTTTTTTTTTACTATGATTACAACACAAAAATTTCTTAATTGCAAAACCTTACATTATTTTTCTACCTTGTTTAATCATAATTTGTCATCAGATAATTTTTTCTTAATTTTTTCTATAAAATATTTCTTGTTTTTGTTTTTATGTAATTAGACTAAAGTGCAGAAGGTGCACTGATGGAACACCAAACTATACCCCCCCTTCGCTTTCAATAAACCCTAAAAACACAAACATTCATACTAGCATCACCTTCCTTTTCCTTGTTAATTTAAATTATTATTATTTGTATCGTGTGAACATCCATCTTTGCACAAAGTTAAATTCTATAGCCCACGTTTTCGTACATCTAATTGAGTTTAATCAAGCTCAAGCTCAAGTTGTAAATTAGTTTCATCTTTGTGAAGTTACAAGCTAACATATATTTTTTTGCAACAGAATATGCATACACATTAAAAGTGGACGAAAAAACTGATGTTTACAGTTTTGGAGTGGTGCTGCTGGAGTTGATAACGGGGCGGAAGCCAGTTGGAAATTTTGGAGAAGATGGTTTGGACATTGTCCAGTGGGCTAGGATTCAAACCAACTCCACCAAAGAAGGTGTTGTTAAGGTATTGGATCAAAGGTTAAGTAACATACCAATTAATGAAGCAAATCATATTTTTTTCGTTGCTATGTTATGCGTTCAAGAACATAGCGTGGAGCGACCAACAATGAAAGAAGTGGTTCAAATGCTTGCACAAGCCCATCAACCAAATACTTTCCACATGCATTGACCATACCCTATTATCAACCCATAGCCAATGTTTGGATTGAAGTTTTAATTCCATTCTACATGAGGTGCCTACTGACTCGTGGTTCATCGGTGAGGCAACAAATGATAGAGCATCCATAATCTACTTTATTCTTGATAGAAATTTTCGACGATGATACTAAGTGGGATTGTGTCCGAAGATGACATACCTATTAAAGTTCATCTTTTTCTTATTATTACATTTTCCAGTTTTATGTGAAAGTAATGGTGATTGTCAGGGCAATTGACATAGAGCTTTCTTCCACTATCTAGCAAGGCATGTTGCCTCAATGTGTCAAACAACATTGGCATGATAATAAAATCCAGAACTACCTAACAAGTAAAACACAAAGAAGAATTACGGAGTCGACTAGAAGCCAATCAAAATGATTTAGACAAACAAAACAAAAAACTACTAAAACAACTTAGCAATAAGTAAAACTCTTGTGGTCATAAGTTTACAATTCAACCATACTTCAGGAACGTTTATATTGGTGTTCCATTAATATCAAAGTCATTTCCTTTCTATTGTTTGTGCGTCTCTTTCGTCATTTTATCATCAAAAAGACCATTACTCTATTATTGGTCTACCAAAATCCTTTGATCGATGGAGAGAAATTAGATAAATTTTTATTTCAAGAAAGTGCTGAATTTCATTCGTCAATGGTTCATCAACCAACCTTCAAGTTGCACAAATTCCTTTTTCAATTGAGGTTTCATAAATGTCAATGTACCTTATGGGCCCTTCCCAAGTGGTCAGAGCCTTGTATCGCATATGCCACCCTACCACAGCCACAAGAATGTGGAGAGCAGATGGGATCAAAAATCACATATCAATACTGGCAAGATCTTAAAAGAATTCGAGATTGCATTGGAATTGTTCCCAACGTCCGCTTCATTTGGTTTCCCTTCCTCAATCAAAGCCTGTCCCAGGCCCCAAGGTAAGAAAGTAGACGTCAATTATGATATTCAAATACAGAAAATAAAACCCATAAATTGAATACATCCATGATTTCAAATACATCTGTGCGGATAAATTTCAAATACATCCATGATTTAGGGAGACAACAAACACAAGCATCAAGTGTGGGACACATCCAGACAGACGACTCCATAATATACTGCATATACATTTCACTTACAGAATTTGTGTAAAGTTACATACAACAGCACACTTTATGGCTAATGCTTATGAAACAAAACCAGTCATGCGGCCGCGTTGGTACGCCAGCCAGCCATATCAACCACAATTCTCTTGAAATCATTATCATATCATATTGATATATCTACACACCTCTCATATTCTCCATTCTTATTAATGAATAGAACATTCTCTTCTGCAAATGCCTACTCTCCCTATGTCCGCAAAAAACCACCGTTTCCATTCCCTTGTGCCTTATTCAGCCCCCAACTCCTTAACCCAACATTCCAAAAATTATTTTTCTTCTTTTTCCAAAAGCATTTAAGAATTACTTTTATCCTATTCCTATATCATCAACTTCTCATTTTAAATCATTCATAGAGCAAACATTATCTTTTGCAAATGCTCCCTATGTCCACAAAATTTCAAACACTAATGTAGAACCAAATCGCCTCCATTCTCTTGCGCCTTATTCAACCCCCAACTTCTTACCCCAAAATTCCAAAAAATTATTTTTCTTTTTCCAAAAGCATTCGAGAATTATTTCACCAATTCCTATATCATCAATTTCTCAGTTTAAATCATTCTCTTCTGCAAATGCCTACTCTCCTTGTGTCCACAAAATTTCAAACACTAGAACATAGAACCAAACCATCTCCATTCCCTTGCACCTTTTTCAACCCCCAACTCCTTAACCCAGCCTTCCAAAAATTACTTTTCTTCTTTTGCCAAAAGCATTTCATAATTATTTTTCTCCTATTCCTATATCATCAATTCAACTTCTCATTTTAAATCGAATTGAGCAAACATAGTCATATCTCTTAACACTGTCCTTCGGACCCATTTCAGTCCAAATGCTCTCAAATATGACACTGTTTCTGTGTCATCCAGTTTAATCCGAAAGCAATCTGTTGAAGTATAAAATAAAAGTAAGTGATGACCACGTGGGTTTATGCCCATCCCCTGGAAGCAAAAACTAACTTTTATGTTAACATTCGAAAATTACAACACTATGGCCATTCCCATGCTCATTCAAATTTTACAATAGCACCTCGCTTATACGACCCCAAACTTGGGTTAGTTCTAATTATACATGACAAAATAATAGTATCCATCCAGCACTTCAACTAACCTATATTGAATCAAGTCTAAAATACGAAAGAATTTACCTCTACAACCCCCAGCCTTAAAGCGGCTGTCGGTAATGACTTTGGACATCAATTCAGGTCTTCGCGACATCACCATCAATCCACTATTACTTTCTTCTGACATTAGAAGACCAACTTTCACATGTACGCTGAAGTGGGCACATTCGATTGACAAAGATCAAGAGAGTCAGAGACTCGGTTTTAAGAACGGATGCCTTCAATCAACGATATAATTAGGAGCCACAGCTAAAATCCTGTTATTTCTAATTCTTACTAATGGTGGTTCGCCTTCAACCTCGCCATCCACTGGCCTCCCGTCATCTACCACTATCAAATGGCCTTCGTTTACTATCAAATGCTGAACAACAGGTACGTGAGCTTTTGGCACAAAGCATGTCAATAATGTTACCAAGTATAACACAGATACATGTTTACCTGGATAATAGCTCTAACTAATTTGATTTCTTTATCTGCCTCCTCCATGGAGCTATAGCTATTTCTTTCGTTCTGTTGATCCACATACCACTCAATTAAGTCTCTCTGCCTCATTCCCGCTAGCCCAAGTCCTGAAGCATATGAAAATTCTAAGACTATAACAGTAATACCATAACTAATATTCCTGGACAGCACACTGTTGGCCAATCCTTTGAGTCGTTATTTTCAATTGAAAAACCAAATCGTCAACTACGCAACATATATCCAGGGTATGATAAATTTGACCAATATCCAAATGAATTATCCATTTGCATATTAGAGATATCCAAAAGTTTCCCATTAACATACTGAAACAAAAAGGCACCGGGTACCTTCTTGCATCGCATGTTCTTCGTGCTGTCTGAGGCGCATGACAAGGGCTTGAGTAACCCTCTGGAAATATTCATCACTCACAAGAAGTTTCTCCTTCCTATGTTTACTTGCAGAACCTGAACCCATTTCTACACCATCATAATCCAGTCCACACAATGAGGCTTATCGATAGGAAAGCTGCAGAGATTACAAGTGAATATGATCATAAAAAACTCACCAATATTTCCAGTAGTTGGCTCTGTTGCACCTTTCCTAGGTTCAGCATCAACCTCATTAGGCCCATCGCCGACATTATTATCACCATCTCCACCTCCGTTAGTTTCTTCTTCAAATTCAGATAGGTCAATCTCACTAGATTCCACACTGCAACACAGTTTTTCTTAAAAATTATTGTTGTTGAGATAAAATGGATTACAATATGAAAAACCATCCAAGAAGTTGGAGAAAAATGTGCATTGACAGGAATCTTTGAAACTTTACTGGCTACTTGCCTGATTATTGACGTTTTCAGTAAAGTCACTGCTAAACGCACATGACGCGATTGAACCTGTAAATGCAGTTCTCAAGAAAAGTTCCAAAATTGATACCTGATTTAAACAAAAATTCCAAAAAGGACTCACCAGAGTCTCCAAATAACTACGAGCAATTGCTTCAGACAACCTTATTAATGCCTCGAGCTGCCTAACTGTCATGCGATAGGCAACCCTACTTCCAGGAGCTGTATCTCCTCTGCGAAGAGTGACATAAGAGTCCACCAATACCTTTCTGGCTTCTAAACTTAACTGCATTATTTAAACTCCATCAGAGGAGGTTCAGTGGATAAAGAACAAGCACCAAGAAAAATAGGAAAAATGCATATAGGAGAGACCTTTGGTTTTAGAGTTTTTGCATATGCAATGTAACGCTTCAACTCTGCAGTAGTAAATGCAGGAGAGAGAGCATCTTCATGCTTCTGATGTACTCTCACAATGTGATGTGCAATATGGTAATCTGTTTGATCATCTGGGTCATCTATCATCACGTACACAAGGTCAAACCTTGAGAGAATAGCAGGAGGCAGAGCAACATTATACTGTAACAATAGCAAAAGTACATTGATGAGATAGGCAAAAAGTGATTTTTTTATCAAATCAAGAATCTATTGTAAACATTCCACATGGACAATCTTAGTTTTCATCTAGAAAAGAGCATGACTCTACCACTTAGTTAAAAGAAGGATCCATTTGATTCAATTCATGAATTAGCCCACTATGAGTTTACTGCATCCATAATCATCGATATATTTGTACGTCTTTTTCTTATTCAAATGATTTTTCTCATCAGCATTCGTGTCTCTATTACAACACGGCCTAATCAAATGGTTCAAATGAAATCCAATGAGAAAAAATCAGAAGTCTCAGCTCCAAGTTGACAATTTCATACTAACAAAAATCATAAGTATGAGCAATAATTTTTTGCACAGAAATCATATTATTTTGGACGCATTTGACTGGTCGTTGACTTGTGCTGACAATATGTTCGACAGTCTTGCGCCTTTATTGGTGGTCATCCTTTCCACGGTGCAAAAAAGACGGTTTGATTGGCCATTATTCGAGTTTTTTGGACTTTATGGGACAAGCACAATAAAACTCTTTATAGGGATTCTTTTTTTGCTTTTAATTATTTTATCGATTTGGTTCTGTCAGCTTTATATCGATGCAAAATTAAGCATCCTTTTAAGCATTTTAGTCTCTCATCTTATTTCCGATTGGAAATCTCTATTGGAATCACCTCTAGGTGCGAGTACAATAAACCTCTTTATAGGGATTCTTTTTCTACTTTCAATTATTTTATGGATTTGCTTCTGTCTACAACTTTGTATTGATTCAAATTTAAGCATCCTTTTAAGCATTTTAGTCTCTCATCTTATTTCCAATTGGAAATCTCCATTGCAATCACCTCTACATGCTTTGGGGTTTCTTTATTTCATTTAGTCAAGGAAATGTTTTTTATCTTAAAAAAGTAAGTATGAACAATAATTTTTATCTAGATCTGTCCTCCTTCCATGAAATTTCTATGATGTATGGCAGACATTCTCACCTTGAGTGGTTTAGATTTGTCATAGCGTCCTCCTGTAGGATTAGCAGCAGCGAGGATTGACGTCCTAGCATTTAGTGTTGCCTGTATTCCGGCTTTTGTAATGCTTATGGTCTGCTGCTCCATAGCTTCATGAATTGCAACCTTCAATAGTATTTCCAAGTCAGATTAACCGAGAAAATGCATCAGATGCAGAGTTACTATTAATAAAATATACAGCAAGTTACCTGATCCCTGATGTCCATTTTGTCAAATTCATCAATGCAGCAAATGCCATTGTCGGCAAGCATCAAGGCACCAGCCTGCAATAGAATTAGAAAGCATCAAGGGAACCACACAAATTTATTTCACTTCAACAAAACGGTTATATGTGCATTAGTTGGCAGTTTGTGCTAAGGTCCCATAAGCACTGTAAATGAATGCATCCAACATGATGAGACAGATTGTTGTAAAAATAACTTTTTCTAAACTATGAGAAGGGATGTGATGAATTGTAAACTTGACAATAGGAAGAATTCCCTCTCCTGTTTGTCCCCAGCCTACTATAGGTACCACCATCTGACAAAAAACTACAAAATATTAAGATGCCGGTGTGGATGACGAATATCAAATAAAATGCCACCTCAATACAAAACTCTCCAGTTTCTGGTTCTTTGGCTACAGTTGCAGTCAATCCAGCAGCAGAAGAGGACTTTCCAGATGTGTAAACTGATCTTGGCACAATACCTGAAGTATACCTGTAGAAGGCAATCATGAAGTAAGGTCTGTTTAATAAACTTCTTGAATGGAAAAAGATATGCGGTATATTGTGTGAGATCCAGCCTATCAAGTTGTAAAATGTTGACTTCGAAGAATTGGGGAAGAATAAAAAGTGCTAGAAACTGAACAAGGATTGGTATATTGACAAATGGGCAAGCAATAAACTAAGATGCCTATGAGGCAATGGATTTATACTCGCACAAGCTTTCTCGATAACAAATGTTATGGATCAACAGTATTGTGTAATGTTTTTAAAGCTTAAGGTACAATAAAGCACAATAATAGGACTCGGAGCAAAAAAGAGAGTAAAGGTTGTTCTTTGATGCACACGTCACACAATGTAATAAAAAATGAAATTAAAAGAATAAGTGCATACATATTATATTTGGATTTTTAAGAGATCTTAGCCCTTGTGGTGGGGCGTGCTTCCCTTTTTTAAGCACTGTCGTGGGATAAGTGGACATCCACAGCCATAAATAAATAAAACCCTGAACTATTAGCTGTATAAGCTCCACTTAATGGATGGACTATTCACTTAGTCCAAATTTCAAAAAACCAAACACAAATTTCTGAAGCACCAGTTATTTCGGAAAAAGCATACCTGATACAGGATTCAAAACTCTACATAGTTGTTGAAAAGTTTAAATTTTAAACTAAGAACCAGAACGGAATAAGGAAAAATACAAAAACTTACTTAAGAAACTGAGATTTCGCACAGCTTGGATCTCCTACTATACAAACGTTGATGTCACCTCGAAGGTTAATGCCTTCATGAGTCAACTTGTGGACACCACCTAACAGCATCAACAGGATTGCTCGCTTGATATCTTGATGGCCAAAAACTGCCGGTGCAATGCTATCAACAAGTCTATTGAAAAAGTCAGGTGTATTCCTCATTCTTTGAATGTCATCAAGCTCTGCAGTCTGCAAATTTTGTTATTTAAATCAAAGTTTAGGAAATTCTTGGCCAGCATATGCTAGAGAATTGTAAAACGTTTAAGCTTTTATTTTATGGTAAACCTATTACAAACTAACTAGTAAAATAACATACAACAATGATTAACTAGAAGCTTCTTAGAGTATCCACACAAATGTCTAAAATCTAAACTTTAGTCCTCTTTACCTGTATTTTTCTTTACGATTGAAATCCTCTCTACTTTTACTTAAAGGATTTGTAATTATAGCTTGTGGGAGAGAGTAAAACCACTCCCCCCCCCCCCCCCCCCCCCCCCCCCGCCAAAAAAAAAGGAAACTGATTTACACCTATAATGTTGTTCAATTATAGTAGTTTGGTGAATAACAAGCTATCACTACGAATAAAGTTCAAGAAGTGGTCATCTGCATCCTATATATAAGTAAAATGCCTAGTGAAAACGAGTGGGAAAACTTAAAATTAGATATTGGAAAACTGACAGTAAATTGTTGGTTGTCTTCATCCGCATCCTTTTTCCTATTTCTGATATCAAAATTCCTTCTGCCATCTAAAACCTGAATAAAGCAACGATAAAAGTTGAATGATAAAAGGCTCCTAATCCAAGAAAATAATTGATAACTAGAGAGGATCAAGGGCTCGCCTGAACTGAATTGGCAATAAAGGCTAGGCGATAGGACAGGTCCCTCACTCCTAGGGCTCGTAGCCCCCTCATTCCTTCATGCCCAACCGCAGCATTCCTTCGCTCTGAAGCTTCTCGACGACATTCTGCTCTTTCTCCTGGAGAGGCTAATGCTAATATATCTGGTATGACAACTACTGTACCTGTGAAGATGACCCTGTACGGATGAATGACAGAAAAGGCTTAGATAAAACTACAATATGGAAGTTACATGTCACACTCTTGTTAGCATCAATAGGGTTCAACCAAAAAGGATGTAGAGTTGTCGTGCTTAAGAGCCATAAGAATGACAACCTTACATAGATCAATTTTTTGCTAATTAACGTTGGAACTTAACCCTATAAACAACTCAAAGCACTAAAGAGAATAAATGCAAGACAAGGTAGCTACTCTTACGTGTCTCCAGCCCTAGCTCGTTCAACCATTTCATGGCGGAGAATAACATCCAGAGATCGTGGAAGAGAGCCAGCTGGTATCTCCTTTGAAGTCTCTTGCATTCGCACCCTCTGCCAATCAGCGAATTTACTCTCTTGCCGAAGTAATGCCCACTTTGTTCTATTTGAACAGGTCGGGTTCATGCATATTGTTGGCTATAATTCAAAAAAAAAAAAAAAAATTAAAACATGGTTAATAACGAGACATTTCGACTCTTTCGATCTTTCAGAACAGATCAGGCTATCTATCAATCGATTTGAAAATAGCACGTTCATTTCCACCATAATAATAAGCAGGCGAAGCTTACAAGTATTTACCTAAGTACTACGCGACCATATTTGAAAGATAATATGAAGCACAAAGTGTGACATCTGCTTGAAAATAATGTAAATCTATTAACTTGCAAGAACAGACCTCGGTGTACTTAAATTGTTGTTCAACATTCTTTATGACATTTCCACATTCTAAGCACTTGAAGGTCCCCTGTAGAAGCTCTGGTCGGACCTCGCTTGTTCGCGTCACAACTCCTGTCACAGATACTAATTTCCCAATTTCTGCAGTAGTCAATTCTCTCAACCTATAGTTGGGAGTACGATGCCAACAGGCACCAATCAATGAACGTTTTAACAAGTTTTTCATGATGCTCATCGAGTTCAGAGATGTATTGCTTAGTTAACGTTGGGGAGCTATATGTGGGGGAGGAGCTTTACCAGAACATTTCGTTTTCCTTTTTTATTTAAAAAAGAAGAAGAAGAAGAAGAAGAAGAAGAAACTAAGACGAGGGTCCAGGAGGTACCTTTTAGAAACAGGAATGTTGAAGAAAGCAACATTTATGTCCTTGAATGGGTTATCGTCAGCGATGAAAGAAGGATTCTGCTCCATTACGAACCGCTTACAAGCGTTCTTCAGGTAAGGTTCAAACCTGTCGATTCAAGGAAGAAGGCAATCGTACAACGGGATGGTCACGGAGACCGTCTGAGAGATAAGAGGATTGGGGGGGAGGCAATAGGTAGAAAATTAAAATTGAAAAAGACCTCAGATATTCGTCGGCGATTGCAATGTGAAGAAGATTATTGGAACCCATGAGGTGAGCGAAATCAATAAACATGGTGTTAGATTCGCCAGCCATCATAGCTTCTATCTCTGCCTCGTAGTAAGGGTCTCCAGAGTTCCCATTGAGGCGAAAGCTGAATAGAAATGCAATGGTTGGTGAGGGAGGGGGGATCGAAAAATTAAAGTGCAGGAAAAAGATTCATCTAACCTCTTAAGGAAGTCGAAGAAAATGTTCTCGACGAGGACGGCCTTCTCGTCCACGAAATAACTACCGGCTCCGTGGCTCTCCATACTTGGATGTGTGTCGCAGGAGAATTTAGATAGAGAAAGTTGAGTTCAAGTATTGTGAGTGGACTTGGAGAATGAGGGTAAGGGTTTTGGTTGTGACATTCGAGTTGTTTGGCGCCGAAATGTCCCAGTTTCCCGCCAAAACGCGAGGGGCGGTAATTGGTAGGTTCGCCTATGGGCTGGGCTGGGCCTTACACTTCAGCTGGGATGGCCCATTCGCTATTCAAGCTTCAAAATCGACGCACAAAATAATAATAATAATAATAATAATAATAGAGAAATTAACCAATGGACTCAAAATATAATTAATTAATAAAGTTGAATCTCGAACTAAAGTGTAGATCGCATGTCTAGAAGTTATCACTTGTAGCATGTTATCAGTGATAGAAGCTATCAACGATAGCATATTATTTAATGGTAAAAATGAATGACAAAAGTTATCTCTGATAACATGTTATCAGTGATATAAGCTATCGATGATAGCATGTTATTTGATGATAAAAATGAATAACAAAAGTTATCTCTGATAACATGTTATCAATGATAGAAGCTATCGATAATAGCATATTATTTTATGGTAAAAATGAATGACAAAAGTTATCTCTAATAGCATATTATCAGTGATAAAAGCTATCATTGATAACCATGAGATAAGTGATATCAACGATAAAACTTAGGTGATATCCATATATCGATGATATCAATTATATAAAAATCAATTTCATTTGATGAAGGTCTATAATTGATAGCCATTGCTAAAAACTATCCGTGATAGCCACTAATAGGAGCTATTAATGATATGGCTTAAGTAGATATCAGTGATAGTCACTTATAAACCTCTCATCAATAGACTTCTATCACTTTTAGTTTTAAATGTTAATATTTTGAAAGTTGATAGTTTTCTTACAAAGTTGATAACTACTTATAAAATATACCATTGATAACCACTTATGGTTTTACGTGTTAATATTTTAAGCTTGATTCCGATTGATGAAAGTGTATCAATAATAGCCAATAATAAATGATAGCAAATTGAAGGCTAATATTTCAAGTGTTACTATTTAAAGATTGTATTAATACTTCTCAAATTGATAGAAATAAGTATGAAATGGCGGACTAAACATGGGTTTTTTAGTCATTTACCAACATGACTATCACAGCTGCTATCAATGATACAAGGCACTAATTTTGTATTATATCCCTAATATATTTTTTCTTGTGCTATATTTTTTATTAGTTTGGGCCTGATTTTTATTTGTTCAATCAACCCTTTTTAAAATGTCTCAAATAATTTTATTTTTCTATTCATGATTTTCCCTTTTTTTTTTCGTTATTTTTATCTTACTAAAATATCCATATTACAAAAAGTTATTATTAGTTCTCACTATTAATTTAAAAGTTTATAATGTTTTTATTAGGTAATTTATTTTAAATTTGGCAGGTTTGAGAAGCAAAATACAAATAAGTTCTTTTAAATAAAAATTTAGTTGAAAATGTCTCAAATAATTTATTTTCTGTTTAGATTTTTCGTGGAAAAATTACATTGATTTAGTAGAAAATTGAATTCAGCTGGGTTAAAAATTAAATTTATGTCTCTCTCGACTGTAAATTTATCTAATAGTAAATAAAATAAAATAAATAGGAAAAGTTAATTCGTACAAATTTATCTTGATCAGCGGTAAACTGATCTAATAGTAAATAAAATAAAATAAATGGCAACAATTAATTCATACATCTGAACTTTGGAGTTTATATGAAATACGATTTGAAACCAACTTGTATCAATTTAAATTGCTAAATTGATGGCCGCATTTCTCTCTAATATATACTAATCTTTACTAGAAATGATAAAATACACTTTTGTCATCGAGATTTGGATTTTGGAAAGAAACTTTCGTCCATGAAAGTTATTCTAATATCCTTAGCATTAGTTGACTTAACATAATGCTAATGTAGCAAATTTAAATACATATTCTTTTAGTGATTTTTTAGTGGATTGAACTAAGTACCCCTTAACTCTTTGACCTTCTTTTTTTTTATGTTCCCATTACTACTAGGTCAATCCTTAAATGTGGAAGTAATAACAATTTTCTTAAATTTTTAAGACAAAAACTACGAAAAGAGTAGCTAACAGAGAAATGCTCTTTGTCTTCAAACTTTTGGTGCAGAAAATTTCGCTATTAGTTATTGAAGATGTCTTTGCGTGACTCATTTAAAATTTGCCTATGTGGCGTAGTTATAAAGTCTTTTTAAAAAAAAAAAATTTGAAAATTTGAGATTTGTGACGAAAAAAAAGCGTCTAATGTTTATATTTTTTAAATTATTTTAATATAACACAAAATAGGAAAATAATAACAAGATTTTGTTCATTTTCATATTATAGTCTTGTGGAACAAACAAAATATTTGAACAAAAATAATTAAATATCCCAATTATTCTTAAATTTAACAAAATTGATAAATAAACTATTTTTTCAAGTTATAAAATACTGATATATATATATATATAATTATTAATGATGTAACTATTTTAATATTGTAAATATAGAAAATTGTTGTAAATATTTTTAATAATAACAAGATTGTGTTTTTAATATATATATATATATATATAACCAACCAAAACTTTGAAACTAAAACAACTAATTATTTCAATTATTCTTACGTTTAATAATACAAATAAATAAGGAGTTATTTTCAAATATAGGAAAATTAATCAAAATATTTATAAATATAGAAAAATTTTACATTTTATCTCCAATAAATAACGATAGACTAGTATATGTGTACAATTGTGATATTTTACTATTACTTATAAATATTTTCAATAATTTTGTCATTTAAAATAACTTTCAATAAATAAGTATAATTTTCCAAACAAAAACAAGATGTTCTTAGACGTGAGATGCTTTTACCCTAAAAATGTTTAATGGAACAAAACTTATTCATAAAAGTAATTAATATAAATTTGTTTATTTTAAATAAAAAAAAATTATAAAATTAGCATTTCATAATTTTGGGGGAAAAGGAGTCATGGATGATTTTTTTATTTTATTTTTTAAAACAATTTAAGTGTAACCATAATATATTTTATGAAAACAATGTTTAAATTATATGCATCTACGACATAAATAATTTTTAACAGGAACTAATAGTCTTCAATTACCTTGAATTAAAACTATAATATTTCATGACAATGACATATTGAATTATAACGACAAATTTGTGATGACATTGAAATAAAATTGTTTCATTGTGTATATTAAAATATCATAATGTTAACATATTTATTTGATAACTTAATCGTAAGTACAATTTTTATTTTAATACTAAGTAGAATATTTTTGATAGGGAAGTAATGATAGCATGAAAACATTAAAATAAACATTATTGTTATTATTATTATTTGACAAGTTTGACAAAAAAAATAATAATAATAATAAATAAATTAGGAAAAACAATTATCAATTTTAAGAAGGGAATCTACTCACGATGGGTGATCTGCAAGATAAGTTGATGTCAATTGATGAGTTGTGAGCATTTGTATTAAGTTTTACGAAGGAAAAACTTTGGATTGCCCCTCTACGATTAAATCAAGCAAGGAATCTACAAAACACTAAATTTCATTACCATGATATGATCTATTCATAAACAATTAAAATTGTTACACTATCCAACTTTTAAATATTGTAATAATTAAAAATTAAAACAAACAAATATATTATTTATTTATTACAAGCCAAAAAAATAATAATATTGTAAAAAATTATAATTAAAATGACAAGATTTTGCGTGCATTGCACATCTATTATTGTAAAAGAATGATGATATGAGAAAAAGATGATCTACCATGTGACTATAACTTACTCTTTTGAACATTAAGGAGTTAATCAGAATGTGTCCACATTATACTCACATCCTACCTTAGCAGACAAATACAATTATGAATATTATCATTATCGTTATTATTATTCGAGTATAACAATTGTAGGGGTGAGTGATTGAACCTCCGACTTCTAAAGATGGAGTGCATGCTAATACCACTAAGCCAAACTCATTTAACAAATATAATTCAATACATATTCAACACTTGATGAGGTGCATTTAGTAGTCTAAGTAATTAAATATATGTAAATGATTAAATTAAAACATAAGTAAATGAACCTGGATGGTAAAAAACTAAATCTTATATGTATTTAATTTTATAATACTGCATTGATGAAGACCGTTTAATGGCCAACTCTTTGGATTATCAATTTCAACCTAACATGTCAACTTAAGTAGTTGAAAATTAGGATAAATCAAAATTTAAAAAGAGAAAACGAAACAAATAAATATTAGATATATAAATTAAAGATGAGAGAGAAAGTTGTTGGTCGAAAAAAGAGAGATAGGTCCTTCTTTGAAATTAAGGTGGGCCATGTAAAAAAACTTAAGCAAAATGCAGTTTTGGTCTCCCAAATTTAAAATTGATGTCTTTCAAAACATATACTTTAATTTTTATGTTTGCAGAATTATTCTACAATTCCATATTTAACTTCAAAGTAAGGGATTGCTGATCTGATCATTAAGTGCTGACATGGAGGGTGGAGCGGCAGTCCGTGGCCTAAAGCCATTACCATTACCAGATCAGATAATAAGTACAATCTGTTGTTCAATCTGCAGCGAATAATGCAAGTCATGGCTCTTCAACTCGGCTACTTCCCCCCTTCTCCTTCTCCTTCTCCTTCTCCTTCTCCTTCTCCTTCTCCTTCTTCGTCAATTGAACACAATTACAAAGCTTCTCGTAGCTTCCGCCATCTTACCCTTCCCAATTATGCCCCTCGCCACCATCTTCCAGTTCCAAGTAGCCGCAATCGACGGTCTGTGGCATGCGTTGGCAAGGAAGATACCCAGTTGCGTCAATCATCGTCTACCCAAGATGAACAGCCAGACGCCCAAGACCTAGAATACGTTCGTCAGATTCAAAGGGTCTGCTGTCTCTTTCTTTTAAAGTTATCCCACTCTCTATTCTCCCTTACAATTCCTTTACAATCCAGGTCTTGGAGCTTCTCAAGAAAAACAGAGACATGCTCTTCAATGAGGTGACACCCCAGTTTCTGTTTTATACAATTTTAACTATTTCGGATCTCCGACAATATCGGTGCAATTGTCCCTCACGCTTCGTCTTGGCGTTCCGACGGAATTTAAGCAACTTTTTGTCAACTTCTTCTGCACCGCCTTTCCTTCATATTTGTCGTATCTTCTCTCTCTGGTTTCTAGTTATAGAATTTGGGGCATGGACTCAAGTCTCACATAGAACTACATTCGTTCCTCTTGAAATCAACGCATGCTTCACTGCTATATTTGTGGACACCAGTGGTTTTTTCTTTACTTTCACACCCGCCGTTGAAGTTCTCGATTACTCTAGCTCATTCTGCACTACCTTCTCTATACTCTATGCCTTCCTTTTGTCTTTTATTGTTTTAGCTTCTTCACCTCATTCCTTTCTTCATGTCGCATCTTCAATTTAGTAGGTTAAACTTACCGTAATGATTGAAGACCCCCGGGAAGTTGAACGCAGGAGATTACTTGGAATTGACGACGACGATGCCCCATCAAGGGATGATTTAGCTGCCACTCTTGAAGAAGTGAGTAATTTTAGGTTCTCAAATCTTGACATTTGATGATACAATTTCAAGCCATATATTCACCTGTGACATCTGCAATATTGATTTCAAATCAAGCGATTATATGTAGCTAGGGAATATTGGAAACACGAGGCAGTGGATTCTTAAAAGTGTTTGATGCAATTAAAGAGGGGTAGTCAGCTTCTTCTGATGAAGTATAGATGAAATTAGAATGTATTACAGTTGATGTACCTTTTGGCTGCTGACATTTATTTATCTATATAGTTCAAACTGCATTTATTAAAATAATGCGATAATCGTATTCTATTTGTTCAGAGAGGAAAAGTCTCTTCTCTAATTGCGTGCAACATGTATACCTTTGCTGCCCTGCATGTTACCCCTCCAATTATTGCACCGAACACTACCTTCCACGGAGTTAATTCTCTGCGATATAACTAATGTAGACATTGGAAGAAGGGGATGCTGTAGAACAGAAAGAAAAATGTGGAAGTAGATTCTGCACGTTAAGTTTAGCATTTTTAATACTGTTAGTATTCACTTTCATCTACCACGCTACTAGGTCAATGAAGGAAAGTTCCCAAAAAATCGAGTAGCTCTTCAAATGCTTGCTGAAGAGATGACCAATTGGCCCAATTTGGAGGTATTATTTGTTATTTTTTCATTCAGGTTTTGAAAATTTTGAAATTTTATGCCTGTACTGATATGGTAAAATCCTGTTTTTATTAGATTTTTTGAGGACATACTTACTTGGACTTCAACTGCTAACATAATAGTGCTATCCTGTTCAGAGGCAAAGCACTAATTAGATATGATGGCGCTAAATCGTCTTTATACTAAAGTACAGAGACTGATGAATCTTCTGATTATTTATTATTGTTTTGGCTCTAAATACTGTAGTTCTGTTGTTGTATGGCCAATACCAATCATCCTTCGGTGTTAGCCGCTGTATATAGGTATCTAGCTATGCTAGTTGAAGAGAGACAACCTAAATATGATCGACGGAGATCATGGCTACTGGATAGAGGAGGAGATGTAGATGAATAATAGGCAATAACAAAAAAAGTAATTCTGTGAGGCTGTTTTAACACTATTTTTCTTATGATCTTTTGATTTTGAGCAAAAGTTTCTTGCAAATTTTTGCCCAATGACACTTCAAACAATTCACAACGATTTCTCAGAGAAATATCTGAGGAATAGCTTTTGCTAGGAATTATTTCTTCTATAATTTAACTCCACAAGCCCAACATCATTGAAAGGGATTTCTGTCTTATAAGCAATGAGTATGCATGTACGCTTAGCAAAGACTGCATAAACTTTCATGAACCTATGGATTGAATACTAGATTAAACAAAGTGTTAATTATCGTCCAATGTAATTCTGGGAAATGGCGTCTTCTTGTCCTCATTCCGAAAAGGGAAATAAATTTCTGGTTGAAACAAGTCGTCGGGCTTTTTATTTCTGATGTTTATATTATCATCTGATAAGGGTCAGTCGGCATGGTTTTCCCTCCACTTTGGTTTTCTTGACATTTCTCTTTTATGCTCGCTTTTCTTCTCTCCACTTCTTTTCTCAGTTTTCTGTGATTTTGTCAAATTGTGAGGTGATCAGGTGCTGCTTAGGTTTATACCTGCGTGTTAAACTAATGTCGCTGATTGTGGTGTTTCATACGTATAGGCTGAGGCACCCAAGAAGAAACGCAGTAAATCGTTATATGCAAAAGCCACAGACACTGGTGTGAATCCTCGAGAGGCTGCGAAGAGACTGAACATTGATTGGGACACTGCAGCTGAGATTGAAGATGCCGACTTGAGTGATGACCCAGAAGTGCCTGCCGCTGTGGTTTGTTTTCTTGCCCATCATCAAAGACACTGCTCTTTAGTCCAACTTATTAATTGTGATAAATGATAATTCACACCAAATATCATGGATCTGTCGCCTCAGCGCTGTTAGGACAGTACTGGAATTTTGTTAATGGTAACTGAGAGTCATAATTGTGGAAAGAAAATTTTGCATGATTTCATAATTGCTGATGTGGAAATTAAAATTGAATTTGATGCAGGGATATGGAGCACTATACATAGTGACAGCATTTCCGGTGATAATTGGTATCTCAGTAGTTCTAATACTTTTCTACAATTCTCTCCAATAGTGCTTCTTCTTCTATGTGGCTGATGATTGCCGGCTGTGGTGGTGGTGGTGGTTTCTTACCTATCACGAGAGTTTGTCATGTATGCATGACATTTATTAAATGTCGAACCACGTCTTTCAAGTTTGTCTCTCGTTCTCCTGGCGGTTGATTACTGAATAAAATTACTTGATAAGAAGTGAGACTAATACCTCCATTTGTTGCATTGCACGGATTGGTGGACAGGGTCAGAGTGACTGAGTGAGTGGTATAAGAGTCTCCTTACTTTCCACAAAATGTTCCGATGCATTTTTCAAAATTTCAACCGTTGGAATATTAAAAAGAAAATCGTCATCTTTCCATGCTGCATGCATTTTTTAATAATAATAATAAAAGAACTTTATAAAAGCGGACAACAATTAGGCTGCTTGCATGTTATGTCCAAGTCAACCGTGGTGGGAATTGATAAAAAGAAAGAAAGAAAGAAAGAAAGGCGAAGACCCTGATGAGATAATGTATGTTATGTTAGTTATAATATTGAATTTGGGGCAGAACATGGAAATCATTACTGAACAATCTGCTCACCACGTCCATATGGTTGTCTTGTTGTTGGTTAAAGTTTAAAGGCCTTCATTCCATTCGAAGACTAAAATATCAATCAAACTGCAGTATGCCCATTGGCAACCATGGGTGATACATTAGTACCTTTATCTGTTGGCACCACTAGCAGGAGCTTCGAATTTGTTGAGGATATGGTTATTGAGGTGTCGAGGCAATTGAAGTTGGAAAGCTACAGTGTCCCGAACTCAGCCTATTCATCCCCTCAGTTGGCAGCAAACAAGAAAGTCCGTGATGGGGGGCGGGGGCTGAATAGGAGCAAATCCTGTGGTGAAGGAAGAGGGAAGGCAGCGCGGCATGGCCTTATTGAGAATAAAGTAATGGCGTGGGAGAAAGGGGAGAAGCACAAAACAGAGGAGGTGAAAGCGAGGCGTTTCAGATGTGGGGCAGTACTATGCTTGGGAGGGTTGCGTTTTAGATGTGGGGCAGTACTATGCTTAGGAGGGTTAGGGAAAGGGAAAGGGAAAGGAAAAGGGAAAGGGAAAGGGGAGGAAGAGAGAAAGGAAGAGGCAGAGGCAGAAGAAGGTGAGTGTATATCTATATCCATATCGAGGAGAGTTTCTTTGGAAAAATTCGAATGTGGGTCGTGGGCGTCGTCGGGCATGTTGGTTCATGAGGACAGGGAGTTCACGTCAGGGACATCGAGCCTTTATTTTGATCTGCCAATGGAATTGATAAGAAACAACGTGGGTGTTCAAACACAATCACAATCACAATCACAATCACCAGTCGGGGCTGCTTTTGTATTCGATCATCATCTTCCTATTTGGACCAAACCAAAATTGGCAGAGGAATCAGGAGCTGCATCTCCATGCATCATTACCCCACGCTTGCGCAAAGCCAGGGAAGACTTCAATGCTCTTTTGGAAGCCCACACTCGTAATCTCTGACTCGACTCAACTCACCTTGGGATCAATTCTCATCTCTTTCTTCTGCTTCTTTGTCCTACCCCAACTCCGACTACAATATGCCATATTTTCTTAGGTGGCGCCGACCAACCTTCAATTGAAGGAAAGTCAAAATTGTCCCCTTACAATGGTCATTTCATCACAACCATTGCTTGTGATGTTCACAACCACTATTCAATTTTGTTTCTTTTCCAAAATGTTCAAATCAAAGTTTGTTACACAAAGGACACCGCTCAATTTGACGCTCACCAACAATTCAATTGTCTTACTCCTCCAGGGCATGCAGTATTGTTTTATTGTTGTTGAGAGATTCTCTTTTGCTCAAGAACAAAAACACACACACGCGCACAAGAGTTCTAATGATTTAACTTTTCTGTTCACTCTTTATTTTTCTCAACCTAAAAAAAAAATAGTATACTCAGAGTCATATACAACGGAGCATGCGGCTTTGGTTTTAAATTGGCCCACTTAAAGTTTAGGTGTTTTACTATTAATTCTAGTTAAATTTTCTTATTGTATTCTCCTTTTTGGGTAGAGAAAAGGACGTGAGTGATACAAAATATTTATTGTGGAGTTCCTCTGCTAGAATTTTTCGAGTAAATTCTTATGTTTCTTTCCTTTTCCTTTTTTTTTCTATGTTATTTTCTGCTTATTCATGTAGGAAGTTCAGATGTGCGAGATTTTTCCAACAATATGCATTCAATGGAATCTAAATGTATAAAACTAAACAAAGTTGTGGATTACAAGTCAAGTTATTACAGATCAGAGACGGGGGAAGGGAGAGAATGGATGTATTAAAGAAAAGTTGGAACTCGTGAGATTATATAACATTACTTGTAGACGAGGGAAAAGAAAATAGTTGGACTTGGACTTCAGCACATACATATATATATATAGTTCCATTGTTCAAGTGCTAAAGTTTATTTGTTTTTTGATGTCACGTTAAACTGCATCCTGTGAATTTTTTAAAAATTATTTAATAAAAGCTGAATTTAAGTTATTTGAAGTTGCATTATTAAGTCTAAAATTTCTTGTTTTAAATCATTAAATAAGTTTTTCATGTAAATTTAAGATATTAAACAAAACATATGGATAATGCAAAAAGAAGATTTTAAAGTTGAAAGAGTTGTAAAAAACACAGAATTGCTATAAAATTAAATAAAGCAAGAAAATGATGAAAAATTACTATTTCTAACCCAAAAACAAAATTAACATTTTTAAAAAATTTATTTTTCTAACATTATTTTTACTTTTTAAGATTTTGGTGGAAACTCCATGTAATAAAAATACTATTTTGTTCCTTATTCAAATATCTCTAAGTTTATTTTTATCTAACACAACTTTTAAAAATTCTTACAGAAATTCTGTAGTTTAATTTTTTTTTTCTTATAAACTTTCCACTAAATTTTTTAAACTTAAAACAAATTTAAAACTTTTCCCCTTAAGTTAAGTTAGATTTTCAAAGACAAATTCTAAAAAAATAATTAAAAAGACAAGAAACTTAAAACCTACCTTAAGATTTCTGTAAAAGTACTTACGGGAAATATTTTCTTTTTCTTTTTTTTTTTTTTTTCTGACTTTAAGTTAATTTCAAATTTTATCTCCTAAGTTTAAGTTAGTCAGTATTGTTTAGTTTAAATTATATAAAAAAAAACAAGAAACTTAAAGCCTTTCTAAAGATTTCCGATAAGCATGAAATCTTCAAATAAGTTTTTTTCTACTTAAACTAATTCCAACTTCTTTTCTAAGTTTAAGGAAGTTAGTTAGATTTTTTTTAGTTTAAATTCTTTAAATAATAATAATAATAAATCCTAGTGAGACAATTTCTGGAAATGGAATTTTCTAGTAAGTTTTTTCCAAAAAAAAATTAATTCGTTAAAGATAACTTTATTAGAAATGTAATTTCATGCCAAGATCTTATCCGTAAATAATAAATTTAAAAGTTTAAGTTTAAAAATTGAAGTAAGCATGAAAGATTGTACTTTGTAAAGATAAAATTAAAAGCTTTTGAATGAGGAACAAAATTGCATTCTCATTATGTGAAACATTCTATTTAAAATCTGAAAAAATAAGAAAGAGGTTAGAAAAAAATTAAAAAAAATTAGTTTTGCCTAATAAAAAAAATTCAATTAGAAATAGCAATTTCGGAAAAAAAAAATTTAAGTACGTATTATAGGAATTAACCTGGGAAATACAAAGAATTATTATAATAAACCAGAAAAGAAAGTTTAACCTCGGATTCCTTGAATTCGGACGCACCAAACCAACACCCAATCACAAAATTGGTAGAAAAGACATTCATAAATTATTAAATAAATAAATAAAGAAATAAAAATATTCCACATCACATGTGAGTGAGGTACACCCAATTTTGAGTTTTATGATAGTGACATAACATAACAAAACTCTCTCTTTGTTTTGCTAAATTATTATTTATTAAGCCATTAGTGGTGTAATTATTGGGAACCCAAAACTTCGCATACTTTAAATAACTAAAATTAAATCCATGATTAAACAATCCCATCTTTGTGGACCACAACTAAAAAATAATTGGATTTTATTGCAACACCCATTTGATGGCAGAGGGAAATGGTAGTCCTTCCGGAAATTTCCTCGCCGACACGGCCACTGTATAATAAAGAAGAAATATGGAAAACAGTAGGCACGGGTCATAAATTGTGTTTTTATTTGTGATGTAAAAATGTAATAATATAAGCGAAGAAGAAGAAGAAGAAGAAGAAGAAGAAGAAAGTGTAAATAAAATAATTACAACGAGTGGCTAAGAAATAAAAATAAACCCGATTCCCCCTTGTTCTACAAAACAAAAAAAAAAAAAAAAAAAGAAATATATATATATATATATTTAAAATAATTAAGAGAAAGAAAAGAGAGCGGAAATTAGGAGAAAGGAAACTGAGAATGAATGATTGTTTTCCATCATTGGCGCGTGGCCTGTAACCTGTTACCGATCATTTTGAGCTCGAACCTCTTGACGGCAGGAGCGACGAGACGCATGGTGGTGTCCAAGAGAAAGGGGGTGTCGTCGAGAGTGAACTGGGTTTGATTGGAAAGGGTGCGGCAGGGCTCCCTTCGTTGGGCAATGGTGCCATGGTAATGGAAGTATTTGATGATGCCCTCCGTCTTATGTGTGGTCTTCCCAGCTACATTCTCCGACATGTGCACCCCCGTCGCATACACCCTCCGCGGCTGCACTGCGTACTTCCTGTCCCTCCTTATTCCCCTCTTCACATCCTTGTATACCAACTTCTCAAACCCCCACTTCCTGCACTCAAACCCAACCATTCAATATTTTAATTCTAACCAACATCCCAACTTAATTCATTCTAACCAACTATCTTTTATCATATCAAATCCAATGCAATTCAAATACCAATTAGTCATTCATATAATTCCCTAAATTCACATTATACATCACAATCCGTACCTGTAAGTTCTCCCCGCATCTTCGGTCAGACACGTCTTGCTGTTCATGGGCATCTGCTCAATTGTAAACTGGGAGTATTCTGAAAGCGAATCCAGAACCGATTTTATGGTGCTCTTCGGGGGCACGTAGATGAACTCGTCAATGTCGAAGAAGAACATCCACTTAGCCATAAACTTGTACCGATGCAAACAGTCATTCACCACCATGAATTGGTTGTGATAGTATCCATCGAACCTCTCCTCCTCCCTGATGTCCTGCAATGTCACATAACCCAACTCCATCCATGGCTTCAAAACTTGGAGCACCTCCTCGTGAACCCCGCCCGCATCGTGTATTACGAAGTGGGATCTCACCCCGAACAGCCTGATATGGTACGCCAGCCACTCTCTCACCCTCTGGGGGCTCAGGTTCCCGTACAGAGACGACCCACAGTACAAATAGTCGTATTTGGGCCTGGATGTGAAAAGAGAAGCGTTCATTCCTCCGGGACTTTCTGTTAGCACCTCAATGGTGTCGGTGAGGTTGAAGTTGCGGTCGCCGCCGCCAGAAGTAGAGGCATAGAGGAGCAATTTTCCACCCTGGTTGTCAGCATTGACGGGGTGAGAGAAAGTGCAATTGACGACAACGACGGTGTAAACACGACCATAGCCCCAATCTGGAAGGATCTTGAAGGCGGAGGCATTGATGGGATTGGAGGGGTGGAGGCGAGGAATCCACTGGCATTGGTAGGTGGGATGTCCAAAGACGTGAAGAGGCTTGGAGGCTAAACCGACAATGGCAAAGTTGTGGAGGCCGCCTCTGTAAGCACCCATGGTGATGAAGTTATAAGCGGCGGCACCGTAAGGGTGAAAAGCGCGCTTGAGAACGCCACTGGGAAGAAGGTGATCTGAGGGGAGGGAGGGGGAGGGGGTGGGGGTGGGGGTGGGAGGGGATATGGAAGAATGGAGTGTTGCTGAGAGAGCAGAAGAAGAAGAAGAAGAAGAAGAAGAAGAAGAAGAAGAAGGGGGATCTTGGGTGGCGGAGCAGGAGCGGAGATCGGAGATAGAGAGGGTGAAACGAGAAGGAAGGAACTGGAGGAGAGTAGCAAGAGCACAAAGGAGGAGGAGAGCGGAAAGGAAGAGCTTGAGCTCTGCAGCATAGTTAAAAATAACTCCCACATACATCCTCCTTTCTCGATCTTTCGCCATGGTAGGAGAAAGTAGAAGCAGGGTGAAGGGAATCTGATGGAAGGGAAGAAAGAGGATAGGAATCCAGTTGGGGGAAGCAAGGGGAGGGGGAGAAAGCAGAGTAGACTGGGGGAGGCTTTGGATGCGATATTATTGAATATGATGTGATCTGTAAAAGGAAAGAGAAGAGAGAGAGAGAGAGGGGGGGGGGGGGGGTTGGGTTGGGGTTATTATTAATTAATTAAATGTTTGTTTTTGTTTTGTGGGTTTGGAAGGAGGAGGGCGACAACACACAACAGAAACCCTTCCGTCTCCTTTCCTGACGCCGCTAGAGAGTAGAATTTTTGAAAGAAAGAGAATGTTGAAAAGTAAAAAGGAAAAAATAAAAACGCGAGTTGGACTTGGAATTGTTGTGTTATTGGAAAAGGCAAAGGTAAGGGTAAAGCCAAAGCCAAAGGCAAAAGTCATAATGGCAAAGGGCGAGAGAGGGACTGGAAATGGAATTCATTATTAATTAATTAATTACCCCCATTAATCTCCGCCTTAATCCCGCCCAATTCCTTTTCCATTCTCAGGGGTAAATGGGATGGAAACTGGAAACTGCCGTTTTTAAAAATAATTGGGAAAAAGGGTAGTTTTGAAATAAATTTGAGAAATAGTTTTTTTTTCCTTTCCTTTTATTTTTTTTTTTTACACACCTCTTTCTCTCTCTCCCTTTTTCTTAATTTAATTTCTTTCCCTTAGCCATTTTTTTTGCATTTCCAAGATTTAAAATATTATAATTTTAGTCGAAATAAATTAGATTTCTAGTAATTTTATAATATTACAAGACATTTAAATTTTGTTTTAATTTGTTCGCTATGTTTTATAATTTATAATGTGCACTATTAATCTCAACTTTTTATTAAATATTTATTTTTAGTCTTTGGTATTAATTTTAATTAATTATTTTAAAATAATTATACATTAAGTGATTTTTTAATAGTGATAAAAATATAACTTAATTAATTTTTATTTATTTTTAATTAATGAACAGTGTTTCCTATTAAAAATTAAAAGTAAATATTTAGTGAAAATTGAAACTCAAGATAAAATTAAAATGAAAAATTAAATCTCAACATAAACAAGTTGAACCAATCCTTCCTCAACAATCAAACCCTAAAGCCAATTATTTGATTTAAAATGAAAATAACCCAAATACCAACATCATCAGGTTGAGTAGAGTTGCAGAGAAGAGTGAGTAATGAAGCGATGTGAAATAATAAATAATAGTAAGGGTAAAGGAGGACCTAAAAGAAAATATGATGAGAGATGGAGGGCGTGAAGAGGAAAATAGGGAATAGAATGATTCGGTGGCGGGATGGTAAGGGGGTTGGGCCCCTCCCCACACCCAATCCTGTGCTGTAAATCTGTAGGCTGTAGCGGCAGAGGAACCTCTACTTAACGCGTGGCCTCTCATTTTCCCACTGCATCCCCCTCTCCCTCTCGGATAGATTTGCTTCGTCGGTGGCGTTTTCTACCCCTCCCTTTTTCTGTTTGGCTGTCATAAAATTCTCCCCTACATTTCTTCTAATATTTTATAATATTATATAATATTAATATATTATTATTCAAATGTATATGCCTAATGCCACACACCCATATTTTTTTATATCTATAATACAGCCTACCGGAATGTGATTCTTTTTCAAACCAATAATAATAAATAATAAGCCATGGAATCACTAATCATTGACACTCTTCCTACTTTTCAAACTATCGTCTTCTATTTTATAATTTACTTACAAAATGGGCAACGGGCAAGTAAAGTGAACACAACCCAATCCAACCCCATCTCTATCTCTGTTTTTCACCATATTCAAACATGCTTCCCATTGCTACCACATCCACTCCCATCTTACTTCATGAATTATCATCCACATTTGGCACTCTCCCACCACATACATTTATGGAGATATTCAATTGTCATGTGAAATTATGTTTACTTCCATCCAATTTCATTTAATTAAAATCATTCCTAAAAATATGGTTAATAAGTTGATGCAAGAATTTGTGAATAACCACATTCCGAATACAAAATTATTAAGAAAAATAACTTAAACAAATGAGTGGTTCACGTCCATCTACTTTTGTTGCTTTCACTCCCAACTTTACAATAGGATTCTTAATCATTGACCGGAGGGCGTCCAGCGACTATTTAATATTCCATAGTTTTTTTTTTTTTTTTTTTTTTTTGAGGCAATATTCCATTCAGCTGTTGGGTCCCCATGGTACAATGTATTCAATGTAATACTTTTCCTTCCTTCGCAATTTTCAGACATTTAATTGACAATTTAACCTCTCATATTAACACACACTATTCTGTGTAAAGATAACAAACACGAGAGTGTTTTTGGGGCTACAGTTGAGGTAATTAAGTTTGACAAAAGTAAAATACCAATTTATACCCTCATCCAACATTGTATAACAAAACTTTTAAATTAAATTCATTAAATCTTTATACCGATTAATTTACACATTTATAAATGAATCCATTTAAATTATCTATTAGAATTTCGCTTTATACATAATATTTACCAGTAAATAAGTGAAATCGCCTACTATTAGAGATAAATGCTTGAATTGAATTAAATAGATAATAGTGCTATTTTATTAATATGAGTAGTATTTTATCTTTTTATTTACTTAATTAAGAAAAATTATGTGCTTAGATTTTGTTTTTTAACGAGATTTAGAGATAGTGATTTTTCCCCCCTTTTAAACGTGAATTAGAGATAAAGTGATTTAGAGATTTTTTAAATCTTTTTTTTCTTATTCCCTTTTAGATTTTAGATGGTACGTGAATTAATTGACTAATTCATATTTTTTTTTAGCTTTTTAGTGATTGAGAGATAATTTTTCTAAAACATAATTCAGAGATTGTGATTTTGTTTCTTTTTATTTTGAACGTTAATTAGAGATAAGGTGATTTAGAGTTTTTTTTTTTCCTTTTTTTTATTTTTATAATCTTTTTGTGATTTAGAGATTGTGATTTTAGAGCAAATGAAAATAGTTATTCGATAAATTTATTAAACAATGGATTTTAACTTTAAATTGATAAAGTAAGAAGTAAAATTAGAAGAAATTATCTTAAATGTAAAAATTGCTGAAAATATTTATAACAAAAATATACGTCTATCGCGATCTACTGTAGTCTATTTCGCATATAGACAATAAAATTTTATTATATTTATAAACTCGATTTGAAAAAATCCTGAAATTAAGGTATATGTATACATTCGTATTTTCCTATTTGCTAAAAACTTGCAAATGCGGGGAGTCAGGGCTCGAGCCCCAAAATGGGCCCGCCCCGCCCAACTCCCTTCTCAATTTATAGTTCTCCATCTCCTCTTTTTTCTTGTCTCGATTATAATTGAAATACAAAAGTTTTATAAACATTAAATTGTTGCCAGTTAATATTTTAATAAGAAATTTAGTCTGTCATTTTGTAATCATATTTTTTAAAGATACGTATTATATACAGATCTTCTAGAGGTGGTATTATGGTTCAATGAAAATTATAATATATATTATACGAGTCTACGACAATTTTTTTTTTTCTAAATATAATATTTTTATAATTGATTATTTGAAGAAAAAAATTGTTTAATAAGCCATATATATTACTTATACATATATAAGTGTTGAAAGGAGATTTTCAGCCAACTTTGATTCCGTAAATGGATTTTGTATTTGTATTGATTTGTAGTATAAGTAGGTATAATCTCTAGTATATATTCCTATGAATCTTTCATTGTTAAAAAAAAATTTAAGTTTGCCAAAATTTCTTGGAGCTTCAACTTCGAAGCCTTTAGGAATTTAAGAGAACTTTTAGTCTCCTAAGTGGCTAAATCTTTGGTTTTCGAATCTTTAGAGCTTGAGAGTTTTGGTATGCAATTCTTCAAGATTTGAGAGTTTTGATCTTTAGTTCAAAAGCTTTGGTCTTCAAACCTTTTAGAGTTTTGGTCTTTAGTCCTTCTAATCTCCCACCAAAATAAAGAGGTAAACCCTTTATTTATAGAGGTTTTCATGGCCAATTTATAATTTAAGAACCCAATCGAACATCTAACCAAATTATCCAATTTATAATTTCAAAAACCAAGCAGACATCTAGCTAAATTTATCAATTGTGATTTAGGTTTAACGATAAATTTAATATAAGATGATTAGAAAGTTTAAACGTTATTTTATATAATTTAGCCTCAAATTTATATTTGGTTATAAGGCGTGTGCTTTTTTATATTGATTAAGATTGAAAGTAGCGTGTATAATTCTTAAGAAACTAAACATGTTTTGAGTCATAAATAAAAGTAAATAAAAATGAGTGAGAGAATCAAAGAGGCAAATGCAAAAAAGTAAAGTTGTTCCCATAAGAGAAGAGGGGGTGGGAGTATAGGAATGTCGCTGAAACGGTGTTGTATTACAAGATTTCTCCTCAAAAAAACATATACATACAAGAAGCATGCATATATATGTAGAAAAAGAGAAAACATAAAAAGGAGTGGTTACAAAGTAGAAGAAGATTTACAGTGAAATGTGTGTGTTGTAGGTAGAGTTAAGTCGATGTTATGTGCAGTTTGGGTATAAAGACGAAGCAGATTAAAGTAAAGAAGTTGAAAATTAAAGAAAGGTAGAAGGAAGATCCAAAAGAGATGATGATGATGAGAGAAAAAGTTATGGAAGGTGGTTGGGTTGGGTTAGGTTGGAGAGAGCAATGAAAATGGATGGATATTGGTTGGTTTTGGTTGGTGTGTAGAGAGTGTAGTGAAGATCATGGAAGAATTATAACGAAGAAGACGGTCCTCTGAAGCAAGAACTCGTACATCGATCCATGCTATTTCCTTCCTATGAATGTGTAGTAAAAGAAGCCCGCACCACGTCCTCTATCGGAGCTCTGCAAACTGGGCACTTTCCCCCTCTCCATTGCAATTCCTTTGCACATTTCATACAGCTACACATGTGTCCGCATCTGCACCACCCCAATACAATACATTATATATATATATATATATATATATTTCATCATCATTTTTCTTTTCTTTTCACCATATATATCAATATTATTCATTACCTATACAATAGTGAGTCGATTTCCATGTTGTAGCAAATACAACATTTGGGCTTTCTTGATTTCTCCTTCTTGGATTTCCTCCCTCCTCCAACTTCATGGCGCTTGATTGAGCGCTGTAACATCAGTTGCATGTCTATGCAACATTTTATTGATTTTCTCAGTTCCGACATCTCCTGGTACAATTGCTCCATGTGCCCTCTTAAATCGTATATCAGTTCCATTTCCTGAATTTTACAATTAATTAATCTCAACTACTATTCACTAACTAGTTAATTGCTAGTTGGAAGATAGATTCTTACAATAGAAGGATGATGAGTTGTTGAGACGAGGGAAGAGCTTTGTTGGTTGGTGGAGGAAAATTGAGGTTGAAAAGGTTGGGATGAGGGAGTAGATGCGCCTCTGTTGGAATCTTCTCCCATCTCGTTATCCAGCTGGTAGCTCCATGAGCTCAATATTGATGGGGATGCCAATTGCACTGGTGATGCAGATTGATCCAAATAATCGCTTGCTTCATGATATTGAGCGCTAATCAATCTTCTTTCGTCTTCTTCTTCATTGTCACTACTCTTTGGTTGAGTGTGTCCTTCTGAGAAACACCACAGTTCTTCTTCCGCTCCATCATCATCATCTTCGTTCACCTCATCATATTCTTCTTCTTCTTGTTGTGTCTGTCGCTCTAATCGAGTCACCATCAACTTGTCCATTCTTTCACGAAAGTCACTCGATAGAAAATTCGATACAGTTTTCCTGCATTAATTATCCACAGTTAGTTCAATACTTTCCAGCATCATTCAAATGAGTGAAACAATGGAATGGTATACCTTTGAATAAGTTGACGTATTTCATCGTTGGCAGAGTTAGAGTCGAGCATTTGCTGATACCAAGATTGCCTCCGGTCTTCCCAATAACTTCGAGGGCGAGAAATATCAGCAAACCAGTCGTAACTGGTTCCCACGTAGTCTGCACCATAACTCTCTTCTACTGCCTCACTCTGATCTTCCGCTTCCCATCCATTGTTCGAGTCTTGTGAATCCAAATTCAAATCAGGCCTATCTTGCCAAATGCCCTCTGAACTTGGAGGATCAGCTTCTCCTTCTTCTTCTGGTTCTTGATCTTTTTCTGGTTCTGGTTCTTCAATTTGCTCTTCTTTGAAATCTCCAAGAATCTGATTATTATTGTTTATGCTGGTGCTGTGTATGTCAACTACTTGCTGGTTATCGTTATAGTTATCTTTCTCCTTGTCATTAGTGTTGGTGGCATGAGGAGGAGTATGGGCATTCGTATTTGACTGGTTTTTATTTTCATCATTATTGTTTAGCATCTCTCCAATAGGGCTTCTTGCGCCATTCTCACCAACTCCACTAAATCTCTCCCTGCAAGACGCATGCCACATGAAACCAAAAACCCCAACACGAGCATTGAATCACAATTAAATTGTGTCAATTCATTATTCATACCTGAGATGCATGATGGTGGAAGATCTATGATTCTCTCGAGGCGTTATTACAAATTGTGGGCGCTTCTGCTCATCTTCTAATGCCATTCCACGTTTCAAAATTTTAAGCCGAAGTAGTGACTGCAGCATCTCACAACCCGCATCCCCAACAATAGTCAAAATTTACAAGCATCTATATTTCGTTTTTCTTTTCTTTTCCATTCTTATATGATATAAAATAGATTAGATTAGATTAAAAATTGGAGAAGGAAAGAGATGAACATATATAATATTGTAAAAAGAAGAGGAAAAAAAAAAAAAAGTGGGTGGAGAGAAAGTGGACCTGGATGCGGCCACGTTGGGGGAATTTTGAAACGGCTCGACGCTCTACCAATATGTCGAGCTCTCTTTGCCTTTCGCGCTCGATTTGCAAGAGTAAATCGGCGAAGGCCTGACGTCCTCTGATGCGGGGAGAGCATAAAATATGAGAAAGGCATCTGGGCTCCACGTGGTCTCTCGGAATGAGTGTGGGATGCGAGGAGGAGGAGGATTCATTGGGGTGGTCGTTGTGATCTTCCACCCAAGATGAATGTGGAGGCTTTGCAGCCGTCAATGTCAATCTCCGAATGATATCCACCACGCGCACTCTTTCCCTTTCTCCAGCATCTGAACTCTGGCTTTGTGTCGAAGACGGCGGAGAACTGGAACTTGTTCTGCTCGAATGCCAATCTGCAAACCCGTCCTCGCTCCCGAGCCCTGCATCATACCTCTCGTCCTCAAAGTCCCCTGCTTCCACCGAGCACGCCTGCTCCCGCTCCCGCTCCTGCTCCTGCTCCTGCTCCGTCTCGGTCTCTTGCTTGCCCGAACAAATCGTCGTGTTTGTCGCGTTCGCATTCGCATTCAAACCGACGTTGGAGGAGGAAACATTTAGCCTCTTCTCCCATATCTGGACGAGAGAAGATGCTCCAAGCTTCGAGGTTTGGTTCTTGTTCGTAGGGGTTTCAGGTATAGGAATAGGAATAGGAGTAGGAGTAGAATTGGTTTGTGTTTGTGGGTCATTTGTGGAAGTGTGTTGTTGAGAGTCATCGGAGCACCTGGGAGCGGTATTGGTGGCGGTGTCGTGATTGGTTTTGGGGACTCGAAAATTAGCAAGGACGGGGTTGGGTTTTTTATTTTGATTTTGTTTTGGGGTGATTGTCATGCAATCATTGAGGCGATCCATGACCAAAGTCTTGAGGTTGTTGCGGAAACGAGCAACATGGGTGGCGGTGACATTGGGCTCTCGGCGGCGGTTATGGTCTCTGAGAACGCAGCCGAAGGGTGAGGAGGAGGAAGAAATTTCGACCTGCGAAGAAGCCATGAAGAATGGAGGGAGGGATTAATGTGATGAATGTATATATGTGTGGGTGGAGGATCAAAACCCCATGGAATGAGGAACAAGAGGGAGGGCGTTAAAAGAGAGGGAATAAGACATTTTGGTTTTGGTTGGGATGGAATTATGCGAAACCAATCCAGAAAGGGGAGAAGTGGGGAAAGGAAGATATGAGGGGAGTGACACCGAAAAGAGAGGACGCCATTTTGAGGCTTATAAGATGGAAATCACTGGCACACGTTCAACACTTTCCTAAATTAAGCATCCACAACAAATAATGTGGACCTAAACATCTCTTTTTTCTACCTCTCTTTTCTCAACGAGATACCTACCAAGTTTTGCTTTCCTTTTCCAGTCCTTCAGGGCGTCCGGTCCGACTCCGACTAACAAACATTCCAATCCAAAACCCCAACACATCCATTCTTTAAAAACCCATTGTAACTACAAATGTAACCGCAATCTACATTGTACCCATTCCTAAGTCCTTCATCAAATTTATCAAAACTTATATTAAATCTGTATAATGATATTGAATTCTAGAATATCATGTATGTCTATTAGAGGATCACCAATATTCTAATCTTACTTTCTATTACATTTGAGTTTGAGGTTATATCTTTCTACTTTTTTTTTCCTTTTAATGATAAGTTAAAGAAAAACTAATTATATTATTAGAAACTTTACTCACACTTTCTTTTTATTAAAATTGGTATAATTCTTAAAATATAAAATTAAAAGAATTTTATTGTTAGTAATAAAATACAGTAGAAAAATGCACAAACTTTGCCTCACAAATTAACTTTAGTTATATGTATATATATTGCAATCAGAAAATATAAGTCCATTGCCCTTTAGATTAGACCTGGTGCATTAAATTATTTAGTCAACCTCATCTGCATAGCTATAACTAGTTTTGTAGTTTATAAATATAATATTAAACACATTTGAAATAATTATTTAAATTATAATCTAATTTTTGAATTTGCTACCAAATGCAAATATAAAAACATTAAATATTTTTTTTTCATCAAATCATTTGTTTTCAAATTTTTATTTTCATATTCTGTGGCAAATAGATCTTTTAAGTTTTTTAAGAAAAAATTTAGAGAGAGGACTCTTTATATAATCCTAGTAGAGATAGGAATTGAAAAACATGGAAGAACTCTTGAAATTCTTTTGAAACTATATTATTAGTTATAGTTAATACATCAACCCATCAAGTTTAGAATCAACTTATAGAAATCAAATCAACCGTACGGTGTAAATTTGTATATTCTAACCTTTTACCCATACAAATTTAACATGAAATTATTTACTTATATTAATTAAGTATTTTTTCAATAAATAACTAAATTAGTTCAAAGTGCTAAATAAACCCAATTCAATTAAGGTAAAGTTTGTATATTTCACCTATTATATTGGAGTTAGAAGATCATTTCTCTACCTATATTGTTAGGAAAAAAGGATTATTAGTTTCAAGTTTTTAATGAATGAAATTTTAAAATTTATGAGCATGAATAGTTGTTGTTTTTATTGTTATTATTATTGGTTAAAATATCGTTGTGGTATTGTATTTTGAAGTTTGTTCAATTTTAGTTTTTGAACTTTTAAAGTATATGTTACTAGTTTATTGTAGATTTTTAAGTAGTTTATATTTTTTATTAGCATTTTCACTATAAATTTTGAAGACATATTCACATATTGTGTTTCTTTACATGAAAATTATTGTGATTATTTAATCAATCTCAATAAATTTGAGGGATTAAATTTAAGATTTAATGAAAGTGTAGTGACTAAAATTGGACCTTTGAAAATACATGGACTAAAATATTATTCTGAATGATAATAATAATAACAACTATACACTCATTCAAAACTTCAAACTAATAATCCTTTTTTCCTAACAATATGGGCATAGCAATGATCATCTAACTCCAATATAATATAATATGTGAAATATACAACATTTACTTAATTGTTAAACCAGAGATGGTTTAGCAATTGATCTTTACTCTTATCACCTTTGTAAACAAACTTGAAGTTGTTGACCATTTCTCTTATGCCTGACTTCCACTTTCTTCCATTCATATACAACTAAATCTGCGAGGGATGAGATGAGTTAGATACCATTCCAGTGAATGTAGTAGGGATGTGCATTTCATTTGAGTGATTGAATCAGGTGATGGGGAGTTAACTACTCAAGAAACCAAATAAATGTGGATCTTATTAAGTCAAGTAAAAATGTGTGTTTTTTCCCCCATTTTTATCTCCTTTTCTCTTTTGTTCATGACACTCTAATCAATAGCCACATAACCCCATCTTTGATTTTTTCCCTTTAATTGTTCCTTCTTCTTCGTGACGCTGCAATCGATTGTTGATCACCAACAAGTTCCATCTCCTCTTTTCTTTTAATCTCATTTTCTGGTGCAATTCTCTACCAGTTGATTGCTTGCTTTCAAAATGTGCCCAAATCAATCTATTTTTGCAATTAGTGACCTCTAACTTAAATACAATTTATTCGTTTTTTTTTTTTTTTAATTTGTTTTGGACTATTAGGTTGGTTTTTTTAAAATCAATTTTAGTGTGAATTTTTATTAAAAAAAAAATCTCTTTTCAAATATAACAAAAATATTTATAAATATAATAAAATTTTATTGCGATAGATTACTAAATGATACATACTAGTCGACTGCGATCTATATAATACTATATGATAGTAGACTACTATGATACTAGTCTATCACAATCTATCAACAATATATTTTAATAATAATTGTAAATATTTTAAGTAGTTATACCATTTAAAAAAATTTTACTGTTATTTTTCCTACTTTGAAAACTTCTTTCTATTTTTCTAAAAACAGCTTTTAAAATATGTTATTTATCTTGGTCGAGGAAGGGAGAAAGAAAGAAAAAGCTTGAGCTGATAAATTGATAACTTGGCCGAAGGAAAAATAGTGGAGGGTTGAAGGTGTCACCAAATTACGAAGCAGTGAACTAACAGTGGAGGGAGGGAGATCGCGGTTCCGGCTAAACCCTACGTTATCGATTCGCTGACATTAGAACATGGCGTGGAGTGCGACGATGATCGGAGCCCTTCTGGGCCTCGGCACCCAGATGTACTCCAATGCTCTCCGTAAACTCCCTTACATGCGCCGTACGTTCCTCTCTAACAATAAAACCCTAATCTTTTCCCTTCCCGATCAGACTTTTCATAACCCTTCCCTTGTTTTCGATTTCTATTATTGATTCCACTTCTAATTTTGCAGATCCTTGGGAGCACTTGGTTGGAATGGGACTGGGAGTAGTGTTCGTCAATCAGCTGGTCAAATGGGACGCTAAGCTCCAGGAGGACCTTGACAAGATGCTCGAGAAGGCCAAAGCCGCCAACGAGCGCCGCTACTTTGGTATTTTTCTTCTTTTCTGATCTTATTTCCTTTATGTTCCTGTTATATCTTATTTTTGTTTTTGTATTATTGCAAATTTTGATTGCCGCACTTACTCTTTTATCAAGTCCATCGATTCGCGCTAGGTATTTATACCTAACAAACGTCGTCTCCTTTTTTTTGTGTGTGTGTGTGTGACTTCTCGCCTTGTGATGGATCAGAAGAAGATAATCGTCTGCACTTGGAATGGAATATGTTAGACCAATGGCTCGTTAATTCCGTGTTAGACCACATTTACATAGAAAATATTAAGTTATTAGGTTATTATAATTTTAAGAGAGGAAAGAGTCGCATTTTTAAATACAAGAAATTACAAGAAGTGAGATCAGGAAAGAAGAGATTAGGGAGATCAGATATTTCCCCAGTCAAGGTGGATGTAGGAAACACCCCTCGTGCAATCAATGAGATATAGTGATTAGTTTAGGTACGCAAATCCCTATGTAGAGCATTTCAATTAGAGATCATATTAAGTTATCATGTTATGTTGTTCCTTTCTACCCAAAAGGACTGCGGGGAGGGAATTTGATGATATATTGAATGCTTTTCCTAATGTAGACAAGTTGGAAGACAAACAGTTTTGATAAAAAATGCGTCCATTAATTCATTATGTTCTTTTCAACCATCTTATATACTTGCCTTAAGAAACAATCTAAAAGCTGAAACGCTAAATGCTTAAATGCTTACTGCTCTGCTTGGTAACTTACAAATTACATTTCGTTAACAAAGAAGGAAAATAAAAGACTAAGAAACCTAAGACACGGTTAACAACATAACAGAAAGAGCTATTTATTTCTTTCTACAGAAGCTTTGCACCAAGGATGATGCTACAAGATTCCTCCCCGCTATTGAACAGAGGGATCCTATCTCCCGCCAATAGGCATGCTTACTTGATTCCCCATTCACCGAAACGGAGATACACAAGGCAATTTTGGATCTTGTGTATCCATGATATTACCATCACGAAATATCAATCAGCATTTGTTGAAGGCCGAAAAATCTTGGATGCATCCTTGATTGCCAATGAAATCATTGAAGTTTGTGGTAGGCAAAAGAGATAGGGGCTGGTGATTAAACTAGATATTGAAAAGGCATTCAACAAGGTCGATTGGGCCTTCTTAGATATGGTCTTAAAAGCCAAAGGTTTTGGCAAAACATGGAGAAAATGGATCAAAGGCTGTATCTCTTCCACAAACTTCTTGATCATTATTAAGGGTCATACTAGGGGTAAGATCAAAGCCGCCCATGGGCTTAGGCAAGGCGACCCCCTATCTCTATTCCTTTTCATCATTATCGTGGATTGTTTTAGTCATATGATGATTGAGGCTCATGATCGTGATTACATTAAAGGCCTCCCTATTGGGATGAGTTCTCTCTCTATCCACTATCTTCTCTTTGCAAACGCTACCATCCTTTTTACAGAGATAGACCCTAGAGTTATTGAGAACCTCCTTGGTCTAATGGAAATATTTGAGGAGGCTTTCAGTTTAAATATCAGTCATAAAAAATCTGTGATGATGGGCATTAATATGTGATGACATTGGTTCGATCACTACAAATTATGGCTGTAAGGTGAGTCACTGGCTTGGGTCCTAACTTGGCTTGCCTTTATTTGATAAGCCCCGAACCCTATCTTTCTGAAGCCCCATCATTGAGAAAGTGGAGAGAAGATTACCGTCTTGGAATCATTCACACCTATCCAAGGGTGGTTGCCTTATACCCTCTTACGGGCCACTTTATCGAACCTCCCCAAATACTACCTATCCCTTTACAAGATCCCTACCAAGGTTAGCACTATCATTGAAAAATCGTACTAAACCTTTTTGTGGAAAGGGGGTACCAACCAAACTGGGATGAACCTTGTCAAATGGGATAGAGTCATTAAGTCTCTCTGTCAAGGAGGTCTTGGCATACGAGGCATTGGACACAAAAATAAGGCCCTTCTCGCGAACTAGATATGGAGGTATTATCACGAAGAAGGTGCCTTATGGAGACAAGTTATTATTGCTAAATATGGGGTGAACATGGATTTCTCATGGCCCAATACTTCTTTCCCTGAGCATATAAAAGGCCCATGGAGATCCATTATGACACACTTGAATCTCATTAAGGAGCGAGCTACTATCCAAGTGGGGAATGACATTAACACATCTTTTTGGCATGACCGTTGGATCCACAATGCGCCTATGTTGACCCTTTATCCTCGACTATACACTTCGTCTTCCCACAAGTTGTCCACCGTTAACAATTATTGGGAGGCCCAACATGGCTGGACCATCTCCTATAGAAGAAGTTTCAAAGAAGAAGAATTTGACGATTGGATGGCTCTTATGAACCTTCTTATTGATGTTTGGCCTACTCATACTAGAGATAAATGGTTATGCAATCTTCACAAAATGGTCTTTTCTACACTAAATCTCTGACCCTTTATGATGGTATGGGTAGATTTCTACCGCAAGAAAGTCAAATTTTTCATGTGGGAGATTAGCCACAGTGCCATCAACACTAATGACAAAATCCAGAGACATCTCCTTTAGTACGGAAAGCTGTTTGTTTGTGCTTGTTGCTAATTGAACTTTTCCTTCTTTGAACATTCTGTCATTGTAGCCCAAAGAGAATTGAAATTTTGTATAAACTTCCTATAAAAAGAAGCAAGGTCAAGGAACACGGGGACTAAGCTAAATATGTTATGGAGGATATTCCAGCTTTTGATTGCCAAGTCACAATAAATAAACATGATGATGGGGCAGTAGACCGTAGAGCAGAAAGATGTGATTAGTGTTTAATCTTTACAAAGAGTAGACCAGAGAAAGAAGGCGATCTCTCTGTGATGCTTCTTCACTTCTGGCCTGATTAGCGAGATGTTTTTCTAACTTATAGCAATTACCAATGCTTGATGATATATTTCATCCTAATTAATGGGCTGATTTGCTGTTGGAAGTTGTGGTTGGGTAGTTAGTTAAGCCGAATCAGCTGTTGAACTAGTTATTTTGTTTGTTAAAAGTTGTTAGTTAGCTTTTCAGTTAGTGTTCTAGCATGAACTCTAGCTTTCTGTCTGTATTCAATAGATTTCTCTTGTTTGGTTTTACACCAATTGAAGCAGAAAGTGGAAAATTTACGGGAGAAGGATCCCAGATTCTCTATATTCTGAAATCTGAACGAAATAGTCTTCTTTCTGCTTAAAGAAAACTCTCATCAGCTCATGGTAAAAACAACCATTTCCTCTGAATCTCTGTCAAATGAATTCTTCCCAAGCTGAAAGTCAAACAATGGCATGAAGTTACAAAAAAGAGGCAGAGAGCCAAGCTCCAAACCTAGGAAGATTGTAAAAGATTCTTCCAGTTGGTATGAAGATGACAAAAGTTGTGACTGTTGATGTACGTACATAGTTTCCACCTTAAAAGGGTGACAAGAATTGCATTATGAAGAAAGTTATTCACAGACCTTTCTAAACCGACGGAGGTTCTACTATTTCTTTCTAGACAGATTCTAAAATCAGATATAAGCAATTTTACAAGTTTTCTTTTTCTTTTCGAAAGGATAACAAAGCAAAAAAGACTTTAAAAGGCCTTCGACACTCATTGGGAAGAAAAACCCGTTTGTAAAAGGGGAAAATTGAGGAAAACATGGCCCAGTTCTCAAGAGGTTCATTTGCAAATAGTACAGTGGGAAGGTGAAAGGGCCTTGTATGGCTCCTTTGCGTAAGCGTAACGTCTCGAGTGTTAGCACTTCCATAGTTGAGTTCCCAAAGAGTTTTACCTTAGGTGTCTACCATGCCATATTTCTTTTTTAAGGTGGGTGTAATGGTCCATGGATGTTCTTGTCTCACCACAGGGATATGATAGCGAAGAGGGTTACCTTTCTGAGGTGTCTAGCAGAAAATATGACCATGATTCAAACATAGTTTTTCTACACAATCTTGAAATTATGTTCTAGTCATGGTCATATTTTCTGACCCTTTCTTACCCATCTCAGGTTGCAATATGGTTATCTTATTTTATCATTTGCTGCCGGGGATAGGATACCATTCTATCTGCCTTTTTTGCATGTTATATCTTTTTAATTCGTTAATTTAACGAGCATTTAAAGTATACTTATGAGGTGAAAATTTTTCAATTGCAGATGACGACGATTGATTGCAAATCACCCTATGCATTGTGGCTTTTTTTATATGAAGTCATCTGTGTTCTTTTTTTCTTTTTTTTTTTTTTAAATAGATGTCACCCATGTTTACAGAGAATGAGGTATTTTTGGGCCTATCTGTCAATTATTGACACACTGTTCTGAATATTTTGACATTCCAAGTTTTTGTTGGCTGTTCCTTTGTTTCTGATGCGCAGCAACGTACTTAATAGGAAGGGTAATGTTTGAGGTCTGTAATAATAAGGGATGCCATTTGTGTAATAATACGTGCTGCTACTCTCTCTTCAAGTTTTAACTTTATGCCTATGACATTCAGGTAAACCTAGCTATTATGACAAATTAAAGTTTTAATCGAAAATGTGCCTCAATGCACTGGAATGCAACCTCTACCATGCTTTGCCAAGTTTCTTTTCTACATAAACTTTTAGGTGGCGTAATCTTCATAACTTCCCTTCACTGTTTCCAAATCATTCAAATAGGAAGCTTAGTGAAATGGAAACATATGGATCCATGTAATTAGGTCGAGGGCCAAGCGGACTAGAGCCACTCCAACAATTTTGTAAGTTCAGACTCACCATCCTCTTCAATACCATTTTCCTACTGACCTCACTAGAATTTTAGGGAAGCTTTGCATCAATATTTCATGGAAAGATTTTTATTTTAGCAATTAATGTTTTCTCTTCCTCAACATATGTGCCTAGTGTCTTAATATTACATAAGGCATTTATTGGCTTTCCTTTTTTTAAAAAAAAAATAAAAATAAAAAAAAGGGACGATAATATTTATCCACCATCTATTTCATAATTCTTAATAATGATGAGGGTGAATTCCTGGGCTGATCCCTAAGCAAAAGTCCCACGTGGATGGGCTTTTCACCCAGCTTTGGTCTACCGAGAAGCGAGGGCCTCGGGGTCGAGGAAATCACCATCAGGGAGGTTGAGCTTTTCGAAGAGGAGACCCGTCCCCCTATCCAGCCCTTCGATCCTGAGCCCGCTGTTGTTGAAGAGGCCCCTGGGGAAGTCGCACTTGCTAGTAATGAGCATCGATCCACCCAGCAGGAAGGTGATGTTGTAGCTAGCGGTGTGGATGAGCGGTCCTAAGCTTCCTCCTTGGTGTAGACTACGCCTTAGGACTTGGTGTTTTCTATAGTAGTTATTTTGGTCGGCTCGAGGGCCTACGCTCGAGCCTTTTCTTATACTTTTGGTGGCCTCCGAGACACTGCTTTTTTTTTTTTGTGTTTCTCCTTTTTGCTTGGAAATTTGTCGTTGTGGTTGGTTAGCTCGACTGGCAATACAAAGAGGTGGCCCTCCTCTCTTTCTTTGTTCTTTTCTTTATCTTTGTTGCAATGTTGTTTCAAAGTTATGATTATATATATATATCACCACACTCTTCATTATTTGATTAGATAATGTGCAATCCTCAATTTGTAAATGGTCCTTGTTGCCATATTGGATAGAGGAGATTGTGGAACCACTCTATATGAAAACCTTTGTTTCAACCGATCCACAACAGTTCTTCCGCATTATAACAGATTTTTATGCAACTTAGGTGATATAATCTCTCCTCTATCTCTCTCGTACTACTTGATTGAGAAAGAAAACTTTTTAAATTAATTTCTAATTATTAATTATTTGTTATATGTTACACGGTTACTGTTATTCTAAAAAATTAACGAGTCAAGTTCTCTACTAAATTCAAGATCATTCTTGAGGTCTTGTGCGACTTTCTCGAAGTAACATTGTCGTTTGATTGTCGGGCCCTGTGATGGTGCCCTACCCTGTGGGGTTTGGGCCTCCACTACCTAGCTTTGTCCAACCCTCATCAGGTTCAGGGTCGCGCACAGTCACCAACTCTCCTACCAAGTTTTTGTGTTGGCATTGGCAAAGTTTGGATTGTTTAGATGCACACTTCTGATCAACTTGGGGGGATTATCCTTGGCAGCGCGTGGTCAATTGTTATCGATTGATGTTTTTCTCCACAGATGGTGCCAAATGTTGGCACTTGGATCTTGTCCACGTTGGACTTTGCTGCAAGCGCTTGTTTCCCTCTAGTTTGGTCTTTACATCTTTCAAACTGACCTACATCAATATTGGGCGTACTGCACTCTGATGTTTAAGTCAGTATAGAGAGTGGCTAATTCAGTTAAGTACAAAAAAAATCTCTTTTTGAGATTACTAATTCTTTCATATGGGATGGTCAAATGGGACTATTTATAAGCATATCCTCTAACACACGATTATGATTTCGTCTGATGACAAAGGTGTCAAGGATATTTCAAGTGCTAAAGGTTGTAGAGTGGCAATCCAATCTCAACTTGTTTATTTCCCGATTAGTATATGTTCACTGACTCGACTAGTCGGCTCAAATCTTGAGGCACTGACATTTTCCTTTTGGGATACGCACTCCTCTATGCCCATTCCTAGTACCCTTTTGAGTTTGGGCCCGACCGTGGACTTTGGTCTTTGCTTTGGACAATCCTCAACAAAAAACATCCCATCAAATATCATTCATAGTATCTCATGATTTATATCTTGATGATTTTCCTCGTATATTTTTTTTAAAGGTTTTCTACATAAAAGACCTTAATTGTAGGTCTATATTACACAACTGTTTTCTACACTCCATTTATTACATAAATGGTCCGACGAAATACAAATTTTCAGAAGTGTTCTAGTGCATTTTCTATTAAGACCCCATACACTATTTTTATAGAACAGAATAATAATAATAATAGAATAACAACCTAAGGTTATGTGTTCTCTCTCATTCATGCATAACCTAGGGTTTTATGTATCCATGCAATCATTAATTCACTTTTTTGAAAAAAATTAAAGAAGGAAAAATTTCTCATTTTCTCCCAAAATTTTTCACGTTTCTTCCTCTTCTCTCTTCTTCTTCCCCAATCTCTTTTTCTTCCTCTTTCATCCATGGCTTCCTCTCCTCTCATTGGTAAGTTTTTGTCCCTCTTTCCTCTCCACTAGCTTCTTTCTTTCTCTCTCTATCTCTAATCGCATCAAGGAAGGACGATAACGGTCAACGAGACAGGTTTCTTTGGGGCATGATGGATTCGAGCAGCCTGGGGTTCTGAACAATGATGTTCAACTACAGTGCACGGACCCAACTGTCAATGGCGATAGGTAGGGTGACGAGTCAACAACGACGAGTAAGGTGACTGAGGTAGAAGGCACGACGATAGATCTAGGGCTTTATGAAGAGGTGGGGATGGGGAACGATAGAAAGCGCTTCATGAAGAAGAGATTAATAATTGTACATATACATACTGCGATATATATTTGTTTATTTTATATAAACGAGCACAATTTCTTATATATATACTGTGACATATATTCGTTTATTTTATACTAGCATATACGTTTAATGTTGAACACTGAGTCCATCTGTGCTTAATATACTATGATATATATATTTGTTTATTTCTGACTACTTTGAAATTATGATATATACTAAGATTTATATTTAAAATTGAGTCAAATTTTGATTTATATACTGTGGTATAACTGATAAAGGAATTTGATTAAAAAATATAAACTTGAATTTTATATATTATACTGTCATATTGATACTGTTTATATTGAAACGTTTGAATGGTAATTTGAATATATTTATATGAATGTTAGAATATTTGCAAGCATCTAATACAATGTTCTAAGGTATATTTAAAAATAATCATGAATTCGCTAGAGAAACCAACAAGTTATTGTGAAACCTATTGTATTTGAGTACATATAAAAAATATTTACTAGTGTAGACACTTAAACCAACAAGTTGTGAAAATGGGAAAATATATCATATTAAATGTATTTTCTCTCTTCAATTGAAAATGAGAAAAAATGATTTAAAATGGCAACCGATGTATATATACAGACAATGGTTTTTAAATATCTAACATGATTTATATACTTTCAAATGTACAATTAGATACAAATTATGTACCATATAATATGTATTATACATATAGTAATCAAAATATTAATCACCTAATATAGAAATAAAACAAATCCGAAAACAACACCTTATGGTGTGCACTGTCATGTGATTGCAATTCATGTGGGGGTTGGAATTGCGATTTTTGAGCTAAGAGTGCCAGTCAAACGTAGAGAAAACTAATGTGAATGTCGGTCTCCAAATTGAAAAAAGAGAACTTTTATAAACCTTCTTTGTCAAATTCATAAAGATAGAAAATTTTATGGCGGTTAGACATGGAGAATGTAACTTTGCTAAAAAGAGATGAAACAAGAAAGAATAACCAACCATCAATATTAAATGCATTAAATATGAAAATTGTTTATCAGATTTGAAATCAACAAACGTAACCTAATTAAGGAAATAAAACAAAAATTCAGTAAATAATAAATTAACAATATACGAGGTCATAATGATCCAAAATCTTATATATATTCTTTCAATGAAATAATTCAAACTGAAAGGTTATTTGTGAAAAATACATGCTCAAGAGGATTTTACAAATTACAAATTATTATTATTATTATTATTTTTTTTTTTTTATTTTATTTTATTATTATTATTATTTTTTTTTTGGATATATAACAGTTTCATTAATGAATGAAAGATCCATTGTACAACAAATACCTAAAAAGATACAAGATGAACTGAAGGGGCAACCCAATCGGAAGAGAAATACAATTAGGGACATTTGATTGAAGGGAATAAAAATACAAATAGATTTTTCTGGGCCAAAATAGACCCCTAAATATAGATTTTTGAACCTAGAGATAATATTCTACATCAGAAACATGTCTGGTTCTTGTATCGAATACTACAAAGCAGAAAAATAATTACATATACATCCATTTACAACCTACGCAGCTCGCAACATGACACTGCCAAAAATTTTAGAGGCTAGGCAGAAGAAGTATATTAAACAACTGAATCACTGATGACCTTACAATATATATAATTTTTTTAAAAAGGCTGCCGATGAACTTAATCGCTGAGTAGCTTCATTCATAACTGGATCGTATCTAAGTAAAACCAAAACTGCTTTGAAGGTGAAAGTATCTGGAAAGCTGGCCAGAAATCCTCGTGCAAGTTCATGTTCACTTATGTCCTTGGCCAGCTCACATAATGAAGTCCTGCTTGTGACCCAAGCCATGCTCCCGATCTCTGATCTTCACAGCCTAGGTATCCATCCTGCCCTCTTGGAAATCCTAGGAGGAGTTCAATTGAAACAAAAAATATAAATATATATAGCAGAAGAAGCGCATAAATAAGAAAGAAACAATAAGGAACGATAGTTACTTCCAGCCCTTCGCCAGCATATGGTTGAGGGGACAGCATCAACAAACTTATCCTGAAAGATCAGTTTTCCAGACTTGATATTCCATAGACGAAAGTTGCAGTCTTCTCCACCTAAAACCATAATATATTTAGTGCAAGCTCAAGTTACCAGGAATTCCGAGACTTCTGAATGTAAGGAATTTGAGTATGCACTAAAATGAAGTACCAGATGCAACAAACGTCTCAGTGGGATCAACTCCAAGCTGTATACGAGTATGCGAATTTGCATGCCCATCGTACATCTGTACAGCACCTCTCTGGATAAGGCGATGATCGTAAAGTCTTACCTGTAGAAACATGAATCCAGCGGGCAAAGAATTTAAAATGTGTAAATGAGAACTATACATAAATGCATCAGGAAAAACAAGCCCCCGATGAATTTTATCATTGGTAGGAGTCTAGGAGGACAGATAAGCCAATGAGTAGGGGAGGTTATGCAACTGACGGAAACTTCGCATGGACAAAAGGAGTATCTTGTTTAAATGGGAAGAGGACATACGAGATTGGAAGTTGAAAATATGTGCTTCAGCATCACTCTTTCGCTACTCTCGTAGATGATTGGAGGCAACAATTCCTATTCAAGGCTGACATGGCCATAGTTTTCGACAGAAACCAAGAGGATTGAAGCGACTAATTAAAACATGAAACAAGAAGATTTTGGGGAGAGCAATTTTTATCCTTATAACCGTCAAAGGAGATACTTAATAATAAAAAAATAGTTTGCTGAAAAGGCTGAGAATACTGGCTCTATCCACCGAATCAAGGCCACAAAGACTGGTGACAAATTCCTAAAAGACAAGGAGCGATGGTAGAATGTGGGCTAGTATTAAGGGAAGAAACCCAAACCTCTCCCATTGTCTACTAGTTTATAATTTTCCTTCCTCCAGTATTATCATTAGTCATATTTTAGCTCACAGCTCTATCAAAATAAATCCTTCAACAATGTACTACTCGATGAGACAGTACTCAGTTGCACAAGCGTTTTTTTTTACCACTGCTTATCACACAATTACAAGAAGAAAGTACTAACCGATCCATCCATGGAGCTTGCCAAAAAGTATCGGTCATCAAACTGAAGTGACACCAAGCTAGCAGATGGGAAGAATCGTTAGACATTTAAAATTATATAAAAGAAACATTATAATTTTTATGAACTGAAATAACCAACCTCGATATGGATGAAGGCATTTTAACCGTACAAGAAGGAAAAATGTTCCCAGTAAGCTGCATGGCAAAAGTACTCAAAACTTAAAGCAGCACACCTCCAAGAAGGTTGCAAAGATAATGTGTGCAATGACTTGCTAAATATTTATAAAAGAGAAACTTTGGGCGGAGGGGTTAGCATCCTAACATCAGAATCCACTGAAATTACTGAGAATTTTCCTACTGAGATTCACGCTAGACAGAAAACTGCTAGTATATATCGGAATTAAATAGATTTTCAGCATGTTCAACTTTTGAACAATCTGAAACTATTGCCTAAGTTCTTGTTCAATAAAGTTGGGGTACTTTATTCATGGTTTTAATTGTACAGAAGTTAACACAATCGACAACATTCATCATTCCAAGATTCTTACTTTAGAGAAACTTTCTATAAGATTTCGGGTGGTATTTAGTTGATAATATATTATACAATATATCCAATACCTTTAACAGGGTGTGGGTAATAAGGTTTGGCACACCTCCAGTAATCTCAAGGGCTATCTATCTAATTGTACTGTTAGATATTTGAAATCTTACTTAGGTAGTTACCAAAAATTAAATTGCATAACTAAACTGACGTTTGTAAAGACTGGATTAACACAACTGAGACAACCTACAGTAGTTAAGAGATTCAAAATCGTAAGAAAAAACCTCATAAGTTCTATTATTTATTTCACCAATAAACATTGAATTTACCTTATACCATTGCTGAGAAGACGTTCTGGAGTTTCTTCTATCTACAGGCAAGCAAGGAATTCGATGCCTTAAAAGTCTTTTAACTACTTCCTGTCTTTCACGAGTATCAATGGTCACAATCATACCATTTCTAAGTCCACACAGAACAACATTTTCCTGCAACAGGTTGTCCAGTAGATTAATATAAAATACAGTTCAACATCAGACAAGCAAAGGCATAGAATGCTAGTTCCAAGCCTTTTTACTGTAAAAGACTTAATGGAACCAAAAAAAAGTGATTATTCTTTCTTCAACGTGGACACTTAGAAAAACTCCTGTATAAAACAGCTGACTTTCTGCGAGTCTCTAAAGACTAGTGAAATTTATGAAACTTAATAATAAGTTGGATAACAGTGCAAAAGACAGGCAAAAACAAGACTCCCGATGAAGTAGATGGAGAAGTCTTGAAATAAGGTTTGAGGTTTAAGGCAAAAACAAGACTCCCGATAACAGTGCAAATGACAGGCAAAAGCTTAACAATAAGTTGGATAACAATTTCAGTTCCCACAGAAGTGCACAAACTCCAGTATGCCACAGGAACGTCCCCTCTCACGATAAAGCAGATGGAGAAGGTCTCATCAGTACAAGACTTAAAGCTCAAAATATCTACCTTGACTATCAAGTAACATATTAGTAGTTAACTATTGAGGCAGACAGCTGATACAAAGCACATAGTCCAGTTGCACAAATTGTACATTTGAGCCTAAGCCAAGGTCATAGGAAACAATGAACAGATTGCAGATCTAGGTGAGGTGAAAATTATTTACACCATTGCAGCAGAAAGATACAAGATTGTTTCACACAGTAACAAGAGCTATACAGTCATAATAAGTCAATCAAATATCTTACACATGCAAATAGTGTAATCAGAGATGAAAGCTTAATCCATATGCACACACACCAAAACGAAGTGAATTACCGAATGAATGAGTTGTAGCGCAAAAATGTCACTTTTACCATGTAAGATCCATGATATCCTGCCAGTTACCATATCAACTGAAGCAGCTCCAATGTTTGTCCCTGCAGAAGCCAAAAGAGATGCATGATGTTAAGTACTTAACAGAAGATATTCCTCCTTAGTCACTTAGGCTACAGCAGGATTGGAAAATGAACACCATGAAGAAGCCTTCAAACGATCTGATTTAAACTGATCAGTCCAAGGGAGGTTCTTTTCATGGAAGATTATTTGATGTTTTTTCCAGTCATAACTCCACAAATGGAAATAGATGACCAGTAGCATGCATTTCCATAGTGTAGAAACGTTACTTAAAGATTATAGCGTCTACAAACAGAACAAACAAATATCATATGTAACAATGTATCTTGTATCATATGATGAATCTGTTGGACCTCATGGTAAAAAATATGGGAAGCAAGCACAGGAGAACACTCAAATATTAGATCATGGTACATTTCTTAAGGACTCAACGTGATAAATGAGAATCCAGAGAACAAAAGAAACGTACCAATTACAGCTCTACCTCCACTAGATTGACAATCAGCTGTCCAGATGGAACAATTGAAAGAAGCAACCTCATGTATCCTTCGTCTAATGACAGGAATGGTTCGATTAAAATCCAATGGTTCAACAAGATTAAGAATATAAACTGATCCACCAGATGTGTCAGATCCCAATGTACTTATTCTGGTTCCCCAAGTCAAGGCATCAAAAGAGAATGACGACATTCCCCCCCCTCCCCAACAAAAAAAATAAGGAGATGGGGCCAAGGGAAGCAGATAGTGGAAAAGAATTCTAGAAATGAAAGGATACAGTGCATGTTGAATATCTGAAACATCGTCATGCACCAAAGGAAAGCGCTTCTTGAACAACTTTATACAAGATATGTTTGAAGACATTTGCAATGAAGCACCAGAAAGTTGCCAAATATCTCCAGGAACTTCTCCAAACATTTGGTTTTCCCCTGCCGATGGCCAAACAAGTTCTGGACAACAGCTTACTCCACGCCCAATATGTTGATCACCCTCTCCAACTCCAAAAAGACTGCAAGAGTGAAAAATTCAAAGCGTTGAATGGTTGTCTTTTATTTTATTTTATTTTTTTTTTTGGGTAAAAGAGACATTTCAATGATAAATAAAATCAGGAAAAAACCCCAAACACCTAAAAGTGATTACAGAAGAGTGTGTAGATTGCTGACTAAAAAAGATAAATTATAATGATTGAAAGGGTGCTTAGTTTTGCACCAAGAAAAAACAATGGACAAAACCAACCCCATAAATCTACTAAAAGTAGAAAAAAAGTCACAAAAAAACCTTCCATTTCTTTCACCTCACAAAGGCCCAAAGAAAGCACGCAGCAAGGTCAACCAAATCTTATTCTTTGTGGCACCACCAAAAGGATGACCCACCGATAAGGAAGCCAGAAGATAAAAAGTAGTACTAGGCCACGTTATAGACCATCCAAACAATTGAATGGAAATGCGGTGCTAATTAATTGATAAAACATAAAGGTTTATTGTAAATTATTAACTTAAGGTAACTTTGTAATTATTTAAGTTAGGAAATTAACTCCTTAATTTTTTTGTAATCTTTTAGGTATTCTAAGTTTGTATTAGGATATAGCATGATTTTTACTTTTCCTTTAGGATAGTGACTGATTAATTGGTTTTTCTTTTCATGAAATTTCTTCCCCGTCAGCTTAGTTGGTCAGTTGAAATTTTTGTTACAAGGAGTTTCGATAGTCATCTCTTGGACCGCACGAGGGTGATAGACCCAAGGGTAAAAGTGTACACCCGTAGAAATAAGAAAGTGGTTAATTAGTTGGTTGCAAGGTGGGCCCGAGAATATTGTTAGTTATGAAGGAAATAGTGCTTACATGGATATCCGAGGAGTATAGTATCGAATCGAGATAAGATATTTACAAGTTTATTTTGGGAGGAGTTGTTCCGATTGTTGGGAACTTAGTTACGGTGGAGCATGACCTACCATCCGCAAACCGATGGTCAATCCGAGGTAGTGAATTGGGGCTCGAAATATATCTTAGGTGCTTCGCCATGGGTACACCAAAGCAGTGGTCGAAATGGGTTCCTTGGGTAGAATACAATTATAATACATTGTTTCACACGTCCACCCATGCAACACCCTTTGAGATACTATATGGTCGGCCTCCACCCCTTATTCTAGGCTACAAAAGGGGATTGAGTGTTGTGGATGAGGTGGATAAGCAATTATGCGATCGGGATGACATGTTGGCGAAGTTAAAAATGTCATTGCAAAGAGCTCAGCATAGGATGCTCAAAGCAGCCAATGAGAAACGAAGAGATGTGGGATTTGCAATTGATGATTGGGTTTATTTAAAGTTGAGATCATACCACCAATCGTCTTTAGCTTGGCATGGACATCCAAACTTAGCTCCTCGATATATCCTGCCCTTTAAAATTGTAGCTCGAGTGGGGAAGGTGGCCTATCGATTGGCGTAACCCCCGAATTCGAGAATCGACCTGGTATTTCATGTGTTGTTATTACGGAAGGCTGTCGAAAGTAATCTGCCTGTACTCCCTATTCCACCCAAATTGGCGTTGGATCTGACATATGTGCTACAGCCGATTGAGATTTTGGGAGTGCAGGATTGACGACAGAGGAAGGAGCAACAGAGGTCCTGGTTCGTTGGGAAAACAGCCTTCCAATTGACGCCACATGGGAGCTGGAAACAGTGATCAAGGAACAGTTTCCAAATTTCCACCTTGAGGACAAGGTGGTTATGCGGAAGGCAGGTAATGATAGACCCCGTGTGACTAAAGTGTATATACGTAAACGAGGGTAAGGAGGGAATAAGCACATGTGAGGGAATGGTTAGTTATAGGAGTGGGCCCCAAAGAATATTGGTTAGTTGGTTAGTTATTGAGGGGGTCGGGTATGTAAAGGGTTGAAGGGTGTGTGTAGGGTATGCAAACTTTCATTGTAATTTTGATCTCTATATGAGACTTGGAGAGGAAGGGGAGCTCTCTAACTCTCCCTTGGTGTGTTGATAAATAAAACCAAGCTTAGGCCTATCAGTTTGATAATTAACTTAAAGTTTAGAGGTTGTGGTGACTTCTCAAAAAGTTGTGGCTTTCAAAAGATCTAGAGGCCTGATTCGAGTGGATCCAAGAGGAAGGGCTGCTTTGATACTATTTTCATTAATCCATATAGAACTTCAATAATCTTCGATTAAGCCCTTGTTGAATCTTATGGATTTTCAAGAGGACTATTGACTGTGAGTTCAAAATAATAATGGCGTCCAGCCATGTATAAACCCGCATCTAACATGGTCCATTGCTGATAAAGCACTTCTAGCAGAAGCTTGGTTGGAAAGGAATCATCGTATTTTCATAATAAATTTCCAACTAGGATGGATCGCTTCAAAGTTTCTCGCCTTAATGCCTCTCTTAGTCTTGGTGCTGTCTTTCTAAGGCCTTTGCAGATTTCCCATCCAAGCCTTTTGCCTCAACAGGAGTGCTATTTAAAGTTGCTCACTTTGGCTTATCGGCCATTCTGATTTAGTCTTGTCATTTTCGTCCTCTTGTTGTTGTTATTGTTAAGTCGGTCCTTTTGTTGTAACTAGGGTGTGCACTTGAGTTGCTTTGTTCTCTTAGGCTGTTGAGATGTATTGCTCTTTTGTTCCATATATCTCTTTATTGTACTTTGAGCATTAGTCTCTTTTCATTAATTCAATGAATGAGGTTTATTTCTGTTAAAACAAAAAAAAAAAAAAAAAAAAAAAAAAAAAATAGTTTGCTGAAAGTTGAATAAAGGAATGGTCTTCCAGCTTTTTCCAGATTGAATTAAATAGTGGCTTTGTTTCTGGGTTGTGGAAGTTGATGGAGGACTGGGCAAATGGCAATCGACACATCTTCTTCTACATTCAATACTCCTTTTGCCGTATTTTTTACAGTCTTGCAATCCCTGGCTTTTCCAACTTAGAAAGCACCTTCCTTGAGGAAATACCATCAACAGAACCTCCATGTTTACCAGCCATTCTAGACAGAGATGGAAGTGAATAAATTGATTCATAAAAATCGATAACAGAACTTTGAATACAAGGATCAATACCTTCATCTCCCATCACCTGTCTCAATCGAAGTAAATCTAATGGATTGGAAGAATCACTTACAAATAATCACGGTGAACAATGATGGGAGGATCCACAACTTCAATGTCTCCAAAAAGAAAATGTTCCCTTTAATCTGATCTTTAACTACTATAGTTGAAGGCATAAATCGATTCATAAAAACTGATCTTAGAGCTTTGAATACAAGGATCAATACCTCCATCTTCCATCACCTGTCTCAACCAAAGTAAATCTAATGGGTTGGAAAAATCACTTGCAAATAAATCTCCGTGAACAACGTTGGGAGGATCCAAGATTGTCTCCAATATGTAAAAAGGATGCTCCCTCTAATCTGATCTTTAATTTCTATAGTTGAAGGCATAAAGCCACAAAGATTCCTTGGAACTAGGATCTTAGCCTCTAAACAATTGATCAAGTTAAGAGTTTCAAATGCATTACTACTAACAATACCAATAATCTAAAGGGAGATTCTTGACGGAAATCCAACCCCCAAAGCCTTGCATAGATTTTGGCCGACTGTGAATTTCCAATGTCTTCCATTTCCCAGGAGATTCAATAAACTGGACCAAATCACCGTAATCCAATTTTGATCAATGCTTTATCAGAAAAAAGAGGATTGATGATAACTTTTGTCTTGAATCGAGACTTCAATACAGTAGAAAGCGACTTCCAATCATTATATTCCAACAAACGAGAAATCACCCATGGGTTAGTAAAATCTTCCGACAGAACTCTCATGATTTTTGTAGACCTAATCAGAACAGTGAAAATTTGAAATATCAGATTAAAGGGATGTAGACTTTGTTTTCCGTCTCCCAAAGCAAAGGACATGTGAACTTGTTTTGCCTAAGACGTCAACAAAGCTCTTTGAATTTCCATTATGCTTTGGTAATGTAGATGCATCAAAATGTTTCACAGACGAAACTCCTGATGCAATCTTTGCCAAAAAAAAAGGGAATAAATAAATACATAACGATCATTTGTAAGAAAGAGGACCAACCTTTCTTCAACCCACCCATCGACATTTGGATAAATTTTCAACCTCTTTGAAGAAGGCCAAACAAAAACTGGTCTTTATACTGAATCAAAGTCTTTATTATGAATCAAAACTTATCAATACAAGAAGATAATTCCTCTATTTATAGAGAATTAGAGAGCAAGTTACTCCAGAACCTAATTAGTCAAAGAAACTAATCCTAATCCTGATAAACCAAGGAAACTAATCCTAATCCTAATCAATTATGGATTTGACCAAGATATCCTAATTTACTCTAATCCTACTATATCACTAACGAAGGCGGCGTTCTCGAAAGCCAATCCAAGGTGTTCACGAGGAGAAGAACTTCACTTTCTTAGGAATCTTAATCCTCTAAAAAGCATAAAAAACTGACTCACTAACGGGAGAGGGATCTGACAAATGTCGAAAGGACTTACAAGAGAAACCCTCGAAAGGGCCAAGACTCTAAATACAAACATCCCTTTTGCCAAGCCTAAAATCAAACTCTCCTATGAAAGACAACATAGATATAACCATTGTTGTCTCCCGAAAGAGATTGAGCACCCTACTATACTAAAAAGTCACAAATGAAACAACGTTTAAGAGAAGACAAGTGATAAAGACAAGAAAACACAGAGTAGAGGGGTTATCCCCCACCCACTGATCTTCTAAAAAACACATTACCTTCCCTTCCCCCACCATATAGCAAACAAGATGGAAAAAAGAGGGGCTTAAATGCTTTTACATAGGTTTCAAAAAGTGCCTTCAACCCCACTCGACGACCAATCAAAGGAGTGAGGGCCATGCTTGCTGACAATAATTTTATGTCAAACGGAAACAGGCTCGAGGGGGAAACACCACAGCCATTTAGCCAATAAGGCTCTGTTGTGAATCCTCAAGCTTCAATCTCTAACCTCATCGCCCCATTCACCGACTTTCCCAACAAACTCCCAGCTAACCAAAAACACTCTCAATATTGTGATAAAGTTACCATATTCGTAGAATATTTCCACCATCTCTGATTTAATGATTTGTGGAATGGCAATACAGAAAAAGGGGTATCACTCCTTGAAGTGGCAAAAGATCAAACTCCCTATCCTTGAAGAAGGCCTCAGGTTGACTTGATCTCAAAATTAAAAAGCAAGTCTCCTTGCTAAGTGGATTTAGAGATACTAAAAGGAGAAGGCCGCTATTTAGAGGGATCTTATTACTGCAAACTATGGCCCCACCCTCCAATCCAGCCCATGAAAACTTTAACAATCCAAGGGCCCATCAAACTATATTATTCATCAGTAACGGGTCCAGGGCAGCTACATCTTTTTGGAAGGACAGTTGGGTAGAGACATCCTCTCTTAAGGGAACTTTTCCTCAACTATTTTCCCTGACCCAACAAAAGAATTCTACCATTGCAGACTGTTGGCATAAAGAGACAGCATCATCGAATCTTCACTTAAGGAGACATTTCACTGAGGTGGAGATAATTGAATGGGCTCTATTATCCACCATATTTTATCTCCCCCCCCCCCCCCACAGATGGATGATTGCTGTAAATGACACCAAGGGGCACTACACGGCAAAGCCTTTCAAATAAGCTAAAAGACCTATACTTAATTATCTGGAAAGGTCCCATTCCCAAAAAGGTTAGATCTCTCCTTTGTAAATTTAGCCCTGGATGCATTAATATCGTTGATATATTGATTAAAAAAAACCTCGGATTGTCTCAGCCCCTAGTTGGTGTGCATCTCTTCGTCACTTGTGAATTTGCCCATGCTTTCAGGTCTAAGATGTTGGATGCCTTCACTTACCACATGGACTTCCCTAACGATCCTCTCATCCTTCCCGAGGAAAAGCACAATAGATGCAACTTCAAAGCTATGAATTTCTCGTCCTTTATTTAATACCTTACTTATCTCTTTGAATACCTTACTTATCTCATTACACAGTGAAATAGTTTTCTGTAATCTTCATGGCATTCATTGCCCTTTGTTATTTCGTATCACCAATGAAATTAGTTAGTCAATTTTAAATAAAAATAAAATAAAATAAATATTTTAAAAATCCCGATATTATCAATCTTTGACATCTGAGCATGACAAAGACCTCTTTGATTCTCGACCCACACAAACAATCTATCAGTCTTGAACTCATTGATAATTTTGAAGTTCAATTGAAGCATTAGAGACTATGTAGCACTCACAGAGCTATTTCAAGGAGATCCAATAAAGGGAAAAGGAATGAAGTTGTCACTACCGCATTTACTATACTATTAACTACTATATTGAACCTTCTCCTCTGCCAGTTGCCATGCAATCTTTTGGCTGCTTTACTGTGCTACCATCAACATCCATGATTTCCTCTAGTACTCACTAATGGGGCACCCTTTAAAAGCGCAAAAGGAAGTCTTTTAGACAGTAGTCTCATTTCATTATTTCAAAGAAAAGTTTTGTTTTTGTTTCAAAAAAAATCCTGGACATATTTGGTCAAAGCTTTCGGCTGGACACTCAGGAGGGAGAGAAATAACCACGTTTTCAATGATAAAGCTAAAGCTAAGTCTGACAATCACTTTCTTGACTTGGTGCTCTTTGCTGCTTTTAGTTGGCGCAAATATATTAATTCCTTAAGAACTAAAGTTTCACCAATCCCATGACTAGGTGGATGAATTTTTTGTAACCCACACTGGATGTATGGAAGTTTCCCCCTCCCTTTTGTAAATTTGGTTTGTCAATAAAATTCAGTCTCTTCTTCTTCATCAATATAAAAATTTAAAACACACATAAACACCTTACAGACCAAATACTCAGGGTAACCCCAGCCTCCCACATGAATTAAAAGCAAACTCTATCGAAGAGATGGCAATGGACCAGAGGCAAAAAACTAAAAGGACATGGAGGGGGAAAGAGAAAGCCCATTATTTTTAGTTTCATATACACTTCTACACGGTTGAGTGTTCTGATGGGACTGCGCCGTTGAATGTCAAGCATCATACATGCCTTAAAGGCCCCATTTTACACCTAACTTGTTTGAAGCTACCAAAATGTTTTTTTTTTTTTTTTCCTTTTTGGGACAAAAAAAAAGCTATCCAAATGTTCTGGACATATACAAACAATACTAATATGAATTCATAACCGTCTAATAAAAATCTACCTTTCAAGATTAAACTCTATTGCATTGTCTAAGCACAAAAGCATTCAAACAGTACCCAATCCTAGTCTCTCCATAGATTTGTTCCTAAGCGTCGGTTTTGGTGTTTTTGGAAGTTGTTTGGTCTATTTGTTGTATGATCTTTCATTACTTTTGTACTTGTAATTGTCCCAGGTTTTGGATGATTTGCTCTTATGTATTGGATATGATGAGAGTGTCAAGGGGGTGTCAACCTAGTTGAGATGCTCGGGTGCACTCTCTGATCCTTTATCCTCTTTATTGTATCTCTTATATTGACTGATTGTATCTTTTCATTATCTTAATGAAGAGGTCGTTTCCTTTACTTAAAAAAAAAAAAAAGCATTCAAACAGTAAAGCAACTCCATAAATACCTCAAGGAGCCACTTATGTTGCCCGTCAATAGGACAGAAGATTCCCTTTGACCCTCCAGGGTGTCCACATTAATGGCTACTTCTTGCAAAGCACTATCCCCCATTGTATCCGTTCCTCGGTATTTCCAAACCTGCATGGAGAAGTAAGAGCACAACTAACATCAAAGGATCTAACATAATGTCCGACTTATTAAAATAAAGAAACAGAAAAATCTTCTATGTAGGATATGTCTATGGTTTGGTAAAAGAATTAAAAGATGACATGATTGCTTAAAAGATATTTAAAAATGGAAGGCAAAATGAGTTTTATTACTTCTGAAGGGTCTTATTGTATCTTGAGCATCAGTCTCTTTTCATTACAGTAATGAAAAGTTATGTATCCGTTAAAAAATAAATAAATAAAAATAAAGAATTAGAATCTAGGACCTTTTCTTTCACTACTGTAGCATTCGAGTTATAGTGCAAGGGGTATTAATGGAACATTATCTGAAGGAAATTAAGTTTTTTATCCAAAAAAAGCAAGCAAGATGCAAAGGTTAGTTTGAGCTTCAATCGAAAAAAGAAAACAGGGGTTGAGAACACTAGCTTGTTCCATCGATTCTTGGCAGCAAAGAGGAGAAAGGCCTTTCACTCTAAGCTTCAATCAGTAATTGTCTCGACCCAAGGATTTTGGACAATTCATGGTTCGGTATTAGTTTATTGGTTGGCCTTCTGTTTCTAAGTTCTTGATTTATTTTGTTTACTTTGTTATCACTCCTTTCGGAGTTTGTAATCCTTAAACATCTATTCCTTTTCATTATATCAATGACAAGTTATTTCTTCACGACAATAATTATAAATAAATGAAACAGAATATGATGTCCAAAATTAACAGCTTTTTTTCTCATAACGCATTGACTGCCCTTCTTTCTATATGGCTTCCACCACAAAACAAACATCAATAAAATAATTCAATTAAATATTAAACCCGAAGTCAACTTTTCATTTAAAGTGAAATTAGAACAAATGCTTCCAACTTCAGGATTGTCTCTGATAAAGAACATACCACTGGTTTAGATGCCAGTAAATTTTGGAATTTTTCCTTGAAGTTACACTTTCCTTTACTGGAAGCAATAACATCACCATATAACTCCCTGGCTTGAATCAGCTTCACGGTTAAGTCAGCCTTCGAACATGAATTGACTTTCTGTAGAGAGAGATTTTTCTTCAAGTATCAATATCAAGTACCTAAATATGATAAAAATAATTTCTATAGTGAGGGCAAAACTGTCATATGACAGCACTGCAGACTCTCATGAAATGTCATCTTACCAACCATGAAAAATGCAATAGTCCTCATGGCATATATGATATATTCTAAGGAAGTGAAAACAATAGCATAGTAATTACAATCCATAAAAAATTTATAATCCATGACATTGTCAAAAGGTGACCAAAGGATAAGAAAGTTTTAATTTCCTGTTTTGCCCTTACTTTAATATTTTATTCTAATTTTACTATCTAATACATCTTTGAACAGTTCTAATTTTTTTTTACCAATTACACAATTAATTGTATTAATTATTTACTTAACGATATATTTCAACTTTAAAATCTAACACACGCAAGCTCAAAATGAAAGGAGCCGACCAACTAAATATACAAAGGGGGCTTCAATCTAAAAAAATAAGACCTAACGTGTAATTACAACAGTCCTTGGAAACGAATACAAATGGGGGATTTCAATCCACAAAAATAAGACCTAGCGTGTAATTACAAAATGCCTTGGAAACCAACACCCACAAAGAAGTGTTAACCTAGCCAACGACCAAAGCTCCTCCAAAATTTCTCTAAATCTCTAAAGATTCAATTTATTTATTTATTCATTTTTAACAAGAAACAACCTCACATTGATATAACAAAAAGGAAAATGTTTGAAGGATACAAACTTCCAAAGAGAGTGAAAAAAAAATAGAACCAGAAAATGGACAAAATCTTAAAGCAAATTCAAATAAAAGAAAAGGCCAAGAAACAAAAAGGCATCAAACCAAAGCTCAGTTCCAAAACAAACTCGAATAGCAACCACAACAACTAAAGATAAAAATCAACCAGAACTAGATTGCCAATAACCAAACCCCAAGATCTAAAGGTCTTGACACAACTTCCCAACTCACTAAGTGGTGAGACCCCACCATCCTCAACTGCTTCCCACCAGAAATCTCTTAGAAACCTCTCGATAAGCTTAAACATAGAGAGGAAACAAGTTGATTCATTTTTTTCTCAATGAAAGCAATTGTTTATCAGGGAGGAGGGGAAAAAAATAAAACAAAATAAAATAAATAAATAAATATATATATATATATAAAAAGAAAAGAAAAAAGGTTAGGATCCCACCCAAAAGTCAAAACAAATTAGATGATGGTTGACCTTCCCCCTTTAAAGAAAAAGGCTCTCTTCCATGATAAAAGATACTTTTTAATCTTTTCCAAGACAAGGTTACAAAACTCCTAACATCTAGGACTATGTGGAAAAGGAAGCCCCTAATAATAGGAAGGAGACTTACCCACCTCTTAACCCACCAAGGAAGCTCAAAAAGACACCTTCACCAAGTCACGGTCAATACCAATAATTGAACATGTCTCTCTTTAAAACTAAAAATAATAATTAAAAAAAACGAGCTTTCATGAAAAAAATGTAAAAATACAAGGGCATAAAAAAAATAAGCTCAAACAAAAGGAGACCATAACTATTACAGAAAAGGACTCCAATTCAAAAGAACAGGACCAAGATCATAGTTACAGCTTACAAGAAGACTCAATGACAAAGTCCAAAATAGGCATTAAACCTAGTCATCTCCCAAATCTCTCGCCCGATATGTAAATCAATCCCTAAGAAACTGAGGAAACTATCAATTCCACGACAAATGTTCAAGATCCTCCTTGTGCCTCATGTAGAGAATACACCATTACAAAAACAAAACAAAGGAAGAATTCCTTAAACATAATCCAAGGTATTCACTCTTTCATTTAAAATTTGTCACAGAAACACCTTAATCTTCATTAGAACCTGCTAGAGAGAAGAGAACATAGAGACAATCAGAGCCGGAGAAGGGAGTCGAGGGGCAAACAAAATATGGAGAAATGAATGGCATTAGATCCTAACCTTCCCTCTTTTATTCTTCGACTCCAAAACAAACTTAAAACAGACAAAATTCAATTGAGATTAATAAAGGAGTCCTCTTTATCAATGCAAAAAAAGATAGTCTCATTTGGGAACTGCAAGTAGGAGATGGGAAAACTATCCTCGCCTATTCAATAACCCTTGATCATACCTTTGTGATATGCTCAATTATCTTCTATGTATGGATAATTGAATTATTGTAAAATGAGCACTGTCTCATTTCATTTCATCAATGAACGAGACTAGTTCCTTTTCAAAGAAAAAAACAAAAAAAATAAATAACCCTTGATCATACCCTCATCTATCCCCCCACAAAATCATTATGTTAAGAATATCCACAACCAACCAGAAGAAAAAGGGAGAAGAGCTCTACTATCTAAGCCCACTAAAAGTTAAAATGCTACCTCTCGATTTGCCATTGATAAGATTGAAGAAGATAATAGTCTTGATGCAATCAAAATCCAAAAGCTAAGACCAAAACCCTTCTTCTAGAGCACCTTACCAAGGAAGCCCCAATCTACATTCATGAGCCTTTTCAAAATAGCTATTGAAGGTAAACCCTTCCTATGCTCAATAACAACATTAGTGATAAGACCGAGATCCATAATTTGCTTGCTAGTAATAAAGGTCCAAACTCCTTCACTTTTCTCCCTCTCCCCTTTTTAGGAATGATGCAAACAATGGTTTGTTTCAAAGAATCATCAAGGATCTCTCTCATAAAACCTTTTTTGTTACAAATGTCTCACAAAACTCCTTAAAGACCTTCCAAAGGTCCTCTTCATACCATCCCAATAATCCTAGAGAAAGCCAGTAAAACCATTTGGACCAAGCATTTTCTCTCACTCAAAACCAAAAACCACCCCCTAATCTCCTCAAAAGAGAGAGAAGCTTCCAACTCCCTTGTGTTTCAGTTATGGGACACCAATCTAAACATTCAGAAAAAGGCCTCACAGCAAGAAAAAGAGGGCAATCTCTTCCCCAATTATAACCTTGCCCTTAATCTTCAAGATTTGGAGGTTGTTGCTCATTAGATTTATTGGAAAGGGGCTTTCTCATCCACCTGTCCTTAGGTTATTGTAAAATTAAATTATTCATACAATTTTAAAACCAGGTTTACATCTTATTTTTTGTATTGAGTTGGGTTTGATCATTTTCATACTTTACCATTTCTAATTATTTTCAAACTTTAACAAGTGGAATGCATGTAAATGGTTATTGATAATCCAACTAAGCATCATAGGAAAAAGCCTCCAAGAATCGTCAAAAGAATAATTATTATGGTTCAAATAGGAAGCAAATAAATAGGGCTCCCTTTTGGTGGGCTTGGCTTTTTGTGTGCCCTTAGATTCTTTCTTTTTTTTCCTCAATGAAACTAGTTGCTATTATTTAAATTTCAAAATAAAAGTAAAAATAAAAAGAAGCTCATGCTAACATACTGTAGGGGATTGGAAATTTTCTAATACAAAGGGAGTACCACACTCACTTTGTTTACACTTGAAATTAGTTTTCATGAATATTAGTGGATCTCACACTTATGTTAGTGGACCCACACTTATGTTAGTGTCACTAGACCCCACTTTATTTTTAAAAGCATGCTAACATGGCAAACAATAAATGGAGAATTTTCCATAATACCATAGTATTATTAATTCTCCCCACCAGGAATTAATGGAGTAACCTACATCCTAATAACAAGGATTTAATACGACCAAGCATCAAAGGAAAGAATCTCCGAGATTCCTCAAAAGAATGTTTATCAAGATTTGAAAAGTAAGAGAAGATTAACCCTCTATTTACATCATACGTGGGATTAATGGATGAACCTATGACAAACCAAAACAATGAACCATTCAATTAAAAATTACAAAACAACTACTGATTATGCTACATCAACTAGTAGGTGAAAAATAATATTTCTTCTTCCAAGTTTCTTTTTCTTTTTTAAACAAAAACTAGACTTTTAATTAAAATAATGAAAAGAGACTAATACTTTGAATGTGATGAGATCATTTTCTTTTTTTATCACTAAGAAAAATAAAAGAGGGCAAAAGTTGATCTGGAATATTTGAGTTCAAGCTTCCTCCAAAGCTTTCTCAACCTCCTCTACTTCCTTCATATCCGTAAATTTATACATAATTCACTCCTCCATGGTCAAATGTTGTGTTTGCCAAAGGTGTTTTGTCCTCTTCCACTAATTAAGGCATCTACCTCCACTCAATCTATTCATGATGGGGTTTCTGATTTTGCAACTGAGGTTAGTATGAGCAGCGAGGAGGTCGAAGAGCAATTTGTTGATACTCAGTAAGATGATCTTCGTGTTGAAGACTCTCTCCCAGAAGCTTTTGATAATCTCTTCTCAATTGATGATGGTAATGTCTCAGATAAGGCTTTACTTTCAGTTGCATCAGTAGGAAAGTATCATTTCATTCCTTCCTCAATTCCTTCCAAATTACATTCCTTAATTTAGGTATGTGGTTTATAGATGAAAGAAATCAAGCAACCATCATGGGTCAACCTAGAGGTAAAAAAGGAGATAGTCCCAATAAATAGCTAAGAGGTCATGGGTTCAATCCATAGTAGCCACCTACCTAAGAATTAATATCCTATGAGTTTCCTTGACACTCAAATATTATAGGGTCAGGTGGATTGACTCGTGAGATTAGTCAAGGTGTGCATAAGTTAGTCCGAACATTCATAGATAAAAAAAATGGTCACATTACCAAAAAAAAAAAAGAGAAATCGGGCCTCAGTCACAACAAATTAAGTTTTAACTAAGAATTTGGGGCTTGAATTTAAGTTGATTTGTTGTTTTTCTTCTACTTTTTGTCATCAGAAGTTTCTCGGTTTTAGTTTCCTTTGAAGCCCTTCAGTGAGTCTTTCAATGTGTGCTATTGTTTTGGGCATTACTTCTCCATTCTTCATTTTCAGTGGGTTTTCGATAGCTTGTTTAAGGCCAATAGTTTCTAGTTCGGTTGGGCCATTTAGAAGTTTTCCCTCTGTTGTTTTGTCCTCTTGCGGTGTCTATTTATATTGAGGAGATTCGCTTTGGAAGAATTCTTCGAGCCTTTCAAGATTAGCTGCTTTTTTGGTTTCTAGTTTGAGATCGATTCGAGTTTTGTCTTCTCGTATTTGTTGTATTTGGTTGTAATGGTTGTAATTCTACGTTTTCTATTTCGTTTCATTTCATTTCATTGTATTTTGAGCGTTAGTTTCTTTTCATTTTATCAATGAAAAGTTTTTTTTTTTCTTTTAGTACGATACTTATGGGGATGGGGGATTGAATCTCGCACCTCTAGGATGGAAGGTCATATCAATTACCGCTAAGCTAAGCACGCTTTGGTTATCAATGAAAAATCTTGTTTCCTTTATATACATACATATATATATATATATATGAGTTCTTGAAAGGAAACCTTCATGGGAAAATGAGAGAAAAAATGGCGGAAATGAGAGAGGAGAAAAGGGAGACTGATTGGTGGAAACATGAAACTTCATTGATAAGAAGAAGATAAAAACAAAAAAGGAGCTTTTATGCAGAAGAGAACTGATAATTCAGATGAGGAATAAATGCAATTGCTAAATAATGAACTTTTGAAAATATCAATTTTAAAGCACGAGGCTGCCTCCAAAAGCTTTAAAGTTTTTTCCCCCCCTAAAAGCTCTCCAAGAGGAAATTAATTCTGACCGGATTTGAGTCTGCACAACGAAACCCAATCATCGAGGGAACATTCACGACTATTTAGAAACCACAAAATTTAGGTACCTCGTGTAATAGAGAAATCAGATACCGTCTTTGCATAAATGAGATTAAACCCCCTTTGATAAAACAACTAAGTACGGAAATTTTGTGGGAAGCAGACTGCGCATAGAAAAGCATCAATCCTAACCCGAAAATTTTGAAATTTGTAGCATCCAGATGTAGAGTAGTACTCACCGGAGTGGAGTTAGAAACTCGTTTGTGATGAGGGGCTGAAGAGGAGGAGGAAGAAGTACGAGAACAACCAGGTATTGGGCCTTTGAGAGGGAAATACCTGTTCTTCTGGGCATCATAGTAAAAGCCAGGGAGATCTGCAATGGAAGTATAGAATGCAAAATTTGGCATTAATGAGAGAGTGGAATGAATGAAATAGAATCACAGCTAGCTGAAAACAAAAATTAGAACCTGGTGGCATGACTTTTCAGAAAGTGGTGGAAGCAGCGTTACGAAGTATATCTTACAACGGAAGAGTTTTGAAGCGGTAGACTTTGGAGGCGGAAGTTCAGAAGGGCAAGGGAATTGGAGGTGCCGATGCCAACTACCGACTCGCCGTGCCTGCAATAAACCGCCGGTCGAAGTTCGATCAATTCTAATAATACCAATCATAATTAATTAATGGAAAGGATTATTTTCTCCGATTCGGAAAAGGAATCGTATATTTCCTATTTTCTATTTAATCAAACTTTTTTTTCTCGATTAAAAACGGTTCGACGTGGGCATTTATTAATTAGGTCAAATTACATTTTTTTTTTTTTTTTCTTCTTCTTGAAGTATACCAAATCACGAACACAATTAGGTAGGAAATTTGATCGTCCAAAAAAAATGAGAATAAATCTCCTCAATAGCCCAACGAGTTAAACCATCGGTCACCCTATCTTGAGAACGGTAAATATGACTAAGATATATATTTTTTTAAGGAATGAGAGAAATAAGTTGGAAATAGGGAGCAGAAAAGAAGTGGGTGAACAAAAAAAAAAACTTTTATTTTAACAATTATAACATTAGGAAAATCTTTTTTAATAAAAAAAAAGTGTCCCGTCATCTTTTCACAATTAACACGAAAATTGATTGATATACCAAATATGCTACTAAAATCAAATTTCATTGAGTAAAGTTGTTGAGTTTAAAAATTTATGGAACTCAAGTATATACATCCCTTTGTACCAAATTTTATAGGTCAAAAATGAGTTTAAAAATTTATTGATAAGCTTTCTTTTTATTTACACTCGTGTTACATACTTCAAACTAGTTCAACTAAAATTTTTTTAGAAGGAAAAAAAAAAAAATCACATATGTATGTTTGTATTCTTTTACCAGTCACTGACGTGATTTGAAGAGAAAAATATATAGAAGAGTTCCCTTCCCATTTATATCCTTCGCATGCTTGTGTTTAAATAACCAACCTAACTGGAAATTGATATTTCTTTTTTTTGTATTCTCTCTTTATGTGTTTTTTTTTTTTTTTTTTAAATCAACACATGTTTTGCATACTCTCACCACTCTCTCTTATTATCATGTATTTCACTAAACTTCATCGACGAGCCCGAATCCCAAAGTCTGATCCAAGCTCAGCCCAAATTTAACATTTAACCAACCAATTTATTCGTTGGATTGGATGTGGATCACCGTTTTTATAATCGAGTTGGCTCATGAGCTGACCCATTTGGGCTACATTTAGATAGGTCTGTTGGGTCGACCCAATTATTTATAATTACACCAACCCAAATATACATGTATAGATATAATTCTTCATTTATTTATCTTTTATATATTTAAAATCTACTTTTTAAAATATTTTTTAAATATAATTTAAATTCATCGTAGTTTTCAATTAAAATAAAATTTTCCAAAGAGTTAAAAACTAATAAAACTTTTTAAGACAACTAAGCACTAAATAAAATTTTATAATATCCATAACTTTAAATAAAAAAGTAATAAAAATATAAAATAAATTTAGTATAAATACAATTCTAATCAACTTTAATAACGTTTCATTACAAAGTCTAAAATATGCCTGCATACATACATATTTAAATAATTTAAATAATTAATAATCGGTGGGCTAATCTAAGCCCAATCCAAACTTGGCCCAATGTTTTATTCAAATAGCCAATGGTTGGACCATGAGCTTGGATATTGAAGCTTGGGTCGACCCAATCCAAACCCAGACAAATGCCTTAGGCCCTTTTAGAGTCAGATTAGGTCGACCCAATAATGAGGGTAATATTTACCTATCGTGCCAAATGTTCTTAGAAAAAAACAAATAATTATCCACATTTTCCAATTCCCAAAAATAAAACCACACATCTGTATCTAGCACCTAATTGCAAGGTAAAGAAAAGTCATTCTTTATTCTTAAAAAAAAAAAAAAAAAAAAAAAAAAACCATTCTTCATTTGTGTCAAATAAATCAAATCGATGTTATGTATTTGGTTTGAAATATTGATGTCGATGAAAATATCAATATCCCAATTTTATAGAAATGTCGATGAAAATTTTGAAAAAAATTATGGAAATTGTTATAATTAGTTAATGAAACTTTGATTGTGGCTTAAGTAGACTACAACTGACCATTTTTAATCACAATTTTTATAAAGTAAGACAACATTTAGATGTCTATTGTAAATGTCTATATAAAAGTTGATGCGAGAGCATAAATTTAAAAAAGAAATGGAAAAACAATTACAAAATAATATAAAATTTAGGAATATTTTGAGATAAAATAAAATGATGTGATAATTATGAAAATTTTGGACGGTAAAAGAAAAATAACTCACATCAATTCAATTTTGAGGCAAAATGATATGAAAATTTAACAGTTTAAATGAGGTTAAAAATAAATCTAGGTTATTTTTTGTGGTTTTTTCAAATTCAATTTTTTTAGAAATGAAAGTTTTGGGTAAAAAATAAAGTTAAAAATTGAGAAAAATTGGAAATTAAAAAATGTAGCATATAAAAAATACTTAATCCTTTTGTCGAAAATGACATTGGTGTGTGAAACTACGGAATTGTATATAATCAATACCAAAAAATTGAAAAACTTGAATTGAGATAACATAAATAATTTGAAAAAAATATGAAATGTCAAAATTTTCTCGAAATCTCAAAATTTCATCAAAATTGAAGGCTTATAATTGTTTTTAGTTTAGAATTCTAATTTAAAATACAAAAGTGAAATGATAATTGTAAAAGAAAAAAAGGGTTACGAATGGTTCTCGAGGTGACATATTCTTGTAAGAAAAGTTTGTTAAGAGTGGTTGGACAATGAATTTCCTGCAGATAGTTAAAACACATGTAGAAGTTTTTTTTTTTTAAAGAACATCTAGAAGGTGTGTTGAAAATTTGCTTGATTGAGGTAGGATCTAACATGATTATCGTAAGAAAGCTTTTTAAAATAAGTTGCAAGGGTTTCCTTGGGTAGATTATAAAATAAATTTAGCAACTTGTGTGAGCATATTCAGTTGCAATGAAAGAAGTTCAGGTAATTAAAAAAGTATTTTACAAAATTAAGGAAGACGGAAGTATTTACAAGTAGGACACATAATACATATAATAGATGATGAGAGACTAAACTTAATACTTTGGACAAAAGACAATTAAATGAATAATATATATAAATGACGACGAAGGCGTTATGCAAATTGGAATTGATTGGAGGAAGCAGTGTAATCGGTGAGGAGGGGATTTGGCGGAATATTTGGTATCACCGATGACGAGTCCTCAAAATAGAAATCGAGATGGCGAAAGTCAGGAGTAGTAGTGCGACACATGGTTTTATAATTATCAATATCATCATCAACATCACATTGTTGTAGTTGTAGTTGTAGCTGCAGTTGCTGCATCATCATTACATTATAATTAATTCCTCCATCTCTCCCTTGATATTCTGCAAGCATGTCCACGCCATTATCATCATCTACCAACATATTAATCCTATTATTCATACCCAAATGATGATGTTGAGACAATAATTCATGATTATTCATGGGTATGGGCAGTGAGAGAGCAGTTAAGTAGGTATTGTTGACGTTGTCGATGTCGATGTCAATGTCAAGGGGGGGTTCAAGAACAGGAGTAGACGTATTAGTATTAGCCATAGCAACAGGTGTAGGAAGTAGATTGTGGGTATTGGGATCAAGACCTTGGGCAAGCAGCTTCTTCTTGATGGAGGAATTCCAATAGTTCTTAATCTCGTTGTCAGTTCTACCAGGGAGATGCTTGGCTATTTGGGCCCATCTGTTCCCCAGGATACGGTGGACGTCGATGATAGTCCTTTCCTCTTCTGCACTGAAACACCCCCTCTTCAGATCCGGCCTCAAGTAGTTTATCCACCTCAGCCTACAACTCTTCCCACATCTCTCAAGTCCAGCCATTTTAGGCACACGACTCCAACAAGCCGATTGCGACCCATTGCTCAACATTCTCTTCATACACTTTATCAACTTTTCGTCTTCTTCAGGAGACCACAATCCTTTTTTCACCTTCTTCCCCTTAATCATCATCACCTATATATATAACACTTGATCTCTTCCGATCCTTGATTATTATACACACTACGTACTACTCTTCTCTCTTCATTTTATTTGTTCGATCACAATAAACCTTCTATCTCTCTTCCCCTCTTTATATAACTCAACAATCTTAATTTCAAGATTATATATTCCATTTAACTGATTGATGTACGACAACACATACACACACCCACTAGACCTTGACTTGGAGGAAACAATATATATAATTAGCCCTACTCTCACTTCATGTTATATATATATTTAGAAAAGTTATTGTCATATATATTAATATAATTAATTCATTTATGGATGGTTTAGAGGGATACAGGTTACTTGTAGCTAATTAAATTATATATGTGAGGAATAGTCAAATGATTCCCTACCCAATTCCCATCCAAAATTTCAACATCCAGTTAGTCATTAGTTGATCATTTAAGAAAACAATTCCTTTCACTCTTAATCCCTCATGATTCTCTACCCTATTCCCATCCAAAATTTCAGAGTTAGTCATTAATTGATCATTTAAAAAAACCATATCTTTCCCTCTTAATTCCTCGCTTTCTATATATTGATGAGTGCGTACATTAACACATAAGTATTTAGATCCCACGTTAAAAATCAAGAGATTTCACTATGTTTCATGTCTATAATGATGAATTAATGTATTATTATGTGAAAAGGTTTTAGATGTGTTTTGGGACAAACTATTAGATAATATGAGATCATCTCAAAACAAATTGACAATAAATATGAAATGAGTAACACAACTGTCTTATTAAGATCAGTATGAGGTCCTTTGCTTGGTTTTATTTTTAACTCAAACTTCACTCTTGATTTTCATTGAAACAAGTTTTTCATCATTCTTAATCCAACATGATAATTTAACTAGTATCAATTATAATGTTTTCTTTTATAAATAATCTCAAAATAATGCTCATAAATATATTAAAAGCCATGATTATATATATTTATGATACGTAGCATTTGGATCACCCATTAAGTCCATTATATATATTATATACAAGATATAAAATATGTTACGCATTTTCCAGAGGTATATTTTAACCCACAATATATTTGAATTGCCTTGCGTGTGAATAATTATTTCTTCCACACAATTGTGTTTAATATATATGCAAAACCAGATGATGAATATAATCCTAATAATTTGTACATTGTGTATGTCGTCAAGGAAAATTAAATTAAAAGTTATAACGGGAGATCAAAACTTGTGTCAGTAATTACTTGTAACATAAGAGTAAATTGTAGTTAATCAAATAAATATGACCAAACAAAAGTTATAACATAAACCGAGAGAGGGTATAACGCAATTTGTAGACTTGTCGGTACCGTTGTACTCGTACATAGTAAAATCGCTCGATTTCATAACAAATATATATAGGGCAATGATTAGACTGCACATACTTTTATAGAAAAAAAAAATAATAAATAAAAAAAAATAAAAAAATAAAAAAATAAAAAAGAACTGGCATGTAGAGCAAAAATATATTTGCAACGTTAAACTATATAATTATGTTTAATTTATTTCGGGACGAGAGGAGTGTATATATTATAATATAATGTACAGGGTGTTTTAAGAAATTTGTACTAGTAAATTATTGTTAGGTGGAATGAGAGAAAAAGGAGATGTGAATTGGAAGCTGCAGCTTAATTTTAAAAAATATATACCTGCTTAAATAATTTATAATGGAGATTAGGATTTGCGGATGTAGCTTATACGGCAAGTAAAATAAATCATTGTAAAATTATTAATTAAAGGGTGAAGTGTGCTCATGCACTACAACTAACAGAACTTCACTTCATTAGGGGAAAACCCCCCTTCTTTTCAAATTCCTTACCAAGTTGGAATTACAAAACTTTTGGTCTATCAAATGGATAACCATTCAAGTAATATGCATAAGGTGAGGATTGGTAACAAAAATGGCTCTAAAAATACGTTTTAATTGGTTGCCTTACCTAATTATTTTGTAAATTAAACCATCCAATATAAAATACTATTTAATTAATAATATTAAAAGATAAATGGTAAAATGCATTTTTGGTCCCATATTTAACTAGAGATAGTCTCTTAAATTTCATAAAATACGCTTTAAGACTCCTTGCATTTACAAAACAATTGTAAATGATCTCTGAGTTAACTTTAAATTAACCGAATATTAACTAAATCGTTAATTGTTGACATTGATGAAATGACTAGTATACCATATTTGATTACTTGACAATTTAATTTTATTAGTTTACAAATAAATTATTTTTTCATTTTTTAGAAATGAACCATTAAATGAATTTTAAATTTGTTTAAAACATTAAGTCACTCCATAAACAACTATTCATCTTCTACACTAAGTCAATTTCTTCCACCACCCACTACATCACGATCTTTTTGTGTCATTGTCCCCTAGCCGTCTCGTTCGCCAGCCCTGTCGTATCTCGATCACTAGCTATTTGCCAATCCCTGGTCATCAACCATGCCTTCCATTCTAAGAAACAAAACAAACCATAAATCAAACTTAAAACTTACCATTAAAAAAAAAAAAAAAAAAAAAAAAAAAAACTAAACTACAGCTTCTGTACTCTCTTCCCACAAGCATGGCCAGCATGGTGCTTCATTTCATAGCACTTTTATGTCCAACAGTTACCCCAATATTTCATGCCCAAATTTATCGTCTTCCAAAACCTTCACAAAACCGATTCATTTGTTTTAAATCCCTCACAATCCTCACTCTGATTCTGATCGGGCCTTGATCACGCCCATGGCAATGATCAATAACCATGTTACACGTGATGGAAGTAATTTAGGACAATAGATGAATAGTTTCTTTGGAATTATTTAATATATTTTAAGCAGTTTAAGTTTCTTTCTAAAAACTAACATTTTAGTTTATTTGCCAATGAATCAATGAAATTGTCAAATAATCAAATAAGATAGACTTATCATATCATCCATGTTAACATTTTACGGTCTCATCAGCATTTTGTTAGTTTAAAATCGACTCAGAGAGCGTTTAAAGTTATTTTGCAAATATGAAAGACTTAAAATATTTTGAAACCTCATAAATCAAATAGACACATTATTTTCAAACTTGGAGACCAAAAGTGCATTAAACAAAATTTGGGTACCCTACAAATACGTTATTTGGAGCATAAGCGGGTAATTGCTATCTTGCAGTATTTTTGTGATTATAAAAATTTCGAAAATGGATGAAAAGGAACATATATTTGGGGCTATATTCCACGTATCAATAAAATAAAAAAGACATTATAGTTTTTTAAAAAAATAAAAACATCTTGGTGATTAATTGACTAGGGGTTTTCATTTTTTTACTTTTCCGTTTCTTCTCCTCAATTTCATTGGAGTAGGTTTACATTTATATGCTTTTATGTTTTGTTTCGTTTAAGGGTTGTATTTCATAGGGTTAGGGAACATTTAATAGCAATCGATATATATTATTATTTCGTCCAGGTTTATAGTTAAATAAATTTATGATATATTTTATAATATGAGATATGTATTTTTTTTGTTCCATTTAATGTTATAATTTATAAACGCAAAGTTTTTTCAAAATATAGCACAATGAATCAAATTATTTAGAAATATAGAGATAGATAATGAAATTTTTATACATTTGTATATAGTTTGATATTTTTTCTATTTATAATAAATTTTATAATTAATAATACAAAGTATATAATTTAAATTGAGAAAATACTAAGTGGAGTAATCTATATATATCTATATATATATAAAAGCATAGTATATAATATGGTTAAAAAAGTGTGCCTGTATGTGTGTGTATATATATAGTGAATCAAATATATATGTAAAAAGGTTGTGGAAAAAATTATTTAAAATTAAAATTTCAATTTTGAAAGTGAAATGTTGATCAAATGTGACAAAACACAATTTTAAATCTTTAAATATTTGGAAAATCAATCGAAATTATTTTAGATGACCAAGGAAAAAAACCATCCATTATAATTAATACGATAAATTTCGTAATATCATTAAACCATCTAAAAAAAACTTGGTGAAAATCAAATGAGAGAAGAAAATGGTATTTAATAGAAAAAAAATGTGCATTTAATGATAAATTTAATTAACATATAATAATAAAGTTAGAAATTATAAATTTGGCAATACATAATAAATTTAGAAATCACAATTATTTCTCAAGAAGAAAAAATTTGTTGTTATTTAATGATAAATTTTATCACGAAATAAGAACATTTGAGGGTAAAAGGTGGCCAACATTCGTGAAATTTTGTGTATAAATAAAAGTGTGAAAAAACTAAATGAAACAAGTGTACTGGAAAAGGGCTTTCCATTTGAAGCCCAAAAAGCTAGAAGCCCATAGATAGGACTCTCCCACTCCCCCCCCTAGGTCCGGGTTGGTGGTTTTAAGCTTGGAACTGGCGGTTGCCAAATTTGCCATTCCCTGTACCGTATGGTGAACGGACGTCACCGAGACGACACAAGTTATGCTCGTTAATCTCTCCCATCAATTGCTTAAACCTGCTTGCCGTCGATTTGCTTTCTCCGCCAAAGGTTTCAACTCTTGGGCTTTACGTATTCGAAATGCTCCCTCCCTCCATAGAGCACTTGCTATCTACTCCCAGATGCACCGCCAATCCGTTCCCCACGACAGCTTCTCAATTCTATTTATGCTCAAAGCCTGCGCTCCTTCCAACAATCTCTCCACTCTTCACCATCTCCATGCCCATATTACTAAACTTGGTTTCACTACTCATGTCTTTGTCGCTACATCCCTACTCTATGCATACGTCCTTAACTCCTTTCAACTTGCTTGCTTGGTGTTCGATGAAATGCCCCACAGAAACACTGTTACCTGGAATACTATGATTTTGGGGTATTCCAAGACGGGGGATGTAGATAGAGCTCGCCAGCTGTTTGATCAAATGCCCTCAAGAGACTTGGTATCTTGGTCCACCATGATTGCTGCCTACATTAACAATCGCAATTACAGGGGTGGTTTGCTTCTTTTCCAAGATATGATAGCTGACGGTATAAATCCTGACCAGATGGCGGCAGGATCAATCTTAAATGGGTGTGCTCATATGGGCTCTTTAGGATTGTTGGCTGGAAAATCGGTTCATGGTTTTGTGGTCAAGAATAGGTGGGAACTCAACCTGGAGCTTGGTACAGTTTTGGTTGATATGTACGCCAAGTGTGGATTTTTGAAGTATGCTTGCCAGATATTTCTTTTGATGTCTGAAAAGAATGTCAAGACTTGGACTGCTCTGATATGTGGTTTGGCCCAGCATGGCTACTGCAAGGACGCATTAGTTTTATTTGAGACGATGACACATGAAGGTGTGGAACCGAATGAATTGACTTTTACTGGGGTTTTAAGTGCATGTGCCCATGCAGGGTTTGTTCAAGAAGGTCGCAAATACTTTAACATGATTGAAGAATATGGATTAGAAATAAGGATTCAACATTATGGTTGCATGGTTGATTTGTTGGGCAAGTCGGGATTGTTGGAGGAAGCCTATGGGGTTATTAAGACTATGAGACTTGAACCTAATGTCACTGTGTGGAGCTCTCTTTTGTCGGCCTGTAAGCAACAGAAAAGCTTTGACATGGCCGAGAGAGTCATTGAGCAGATATTGGAAAAGATAGAACCCAAGAATCATGGTGGAATTTACTCTCTTATATCTGATTTGTATGTTCTAGAGGAGAAGTGGGATGATGCAGAAAAGATAAGGAATTTACTGAGTCAAAATGTGCCGAAGGTTAGGGCCTATAGCCTTATCAGAAGTGGATTATAATTGGCTACAATTGCATCATTCATTCTTTTTGAATTAGAATGGTAATTGATGATGGTCAACTTTATAAATTATTTTCACTTGTGTGTATCTTATTTTTCCAATGTGAATTTCTCGACATGGGACGATGTCTATTTTACCATTTCTCGATCAAATCCCACCTGTTTAGGCTTCATAGACTGATACCATAATAAATGAGCATAAGATTCATTTCAAAACCAATTAATAATGAGTAGCCATATATCTTATTTTATTGTGGGATCCTTCATAAAAGCAAATATTTAGTTTGCAGCTTCTCAAATGCCAACTCTAGCCAGGTTTATCTGATCAAAAGAGCGTGTTCTTATTTTCTGCGCGGACATCAAATACTACAACACTGGGGAATGATTGCTGACTGATGTTAGTGCTATGCAGGCGCGCTTACTTTTCTGGCCATTGCTTGATCTACATATGCTGCTCTCTAGCCCATTCGAGATTGTCATGCTAATGTGAGTTCGACAAAGATTTTTTGGCCAAATGATAGATATTAGTCGACATTGGTAGTTTTGCTACTCAACACAGCGAGAACTACAAGTTGTAATTGGGCTGGGGTCTAAACAAAACTACCACAAATGGGCTCAAAATGGCCCAAATTTGGGCGTAACAAAACAGGCCCGCTTTCTAGTACGTTACCCAGTGTCATGCTGCCCACAGTTAATGCCATTAGCTTCTATCCATAGCAGCGCAACAAGGCAAATCAGCGGTGTGCGGGTGGAAGCTAATCCTGTTTTGTTATATCTTCTTCTGAAACTTGAAACTAGCGTTTGTTGGATATGAGGTCGCTGACAATTTCAGTTGGGGCTGTCACTCCCAAAACGCTCAGCTCCAACAACACATCACCTGATAATTGTCAATCAACGAAACAAGTCTCCAAATTTGACTACATCTGTACCCCCAAAAAGCTCATTTTCTCATCAAGAACTGGAAGTGAAGGAGAACCCAGCTTCATTTGGCAGAAGAGAAGCAATTGGGTGTGGATTCCTGCTCCTTGCCAAAGTTCTTCTACAACCACTGCCTGCAGCTGCTGAAGCCACACCATGTGAATTTACAACAGCTCCGTCAGGCCTAGCATTCTGTGATAAAGTTGTCGGGACAGCCCCGAGGCTGAGAAAGGACAGCTAATCAAGGTATGCCTTCAATCACTTTTGCATCATTGTTCTCTACCATAGATTGAAGGATTTGAAATTAGACTTGATAAATCTGAAATAATGTGAAGAGTGCGTGCATATATAATTGATGTTGTATTATGGTATTGTATACCCATGTGAAGTGACAAATTGGTTATTGGTAGGCACATTATGTTGGAAAATTAGAGAGCGGAAAGGTGTTTGACAGCAGCCATAATCGGGGGAAACCGTTAACCTTTCGAATTGGGGTTCGTGAGGTGTGTGTATATATATATATATATATATAGACACATGAGGAGTTATTAATCGATGGAATTAAAGTAAAAATGTACAGGTTATAAAAGGTTGGGATGAAGGTATTCTTGGGGGCAATGGAGTTCCAGCGATGCTTCCGGGTACTTTTTTCACGTAGATTGGAAAAATGGAAATTGGAATGGCGTTAATTAACATAAATTTCCTCGTGTGATTTGTGAAGGAGGTAAGCGGGTGCTAAAGCTTCCTCCAGAACTTGGGTATGGCGCAAGAGGAGCTGGATGTAGAGGAGGAGGTACGACAATGAAATTGCTGGGGAAGGGGTTTATGAATTCAATTACTTTATAATCTTAATTAATGTTGTAGGTTGGAAGTGGGGAAAGAGTTTTGAGTTGACAGTGGTTTTTGTTTGATTGCTGATGCAGGGTCATGTATCATTCCTCCTAACTCAGTTCTCTTATTTGATGTGGAGTTCATTGGGAAGGCATGACATCAGAACAGCTTCTACCCTCGTTCTCATCCATTTCCCATTCGTTTCACATCTTCAAATAACCTTCTTTTTATTTATTTACAATTACAATCACACACTTCTCATACTTCCTGCCTTTCTTCGCCTCTTATTCTCTCTCCACTTGTGAATGCTAAGGGTTGTTTAGTTGTCATTATTTTTTATGGAATTTTTCTTCTCCACGCCGTCCAATTGAGAAACATTGCCTCGTAAATGGCATACACATTGTCTATATTCTCTTTTGAACTCCTGTATTACCTTTGTTCAGGGTCATCAGATGAGAGATCTTCCTCTAATTCCGAGAAATCGGTGAGATAATTCCTTCAGCATCGAGAGGGGGAAGAGGAGACGGTAGTCAATCAAATGGGTTGGTGGACTGTCATTTCTCAACTTTGCTGAGAGAGAGAGTGTAGCAATAAGGTAGGCGTGTCGAGGAAGAAGGGGCAGTCCAAAGGGGTTGAAGGCCAACCTTAACATTAATAGCCTTCGAAATGACTTCATGGAGGGCCATAGCTTCGAAGAGCTCAACAAATCTAATAAAAAGCTGAAACTTCAGTATTGTTTGCCATCGGAGTTTCAAAAAATAGCTTCAAGATTCACCTCGTAGCTACCAACAACTACATCTGAATTAACCTTGAAGGATTGCTTAGGGGAGGGGATCCAATAAGAAACAACAGCGTGAATTTAATCAATAGAATAAATTACATTAGATGGATATATTGATTTAGAAAGAAAAAAAAAACAATCAATTTTATCTATAAACTTGGCAAGTTTGTATCAATCTTCGAACAAATTCTAAAAATCACCAATTTAATAAAAATTATATTTTGCATAAAATTAAAATTGGTTAATGCATAAAATCAACCATTAAATACGACATTAAAACTTACAAATTTCAATTACAACAACTATATCAACCACAATAAACTAGCTCTATGCCGTTTTTGTTTGAAATCTGTCAATTTACATAAAAATTAGTCTTTTTGTAATTGAACTCTGTTAGTCTTTTGAGCCTATGAAATTTATTTTTGTTAAAAAAACCATTATTATATTAGAAAGAAGATATAATTTCATTTCAATTCTATTCAATTTTGATAATATATTTTTAATGGTTTAATTTTAGTTTTTATACTTTCAATAAACTTAATATACTCTTTCAATGTTCTTTTTAGGTTAACATTGCAAGAATTAGAAGATAGAATTTCTTGGATCTATATTCTAAGATATCATCTAACATAATTTTTGTACTTTTAATAAATCTTAATATAGTATTTATGTTATTTTTAGATTAACATTGCAAGAGTATGAATATAGGTCCTTTTTTACCACCCTCTCTAATTTCATCCAATATATAGTATCTTTTCTTATATAAAAATTATTACTATTTAACTAATTTTAATTAAAAAAAATTAGCTTTCATGAAGATCTGTTAAAAATAATATTTTAATCTTTACTATTATTATTATTTATCCAATAAATAAAAACTTATTTTTTTAATTCAACTATATTTAGCAACCATCATGGTTGGCAGTAAGAAAAATAAGGAACAGAGACATAATTTCAATAAGTGGTCAAAGATGCAATCTACGTGGATAAGAAAAAAAGAAAAAATTCAGCTGTATCGGGCAATTTCCCAAAAATAGGTGAAGTCCGGAGTGAGGGGCCTTTTCGGAATTAAGAGAGTGAAGGCTCTTAAGAAAACCCTATTTCGCCCAGAACCCTAAACTCGGTCGGCGAAGCAATTAAAGCAACCTGAGTCACAGTGCGAGGAAGTTCATCGGAGAGAAGAAAAATGGCGAAATCCATGAGATCCAAGAGAGAGAAGAGGCTGAGGGCCATCAGGAGAGAGATGGTTGACCCTTTTTACGATAAGAAAGACGCTGCCAAGCTCGCTGCTCAAGAGGCTGCCCTTGCTGCCCCTAAGCTTCCCGTGCGTCCCTCTCCTATCACCTCCAATACTTCTACTATGGACGTCGCAACAGCCTCTACTTCTACCGCCGCCGACGCTGCTATGGGTACCCACTTTGTTCCTTCTATTACTTGCACATGTTTCTTTTTTCTCCTCGATGTTCGTTCTTTAGGTGTTTGGATTTCATCGTTGTGGTTTTTCGTCTCATTATATAAAAAAATTCATTCTTGCCCCCTTTTGCTTTGTTCACTCAATCCACGACGAATCTCGTAACCCAAATTATTTCTGCTATCTAAATGCACAATTTGTTGTCCGTTCGTCCGTTCTTATTTCTTTGTATAGTTAAAAGAAGGGGTGAGAGGCATGGAGAGCCGACCCCTGAATAAATTTTTCGTTCAATGCACAGTCCACTTTTTTGGCCTGATATGTTGAGGTTTTGCTTCGATTCACTTCATGCACCAGTCTACATACCTAGCCTTATAACTTGAATTTGAAAATTTTTAATTCCTCATGGTATTAATTACGAATGAATAAGAGTATTTAAACACAGGGAGTCTCCCAGAAGATTTGAACCGAGGTAACGGAAACGCTGGAGTGGACTAAACAGAAAGCTAGCAACCGAAATAGCAGATTGAATATACATATAATTAGCAGGATTCAGATGTTAAAGTCGAATTTCCTTTAACCATCCTGAGTTGGGCCTAATAGTAAAAAAAAGAAGCATAGTCCCAATAAATAGCTAGTCCAGGAATTAATATCCTATGAGTTTTTTTCCACCTTCACGTGATTTTCTCGCGAGATTAGTTGGGATGTGCATAAGCTCATGAATATAAAAAAAAAAAAAAAAACTCCTATTTCCATTAATTTGATCAATGAGAGAACATAGTGGGGTAATAGGGAAGGATTGTTGCTCAACTTCAATGTACAATTGTTCTGTTCCCTTTTTAATAAAGATCAAAATGTTTTTGTGAGATTTCTTTTGACAGTCTACACTTGGTTTTTTCTTTTTTGTTACTCAACGACGTGCCATTCTAAGCGTAATGCTATTGTTCTATTGTGCTTGTGTGTAAGAGATTGGGTTTTGATTTTAAAATTTTAGAGGAGGTATGTTGTTGTCAGTGCTAATTCTGAGTCTTTCATTTACCTATTGACGGGGTTTTTTAAGAAGAAATCTGCACAAGGTCTTTTAACTCAAATAGTGGCTCCTGCTGAAAACCGACAAATTCTAGACCGTTCATACTTGTTGAAACTATTAATTTGAACTGCTAAATGGTCATTTTTCTGGTAAAAGGAATATAACGAAGTTTGTTTGCATGAGTTTAATGCAACAGTGGAATAATTGTCATTGGTGGTGCTGATGTATATCTATTTATTGCCATTGGGCCTTTCTATCTTTCGTTTGATTTATTTGACAATAGAATTGTTGCAGGCGTTCATTTATTTGTTTGTCTGTTACAGATGTGGAGATGGATGATTGCAGTGGAAGCAACAGGCTGAAGCCTGTAGGTGGAATTGGCAAGAAATCCAAAAGAAAATTCAAGGTTGGCAAGGCTAAGCGCCGGGGTAAGTGCAAGATAAAGAGGAATCGCCACATTTAAGCCCTGATAGATGTTATCGGGAATATTTCCCCCATGGCCAGTATAGATAGTCTCTTGGAATAGTACTATATTATATCATTTCAGTTCATTTGTCACACTTGAAATTTTGGATTAGGCTAAGTCTGAAGATATATCTTATTTGACTCGAAGGTAATCACGGCCCTGTTCAATTCATGTCTTTTCGTGGTTAGCCCTGGCCCCTTACCCTTGAAGTAGGTGCTATGTTTTTTTTTTTTTTCTTTCTTTTTTTAATCTAACTTCCGAGTTATACAATCTGGCTTTCGCGTAGACCAAATAGTTGAAATTTCTAGGATGGCACTTTGTCAAAGAAGGTAGCAACTAGTTGGGTAATATTTGACAAGTGACCTCCGATTTACAAATCCACGATTAGGAACGTATTTATGGATTGCGAGTTAGAAGGCTGCTGTGAAATATGAAATATATGGGCTGGGGGCGGGCAATTCCTTTTGTTAGATCGTTGATGTATTGATTCAGATAGAACCTTCATCCTTTTTCAAGTTCTATTAGTTAACCCAAAAAAAATTTAGGTATCCTTTCTTCCACTAAAAGAGACACCAACTCTGATGATAATTTAATTATTTCTGCATGACAGTGACATCATGATTTAAATTAAGATTTTATAGGATAACAAAACTATTATGTTTTGGTCTTTTGCATCCAATAGTAGGTAATAGGGTGATTTGGATGAGTCGCATCTTATCTTGTTACGTACATTGATGTTTGATCTTTATATTTTTCTTTTAATGAAAGTCTCACTTTGGTTTGGAAGTGAAATAGTCAAATTCTCCCTTCCTTTACGTCTTGGCCTTCCCTTTCCATCTCTGAATTGGTTATTCCTTTTACAACCTGGTTTCGAAAGGAGGGGCTCTACCAACCTCCTGATTTCTAGTGTTGCTGTAGTGTATACTACCTTTATTGATTAATTTCTTAAGTTTTAGAGATCTAACTTAGTTCACAAACAAAATTTCACAAATATCCTAAAGTTTTAATATATTTCATATCTAGATTTTGCCCTAATTTTTGGACAAATATTGACTTAATACTCATTCTCTCTTATTAAAGTTTTAAAATTCTTATAATTTAATATTAATTAAATTGGAAATTCAATTAAATATTAAAAAAATTGTATTATTAATTAATACTTGTAATTAATGTCTGGGTATTATTTAATGAATATTATTCTATTTTTTCACTCATATGGTATTTATCCCTCAATTTAGGAATATTTTTTGTTAATATTTTTTTTTTTTGCTTTTTGGATTATTATGTGATGAATATTAGTTTATTCTTTCACTTATATAACATTTATGTATATATACAATGTTTATTTCAAATAATACAAGTTATTTCAAATATGTATGGGGTTTATTCCAAATGTATTTAGAAGAAACACAAATTTAAGGTTTTATATAATATGTACTTAATATTTTAATGTTAGTCTTGTTTTTATTGATATATATATTTTACATATTTTGTCATATATACACAATATATATTATACCAAGATAAATGACATCTTTTGATTATTTAAAATATGTCCATATAAATTTGAAATTGAAAAGAAAATGTACAAATAAATCTCATTTATATTATGTACTATAACTTACATGACTTTTAACCATCAAAGGTTGGCCTAGTGACAATGGGAACAAAAAAAAAAAAAAAAAAAAAAGTCAAAGGGCCATAAAACATTTTTCTGTATTTACTTGCAATTAAATATTTATAAGCCAAGTTGAACGGTTAAGACTTGAGAAATATAAACTCATGATCTCTCAGTCAATATTAAATACATTAATGAGTTGAGTACATTAGAGTATGTTAATGTATTAACAATTGACCACATTATTTCACTAAATATATCAAAGGTTGTTTTTAATCTTTTCAATTCGACCATTAATGTATCAAGAGTTATCCATCTAAGTTTTAGTTAAAATCGATTAAGAATTTGATATGTCATCAAATTAATACTCCTGCATTTTGACACGTGGACATGATACTTGTCACCTGAAACTTATGTCATACATCGTCAAAACTCAACTAATTAAGCTACTTCTTATTTTATTTTTTTCTCTCAAGCGGCATGTCTAAAGTGGTTTGTTCATGTTAATAAAATACAAATTTGACTTTTTTTTTTATTTTTTTTATTTTAATATTATGACATTTTAAAATATTCAAGTTCAAATTGAAAATTATCTTGCAAATTTGAGGATGAGTGAATGCATAGGTTTTTCCTAATTATTTTTCATTTCTGAGGAAAGATACAATAATATAACAAGAAAAAGGAGCTGTGTTGTTAAACTTGTTATGAACGGCAAAAGTTCTTGCAATTGTCGACGGCTGTCCTTTCTATACAAAATTAAAAGCTATTTTGTTAATATTCTTATTCGTTCTTCTTCTTATTATTTTGAGTTAAAATCAATTTATTTTATTCATAAACTAATTTAATCAACATCGTGAACTCAAAAAATAACAACAATAATTTAATGAACGTCGTGGTCATTTGTTAATTTGTCAATTTCTTATTCTTAGTCTTCCGTTTACTTTGTCAAAGGCTTTACAATACACAGCAAATTTAATTTACACGTTATATCAAAATTGAATTTTCTGATTTTTTTTTCAAATATTACGTGGATAGAGGATACCAATTGAAAACAAATGCAATCTTTTGAAATAAATACAATTATTCTCTTAAACCATTTATTTAAGAAATAAATCATTTACCGAAGAGCATCACTCGTATTTACTATATATCAACTTCAAATTTAGAAGTTTGATCTTCCCTCTACATTTTATCCAAAAGAAAATGGTAAATTAATCTTTACAATCTTCTACCCAATAAAGAGTACAGTTTTTTTTTTTCTAATTCTCCACAATCTTTCAAAATGATTTATGAAAGGTACAAATTCTTTTACTCGTAGTGGAATAAGGTTTTGATCATGGGTAAATTTTAGTTATTTGCAATTTATATATTTGTATTTTCTTCTTTGCCTTTTTTTAACAACAAATTGCACTAGCTTATTTGGATTAATTAAAAGTTAAACTCTTCTCCTCCAAATGAACGGTAAATTGCATATAAATGAAGTTTAGTTGTAATTAAAAGTCAATAGAAAATAACATAGAATTCATAACTTCAAAAGGTTAAACATGGAGTAAAAAGTTTATAGAGATTTGGAAGTACAAATCTTTCTATCTAAAGAGTTAATTATTAAAAAACTTATTATGTTGTGCAGGAAAGATCGAGTTAAATTTAACGAAGTTTTGATGGTAATTTAGGAAGAAAACCATATCTCAATTCTATTCCATCGAGAGAATATTAATTAATTATATTATATCATTTTTAATGCATATTATATGCGCATTAATTTGGGTCACAAATAAATCAACAATAACTTTGGTTTACAATAATTCAACTCTAACCATTTCATTCTAATCTTTAATTCATTGACTTTGGAGGGGGCGTCAGCCAAAAATAATAAAAATACATATTTTAAAATAGGGTAGAAGACTTAAAATTTTACAAAATTGACACAATTCAAAAGAAATTAACATTCAAACTCAAAATTCTTAAAAATAGAAAATGGTTGGAAATATTACAAATATAGCAAAATTTTAGTTTTTATAGGTAATAAACCGGGATAGACCAAGATAGACATCTATCACTTATATGAGTAGATATCTATCTGATAAAACATAAAAATTTTGTTATATTTAAAAATAGTTTGATATTTTTTCTATTTATAATAATTTTTCTATGAAATACACCAATATTATGCTATATTGAAATAAATAGTTGTGACATTGGATGAAAATTTTGGCAACTTAAAATTGATAAAATTTGATTCAATTGATGGCTATAATTTTGAGTTGGTGATCAGTTATAAATCACTATTTTTAATTGTTACACACTTAATTCTACTGATGGCTTTTATTTTTGGAAAATGGTGTATATATATATATATATATAAATGTTTATTTTAGTCCTTAATTTTTTTTTATTTAAAAATTTTATGGTTAACTTTATTTATGTGACATGCATAATGTTAACACAAGTAAGAATTTCAAACCACATGCATATGTTAACATGAGCAAGATTTCAAGCGGCATTGAGATAAATATTTATAAGGGGATTGAAAAAACAATGCAATAAGGAGCATATATTATTTTAGAAAAGTTGATATACTAAAATAAAAAAAAAAAAAGGGGGTTTAAGAAATTATTTATTTAGTTTAATTAGAGAAAATGAAGGTTTGGCAGTGATGAAATGATAACGTTTCCTTAAAGTTTACTTAGAAAAAAGAAAAAGAAATAAAAAGAAGAAGAAGAAGGAAGGAAGATGGCCCCAAATAGAAGCAAACAAAACCAAGTCTTCCTTCTTCTTCTCTTGTATTGTTGATTATTCCCACCATTCTCTCTCACTTCTGAACCAACTGCCCTTCTTCTCTCTCCACTTTCTATAATCTTTTCAGTTGGTTCCATTGTCTCATTCTCAACACCTTCTTCTTCTTCTTCTTCTTCTTCTTCTTCTTCTTCTTCTTCTTCAATTCAATCCAATCCAATCCACCATGCCTCTTCTCACCCTTCTCCTTGCTCTCCTAATCCCACTACATCTTCATGTCCATGCCCGCTTCGTCGTCGAGAAGAGCAGCGTCTCCGTTCTCTCTCCCACCTCTCTCAAGTCCAAGCATGACGCTGCCATAGCCAACTTTGGGATTCCCGATTACGGTGGTTTCATAGTCGGCTCTGTTTTCTATCCTCAGAGAGGGGCCTTTGGCTGTCTTCCCTTCGACGGCGACAAGCCTTTCAAGTCCAAGACCTCTCGCCCTACTATCCTTCTCCTCGATCGTGGAGGTATCTCCTTCTTCCTTTTGCATTCTATCTATTTAATATTTATAATCTCTCTTACTTTCTTTTCTTTTTCCACTGAAAACTAAAATGCACTCTCACCCACTCCCATGTAATCGCCTTTTCCATTTTTACGCAAACTTCCAATTTCAACTCTTCTCTTTTTCCCAACACAATTTTTCAGATGCATCATAATTTAACATCACCAAAACAGGGGATCCATGACTTCCTTTTTCTTTCTTCTTTACTCCATTTAATCCAATGCATCTACCTCCCAAGGACATGTGTTTCCAACCAAATCCAGTAATTTTGCTTTACGCATCTTGTTGACTTCACAATCCCAATGCCAAATGCCCAATGCCCAATGCCCCTTATGATTTCGGTGCCTTCTCCTTTCCTCTTGATTCTTACAAAATCCCTAGATCATTTCTAGGGCCTGGAAACTTTGACTTTTGAGCATTCGCATGATTGGTTTGTTACTCTGTTTTACTTTTCTCTTTCTCAAGGCTTATTGCCCTGTTCATTTAACTTTTTTTTTTTTTTTTTTTTTTTTTTTTTTTTTTTTCTCATTTATAAATTTCTGTGTATGTGACTAATGTTTTGATTGGAGAGTTCAATCTCAAAGGAATGGCGTGTTCTGATGATTTAAACTTTCTTTCTCTTGTTTCTTCTTGACCATTGAATTATCAGATTGCTACTTTGCGTTGAAAGTATGGAATGCTCAACAGGCGGGAGCGGCTGTAGTTTTAGTAATGGATAGTATCGACGAGTCTCTAATAACCATGGATTCACCTGAAGACAGCACCGAAGCAGATGGTTACATTGAAAAGATACAAATTCCGTCTGCTTTCATAGAGAAATCCCTTGGCACAAGCCTAAAAGAAGCAGTGAGGAATGGTGAAGATGTTGTGATCAGATTAGACTGGAGAGAGTCGGTTCCCCATCCAGACAACCGAGTGGAGTATGAGTTTTGGACCAACAGCAATGACGAATGTGGCACTCGATGTAATGAGCAAATGGATTTTGTTAAAAGTTTTAAGGGTCATGCTCAGATTCTGGAGAAGGGAGGTTACACTCAGTTCACACCACACTACATCACTTGGTATTGCCCCGAGGCCTTCAGATTTAGCAGCCAATGCAAGTCCCAGTGCATTAACCACGGCAGATATTGTGCGCCAGACCCAGAGCAAGATTTTGGAGTTGGCTATGAAGGCAAAGACATCGTCTATGAGAATCTCAGACAGCTTTGTGTGCATCGAGTTTCCAATGAGACCAACCGCTCCTGGGTTTGGTGGGATTTTGTTACAGATTTTCACGTTAGATGCTCCATGAAGGACAAGAGATACAGCAAGCAATGCGCTGAGGATGTCATGAAGTCTCTCAGTAAGTAACCTTAATTGAACACAATCCTGCTCTCAAGTTTGTCTCCATTTATCAATGCAGTTATCAAGAACAAACACACCTAAACAACTCCTGGTTCTCTGCATTCTGATTGATGCAGATCTTCCAGTTGACAAGATTAATGAATGCATGGGCGATCCTGAAGCTGACGTGGAGAATAAGGTGCTAAAAACTGAGCAAGAAATGCAGGTGATCATTATGTTTTTTTACCTTACTTTTCTGTAAACATTCGTATGTCATAATTTCAAATCATTCCGGAGTTTCAAACATTGATATCCGGAGTTTCAAACATTGATATCCTGTTCTGCTTCAATTTAAATAATTGCTACTAATAGACTCACAATCCTGATTTCAGATTGGCCATGGGGCTCGGGGTGATGTTACAATCTTACCCACATTAGTAATTAATGAAGTTCAGTATCGAGGTTTGCTATCTAGTGGCTCACCAGTTATTTTAATTTGTATGTGATGTATGTGAAGATTTTGAAGTTTTTTTTTTCTCCTTCTTTGGAACCATTTGGGCTTGAAGGGAAACTGGACAGAACTGCTGTGCTGAAGGCCATCTGTTCAGGATTTAAGGAAACTGAGGAGCCTCCTATTTGCTTAACTTCAGGTTGTAATATGTGCTCAATTCCTTGTCCAAGATTGTGATGGCTACCTTCATGTTAATTTTTTTCTCCCTTAATATTGTTCTGATGTCACTCCTATCCTAATCAGATATTCAAACTGATGAATGTCTTGAAAGGAATGGTGGCTGTTGGCAGCTCCTACAACAAAACATAACTGCATGCAAGGTACAAAATGAACATTTCTGTACATTTTAGGCTATCTTCCTAACTTTTTCCTAGTTCCTATCTTTGGACATTTGAACGTTTCTTACGTCCTTTAACTGAAAAGAATCTTAAAAACTCTATGAAAGGCACCCAATTTCCTTAAACCTAAAGTGAAGATAAAAAATCAAGGCAAGGAATTTCTCAAATTCTCACATTTGCTTGCTTCACAAAAGAGCATTTATATATGGTTCAAAGTTTTTTTCTGAGGTTTGCGGTTGCCTTAAATTAATGATTAGTTATTGATTTGATCAGGATACATTTAGGGGACGAGTTTGTGAGTGCCCTGTCGTTAATGGCGTTCAGTATAAAGGAGATGGTTACACTTCTTGTGAAGGTAAACCTGTTATGGTAGTTATTCCACAAACGAATCTCTCTACACATTGACACCAATAGATTTCGTGTTAGATCTTAATTAATTGTACTACCTTTTTTTTTAAAAAAAATTATTTTATGGAACGGCAATTATACTTCCTTTGGTTTTAAAGGACTTTCAAGTTTCCTTTTTTAAAATCAAGTTGATTTAATTATTTCATTTGTTGCTTATTTTAACAGCATATGGACCTGCAAGGTGTACGATTAACAATGGTGGTTGCTGGTCAGAAACTAAAAATGGATTAACTGCCACAGCTTGCTCAGTTCAGTGCTGTTTCCATTGTAATTTGTCAGATTTAGAAGCATAGTGTTTTTTCACTTACCAGTCACCACCATTAACTAACCTAACCATTTCATTTTATGTTTTTTCGCAAAGCAGAATTCAGACATAAGTGGCTGCAAGTGTCCATCTGGATTCAGAGGTGATGGCCAAAATTGCGAAGGTTGGTCCTAAAATCACTGACTGTAAAGTTGCTTAATGAATTTTTTGAGAGTGGTTTAGAGTGAGTGTCGTGAAGGTTTTTTTTTTTAAATTTTATTAATGACCATGATCTTGCAATGCAAAAAGCAGATGTTGATGAATGCAAGGAGCGTCTTGCTTGTCAGTGCGATGGTTGTAGCTGCAAGAACACTTGGGGTGGATATCACTGTAAGTGCAGTGGTAACCAAGTATACATGAAGGACCAAGATACTTGCATCGGTAAGTATGCCAGCCTTTCCTAATTGAAAATTATGGAATGAGGATATAGGAATGAATGACCACCCTTGAACGTGATCTTTGTTGTTGACAATTCAATTCAGAAAAAAGTGGATCGAAAGTTGGATTTTTCCTCGTCTTTCTGGTGCTGGCGGTGGTTGTTGGAGGGGGATTAGCCGGTTACATGTTCTACAAATATAGGCTGCGGGTATAAAACTGACTCGCCACTTTGTCCATCTTGGGTCTTATATATATATATTAGCATTTAAAGGAATTTTATTGTGTCCTGAGTTAACGAAACCTTAAAATAATATATGTTTGACAGTCTTACATGGATTCGGAGATTATGTCTATCATGTCGCAGTACATGCCACTAGACAGCCAGAACAAGGTTGAAGCTCACAGTGAAACTGAAACGCTAAGACAAGGCGCAGTGTAACGTGGTAAGACAGTAGTAATAGTTAAAAAGGTTTTGTATGTTTCTTTGGTGAAGGAAATGTGTAATTGGTTGAGGTTGCAGAAATGAGAAAGAGGAGTGGAGCATGTATTCAACAAAGACAAGACAAAGCAGCTACAGCGAGGGCAGGATGGAGCATAGAAGAAGCATACCGAATGCACCTCACACATATAGATAGATTGTGAATTCGGGTCTTGTAATATCATAATGGTGGTACCTTGGCTTGTCTCACTTTATTTACAGTTGGAACATTTTTCTTTTCTTCAGATCATGATTCTCATGACTCTCTCTTTCTTGTACAAATTGATATAGTTGGCTGAGCATGTGAATGTAGATTAATAAAACTCCAAATCGAATGCATATATGTAGTCGAAAAGCTAAAAGGAATAAACAGAGGAGGCATTTATGAAGTTTTATGGAACATGGTTGAAGCATGTGCATCATCTGGGTTTCACTTCCTAGGTGTATATTTGATTATGATTTTAGTTTTACTCTTGTTTTCATCGGTATTCTATAATTACCCACATGAAGGAGATTTTAGTAGTAGCTTCCGGGGTTGGTTTCTTTTACCTTTTCTTTCTTCTTTTTCTTGGACGAAAAACTCAAAATAAAGGTTGCTTATCAAAAACTTTTTAGATTCTAGTCTAATTTTTAAGTTTATGTATTTTTAACAAATATTAAAATTAGTATATGCTTTTAGTTTCTTTTTTTAATTAATTTTTTCTGGGTAGAAAAACTAGTTTCTAACCATTTTTTTTCAAAATAAATTTTGGAAATATATTCCCTAATGTATTTTCTTGCATTAAAAATATTATTATTGTTTCACTAATTTTGATAAAAATTAACTTCTAAGAATTAATTTTAAGATATCGAAAGTCCAAATACTAAATTCGAAAAATTGAAAATATAAAGTAAAATTCAACCTCTGCTTATCTAGTTTGAATATACCTTCGTGTTAAGATATTAATATAGATATTTAATACCAACCTCATCAAATTACTAAAAGAAAGTTAGAAGTAAAGACATAAGTGATCAATTTTTTTTTTTTTTAATCTTTTATGTTACGAGAGAAAATTTACAAGTCCAGCATCCAAAATAAAATAAATATAAAAGTTTAAGATGGACAACACGTATCAATTGCATAATTACTATGCTATGTTAGTAGGGCAACTGGAAAGTGTAAAATGTAATGCAAGTATGTAACCACCATGAAACTTTGATTTAAACCAAAAACCAAAAATATATAAATATATATACATATACAGCGTGTTAATGATTTCCATATAATATATAACACCCTTCCGGCAGAAGGTTCCATCCCCACCGTTGAACTGCAAAAAAGACGAAGGAGAATAATTAGAAAGAAGAAAAGATAATAATAATAATAATAATAATAAAAAAAAAAAAAAAGACGTGCCAAATAGCGAATAGCGATGAATGAATGAATGAAGGAAGCAAGGAAGGAGAAGAGGTGGTTCTGGAAAGTGAAAATCAGAGGGAGTTGAGTTGAGTTGTATTGAGTTGTGTTGTGTTGTTTTGTTATTGCAAGTACCTCATTCGCTTCCACCGCGATCTTCCATTACTCCTGATTTTATTTTTAGGTTTGATTCCTTTTCCTCCCAATCCAAATCCCGATCTCTCACTTCTCCTCTTCTACTTCCTCGACGGACCCATGGACTCCGGAGCAGGTATTTCTTTCTTTACTTGTTTTTCCGTTCTTGGTGTTTGCATGTTTGCGTCGCTTTTCTTTTTCCTTGTTCTTTGATTTGGATGCTCTCGCGGTTGATTCCCATGTGTAAAACGATTTTCAGGTTCCACTTATTTACCACCCACCTATCCATCTACTTCGGATTTAGTATCTTGTGTGTTTTGGCTGACTGGCACGACTTATAATTATTCTGATTGTCTTTCTTTCTCTACTTATCGTACTAAGTCTTGTAAGTGCTGTAGTCAATGACATTTTGCTCTTATGCAATTGCATTTCTCAAGGTATATCTCCTTTCCCCTCCCGCCATTAGGTGTCTTATCAATGGGAGGAGTGACAGTGAGACGGAAATTCGTATCTTCTCCATTCTTGGGAGGAGACCCTGACCCTGCACTAAATTTATGGGACGTTGTATGAGAAATGTTACGTCATCTCTGAGTGCCTTCAGAGGTGAAGTTCATGGTGGATTTGAAGTGGATTTGAATTTTCCTTCGTCAACAATGGATTCCAATGCGATCATGGCCAATTCTTTGATAGAGCCATGCCTCGGCATGGAATTTGACTCTCACGAAGATGCATATTCATTCTACAGAGACTACGCCAAGACTATGGGGTTTGGAACTTCCAAATTAAGCAGCCGTCGTTCTAGGGCATCCAAGGAATTTATTGATGCAAAGTTTTCATGCATGAGATATGGCAATAAGCAGCAGTCTGATGATGCGATCAACCCACGACCTTCGCCAAAAATTGGTTGTAAAGCGAGCATGCACGTGAAGAGAAAACAGAATGGGAAGTGGTATGTTTATAGTTTTGTAAAAGATCATAATCATGAGCTTTTGCCATCTCAAGTTCATCTTTTTAGAAGCCACCGAAATATTGATCCACTCAAGAACGATGTCAGAATACGGAGACGGAAGAATTTAGCTGCCATGTCAAAATTGTTCAGTGCTTATCAGAATGTTGATTGTTTAGAAAGCTTTGTGAGAAACCAACACGATAAGGGTCGCTCTTTGGTTCTAGAATCAGGGGACGCACAAATTCTGCTTGAACTTTTTATGCATATGCAAGAAGAGAATCCGAAATTCTTTTATGCAGTTGATATGAATGAAGAGCACCAGTTGCGCAATGTGTTCTGGGTTGACGGCAAAGGTATGGAAGATTATGCACACTTTGGAGATGTGGTTTCGTTTGACACCACGTATTTCACAAACAAGTATAAGCTTCCATTAGTCCTTTTTATAGGAGTGAACCATCATATTCAACATACTTTACTCGGTTGTGCACTGATTGCAGATGAGACAGTTTATACGTTTCTGTGGTTAATGCAGACATGGTATATAGCAATGGGAGAACGAGCTCCAAAGGTGATACTCACTGACCAAATTACCTCTATTAAAGCAGTCATTGGGGCAGTTCTTCCTGGAACACGTCACTACTTTTGTCTGTGGTATATTTTGGAAAAGATTCCAAAAGAGCTCGAATTTTTAAGCATGTGGCATGAGAATTTTATGGAGAAGTTCAAGAAGTGTGTTTTTAAGTCGTGGACCAAGGATGAGTTTGAGAAGAGGTGGCAGAAGTTGCTCGATAAATTTAATCTTAGAGAAGTTGAGTGGATGCAACATTTGTATGATGATCGTGCTTATTGGGTGCCTGCTTTTGCAGGAGATGTTTCTTTTGCTGGCTTATGCACATCTTCACGCACGGAGAGTTTGAACTCTTCTTTTGACAAATATGTTCAGATTGAAACATCCTTGATGGAGTTTATAGAGCGATATAGAGACATTCTTGAGGAGCGATACGAGGAAGAAGCAAAGGCAAATTTTGATGCTTGGCATGAAACACCTGAGTTGAAGTCTCCATCTCCATTTGAGAAACAAATGTCACTAGTATATACTTATGAAATCTTTAAAAAATTTCAAATGGAGGTTTTGGGAGCTGCTGCATGCCATCTTAAGAAAGAAACTGAAGACAAAACTATTACGACATACAGTGTCAAAGACTTCGAAGATGGTCAGAATTATGTTGTTGAATGCAGTCACTCAAATTCAGATATATATTGCTCCTGCCGTTCATTTGAATATAAAGGTTTTCTCTGTAGACATGCCATTATTGTCCTCCAAATGTCTGGCGTTTTCAGTATACCATCCAAATATATATTGCAGCGTTGGACCAACACTGCTATGAGCAGGAACCCAATCAATGAAAAGTTGGATGAGGTGCAATGTAAGGTCCGTCGTTTTAATGATCTCTGTCGAAGAGCTATAATATTGGGAGAAGAAGGGTCTTTGTCTCAGGAGAGTTATGATATTGCACTTTCTGCGATTAATGAAGCTTTGAAACAATGTGCAACTGTGAGCAGGAGTAGCTCTGCAGAAAGTGATGTGAGATCTGACACCTCAGCAATTCTTGTTTTTGGTATTGAGGACAACCAATGCAGCAACAGCAACCTAGCTGTTGATAATGCACCTGACCTTAAGGTGATTAATGCTAAAAACATTTCTAACTTGGCAAGGTCGAGCAATGAACCTGCAGTCAATGAAAACAGCAAAAATGGGAAGGTTGGTATGGTATTTTTTATGTGTTGATACAAATTGTCTTAGTTTTGATGCATTTCTTACTTTATACTGGGGATTCATTTCAATTGGCTTTTCATATACATGCCAGGTATCTCAACCATTTGCTGCAAATGCTGGATCCCAGGATGATTTCAATCAAATGGTAAGCTGCAATGCTTTCAGAAGTAATGTTCAAAAGCAGGTTTTGATTGCCATCAGAATTTTTCTGAAAATAAAAATCATCTTAAATATTCTGTTTTGGTAGGCTTGTATTTTAATATTGTTGAACTGAAAGATTTTGATGTTTAGGCACGAAGTACGTTTAGAAAGAACACGTGTGGCAGAACAATGATGGATATTATTATGCTCGTTATACGTGTCTTAGAAGTTTGGTTTTCTTTTATGAATTTTTTTTTTCAAAAAGGCGTTAAAAGGTCCCTTCAGGGACATCCGATAAAATTGTTTCATGTCACAGAGAAGATTAGCACGACTCTGTGCAACGGGAGGAAAAAAAAAAAAAAAAAAGTGCCTATTTTGACTTTATTAGCCTACACGAGGTAGAAAAATTATTAGACTTAGGCTGTAAACCTGTGCAAAGGATGACATGCCTCTTTTCTTTTTTGTTGCAAAATTCTCTCTTTCGGTAGTATTTTTGGTTGGAGTAGCCTTATCTCTCCTAGATATCTTATATTAGAGAAGTTTGATATTGACTGGAATGAAAGGAAACAAACTTGAGCCAAATAGTTCTCATTGTTATGTGAGGAAACGCTAGATGGTTATGACCGGTGTTAATGTAATTGTTGGATTATTGGAATCCTAAATTAATTAGGGTAGATATACGCTTATAACCGGCTTGAGAAAACGAGGGAAGAAAAAAATTCATCAAAATTTTAGTTTTTAGATGTATAATGGACTTGCAACTGGAATGATTCCGCATGATACCATATTTCCCACGACTAGTATATTATGCATTTTACTGACTCCGTTTTTTAATTATTATTATTATGATGATGATTTAAGATTGAGAATGGATGGTATTGACTTGCGTTTGTGTAAGATTGCTTCATTTCTATTTTTGTGGCAGGAGTTGAGTGATATGCGGCCAATCCAATTGCATGGAATATCACCGACGCAATTGCATAGCATGGTACCAACACTGCTTCAGTTTCATAGCATGTCTTCTTCACATTTGCATGAGAATCGTCTTCCTCGTTGACCTCTGTAAATACTTACACCTTATAAACTCCCTGAGAATGTCCGCTACTACTATTTAACCGTCTAGGCTCTAGAGTATGACCAGTTTTTGTCATCTGTTTCGGCCAATTTCCAACTTATGTAGCCTCTTCCTAGATATGAGCAGTATTTGAGCAATTGCATTATTCTTACTGCAATTCATTATGATGACCACGTTCCATCTTAGCTTCTGTTGCCTACTTTCTAAGAAATTTGTTGCTGGATGCTCAAAGTTTGGTGGTTGTCTAGGGCTCGTTTAGTGCAACAGCCTTGCAGGCAGTGTGCAGTCACCGATTGCTAATGTCTTATCTGTAATTATAGAAATGAAAGGAAATCTTATTTTTATTTTTATTTTTTGTTGGAACTTTATGAAACCGGATCTATAATTTATCAATTAAGTATACTGTTCTTAAAACAATGTACTTAATTAATAAACTTCTATGTTCTTCCTTTTTTGTCCCAATAATTATGGTAGGAACTTATATGCTCTTTCAAGATGATATTTTTTTGAGTTCCATCATCTTCTAGTCGGATTCAAATTTTGTTTAGACCGTATACTCAATGAGTTTCGTGAGTTCCAAAACTCAAAAATACAAATTTTGAAAAACTAAAGTAAAACTGATCTAAACTCTAAAAGGATTTGGGGCAATTTTTGGCCAAAATTTTTTGGTGTCCGTGGTGCAATGTCTTTCAATGTTGGTCGGTTGTCAAAAAAGTAGTTTCAGAGAATTTGGACGAGCAACCATTGAAGTAAATATATTTAGAAAAATAGCACCTATCTTTGTTAGGGGCATGTGGTTCGAAATATTTTGGATAATTTAAAGAATAATGTAATTTTAAAAAATAATGACAAAAATAGGGTGGTTTGGAAACATATTTGCAAAATTTGGTAGTGAAATTGTGCACTCGGTACAGGATTTCAGTTTACTTGTTGACTGGGCGGCTGACGGGGAGGTAAGACGTGGACCCAGTCCACGACTTCCGTGAGAACTCGCGAGAGTGAGAGCGAGACTGAGCAGCTAACAGAGACAACTTGTGGTGAAAGGTCCAAACTCATCCGGTTTTTTCCCCTTTTTTGTTTATAAATAACTTAATTAATTAATTACCTACTTAAATGAAAATTTGCTTCTTACTTATGTTCTTATTCAATTATTGTATTAGTTTCATTAATTCTTAGTTTTTGAAAATGTAATAGAAAATCATTAATTCATTTAATTAAAGATAAAAGTTAATACAAATCAGAAAATTTAAAATACAAATTAGGTGTCACATGGTGGTCTTCTTCACGCACGTTGTCTACGACGAGGCACAGATACTTCAAAATATTGCTGATGGTGAATTATATCGTCGATATCCTGTTGGGTGACGACAGATGGAAATTCATCTTGTGCATAATATTCCTGTTGATGGCCAGAACTGGATGCAATGTCTGGTTGTAATATGTGAGGTTCCTGGTCATCGGGTTGCTTTGGAACACCTTCATCGTTGTCTTTGTCGTCTACGACGAATACGTTTTCGATCAGTGTCAGCAACATTGAACCTCCTTGTATGTTGAATGATATCTTCAACATTTACCATGTTTTTGTAAGGAGTAATTGTGCACATCGTGGACAAAATTATTCTGTACGATAAATATATATATATAAGTATAAAAGAATATTCTTAGCATGTAATTGAAAAACACTACATAATAAGATGCTTACCATGCAGTTATAGTAGGCACCGTCAGGTGTGATAAATCTTCTTGTGATGGAGTCGTACCAAGACAAATAATCATTAGACACATCCGACTCATTTATTATTTCTCCTTGTGCACAGCGGCCATGACGTGCACTCCAAAACGATATATACTCTACATGAATTTGAAGGTCGTGTTTACTCTTAAAGCAATTTGGTGTAGTTGGGGGAGTGTATTACACAACGTAGGTACCGTTTGCCACATACTGAATTGGCTCAACACTCGATCTGGTTGATGCCACTCTACGATATGAAAGCATATAAGTGGGCTAACCGCCAATCAAATGTCTTGTACATTATGACAATAATCAGGCAACAACGACATAATATGTGGTGTATATGGCGTCCAATTGATCTGAAACCATGTACAAGAATAATTAGAACCTAAAAATATATGTAATATTCAACTATATATGCAACATATATATTATTACCTGATTCTGCATCAAACGGTCAAATATTGAACGATATACCAGCAACATGTTTGCTGATTGTCCAGATGCAGCTAATGTTTTTTAAGTGCTTCTTGTAGTATCGCCACAGGTACACTAGAATCAGTTGTAACTAAATTTTGAATTTCAATGCTCATGAAATTAGAATCAAGTTGTGAATTATCTTGTGTCAATTATGTGCATAAACAAGTATGATTCTCTCCAAGTTTAGTAATTTCAAACATCCATGAGTTTTGTGCCGACAAGCACGCAACCTCCACCTACAACTTTCATGCCATTATTTGCATCGCACATACCAAATATCTTGGTTCGATTCTACCACAAACATATGGTAGTGTTCAATCACAATATTTTTTTACTGCCATTTGTAGGTATTCTTTCATGTCAAATAACATTCATTTTTGTATTATAGTAGAGTTATCTGTACATTTTTCTCTTTCCTCCAAGATTGATCCTTGTTCACAAACTAAATCAGTAATTTCCTATTCTATCTGTAAATATCTCCTGTAAAGGTTAAAAAGAAAAATTAATCCAAATCTACCCAAAATTATAAAACTCGTGTACTCGGTCCACGAATTTACTACCCAACATAACTAATTTCCCACCACATTCTTTGCCAATAATTATTCCTACAACAATAATCGCCGAATAACAATCTACACTAAAAGCTAAATTTTTAAAATTATAAACAAAATAAACTATTTGATAAAAACGTCTACATATACAAATTTATTCATGCATGCAAAACAAAACTTACAATCTATGCATATTTATCATATAACTAGTGCATATTTATAAGATAATTAGAAATAAAAATGTATATACATACCTATATGGCGGCGGTGGGCAGCTGAACGGATATATTATGTTAGATTTAACAAAGAAAGAGTGATGAGATGGTCGGAAAATCGATGTCTATATACATACCTATATGACAGCGACAATGTCAACAAACGACGGACAATAGACAACAAAAAACGTTCAAGATGATCGGAGAATGAAGAGACGAAGAGATTTCCGACGGAGAGAGAGGAAATGGGCGACGATGAAGAGAGGGACGGCGGAGAGAAAAGAGAAATGGGTGAGAAAAGAAGGGGCCGATGGGGGTTAAAAAGGGGGAAACTTGTGGACCGGGTCCACGATTTTCGAAATCGTGGACCCTGTCCACAAGTCCGATCAAAGCTGCATGCATACAACATCGTCAGGTGGCAACATGGCAGTCTGTGTGGCAGCGGAACCGCAACCCTATTTTTGGTATTTGTTTCCCCCAATCCTATTTTTAGATTTATTTATTTAAAAACATTATTTAAAAAAAATCAAATATTTTAATTACTTTTATTTACTGTGTAATCGGTGGAGTCTTCATCGGCGCACCACCTCTCAAATAGAAGCCGACCCATGTGTTTGTCGGCTTCCATGCATCTCAAACCGCAGCCGAAATGACCGGTTTTTTTTTTTTTTGGATTTTCGGTTCTCACGTGCACTCCTAAGGTTAAGCAAACAGAAGGGGGGGAGGGGGGGCGAATTTAGAAAAATAAAACCCACAATATCAAATTAATAAAAAATAACATTTCAGTTTAAAGTTTCTAGACGGATTACTTTTCTGTTAGTCAACAAAAAGGACAAACTAATATAAATGACTAGACTTTTATTTTAAAAACTCAGGTTGATGTCGCTTTTGGGAAAGAATCAGATGGCTAGTAGTAATAAAGTAGCCCTCTTATTATTCTCTCTTTTTTTTTTTTTTAATGAAAAAAAAGATAATAACTGAATATTTTTTCAAGTATGGGAAAATGATAAAAATACTCTCTTATTAACTAAATAATTCTTATTTCGATAATTGTCCAATTAAAATTTACCATGTGAATTTTTTATTTTAAAAAAACGATTGAATTGTTTTTATTTTATTTTACTATATACAAGAGTAAATTACCTAATCATTGCCCTATTCGCTTTCAATGATTTGTTTACTAAAACTCTCTTTTGTCTCCTAAACCCTTAAAAATATGGTATCTTAGAATCATTAGTTTTATTATTATTCTCAATTATCTAAAATTGAAAAGATGTGTGGAGGTATATTATTATTTTTTGAGAAAGATAAAAGGAATTATTATATTATTTTGTAAGATAAATGACATAAAGGAGAATTGGGGTGAATAGGATATTCTATGCTTTTGTTGAAATGCGTGTAGTGTTTTCAGTATCTTTCCAACAAAAGGAAAAAACGAAGAAAGGGTATCTTTTGTGTCATATTGCATTGATAAAAGAGGGGAGAGTTAGAGGTTAGAACAGTAGCAGCGTAGAGTAAGAAACGCGAAAGGGGTCTGGAATCAATCAATCCATCGATCATCGTTGTTGTTGTTGTGGTTGTGGTGCCTCTTCTTCTTCATTTCTTCGGAAGCTATGGCCGCTGTCTCTGCAATCTTCATTTACCCAATCAAATCATGTCGCGGTATTTCAGTTCCCCAAGCACCTCTTACTCCTACTGGTAAATCGCCCCTTTCATTTCTCCCTTCCGATTATTATTCTATGCCCTGTGCTACAGGAAGAATTCCACAACTTCCTTCAAACTTGCTCCTTGATCTTTTTGATTCCCAGGATTTCGATGGGACCGTCAATGGTTGGTTGTGAACTATAAAGGAAGAGCATACACTCAGAGAGTGGAACCTAAGCTTGCTTTAGTCGAGGTAGAGCTGCCAACCGATGCATTCTTGGAGGACTGGAAGCCTTCTAAATCCTCATTTCTTGGTATACACTCTGAATTGTTTCTATTTGTGTTTCATAACTTTCTTGTTTTCATATCTTAATGCCTTCAAGTTAACCACTAATTCTGAAAACGTTCAGTATGGAATCACGCAGTTTCAACTCTCATTTTGCAGTCATAAAAGCACCTGGGATGGATGTCTTAAAGGTTCCCCTGTGTGAACCGCAGCAGAATGCAGATGGTGTCTCTTGCTGGGAATGGTCTGGCTCTGCAATGGATGAGGGAGATGGTCCATCAAAGTGGTTTTCAGATTATCTTGGAAAACCCAGTCGTTTGGTTCGCTTTAATGCAGGTCAGAAAATTCAATGTAGTAAATCTTGTTGGATGTTGGGGATGTTATTCAATTTCTTAGTGGCCGTTAAATAGAAGGAACGATTCAGTATATTAAAACAATTCATGGACCTGGTTTTGGTTCTAGTATAGTCGTCCTGTATAGTGTCTCACAAGCTCATAACCATTCAATTCTCAGACCAAATTTCTTTGTCGCTCTGTCTCCTGCAGCTTCACAAACAAGGAAAGTAGATCCCACATATGGTCCTGGACATCAAATCATGTTTTCTGATGAGTTCCCCTACACGTTGATATCTCAGGTTTAAAAACCATTGACGCAGTTGGAACTCCAATTATCACTATCTTTTTGGACGTGTTTCTAAGTCCAAGTTCTATTGCAGGGGTCTTTGGATGCCTTGAATAAAGTTCTCAAAGAACCCATATCAATTAACCGCTTTAGACCTAAGTATGGCCCGCCTTTTTTTTAGTTGTCCAAAGTTAATGCTATTTCTTTAGCTTTAGCTTTCTCCTTGAGGATGCAGCAATAATTAGCTGATATATGATCAATTTATTGGTTAAGTTTTTTTTTTTTTTTGTCCTTAAACTAGCATTCTCGTTGATGGCTGTGAACCATTCTCTGAGGATTTGTGGACTGAGATCGTAATAGACAAGTTCATATTTCAGGGGGTTAGGCTATGTGCCCGTTGCAAGGTATTGAATCGTCTCGTCAAAATATTATATTCGTTCTGGGACTTCTTTGTTAGTTTTCTATAACAAATTCCGAACTGTTTGATAAAAGCAGCGGTAAAAAGAAAGAAACTCTTGTCTATTATTTACTCGCCATACGTGTATTTAGTTTTGGGGTATTTTCTGCTTTAGCGTGTCCATGTACTCATATATTAGGCATCCAACAATGTGTTAAATTATAAAATATTAAATTTGTCATTACCTATTAACTTAAACTTTTGGGTCAACCGGTGATTTAAGATAGTGAATACATACATGAGAATGATAAGAAAGAAGTATCAGGATAAGAATGTTATGAGTAATATACTTTTGCACAAGGGAGAAGTGTGTGTGGGTCAGAAGGTATGTCTTATCAATATCATTGAGCTACTATTATAGACATGAGTTCTTACCGTAATTTTTTTTTTTTCTCTTTTTTACACTGGCAAAGCATCATGGATTGTTTTCACCTGTTTGTGTTTTGTACAAAATTGGCATCTGAAAAAGAATACTCTTTTGTCTTCAGATACCTTCAATAAACCAGGAGACTGGAGTTGCAGGACCCGAGCCGAATGAGACTCTAAAGAATGTGAGATCAGATACCGTCCTGCGTCCAAACCATAAACAGAAGGGAAAAGTAAGAACTGAAACTTAAACTAGGATATGTTTGTGTGTATATTCTTTTTGGGGAAAATGCTTCACAAAAAATGATTTTTTTCCACCTTTTCTTTGGTATGATTTGCCAGATTTTCTTTGGCCAGAATTTGGTTTGGAAGAACTTAGCAATTGCAGGGAAGGGAAAAATCATAAAAGTGGGAGATAAAGTCAAGATTGTGGGGAAGGTTTCCTCTGTAGCGGAAGCAGTAGTTTGAATACGTAAGATTACTAATTATTATACATAACATACATACAATAAGAGATTATATGGACATTATGATGATATGGGCTTTGTTTATATAATACCGTAGAAGCCAAAGGTGAAGCAAGTGAGATGGGGTATTAGTTGCTTGCTCAGCGTTTCCTGTGTGAGAAGTGACAATAATTAAATATAAATGTTATAAATGTATGAATAAAAAGGGGTATGATGAGTCCCCGTAGTGTATTACTGGGTTACATCTATCATATAGGATGAGGAAAGGATGCCATGTGGAATACAATGGATGCCTGGATTTTACAAAATGAAACTTTGATATTCACTGTCTGTGAAATACTGAAACGGAACAGGATCTTAGCACTATTTCAAATGCCATCAATTTAATTTCTTTCATACCACGGGAAAATATAATTACTACTTTTTTATTCATCTTAGTTTTCATTTCGTCCATATATTTTATAATATAATATTTTGTATTTTTTTCTAAATCTTGTGTGTGTGGGTGTGAGGGGAATTGAAGTATAATTAGTGGTGTAATATCTCTTCGAGTTATTTTGATATATACTCTTAGAAGTTCAAATCTTTATATTACCTTGTATTATTTTTTAAAAAAAGTTCATTTAAAAAACCATTTTCAAACCTTCTGAAAGTGTCGTTTTATAACAACAATGTAATTATCATTGTAACCTAGGCCAAATTTAACATATGTTCAAAAGATGGAGACTATTCTCCCAATAACAGAAGGAAAATATTTGAGTGTATCTCAAGATGTATTCTATTTGTGCATCCTCTTTCATCACTCACAATGAAAGAGAATTAAAATATTTAAAATAAATAAACAAAAAGAATTTGTCACGTGTCAAAAGATAATTAGTGTCTGAAATGTACTAAATATTTTTTTCCTTGACAAAATTTTATTTATGGACTTACTTTAACCTGAATTAATATTTTTCATGTGTGTGTAATTTTAGAAAATAAAAGAAAAATGGATGTGGGATGCTTATAAAGCAAAGCCAAGAATTTAGAGGTCTGACAAAATTGTTGAAAATTTTGCTATATTTATAAATATTTTGGTCGAAGCAGCGGTATATTCTTTCGTTGTTTTTAAATTGAAAGAAAATTTCGTTGTTTTTAAATTGAAAGAAAAGGAGGTTGCCACACCAGCGAGCTCAAGTTAAGGCTGATCAATTCAAATGGAGAGGGGAAAGGAAAAAAAAAAAAGAAAAAGAAAATCTAAAAGATGGAAACATCCGAGAAAGAGGCAGAAAAACAGGGAATCAATAAATGAAGCGCATATTTATTTATTAAATAATGAATAAAGCATATCTTGTAGTTGCAAGTCAGGAATTTCGGTTTTTGAAATCTTTATTACACAATCAGTTCAGTGCTTTTACGCATTGCCAACTTGATTTATATAAAATTGACATCAATATTTTATTTATATAGCGTCCTTTATAAGTGATGGATCTGAATTTTTTCTCCTTGTATTGTAATTTTTTTAAAAAAATTCAACTTTTTGGCTCCAACCATTGACAGAGAATTTGATTCCCTGAGAATTCGAAATATTTGGGCCGCTATTAAAAGTTTCTACTTTATTTTTCATCCTTCAAGAATTCTTTACCTCCCAAAGATACTCATCCTTTTCATTTCTTTTGCCTCTAAAATCTATTCCTTTCACTTTCATTTATGCGATTCATATTTTTATGCTATACGTTCTTTTTCTTTTTTCTTAGTGGACACTTTTAACTTTTTTGTCTTTTACCACCCTAATTGACTAAGTCTTGAGTATTAATACTTCTCTTTCTTTTTCTTTTTCTCGGTGGACAATAACTTTTTTGTCTTTACCACCTTAATTGACTCAAGTCTTAAGCAGTAATACTTCTTTTTCTTTTAAATACAATAATTATTAAGATTTTAACCTCGACTCAAATGACAGTATTTGTCAATTATTATGCTCCCTTTCAACAAGTATCAACACTTATGTTTTGTGAAGTTTTTTGGACATTTTTTAAAGAAAAAAAATACTTTTTTTAGTAGAAAAAATTATCTTAAATGGCAAAACTGCTGTAAATATTTACAACTAATAGCAAAATACATAGTCTATCTGTGATAGACCGTGATAGATCGTGATAGACTATTATTTGTGTCACAACTAATAGCAATAGACACATATAGTAGTCTATCGCAGATAAACAATGAAATTTTGCTATATTTGTAAATATTTTTATTCCTTTTGCTATATTTGAAAAGAACCCTTTCTATTATGAGTATTTTTATAAGCAATTTTGGAATAATTACTAATTGAATACTTCACCTAAAGTCAATATAACCATGGGTCCTCAACTGGTTAAGATACTATATTTTTTACTAAAAGGTCTTTATTCGACTCTCCACTCTACACTTACATATTGTTGAACTAAAAAAAAAGTTTCGCTTGAGTGTTTTTAGATGTTTAAAGTTATATCTATTACCTAACCATAAATACTATAAATATTGTTTTGAAGTATTTCTAATGGACTAAAATCAGTCTTCAATCTTATTTCTACTAGATGGCAACACAATGTGATTAAATGCTCAACTGATAACATGTTCCGAAAAAAATCCTCGACATTTTTTATTCACAATAAGAGGTAGCAAGTTTTTGCCCCTTACAATAAATTACTAAATTTCTTTTCAAATCACAGTTTCTTAAATTTCTTAAATTTTTTTTATATTATTATTTATTATTATCGGATATTTTAGGACAACTAAAACTTACCACTTCTTAAAGAAAGTACAAAGCTGAACTCATGTTGGCTATACATGGTCACATTATGATATCTTTGTTTATAGATATATATAAGCCAAACACTGCACACTATAATATTACCCACCGTTCATTCTTTTTACCAAAGTTAGCAAAAAGGATATTTTCAAGTCCTTCAAATTTTTAAAAAATAAATTGATAACAAGCTCATTGACATAAACTTTCATCCTAGAGGTGGAAGGGTCTAATCCCTCGACTCTAATTGTTGTTATACTAAAAAAAAAATGATAATAACCTTATAGAAAATGGATATTTCGTTTGAAATGAAAATGACATATTCTGTATGAACATGAAGATAGGAATATGTAAAAGTTTAGATGTGGGGTTGCTTGATGCGTTTGTGTTGTGTTGTAAATAAAGGAATTTAGTTAGAAACTTCAATACGTGTCTGACAATAAACCGATTAAATCCCTTTTGAAACACCTATATATTTATATGAATGGAAGGAGATGGTGAGACTGAGAAACCGATTAAGAGTTTTACATTGGTTCGAGCAGGAGAAAGAAACAAAACAAGCTTACAATCAATGGATGAACGAGTAGGACAAGCTGTGAGGAAAAAGAAACATCCGGCTCCAAGTGTACGTCTCTCTCTCTCTCTTTCTCCTTTTTCTTTTTTTTTTTTTTTTGGGTTTGAAATTCAAATGTTTAATCAGTGAATAACGGAAAGACATGTATATATGATATGATATGATATGATGGCAGGAGAAAGATGGATCGGAGAATGTAAAAATACAACCACGAGACCTGAAAATAGCATGGGGCTCCGATGACACTCAGTGGAAAATTGAGAAACCAAACGAAGAGTAAGGACCATGCTTTGCCTTGTAATTATGATGAATATATATATATATGAATGGCAGAATGGGGTATAGAATGAAATTGTAATGAATGAATTGAATGGTCGTGATTTGTAATTAGGGAAGGGAGCTATGCAGAAGCAATCAAAGTGACGTGGCTTGAAGTAAAAGCAACATATAAGGGGGCAAAAGCAGGGAGCAAATATAGGATTGGGTTCAATATAAGCCTAAATTCTGATGCGTTTGGGTGGGATAGCAGTCCAGTGTTCCTGATGGCTAAGGTTGGAGACTCAGGATCCTACACTTGGAAGAGGCTTTATATCAATACCAGGGACATCGGGCTGACGCCTATCGACTTCCCCAGCAATTTCGAGATCAACATTCCAATCTCAGCCGACGACACCACCCTGCGCTTTGGCCTTTATGAAATCTGGGGTGGCAGATGGAAGGGAGGCTTGCGCATTCATCATGCCTTTGTTAACAAAGTTTGACTTTCATCCTCCCTCCTCTCATCACATGCTTAATCACTCTCTTTCTCTATGTGCGACCACTGTTTTCTTTTTTCTTTCACTCTTTCAAACCATTACACTTATATGTTACCATCTAAATAATCCATACAATCTCATTTAAACTCCACCATTGGTTTTTGACATGCTAACTTCACTTAGATCAACAATCAAACTCTACTGTAAAGTTTATGCGGAAGGCACAATTAAATTAAATTACGCTTAAAAATGGAAGTTGATAAATAAGTAGCTTCCTGCTTCTGTGCCACTCAGATTAGCATATCTGACAAAATTCTTCCAATATGCGTTCAATAGTCCTCCTTGATGCAATCTTATTAATCTCAAATGCTCTAATTTCATCCGTGAGACCTGCATGCCAACCATGAAAAAATACGCATTTCAATGGCATGTCAAAAGCCGTAAATTATTCAACGGACTGACGCTAGAAGCTATCAGCTGCGCCACCTGTTGATATTATCCTGCAAATATTTTTCCAGGATGAAGAAGGAGAAGAAAAATTACCTGTTTGATGAAGAACTTTCAGGGGTAGTTGTGATTGGGAGGTATCAGTATTTAAAAAGACAAGAAGCTTCTGCATAAGCTCCAAAGAATCAGCAATGGCTAGGATCTCCCTCTAAATTACGCGATATGCACGGTGGACAGAAATAGGGGGGAAGAAGTAGCAACACAAAATCAGTTAGTAATGCAAGTTTCTCAAGACTGGGAACATAGAACAAAGCAAAGTTATCCTTGAATGTTGGTTCAAATATACAGCCATTCTAATGAAGGGAAAATTTTAGATTTGTTGAGTTAAAGATAGATAAAAAATAACTCCAAGAAAAAGGAGAAAATGGGAGATATGATAGAAGAAAGGCTGGGTCATGGTAACGGAGAAAGAAATAACGAGTTCTAACTTCTAGACACATGCATATAATAGAAAGACACTTAAACATTTCGATTATATTCTATTTCAATTTTGTAATTAAGCCATCATTTATGTTCAACCTACTCCATTCCATCTAATTCTGCCGTTACTCATCTCCCAAGTCAAAATAGAACGCGATTCCAACAATGTAATTGTAGAATTTTAGCACAGATAACTAGATTGAAGGTTATTAAAAATTAAACGATTAGATTGAAAGATTGGCAGAAGGCTTATCTATTTCAACCTTGAAGTTTTTCCGTGCATCATAATATCCAGAAACAATCACAAGAAGCTGAAGTTTCTCTACACCTGAAAAAGAAAACATTGTTTGAACGATGTTAATAAGTCAACATCTAGAAAGATGTCAGGCGGATTTCCAAAAGGAGCTGAAAATATTACACTTGAAAGAAGTGAAAGAAAGTTATTGCAACCTAAGGTTTATTTATGCATTGGATGCAAAGAGATCACGAGTGTCTGATGTGATGGGAACTAACACCAGTGTTTTCTATTCCTTACATGGTACAATTTATATAACCCTGGCTTGCTAATAAATTCGAGGAGGCCAACGTCTCACTCTATCCACCTCACTATTACATTACATCATTACTACTTTATATATCTATCTATATATATCTATATATATCGCAGTATTTGCTGCAATCAGAAAAAAAAGGGAAGTCCCGGCAGGACCCTTGTTCACCGTATCTTCACAAACCAAGAACTACGAGATCGCCCCTTTCATTATGGGGTGATGGAGGGATCGTACCATTCGAGCCTTTTTTTTTTCATGCTTTTCCATCACATTCCTTGCTGCTGAATTAATCACCCATGTGTGACCTGAACCGTGGTGGCTTGCACAATGGAAAGAGCCACTTGTTTATTTCTCTATTAAATCAAATTAGCCAAAGATGTGCGTTTGTGAGCCCATGCGAAAGTTTCAATCAATTCTTGCCATTGAGAGTTCAAATTAATTCCCATTTATCTACTTCTATCAATGTAGGGCAAAAAGAAACGTATTTTTTCATTCTATCGTATATATATATGTGTGTGTGTGCTCAAAAGGTACAATAACCTTCAAGAGGATAGAGAAATTGCGAAAAAAAACAAAAAAAAACAAAAAAAATACTATTGAGATACAAAGAAGAAGACATCAAAAAATAAACTCTTAAAACCTAACATATACATTTTCCTTGATGCCTCTTCTAAAGTACATTCACTATTGGAGGGCTAACAATCTCCAACATAATAAAAGAGAACATGTTCAACGTATGTGTTAAAGCAGACAAAACAACACTATTCTAGTTAATCCTGTTTTGCCCTTTTTAAGGCTCTCAGGCTTTTTCTAGTCTTCATCTAATAAACGTGGCTCATGTATCTTAGGGCCTAAGGTGCTTGATTCCTTCAAGTAGCTTAGGGCCATGGGGTCTCTACAGAATGATGTCAACTTGTCAAGTTCTCCACAAAAAAGTTTGATTTTCATTGGGTGCTTAGTGAACCTAGCACACCAACCCAAGGAGAAGAGAAGGATTTTTTTAGCTGACTTCGTTGATGATCATGAAAACCTAGGTTTACTCACAAGCATGAATTTGGATTCTCCATCCTATTTTGGGAAGATAGATGTCTGAACAGTGAATGTCTCCAATCAAAATTCCAGAAGCTGTACTATCTCTCAAACTGAAAAAGAAGCATATTTAATCAAGGTTGGAGACCCTTGGAGAAAATTTGGGATCCAAACTTATCTCAAAGAGGAAGGAATTGAGGAATAGGCATCTTTTGTCACATTTGTTAACAGAAGTATTTCTCTAGACAGCTAAGGATGTTTAATATGGATGATGAAGCCATCGGGCTCCTTCATGCTACATTCCCTCTATTATGATTTTATCAGTCACAATATGGGAGTTGACAAGCCCAAATATCCAAGGAGGTCATGGAGGCATCAATATACAAGGAGATTTTTCCTCATGATCTGCAACGTTGCAAGATTTGCTATGTTCCTGGAAGTAGGATGTCATAAAGGAGAAATAGACCATCCTTGTTTACAAGCAACCTTCAAATAGCTCTCTCAAGTGATATGAAGTCCTTACTAAAGACCTTTTTGATTGATCACCCATTCAAGAGGGAAAAGAATCTTCTATAATTCCAATATTAGAGCCTTCTTTTGGTTAAAATGGCTTGAAAGAAGAAACAGCATATTCAACAACTTCACCACTACTTTTGCAAAGACTCTACGTTTGTCATGGTTCTTTCCTGGGGTAAATTTTACTCCTTTCACTTATTAGTCTCAGTGATTTAAAAGAAAATTGCAGAGCATTTTTTAACTTTCTTTAATAAGACTTCTTGTATAGAGTTATGAAATATTTGTTTTCTAAAAGGGAAAAAAATAGACAATGTCCATGAAAATAGAATGGTTAGAAAAGTTGTGATTGTATGATGTATCTATGAACGAATGCCATTTGTCTTGATGTTCTTTAAAGTAAAAGAGGAGAGAATAGAGGAAAGAGAAACCCGTTCTAGAATTTCATCGTCCAAAAAGTTCCTTCAAATTTCAATCTCCGAGATCCCAAGTGTGAGAAGCAGATTTCAAGTGTCTTGAACAGAAAGATTTTCTATTGGCCAAAGCATAAATATTCAACAAGGTCGATGCAAGAGAAACCTCGCCAATCCCAAACATTATCACAAAAACTAGTGGTAGCTTCCATTCCAACTGATCTTGATTCTTCTGGAGATAAGATCCTTCAGCTTGTAGATGACTTTCCGAGGTTCCTTTAATGAGTGAACAGGAGGGTCCTGGTAGCAAAGTGGTAAGTAAACTTGGCAACTAGATAAAGGCTGTAGGTCCTACTTGGATGGGAGGTATAGGGAACGGAGATTTGAGGAAAAAACATCTAGCCATCCTATCAAAATGGTTCTGGGAATTTTCTTGGAAGTCCAGTATCAATATCAAATAAGGGCTAGAGGAACAAAGATAGCAAAGCAGTTTTTTTTTTCTTAAAGGTGCCTGCAGCCCTTGATAAATATATGTATGTCCAACATACATTGGATACCTACCACTTGTTAAATTTTGAATCTACAGCACTTAAAAGATATAATATCACTTAAAATTATTCTGGAACTCTCTTGATAGGCGTTAATGTTAAGGCATGCAACATAACAAATACGCAAGTCCTTTACTTTCAACTATTGTATATCTCTTGCCTTCTTTTGTTTACTGCGCCCATGTCATGTGTCCCATCCATTCTAGGTTATGAAGGGTAGTTTTATCCTTGGTAAATAGGAATTTTGAACTTTAGGGTTTTCTATTTTCCCTGAATCTTAATAAAACTTCTCTTTATCATTATGCTTCAAACCAGAAAAAGACACAAAAATAGGTGTAATGATGAAATCTTATTCAAATTTCAAATACTTACGTAGAAAGTTTCTTATGTCTTGAGTTGAGTTAACTTCCAGTGAAAGAAATTGAGCAATTGATATTCCAATGGAACTCATCCCAAGATCTAGCTTCGTCAGTCTCTTTCCAGAATTGTCCAAAGATCCTGGATTAAAAGTTCCAGGGAAAAATAAAAAATCTATGAATCAGAAAGGTACCTTTTAACTTGAATTGAAGCATCAAGACAGGTCACTGTGCAGATTAAAGGATCAACACTTATAGCAAATTATTAATACTAAAAACATGAAATTTAACACTGAATAACAGACTTACAAAATAGTTCCATAAAAGTAGACATGAAAGATTTGCATAAACTGGTCGCTGATACAGAAGCAAATTGTTGGTTTAACAATAGTCTTTAAATTTATTTATTCTTCAAGTCTCCAGACTCCAAATATCATTGTAACAAGGAAGGTACGTGATTTTTTCACTGAATATAATGAAATTGTATGGTCTTCACTACTCTAGTAACTGGGGTCAAAATAGGATCGGGTTTGGCACAGAGGGGAATGCCCAAAGCATGTTGCAGAGGCAAGACTCTAGTTTTAGTCATTAATGGCCTCTTTGCCAATTGAGGAAGGTGAGGATATGCGAATCTTTGCCCAATAGTTCCCTTTGATGTCTTCCTCGTGGATCAAAAGTAGGAGATACAGTTTGAATTTTCCCACTACTAGATCCTAAGGCCCCATATAATTTCTGGCCCTAATTAGATATTATGAAAAGAAAAATAGTTCACTCCCAAGTACTCGTCAGCTAATCTTTAATGCTAGTTTTGTGTCGAGAGAATATGACAGATAGGAAAACTATAACCTAAGAGGGCGTGGTCCCTTCTGCGGAAAAGGAAAAATGAATTCCATGAAATTTAAAATTTTCATCAAAATTTGAAGAGAGTGAATGACATTGGAGGACCTAAGTAAATATACAAGACGGTGACAAACCAAAAGTCAAGTCCCTACCTTTTGTCCACTTCTTGAAATCCTTGAGCACTATATCAATTACCCCATGGTTGGATACATTATACATCTTGTATTTCACTGTGGATACAAAAAAATAAAAATCCCTAGATGATATTAGAAGAACAAGCATGAGAAACAAGTAATAATAATTTGGTATTTGAACCATAAAGATTGGAAAGAACAGAACATAGACATACATATCTGATAAAAACCATTGCATCCAAATCGACCAGCACCGTTGATCAACAATGTAGCCATGTACTTATCTTTGAACGTACAATTTGGACTAGTTAGGTTTCCTGAATCTAGTAGAATTCCAGCAAGCTGCGAGGAAAAGAAAACACACCAAAAGAGTTAGGTTTTAAAAAAGGAAAACAAGAAACCTACAGAACTAGGAAAATGATCAAATCTGAAGCTAACATTAAGTATATCAAGCAGGGAAACTTTAAAGGAAGAAAGATGTCTAACCATGTTATCTTCTAAAGTTGAAGCTAAGTAATAAATAAATTTGAAAATTGTTGGAAGTTTTTCAAATTCTGCATAATGTTTTATGCTTCACGATCATACAAACATTTAGGGGGGGCAGATCTAAGACACCATCTATTAAATGGGAATGGGAATAAAGAAGAATGCAAAATTGTCTGAATGGAAATGAAATGTCAAATATTGTATATAACAAGTTTATTTTGGAATTGGAATTAGAGTGGAGAAGACAACAAATGTTATCGTTTACTAATGCTTCAAGTGTATATCAAATGCAATTCATCTGGGACCACACAAAGAAAGCAGAAAAAAAAAAAAAAAATTATGGGACTTGCTAAAATGGGAATGGAAAAGACACTGTTTTCCTTCCAAGAGGAATGAATCAACGAGAATGGTTAGAAATTTTGGCGGGTCCTGGGAATTATTTCCACTCCTTAATTACTTTAGTAATCAATGTGAAACGGAACATGAGAGCATGATTTTCACTCTCCAATTCCTGTTTCATATACGGAAATAAAATGTGTGCCCAAATGTATGAACTTCCATAATAGCAGAGATTGTATGATAACACCATGAGAAGACGAATATTTAAAAGTTGAGGTTGAGGTAAGTGTAAAATGCATGCGGAACCAGCCAGGGGGATCAGCTTTGTATCTAATGTTGATGGGCATTGTACATTGAAGAAAACAGCTCTCCGCAAAATTTTCCATCCAGCCCTTCAAAGTTATATGCATGGATGAAGTCAAAAGTAGTTGACACAAGTAATAAGTACCAAAAGTCTACTGAATCTTTTCCCGGCCAGAATCTCAGGTGAACTTTGAGCAAACTTCTCGGCAATTAGAGTACAGCATGAACAGTCCTGTTTTACAAAGTAGTCTCAGTCAAGAAATACAGAAAACCATAATTTCAGAAGACAGTGTACTAGGCCAGTTTTCACCAAAGGAATCAAACGAACTCATACAATTGAAAGATATTTGAACGCTAATTTTTTCTTGAGAAAAAAATGACACAAATTACAGCTGGCTTATATATTTAAACTGACAAATTCTACTGAATATGAGAAGGAAGACCTCATAGGATTCCTCTTAAGAGCATCAAGTCATATTTCCTACTGTTAGAAGTTGGTACTGTAGTCAACTTTTTCCCTTGCTTTCTAATAATATTTTTATTGATTGGGACTGTTGAAAACAATTACGATAATTGAATTTGCAGCTATAATTGAAGGACACGACCATTTAATTTTTGTAATTTCATTCATATAAATTTCACCTAATATTTTATTGACATTTATGTATGATATTAAAACTATTTTCTAACAATAAGCCATCTTTAAGAGCAACATTACAACTTTTGTCCAAGTGCATAACATCTCATCTTCTCGACTTCTCCAGGAACAAATTGGAAGGTTTCTATGCAACTTCCTTAATATGGGTTGAGAGTCATCTCCCCTATTTGGTATTTTTCTGTTTTCAGTTAAAGCATTTCATCTAGGAAAATGTATGGCATAACCATAATCAAATCAAGAGGAACCTAAACATACAGTCTTTCTTAATTTCAATTATTTATTATATATTATTATCTCTCTTTCTCTTTTTTTTTTTTTTTTTTTTTTTTTTTTACTTCATTAACTAGGCTACACTCCCCTGAAAAAGGTCAATATGGACACAAGAAACTATATGGCATGAATGCAATTGTGCTGACTGACATATTATCTTGAACTAAACAAGGATATAGACACCAAAAATAGGTTAAATTTGAACTCTACATATACCATTTTTTTTTATCTTGCAAGCAAGAGCCAGAGCCAGCTAAAAACAAATTAAAAATAAAGTCTTTCTTGTCTCCCTCACTAACATCCTTCCAATCTCTCTCATCTTGCTAAGACTTTTAGAATTCCTCTCTCATGACACTAATTCACTTGCATTATTACCTTTCAACGCCTTCATGTATCCGTGTGTATGTTCTTTTCTTCTCTATATTTTTTTGAGTGACATGACATGTCCGAACATATCTTGCGTTCGATGACTTGATAACTTTAGGTAGAAATATGAGGGAGGAAAAAAAACTTCATAAAACTATACAAATGCCAAACCTGTTGGATTGTAATATTATCGACCCAAGGATATATAGATTCATTCTGAAAGACAAAAGGAAAATATATGAATGGTTAGTCTTTCATGATCTCAAAATGTTTGGAAGTAGCTAAATTCCTTTAATTCTAACCGAAAGAAATTATTCTATGCACCTTATTGCAGTTAAAGATTTCAACAACTGCCTCTTTTAACGCTTGCTGTTGTAAGATAGAGAAAAAAAGTGGTCATTTCATAAGTATTGGTAAACGAGGACCAGGTTTTTCCACAAACAATGTTGTCAAACCGTTGCCAAATGGAGCTTACCTCTTGTTTAGCAGGAAGCTTGGAGCTGTTTAGTAGAACTACCTTAAGACTTCCAAATAATTCGTAATATGATAGGTCGATCTGGGAAAATATTTTGTAGTTCATATTAAAATGAGTGACATTTCTGAACCGAAGCTCAAAGAACATATCTATTAGCATATTGTTTTACCACTGGTTACCTCTGTCATGCTTACGTACAGCATGAGCTTATTCATTTAAACCCATATTGGATGGCCATAGAGCTTACAATATGTTATGTAAAGATCGATTGAAACTGGATTTCACATTCCAAAGAAAAAAATATAAAAAATAATAATAATAATTTACACATCTGGTATTACCAAATCATGCATTCCAAAGAAAAATTAATTCCTAACCCAAATTTCTGCACATTACATCTGAATGTGATGTAGTCTTTCAAATAAACGTTTCAAATAAATGTGATAGGCTCAATTATCTCTATGTATGGACAATTGAATTATTGTAAAATGAGCTCCGTCTCATTTCATTTCATCAATGAAAGAGATTGTTTCCTTTTAAAAAATAAATAAATAAATAAATAAACGTTTTTATTCTCAAGAATAGAAAACATTTTTTAATTAAAAAGCATTTAATTAATTACCTTTTAAAATTGTCTTTAAAATCATCTTTTGTAGTAGATTCATTAAACAGATATAAGTCATACAGGTAAAATTGACATCAATTTAAAGGGTAATTTTGAAATAATTTTAAAGTTCAAGGATATATTGAAAATTTTCAAACTTGGGGACAAAATTGAAAAGACACATATTAAGTTGGGGGCAAGAGGTATAACTTACACCTTTCTCGAAGTATCATTTTGTTTGACACAACAAACAATATCCTTCATTGTAGAGTATCATAAATAAATAGCATTAAAAATAAATGAAAATCAGAGAAGAAGGATTGCAAAGGATTAGACCTCATCTACAAAAATCAAAGATGATGTATCAATCTGACAGGAGCCAAGCAGCCATTTAAGTTCAGAATGAGAGTTTAGATCCGTTCTCTTCATGTTGATAACAGGTACAGTGCAAAACTCATCATATTTGTGTGTCTCATTCAAGTAGAAAGCATACATGATGGTAGAAACAACTGATCCAACATCTGCATGAAGCCAGAAAATAAGTTAGATCTATATGAGGTTCTACTAGAAATCTATTTGAGTTTTTGAAATAAACAAATAGAAAATTCAGGAAAGCAATTGGGATTTTCAACATTATTTTGCAAGTGTAACGAGCTTTTTTAGAGATGAATCAAAAAACAAATATCATGCTTTACATATGAAATTGTATTGATCGTTGTGTTCATCAGTATAATCCTCAATTAGCCATTTGTATGGTCTCAGGTACAACAGACCAAAAGGAAAATTGGTGTACTGTATCTCATACATGCAAAGAAATTGGGGTATCTAGCATAGCTAAAGTCTTCGGCAGACAGATTAAGAGAAGCTCTCGAAGTTAGATGTAGAAAGAAATGGCAGTACCTACAGAAAGAGAGGCAAGTCTAGAATTTGATTTTGTTTTAACTTAGCAATCTCAATATTAATCCAATTTCCCATTTTCCGGAGTTAATTTTTACATCTCATTTGTACCTTCTATATTTAAAGTTCTTATATTAAATTAGCCAAAAGAAATTTATATGAAAGTTAATTTCTATTTCCGGTCTGGACATGACATAAACAGAACTCAAGTTTCCTTTCAATTTATACTGAACTAAAACACAGATCTAAAGAGTAGGTTTATGTTCTTAAGCAATTTGCTTATGAAGCGTTCACTAGCTTTTGAGGGTGCACAGTAATGTTTTTATTTTCAACAAATTAATCAACCAAACAGTTTGAAACCATCAAAATCATAATCAAGTTAAATCTCGGAGCATCATTGACAAACCTCTAGTTGAATAGTTTCAAAGTCACCATAATACCATAAAGGTAGACCAATATTATCACATTAAAAAAAGAACGCACACTAAACTTTAGATGAATTAACACTAGAAAGAACATTAGCACGTATCATTAAAATATATCATAGACACTAGGAGATCTACAAAGAACAGTGAAATAAGAGTCAGCCAAAAGTTTCACCTGAAACATCTTTTCCTATCACAACATGCAGAAATCTTCCAGGGACCCCTGCATTGACATCATCCCTTTTGGATTTCAGATAATCGTTGAGCTGTTCAATGCTTTCACATGATTCAGAAACTTCCATCACTGGCGACCACCCATTGTAAAATGAAGCTGCTGACTGAGGAAGTGAGATGCCATAGAAGTCATCTTTCCTTTTCTTCACACTAAAAGACTTTTCAATCCAGGGCCTAACGGGGTTGCCTGGAGTCTGATATTCATGGAAGGTCCCAAGCTCACGTTTCTTTGTTCTATTATCAAGATCTTCCAAATCAGAGTTCAAATTTGACAAAATAGATCGGAAAGCAAATGGTGATGTCTTGCCACCCTTTAACCACCTTCCAGATGATGATCTTTCAAAGGGTTCAAAAATAATATCCAAGCCTGAATCATCTATTTGGGGTTCTATATCATTGTTGATAGTTTTTGAATCCGGTTTTCTATTTCTAATATTGACGTCACCATAATCTGATGTAGGCTGAAAAGCATTCTGGCCGTTTATACTATCTTGGGAGCCGGAGCTAGAAGTAAAATCATGGCCCTCTACCGGAAAATCAAAATGTGGTTTATCTTTGTTACCAATATATAGCTCCTGCAAATAAACGTAAACCCATTTCGTATAAATTTTGTTTTCCAATTAAAGAGATGGTGCCGGTAGTCATAGTGTTATGATATTGAAAATCGGTTATAGCACTAATTTCAACTGTAGTTTGAGTTCCATAAAATTAGGGATGAGCTGATGAATAGTACAAGTAACGTACATCAAGATAGTCATCAACATCATCATCCCCAACTTTTAATCATAAGAAAAGTAAACTAGTGAACTTTTATCCTGTTCTATCTGCAAATAAGATGGTACGAGAAAAGAAAACGGATACTTCATAGTTGTGAAACTAAAAATTAAGCATGGTTAAGGACTTTAGAGAATAAGATTTTAGCAGAACAAGAGTGAGAAGTAATAGAGCATAGGAATCACTCAGATAACGAAGTCTTAGTCGACGGGGATTTGTGGTTGATTCTCATATGACTGCCCTTAAATTAATGTTTTCATACATGACCGTCTATATTTGTGGAAGTCTGTCGACAATCAACGAGCATTTTAACGTCCCTTAAAAACAATATTCATCTAATGGATATGCAGACAGATTCCTTTAAACAAATGATGAATCAGAGTATGTAGAAAAGAAAAAAGAAAAACAGATGAAGGGAAGTATCGAAATCAAAGAACGGAGAAGAGATGAGGAAAGTGCGACCTGAAGACGAGGTGGATTTGGTTTGGGAGTCACCATACTGAATTATTTTGAACGTCAGAGGCGAAGAGAAGAGAAGAGAAAGCAAGCGAAGAGAAGAGAAGAGAAAGCAATAGAGGAAAATAATTACAGAAATAATAAGAATGTGAAACAACGACAAAGCGGAAGAAAAACACAAAGCTGAATATTGTGAAATCCGCCATTGGAAGTATCCTATTATCAGCTTCTCTTCTTGTTACTTCTGTGCTGTGCCGTGCCTCGACTGTGTCAGGTGCTGACGCCCAACCTCAAAGCCTTGCCGTGCGCGCTAAAACTAAAACTACTTTTTCTTTTTCCTTCGGTGACCAGTTTTTTTCTTATTTTAAAAAATTAGAAACATTTGAAAAAAAAAAAAAAAAATTAAATTTAGAGTGTCACACTCCCTCCAGATTCTCTTCTACTCCAAGAGTGAATGCGAACCTGCATACACCTATTTACTACGATAACTATAACATTAATCAACTACAGATCATTTATACTTAACTATATGTCATATAACCTCATAAGATAACAAAACTCATCAAGATAAGTGTTCTTTATATACACTACAAAATCAAATCCCACTACACCCAAGGAACGTGTATGACAAATGAACATGTACATAAACTGTGTATTTACAACTATCCCAGAGGACTGATCTAAAGTAGGCACAGACGAGAATCTTCAGTAGGCTAGGCGTCCCGAACACGCTCACTACCTGAAACAAGCAAACAAACAAAAAAAAAAACGTGTGAGCCTAAAGCCCAGTGAATGACGGAATTTATCTAATTACTATTAAACTACTTGAGTTAACATGGATCATCAATACCACCACATATTTATATAAATAGAAATTCCTAAGTTAACTCATGCCATAGAACAATAGTGGTACAATTATCCCTTCCTAGCTGTGGCAGAGCGAAGCTCAACACACTCAACCTCGTGTACCAATTCTCATCACTCTCATATTCAAATGCTTCCACACTCTGTCCCTCGGTATTTCAATCCCTCAAGTGCCTTCACGTATTGTCCCTCAGCACTGAGTTTTACTGTGTCGGAGTTCCCATGTGCCTTCACATGTGATCCCTCAACACTGGGTTCCCTACCAATCCACTGCTCAAATGCCTTCACTTGTGATCCCTCAACACTTGGCTATCATATATTAGATTTCCATATGCCTTCACATAAGGTCCTTAAGCATTGGAATCCATTTCAACCAACTACTCAAGTGCCTTCACACATGGTCCCTCAGCACGAAATATCATATAACATTCTTTAAACCTTACAGCACAACACAAATATTCAATAACTACACCATATGATAGTTTCACTCACCCAATACTAATAAAACATGCTAAGAGTATTCATTATATTAAACAGCAAATCACTCACTACTTGTCCTGGCCCTGAGCGGATTATATGCCTTCCCGAGCTCTTCTTGGCCTGTAAATACACATTTCTCACGTTAAGTTTTCCTTGAACTTCCTTTTCGTGATCATTAAGTATGCATATTTAGACTCTATTCTCGCTCCATTACCAAGACTCTCCTTTTTCCCAAAATATTCTTAATTAGCACTACTTTATGTCCCTAGCGAGATTACCGGCGAAAACACACAACAGAACACTGCACCAGTGAGACCGAAATGAACGAGACTAGCGAGATTACCTGAGGAGTGACACCCAGCGAGACTTCAGCGAGAGTTGTGAGACGCAAAGCCCTTTGCGTTACCAGCGACACTCGTTTCGCTGCCCACTCTCCAGCTCTTTTAGCGATACCACTGTCTTAGCGACACCTGATGGTCACTGCTTTCTTCTCTCCCTTCTAACTCTTTCTTTAACCTGCTAAACATCGCATTCTAGCCAAATTTAGAACTTCCTCTCTTCTACAAATTTGTAAAGAAGTGAGCTTTCTAACTTACCTCAAAATTTCAAACCATAACTCTTCTTCGTTTGAGAACTATTCTCAAATAACTCCGGTTGCTTTGAATCATCTAGTAGTTCAACTTCGATTACTTTCTCCTAGAATTTAACATATTCTTGCTCAAATTCAGCTTAAACATACTTCATAGAAGTTGCTAATAATTGAGTTAATTTACTAGCCTTAAAATTTCAGCCCTAGCTTCAACTTCCTCAGCTCACTCTTCTTCAAATACTGAATGATGTCCAGATTTATCGACAACAATCAAGCTTCTGGTTCCAGCTTCAATTTCACCATGGAAATAATTTGGATTCTACTTAAATTCGATATAAACACCTTCTTCCACCTCTCCTCGTTGTTCGTCTGCGAAATGGGATCAATCTGAGTTCGAAAATATGTCTAAAGTGTTTAATTATTCGGTGCACTCACTTATATATAAATATAGACCATCGACTCACCAGCACTGCCATCACCTTCCTACTTAGGTTAGCCAACGCAAACCTTCCGCGCATGGCTCCTGTAAGCCCCGTACCTAATTTTGTGAGAACGCAAGGTAAGAAGGGGGCTAAGAGATGGATGATTGGATAAGAGTAGTTGGCTGGCTTGCATTTGGGGTGGAAAAATGACTAAGTATCAGCTATGCGTTGATGGCAATATGTTGTGATGGAAACAGTTTTGGTATAAACGTAAAGGTGAGGGAAGACTATTATGCGCTGAAGCCGCGACGCGTTGAGGACATAAGGCGTGGAGAATCACCTTGTACCGAAGATTATCATGCGGCAAATGCAATGAAGGCAGTGTGTCGTTGGAAGTAATGGCCACGAGGAATTGGGAGCTGATTTGCGATGAGCCTATTATGCGGTGAACGCTACCATGCGTCGAAGGTGGGTATGCGTTGGACAAAGAGGGTTGGCCGAGAGAAAGTAATGCGTTTGCTAACCATTTTGGCGGGAGAATTTTGAAAAGAAACATCATCAGAGGCTGTGTGCGTTGCTGAAGCTGAACATAGAAGGTATGCGTTGAACAGATTATAGTAAAGTGTTGAAATGGAGAATAAGTCAATGGTATATATATAAGTGGATTGAGAATTTAATTGTTCTGATTGCATTTCAGAGCTCGAGTTGGGTCCATACTAAGGTGAAATCGGAAAGAGGTAGAAGAAGATGTTCATGCTGATTTGAGGTGGAAATCTCATCATAACCGTGGAAGGAACTTGAGTTTGGCAGAGGATTCAGCTGGTGTTACTCCCTCAGAGTGATGCTCGGTTTTGGAGGAAGAACAAATTGAAGAGACGGTGGTTAGGGCTGAAACTTTGAGGTTAGTAAGTTAACTCGATTTTTAGCAAGTTTCATGAAAGATGCTTGAGCTGAAATTGTTTAATTGTGTGTCAAACTCAGGAAGAAGAGATTAGAGTTGAATTGTCGAACGATTAGGGATAACTCGAAGTTGTTGAAGGATATATCCTAAACGGAGAGGATATTCTTCATGAAATTTGGAGGTAAGGTGAAGGACCGGTACCTTAACAAGTTTGTAGAAGGAAGAAAGTACTGAAATTGACCGAAATGAAATGTTTAGCAGGTTGAAGAAGGAAGAAGAAAGGAAGAAGAAAACGGTTCTGCTGCAACGGTAGTATCGCTGAGAGAGCGAGAGACAGGGCAGCGAAGCAAGTATCACTGCAACGCAAGATAGGCTTTGCGTCTCACGATTCTCGCTAGAGTATCGCTGAGTGTCGCTCCTCAAGGTAGTCTCGCTGGTTTCATTCAACACAGTGTCGCTAGTACAGTAGTGTGTGATGAGTAACGCTGGCAGCTTATAATTTTCTAAAGAGTAACGCTATTATTGTGTGTTAAAGAAAAAGGGAGATTATGGAAACTAAACATGAGGAATATGTGTTTTCAGGCCAGGAAGAGCTCGGGGAGGCTTATAATCCACTTAGAGCCGAGACCAATCGTGAGTGACTATTTGTTATATCTTGTGATATATTTAGTATGCTTATTGATGAGGAAATGTAATTCATAGTAGTATTCCTTATGAATGTGATGTGTTAGTAATTTAAAAGGGTACTAATGCTAATGTCTAAATATAATATTGGTTGAGGGACCTTATGGTGAAAGCTTATATGTGGGAAAGCGTGAAGTTAAGTGCTGAGGGACTTTGTGAAGGCACTTGAATAACTATAATAAATGGATTACAATGCTCAGGGACTATGAGTGAAGGCATGAAGTAATCCATCACACACCAGCTCGTGCTGAGGGATCATGAGTGAAGGCACTTGAGCTAAGATAGAATTGGTTACCAATGCTGAGGGACTTCATGTGAAGGCACATGGTAATGTAAACACAATTGAATAAGTGCTGAGGGACGGAAAGTGAAGGCACTAAATAGTTGCAAGTCTGTGAGACATGAGAACTTGATAGTTATATGTGTGATTTGGAAAGAGAATCTTAGTAATTCTATGGGATGTGATACGTAATGGTTACTAATACACAAACTGGCGAATAGTTTAGTGGATTTAGTCACTCACTGAGCTTTCTGCTCATTCAGTTTGTTGTTGTTTATTGTTTCAGGTAGCGAACATGTCCGGGACGCCTAGCCTACAGAAGAATCTCGTCTGGGCCTATCTGGAAGTGAACCTCTGGGATAGTTGTAAATATTTAGACTGTACATATATCTTGTAATATGCATACTTCTTAGAGGAGAAGGGGGATGTGTGGTACCTTATATGTATATATGCAGAAATGCTTATGGAGAGGTTGCATGTTTTCCTATTATGTCAATGGAAATGTTGTTTTGAATTGTGATTTATATGGTATCCATCCTATAGAGTTTTTATGTAGGGGAAACAGTATCATGCTCAATCCTAGGTATAGAGTGTATCTGGGATGGGGTGTGACAACTTCAGCAACACATAGCCTCAACTTATTGTGCTACTAATTGCCCAACGCCCCATCGCCGGATAGCCGACTAACGCATGGTCCTCTCGGCCACTCTTCTATGCACCAACGTATACCAACCTTCAACGCGTAGTGGCCTTTAACGCATAGTGACCTTCCTTCACATTTGCATCCATGTCGAGCTACCTTCTTCAACGCATAACTACCAGTGGTCTCGTCAAGCCTCAGACATACTCTCAACGCATAGCCCCACCAACGCATGGCCAACACTTAGCCACTTTTGCTCCCACACAACTCGGCCAACTTTCTCTACTCAATGCCCGTCTCATAGTCTCTTCTTAACTTGCCATCTCCCAATGTCAGGTACGGGGCTTACACAAAATATTAGCAATTTTTTTAAAATTACAAATATGGCAAAGTCACCAACAATATGATCCTAATAGTTTATCATTGATAGATTTTGCTATATTTGTAATTTTTCTAAAAGGTTGTTATATAATTAGTTATTATCCCTAAAAATGTTGCTCATTACAATTTTCCTAAAAATTATGTCTATAAATACATTTTACATCTCTTAATTTCCTTGTTTTGTTATCTATTTTTTACTATGTTTTAAAAAACCAACATAAGGTTCAAAAACTATATAAAAAAAATATTAATTTTTTCAAACATGTTTTTTATTTTGAAATTTAGCTTAAATGTAACTCTTTATAAGGTTCAAAAACTATATAAAAAATATTAATTTTTTCAAACATGTTTTTTATTTTGAAATTTAGCTTAAATGTAACTCTTTCCCGAAAAATATGAAAATCGTTGTTAAAATTTGAAAATTAAAAACAATTTTCAAAAATCGAATGATGACTTGTTCAATCAATTTAAGTCTTTTCTCTTTTTAGTACACAGTTATCCCTTTTTCTCTCAATTTCTGCCTTATTCCACGCCATTTACTCTCTTCATTTATATTTTTCAACCGCTCATTTTAATTTTCATATCACTATTATTTTTCTCTTTTGTTTTTCTTTATGTGATACTATAGTCTACAACTGCTATAAAGCTTCAAATAAATATTCCTTTTATGATTTGTAATATTTTCCCCTATTCCAAACTAATTTTCCTTTCTTAATAGAGTATTGATTAAATTTAACTATTGTTAGCATATTTTTTAGGAGTGTTTTCGAATATTAAAAAATAAATCAAAATATTTAGTAAAATTTTGATACACGGTGATAAACTACTATGATAACTTATCTGTGTCATGATAAATATTTTAACGTAGTCTATCACAAATAAATTCTGAATTTTTGCTATTTTTTATAAATATTTTTAACAATTTTATTATTTAAATTAATTTTCTTATTTTCAAACTAGGGAAGTATATTAATTACAATTTATACGCTCGAAAATCGAAATATCACGCATAAATCAAAAGTAGAGAAAGAAAGCCGTATGATATCAGCATTTATTTTGATTTGGAGTAAAAAGATGGGACGAAGTTTTCTTGCAGAAAAACAAAGGATGAATTGGAGCGGAGCACTGTTTGTCCGACCCGCTTATCACTTTGGATTGGACAGCCACAGCCTAATTGGAGTTTGGGGCAGCAGGCACGGCAGCCACAGGCACATCCAAGAGTCCAAGACCCGCCAAAGCGCAGAGAGCCCGCCCGCGTCACGGCGTCAGAGACGAAGGAGATCCAGATGCATCTTCTCTCCGTAACTTCAAATTTTTGCCCTACTCCCCATTGCTTCCCTGTTAAGGTCTCTCTCTCTTCCCTCTCTTTTCTCTGTATGTATTTCTCGCTGGAAACTCAGAGTTCCGAAGTTGTTAGTCAACCAGGATAAGCGACGGATTGCAGTTTGTCAAATTCGTACACAAGTTAAGATTCTCAAGACCCTGCCTCCCCCTCTCATTGCGGTGCTTATAGCATTATCTCCCCTCAACAACACCCCAGGTGAACCCATACCCATGCGTAACCATTGTATTCACTACTTATCTTTGTTTTTCTTTTAATTTCTTCATCGCTGTGAACGCACATTGTGAAATCTATTACACAAACGTATTCTGTTTTTTAATTAAGCGGCATGATCAAATTTTTTCCGAGAACTAGACGCAATTTGACTGTCTGGATTTTGTCAAATCCTCACTACCCTCAAATTTGGGGCCAATCTTTGAATTTTTGTCATCTTGTTTCAACAATTATCTCGCCATACCGATGCTTTTGAATGTATAGTCGGTTCGTGGATTTACAATTGGAAGCGTAAATACTGTTTCGTCGTGTTCCTAAAAGCTGAAATGATTTGAATGTTGTGGTCTTCGTTCTTGGTATACTGTCAAAGTTAATACATATTAAGCGAAAATCACTCCACATTACTTATGTAATTAGGAAACAAATGCATGTTAATACAAATTTCTTTATAGGAAAACTTTTAAAACCATGAAAATTTTAGAAGATTGTTTACTTTGATCAATTTCCTTAAACAATAATGTTTCCATAATTGGTTTTTTTTTCTTACCTCTGAGATGTCAATTTTCTTTTCTTTCGAGGAAATCTCTTTCTATTCTATTTGTATTTGAAATTTAAAAGACAGGTGTTGGAAGGCCATAAAAAATATCCTCAATATACATCCCCTTTCTCTTTACACAAATCAAAGATCTTATTGATATGCAGTTGTATCATGTATGTACTATGGTCCTGATTTGGCTTCGTCCTTGGAATTCATGTAAAAGGATGTCTTGGTCTTGCACTTGCCCAAACGGCAGAAATAGAAAGAGGAGGTGCATTGTTTAATCAAGCTTGCATTGGCTGCCATGATGGAGGGGGAAACATAATTCAGCCCGTTAGTGCTACTGTCTATCCTTACACTACTCTAGATAAGCATCTTAGTACATGCTAATATTAGCATGCTCATCTGGCTGTCTGTTTTAATTATAATCGTTTGCTGTTTGTTTGTTTTGAACTACCAACATCAGTGTCTTTCTTGATTTGTTTTATTCTGAATTTTTATTGACGATTCTATGGTCTTACATGTATCTTCCAAATGTCGAACTTGAAGTGTGATGGTTTCAGGTTTTTAGTTTTTCCTTTTTCCGTTCTTTCTGTGGAACATTTCTGCTATTTCTGTAGCTGACTTTTTGTTTTCTTCTCTCCTAGGGTGCAACACTCTTTTCAAGTGATCTTGAAAGGTATTCTCCTACAACTTGAGAAAACAATGAAGTTTATTATCAGTTTATGATTTCAGTCCAACGTGCATGCAACACTGCCTAGTAGTATCATGAGTTATTAGAACATGGACCTACTTTCTCTCTTCTATTCTATGTTCGATTTTAATATTAAAAGAATTATGTACTTTTCTATATTGTATGAGTGTGACCGTAGTTCTATATCGCTTAGATTATAGATGAGCGAAGATTGTAGATGCATCGATAAGGGCAATAGCTCTATTGTTATATGGACTTTTTGCTAGGGTCCGAAAAATCTACATGGTCTGAACCTAAAATGGGGAAGATCAGGCAAATATGTTTAACTGATTTTTTTCACCCTTCTTTAACTGTACAAGGAAAACTAGCTTTTTGAACATCCTGAAAGCTTGCCATAATAACAATGCTCACCTAAAGTTGTTTCAGCTTCTCTCCAGAGACGTGCGTGCCTTAAACAATTTTATTTAAAAAAGAAAAATCACCACAGTTTTATGGAGAGTCCAGATCAAATAACAGAGCTTTCAAAATTTCTCCATTTCCAGCATGCTGAAATCGATTTACCAATTGTGTTTGTGAGGTGATTGAATAAAACTGGACGATAGTGAATGGTTGTTGTCTTAGTTCTAGAGTCCAAAAGGCATCTTCTATTAATTAAAAAAGAAGGAAAAGCATCTAGAACTCTATAATTTTGTCTAATTGTTCTTTGTATAGAAATGGAGCTGATGCCGAAGAGGAGATCTACCGTATTACATATTATGGGAAAGGAAGAATGCCTGTAAGTTATTATTTGTTAATATTCTTCTATAAGCGGTGAAATATTTATATATATCAATGGTTGATGATGGCTTTCAGGGTTTTGGTGAGAACTGTAAGCCAAGGGGTCAATGCACATTTGGTCCCCGTTTGCAGGAGGAAGAAATTAGGCTTTTGGCGAAGTTTGTAAAGATACAGGCAGATCGGGGGTGGCCTAACCCATAGACGGGTATTGATTTTTTGGGTCAGACTATTATTGCCTTGTATACCAAGTACTAATGTATGTTTACTTTGTATTAAATTGAACTCTTACCTGTCAATATTTTCCAAAGTCTCATCTGAATCAATGGCCTCACATATATATATAGATGCCTCATCTATAGCTATCATGACAACTGAAAAGCTAGGATGGACAGTTGCTATCATCCTATTGATAACTAGCAACATTCAAACACTGTAATCATGCATCTTTCTAAAAGCGATATCCATACTGCTATTGCACATGAATTGATCATAAAACAAAGGACAAAAGTAAACTTAATCTCAAATATAACTGAAGTACAGGAATATATATATATACACACATGCCAATTTGAAGAGTAGAATGTATATTTATGATGCACTTTTGAATTGTTCGTCAACATTCTCCTTTGAAGATTAAATTTGTTGGATTGGTTCCTAGAGAAGATGGTTGAAGATTAGGAAAATGATGAAGGAACATTGCATGAACATAATATGAGGTGGGTTTATTGAGAGCATTCTTCCTGCTTATTAGGTGAGTCCAATTGAATTAAAAAAAAAAAAAAAAAAAAAAAAAAAAAAGAACAGGAACACAAAGCACAAGCAGACTTGCCAGAGATTTACCGATGAGCTTGATCAGAAGCTGAAGTGACTCAAATGCAAGTTTGTTTACTTGACAATGGAGACGAGAGGAAAACCATCATAAGCACAGTTAAAGAACGTTATGAAGATTGACTTATCTGAAAAGGTGTATTCTGGACGGAATGGGGAGCAACGGTGCATGCAATAGGCAATAGTGTTGGTGATTGAGTGATTGAAGCTGCAAGATGACCTGATGGAAGAAACCAAGGTCTAAGCCCGGCGTAGAATCATCATGGCTAACTAAGTGTTATAGCGTTCCCCAGATCATGCTGGCAGCTTCAACCTCTCAAACCAACACGGAGGAGGAGATAGCTAAACAAATTAGGCAGATCCAAAGTTAACAAAGCTTTCGGGGAGACGCTTCACAAAGAGAAAGACAAACAAGGCTATATGAGCCATGAGCTCTGGTGACTCTCTATGTATGAGTCATCTATTCTTTTACTTGGCAGTTGGCACAGAGGTTAGAGAGTAGTTTATATAATGCAGCTTTCTGGTGCGGTTTACAGCTATTGTCTGCTGACCCATGAGCGTCCTGTCCAATCCCATTATCATCATATTGTTTAATTGGTGAGGTGATATACAAACTGAAAAATTTTGTTGATGTATGACCATAGCTGTAATTATATTATATGGTGGTGATTAGTGGCGATCCATAGCTTAAGGCCAAGGCAGCAGGGTTGCAAGGATTGTGGCATGAAATGTGAGAAGGGCAGATGAGGTTGGTGCGTGTTCGGAATCTGTTGTGGTCTGGTTTGGCCTTTGAGATTAAGAGATCATTTTTCTGTCTTAATAATTTCATGTCGTCTTTTGGTTCAAAAAACGATGTATTTGACAATTCCATGAAATGACAGCAGACAATCGACAACACGTAACAGACAAGACAACAGACAACAAACATCTTTTTTTTTTTTTTTTCCCTTCTATTTCAATTTAAGATAATGAAGAACATAAACAATTAGGCTTTGATTACTACTGCCTACTCACATGCCTTTGTAACGTGTGATGAAAGATCAAAGGGTTGACTAACGTTGATATGCAAGCGTAGCAGGTGGGGTGGAGGTGCATAATAATCTAAATCCCCATAATTATCGTTGATATGCCATTTCATTTCATTTCTAATCTATTTTTAGAGTGCATAATTATCTATAATATATTACTCTTTTTTAGGGAAACAAATATAATCCACTACGTGCTTCATCTATGCATGCTTAGATCCATCAACACGCACTATTTTTCTTTTTCTTTTTTTCTTTTTTTGAGTTCCCAGCTTTCTTTTATATACAAAATGGTAATCTTCCCGAATTGTGATCCAACAGAATCTTTGTTTTGATTTTTCAAATATTAGTCGAACATTATATTATGAACTACCAGCTCCCATTAACGTGATCACATTTCATAGGCTAATCTGGTCGTATTTTTCTTTACTTGGTTGCTAATTTTGTCGTGGTTTAGCTGTAATCACGTGATGTTTCTAAGACATACAAACATGCATTTGAAATCATCATCAACAGACCAAACCTTGAATGACAAAACCCAGTTCTAAAGGATGGCTTTAAAATAACAATTCAGAATCGGAAGCAACATAAACCTTGTTGAAAAGGGGACTCTTTTATTGGGTTCCAAATATATTGTAATATTTTTCATTTTTAGCTTCTGATAACTTTATATAACTATGTGTGAACCTTTTCTCCCCCGGAAAGTAGTTATGGTACAAGGACTTCACCAGCGTAGTTGGTCCAGGTAAATAGAAATTTAGATGCTGAGGACCGGCATATACCCTTCTTCCATAATATGTTGTGTGAACTCGAAAATAACCTCAAACCTTTCGCTGCACAGAACATTTAAAAGAATGGCAACTCTCCCACCTTGAGGCATCTTTATAATATGGCAGTCCAAATTTTTACAGCTAAATAGGCGGTAAAATGATCCGAACCCAGTACGGAGATAACCATTTAAACTTATTTCAATTTTCAGTACCAAATTGAATCTATTTATCTTATTTCTCACTCATGAAGATGACTCTTTGATACTTGAAAGAGAATCCAAGTGCTTCCTTCTCTTGGCTTCTGGCTCACCCAACTGCAGCGAAACTGAAACCTCACTATCATAGCCATTGCTCAGAGCAGACAGATTTTTCAACTTTTGGCTTTCTTCGTTCTTCTGCAGGGAGCTGCTGGTTAATCTTGGTATAAATTGGAGTTCAACCCTCGGAGTCACCTCAAACCCATTTTCTATGTGAAATGCAGCTTGCTTAAAAGGTGAGATCATCCCCTGAGCGGATTCACCTTCAGGGGAAATTTGCTGGACACTTAAACCGAGAGGCTCAGAGTTCCCTTTCAGTCTATATTTTAACGGCATCCGATCGAGACAGGACTCCGCAACAGTAGAATCAATCCCTCCAACTGAATTATTCCTTTGTTCATGCACTGCAGCTTAATTAGTCATAAAATGAGGTGAAAAAACCCAAGTCAGAAAGATATTGATATAAAATGTTTGTCAGAACCAAAAAGTTATGTCAGAACTCTTTCAAGTTTCAACAACTTCATCGCCTCTAATTATTGCATGGGTTCAAAGGAAAGGTTCCTGGGCTATGACACTTAACTTCGTTATCTCCCTTCTAAATGAGCTATCCTTTTCTATCTACACAACTATTCTAATCATGTGCAATTATGAAGATATGATGCTAACATATTAGAGAAAGTCTATGACAGATAGATCAATCACGAAAATGAAAAACCAGATAACCAGGGCTTTGGAAAAATTAAAAACTAGAAAATCAGAACCCCCACATGAAGTTTTCCTCCATTCATTTGAAACCCATAAGAAACCATCCAATGCACAGGGTTTATACACAATGACTTTAACTTACTGGTGGATATTCATCCATAGGATTGGCATTAGGGCAGGGCATGAGCAGGGAGCTGACCCCTGTCCCTAGCCCAGTTTCCTCAAGAATCCCCTAAAATCATGATTTAATTGAAGAGAGATGCATCCTCAATTTTTTTTCTTCCATTTTTTTTAAAATTCTTCTTCAAACAAGGAGCCTTCAGTATCCCAACCGAATGTTTGCTCTTCAACATCTTTTGTTAATAACATTCTTCCGTGCTAAAGGAATGTGGCATTGAAATATGAGAGATCTTTATAGAGGTTGGGACTTCGGCCATTGGTTTTGTTCTTTTCTCCTTGGTCTTTGTTTGGGCTCAAGTGGTTGTCTTGTCTGTCATTTGTTTTGCTCATTGGTTTTCAGTTTTTGGGTGAAGTTGCTGCTTCTTGTGGTTTTCTTCAGAGTTGAGTTTGGCGTTGATAGCTTTTGGATGCTTGTTTTCTTCTTTGGCCTTGTGGTATTCGTGCTTTTCTCCTGGCAGTTGCTGCTTTTTCTTCCTTTTCTGGTGTGATGTCTCAAGCTGGTTTGTGTTGTTTTTGTTTGAGGCTTCAGTGGTTTGAGGCGCTTCCCATTAAAGTTTCAGTTTTTTTTTTAATTTTTAATTTTTTTTTTTTTTATATATGAAATCTCTCTTAGAGTTTTTGGTGCTTTTACTGCTGTCAGTCGGCTGTTCTTTGGTCCCTTATTTTGTTTGGTTTCTTTTCAGGTTCTTGTAATCTTTTTATTTTTGTTTATTCTTCGGGAATTATGCTTTCCCTTTCTTCAGGAGTTTGTATCTTTGAACTTTTTTCTTTCTTTTCATATATCATCGAAAAGTTTTTCTTTTGTTTAAAAAATACAAAAACAAAAACAAAAACAAAAAACAAAAGAAAGAAAAGGTTTGATGTTTATACCTTGTTATACTAGTTCCATTGGTCTAATTCTTCTATCCCCAACCAAATGGGGTTTTCTACCATCCATACTATAAATTGGCATGTATACATCAAAATCATGCATGTTTATTGCTTTCCCTCCCCAGCTAGACATCAGACCAGTACTAAATATATATCTAAGATAAAAAAACCTCAACAACTTAATATCTATGACTTGGATAAGACTTCATAAACTCTTTCTATGATAATTTGATAAAACACCAAAACTTCATCAGCATTACCACACTCAAATATCAACACATGCAACTAGTTGGTTTGTTTTAAAAACGTGGTAAAATTTAAAAAATAACCACAAATCTAAAATGGCTCTACTGATTGGTTAAGATAACCAAACCTTGTAAACCATCATTTGTAGTAATAAGATCAAGCTCAAGGAGATCAAGAAGGCGTCCGAGATCAACTCCACTGGTCCAATTCTCTGGTGGCTGACCAACTTTTAATTTCAGTCGACCGCGATTAGCTGTTCCTCCCCAGATAATCCCAACTGGACGTGGCTTTTCCTCATCCTGACCAGTTAAAAGAATAAGGCTTCCACTGTCACCTTCAAGGTCAAATGTCTGTTGGTCATCTCCAACAACAAGAAAGTCGGTGAAGAAACAAATCCCTTTTACATCATTATACTCGAGGGCATATGCCATTATAGTCCCTCTAGTCAAGCCTGAACTTCTTCCAACCTTGATCACCTTTCGTCCAATAAGACTGTTGATTGGGGATTGCAGGTCTATTTTGTTGACATCACCAATCTCACCAACGCCTTTTACAAATGTAATGACATTATTCATGTTAAAATCTTCAGCAAATGGAATGAACGCTCCATCAGCTCGCACGAATGTTTCTGCAGGAGGCACCAAATTGCGATGTGTATGCACAGAGTTCATCATATAAATATACATACCAGTAAAACAGTTTTGAATCAAGATGAAAGTGGACGCTCAAACCAACACAGCAGCTAAAATATCCCAATTAATTAATGACAGCCTTTGATTTCCATAAAAATCAATAAACCACATGCTCATAGATTCTACGTGAAGAGAAGAACGTGACTTAGTGGTAATGAAGCTATTGATTATGTGATCTGCCTTCATATACAAGTAAGTTGTCAGTATCATGTCACACAAGAAAAAAAAAATTGAGAAAGGAAACAATGAAAAAAATAATAAAAAAATAAGAATAACTTGCACAAATTTTATAAGATATGGAGGAAAAGAGAGAAACACTGTTGTACAACTCACAATATCCCTAAAAGATATGATTGGGGAACCTAAATAAAACAACTTACACAAATTTTGGCTTTCAGCAACCATGATACGGAAGCAATCTAAGCCACTACACTAGAAAAGATAGAAAAGCAGAATTTCATGAAGGCCGAGGTGTATTTCAGAATACACTATTTTTATTACCTGGATTTGTTCCAGCAAAGATGCCATACCAGACATCATCAGTGATAAACGACGTTGCTCTCTCCACAGCACCCAGATAAACACCAGGTCCGAGGCTGGGAGGCAAAGGATGAAACATTTTCTGACTAGGGTAGTCTAAATCAACTGCAACATGCCGGTTTGTAAGGAAACCAACTTGCCGAGTTCCTGTCCGGCTTTTTACAATTGCACCCAAAGTCCCATAAGTTTCTTGACTAGCGACCTACAAAGCAAGAAGTCATTATATCAATTACCACAAACTAAGAAATATAAATAAGAAATGCACTAAAACATAGCTAAATAACAAATCCAAGCAAAACATACCATTATGGAAAAGATATGGCTTTTAAAATATAACCGGCCTACTACAGTCCACCTACCACTATGGTTTATTTGTATGTCCTATGGTTCGGAAAGTGTAGCACAGCACAGAAACTTGCTCCAGGCAACTTTGTTAGATCTAGTTAGGAAAAAATGAAGGTCTTGAAGTAGACGCATGATTAATGAAAATATTGGCAATAAAACTTTTTTGCATTGCCTTATGTATCCTCGAGGAAAATTTTCCTTCAAAAAGAAAGGTAGGAACGCTTGCATTAAATTTACAGAAATCATCATTACTGATCAGTTGCTAAAATCATTGCAAGAACAAGGTGTCATTAACAAAAGGCATTTCAACGATTTGAGCAGGATTAACTTTCATAATCTTGAATAAGTCAAAGGCATTTCAAAAATGGTTCAAAGTGCACAATTCTTTTTTCCTTTTTTAAAGGAAACAAGACCTTTCATTGATATAATGAAAAGAGACTAACGCTCAAAATACAAAAAATGGTAGCTAAAAATAAAACTACAATATAGGGTAAACCAGAGTTATACAGAGAAAATAAAAGCACTCCAATTCAACTTAGAACTCAAGGACACATATGTACAACCTATAGAATAGATCCTACTCAAGTAAGGTTGTAAAAGCACTCCAATTCAACTAATATCCTAAATAGAATAATTAGAAAAAGCCTTGGATAGAGAACACCATGAAGAAGCAAGAATTCTAGCTGAGTCCAGACAAGCAGTCCAAGGGGGTTCGAAGCGGACAATTATTTGATCATTTTATCTCACAAGTTGCCAGTCGCCACTAAAAACATTTAATCTAGGTAAAGAGTTTTAGGATATGAAGAGATGAGGAATGGTGACAGATGGTTAACCACCTTCATCAATGGTGCACATGATTCAACATAAGTGAGGTCTGGTCAAATGTCATCAAATAATTAACAAAATAATACCATCACACTTCCTTTTATATCAAGTTCGAAAAAGAATCTAGAAAAACAAAACTGTTATTCATAAAACAAAAGTTGCAGCAGCGACAACTGTGCTTTTTCAACCCTTTTTTTTTTCTTTTTTATATCCGTGAGTGTCCAAGCTAGCTTACATGCACCTCGACTAATCTCACAGGACATCCTGTCTAACCCTACAACATTTTGGTGTCAAGGAAACTCGTAGGCTATTAACTCCTAGGTAGGTGGCCACCATGAATTGAACTCATGACCTTTTTAGCCATTTATTGAGACTATGTCTCCTTTTTTACCACTAGGCCTACCCATGATGGTTGTGCTTTTTCAACAGTTAAGATCACATTTTATCTTCATGCCCTTGGAGATTTAAATTCACGTAAACTTTAATACATAACCTTTAATATCTGAATATTATGTGCACTGTGTTTAAAGGCAATCGATACCTTATGAAACCAAAGTATCGTTAGATTACATTAGTTGATTTATTTTTGAACTTTTCTTGATGAAAACGACCAATTTCATTGAGAAAAAATGAAAGAATACAAGGGAATAACAAAAAACCAGCCCACAAAAGAAAGGAACTCCTCCTACAAGAAGGGACTCCAACCAAGCAAAATAACTCCTATAAAGTAGTTACAAAAAGCCTTCAAAACCGAACCCCACAAATAAACGTGAAAAAAACGAGAGACTAAACCTCACTAGGGTCCCTCTCCACCCGTGTAAAAACCCTATTATTTCTTAACTATCCTGATAATGATAGAGTGAGATTACTTACAAACTGTTGGAGCTAGTGTTCAGGTTGACCGTAAAAGTTTTCTTCAAGGTTGCACACATGAAATCTTCACAAATTTAATGTCCACGTAGAGTTGATGTAATATGTTGCCACAAACTATTCTTGGAGGATGTTTCTTGATAATTTTACTAATGGAATAACTCTCCAAATTCAATAGCTAACAAAACTATTCACTTTTCCTTGCAATTTATGAATTTTGGGTACATAATGAGCAAATATAACGACAAATCAAATCTGATTTCCCATTTTAGTAAAGACTTGGCTAACATTGCTAACAGCAACGAGCTTTTGTCATAATAAGTTTCAAGATATACAAGACCTTGTCAGAGTAGTTTCATTTACATAAAGGGTACCGCTCTATTTCCTTCAGCATGCAGATATATGATTATAGAAATATTGTTCCAGAATAGCAGCCTAAAGCAACGATCCAACGAAGAAAGAGGCTTGTCTTGAAAAATATCGTCAATTGACTTAACTTTGTATGTTTTTAGTGAAGTATATTTTGTTTTTTGTTAAACCTACATGTTTTATCTGCAAAGAGGTACTAAGACATATTATATATATATGTATGTATATAAAGAGAAAAATGGGTCCCCAATGAGGCCATGTCCTACTTTTTAAGAAATTGACGTATCAATGTGTGTGTTTTGTTCCATATCCATATCTGTGCTTCTTGGCCATGAACCAAACGACCCCTAATAAATTTATTTCATGTTGTTATCTAGTTTTAAGTATTTCAAATTTTTATGAGAGTTCTAAATATTTTAAATCACAATATTTGATTATTGTGAAATCATTTTTATAAGCAATAGTAATGAATTAATTAGAAGGAAAGTATATTCTATTATAAAATACACGACATAAAAGAAATCTTAAGATGGAAGGTTTACGGAATTTTCATTGACAATCTGTATGAAAATCAGAAAATGGTAAGAATGGGTAAATCTGAATTTCTTTGGAACCTTCTGGGTGGAGAAATTTATATTTTCCTTTGAGAGAGAGAGAGAGAGAGAGAGAGAGAGAGAGAGAGAGAGAAGAAAAGTATGTTATTAACGTCAACCTTCTAACTCAAAACAGAGACCGAGTAGAGAAAGACCTGGTAGAAGAACCAGACTTTATAGAAATGAGGCATCCAGGAGTTTTTTCTTTTTCTAAAAAAAATCATTGTCCACTCTCGAACAGCCATATCCGTTAATAAGAAAATAAGCTACAGAAACTGTCTTTCACGAACCAACTATGATAAGCATTTTCCTAGACGGTTAACAAGCATGCATACAAGAATTTTTCATTTCTGAAAATGATGAAATAAAAAAATTACCTGGGAACCAGAACCAATTGTTGGATCACTTCCCCTCAGCCCATCAACAAGCTCTGTGTATACTTCTTCTTTAGGTGTAGCTGCTGGAGCCCCATAATAGGAGAACTCCACAACGTCAACATCGCACCATATACCTCCAGGTCCCTGTCCCCAGTGATCATTTTTGGGGAAAATTAAGAAGAAAAAGAATGAAAGAACCAGCCAAATATTAGAAAAGATATTCAAGCCCAATAAATTTATGGGCCTCACATGAAGTATAGACATTAGTAATCTTTCTATGATTTCTCAGCACCAAAAATGATTTTTTGAAGGTAGTACTGAAATAAGGTCTCAGTGAACAACCTCTAATAGAGGTAAAAATAAAAACTCGATATGTTGAGTTTCCAACCTCAAGTGCAGCAGGTAGACATTGAACATCACTGAGCCACTGCCTGTGAACTTTGCGTGCAACAAAGACAATAATAGCAGGGATATCTGTCAACATACCCTTCTGGATTCGGAATCCTATTGCAGTTCCAAGGCTAAAACGACGCAAGATCTTGCTATGGAATGCCCTTATGGTCATTAGCTCAAGCAAAGTAGTGGCTCGCTGCCCAGTGGGAAGCCGGCCCAGAATTTCAGGAAGCACACCTTTCTGAAGGTTCCCAAAATAGTTTGCTCTATCTTCTGCAGCGTCGTTTAAACGGCTGGAAGTGGGCCATGAAAAATAAGCATTGGTCTCAGACAGCTGACTACCCGGAGCAAAACATTGACTGGGTGATGGACTTGATGAAGGCATATTACGATGACTGCAATCATTCCTTTCTAAGTCCAAGGCAGATTCCTCTGATTGTGTTGATACTGAATGATGAAAGCTTAAATCCAGTCTTGTCCTGTCCATCTTTCAGCTCTCCAATGACTATGAGGGAAAAATTAAGGCCTCTTAGAAATGAAAATTCATTCTATCAAAGCCTACTAAAGTTATTGCATAGAGAGAAAGAGAAAAATAAGGGAGATTTCTGCCCCAATTAAGATTCATGCTGTCTGAGAAGATGATGCCATTGCAGAAGCATACATTCAACTTTGATAACAGAACATAGGGACAATGGAAATCGTCTACAAGAACTAAGGCACGTGCAAATATCCAAACAAATTTAACCTCCCAATTCAACTAAATGCGGTCAGGGAAAACGCAGACCATTACAGAATTACAAGAAAGAAGATAACATATGCAAGAAAGAAGATAATACGGCAAGCCCAAAGTTCCCGACTTTCACAATTGTTGCTTCTAATAAAACAGTCTGGCAATTGTAATACGCGTGTGAATTTATCAAGTGGAATATTGCTGAAACATGTCAGTTGGGTAACTAGTCTAACAAACCTATTGCAATCTTCAAGCTTCCATTAGTTGAGGAGTTTCAAGTATAATTAGAAATTAGAAGGAGCGGGAAGAGTGAAACTTGGAGAGAAGAATGGGAGTGGACAATGTAAGTGAGGAAAATGCAGGAGAGGGAAAGAGGCACGCTGAAGGAAAACCCAGAAGACCCATTTCAGAAAAACGAAAGATGCAAGAGTATGTGGAAGGTGGAAACAGTTAAAAGGGGAAAAGGAAATCAGTACCCAGAAGGCAAAACAAGGCATCAATTAAAGTGGAGTGGTGCAGATATTGGGTAAAAATAAAAACATATGCGGGGAATTGGGAAAACAAAAGGCGAATAAAGTAAAAATGAACTCACCGATCAGCAAAGGGGGAGCTCTGATGGAGAGGAGTCGGAATGAAGGGTTTTCATGCCCTAGAACAGATTTCCCACCTTATTACCCATCATCCCTTTGGAGATTAGTATGCACTGCAGAATCACTTTATCAAAGCCAAAAAGTCACTTATTTCTGCAACTAAAGGTTGAAGAAAATATGGAACCATGGTGGATACCATTGTGAAGGGAGAGACCCAAAATCCAGAAAGAAAAACAAGTAATAAGTGACAAGACTACAAGAGAGAGTCCCACACAGTATCTTTTTGGTTTTATAATAATAAGAAAATAACACTAAGAAATAAAAATTTAAGAGAGTAAAAGAATACCAATCTTATGGTATGGCATGGTTTAGTTAGTATTTAAACTTTTAAATTCTTTCAAAAGCTTAATTCGATATCATATTAAATATTAAATTAAATTATTGATCGACCCAAAAATTTAAACAAACAATATTACATTATATTATAATATTATAGTATCAAAATTATTAGATTTGAGATATGGATGAATGAAAGAAATGACATCATATGAAATCACATCTATGGATGAATGGAGGGGGAGGAGGACATTACAGAATTACAATTGGTTAGACATAGAGAGAAGAAATAATAATTTGTTGGATCCTCCATGGCTCCATTCATATTTAGTTTGGTGGAGGAGGAATAGGGCCCATTTGTATCTGCTCCCCAAAAGTACCACACCCTTATAACCCATTTCTTTTTTTTATTTCCACCATTCCCCCTTTTTTTTTCTTTTTTTTTCTCGGTGCTCTCTAAATTAAATATCGTCTTCTTTTTCTCTTTTTACCCCTTTTTTTTATTCCTTCCATCTACTTGTTTTATTTATAATTATAATAATCTCACCTTCTTCTTCCTTCCTTCATACTTTTTTTTTTTTTTTTTTTTTCTTCTTCTTTCCCTTTCCCTTTCCCTTTTACAGGGGTTTGCATTTGTTTTCTTCTCTAACCCTCAAATTATCAAATTTTGGAATTATCTATAAATATAAATATATATTTTTAAAAAATATAACGGGATCTATAAGTCGTGGAGGTTGAAAGCAGAGATGAATAGCCATTTGAAGTGCATTTTTACTTGCCTCAACTCTACACCAAAACAACCATAATCATAAATTAGTATAATAGTAAAAAATAAGATATAGTCTCAATAAATGGCTAAAATATCATAGATTCAGTCTATGGTAACCTCTGATCTATAATTTAATATTCTAAAAGTTTCTTATTATTTACAACTATATGACAATTAAGACATTCTCTATTTTATCTCGAAAGATAAAATCATTTTTATAATCCATTTTTACATTGCTCGTCACAACATTTTACATGAATTGTATTGTAAATAATGTTAAATATATCTTCCATTTTTTAAATATTAGTTGTTGTCAATTCCTATTTTACTATTAGCAAAGAAATCTCTCCAAATGTATTTTTTTGGACCAAAGTTCAAAATTAGTAAGTAAAATTAAACATTTCAAAATAAAGAGAAATAATTGAAATCAACTCCAACCTTTTGAAATCCTGTATAATTTAAAGTAAATAATATATATAATCTTAGAGAAATTATTTTAAATGACAACACTGTTAAAAATATTTACAAACAATAGCAAAATATCACAATTTATCTACGACAAATTGCGATCATGACACAAATAGTAGCGTATCACGGTCTATCACAGTTAAACGATAAAACTTTACTATATTTATAAATGTTTTGATTTATTTTCTTATATTTGATAATAACCTATAATTTTATTATTTGATCATATTCTTAAAATTTACAATTTTGTGACTTAAAAAGGCTAATATGATTGTGTATTTAAAACGCATTAAGGGAATTGATTTTTCTTAAATATAATTTTTTTATTCGTTCGATATTCAATGGATTTTAAAGAACTTACTATTTTATCCCTGTTGTTACACCAAAATGTTCTCAAGTTTAAGCCATATTTAACTTAATTAATTAGTAATTGTTGTTAGTCTGATCGGATTGTTGTATGTAATTTTTTACTTATGCATTGCACGTCGTGTCATAAAATAGCTTAGATGTAAAGTAAGAAAGTCTGCTATTATGGTTACATCTTTGCCCCTATGTTTAATGTAGAGTAATATGGAGGGGGTGTGTGACGATTTTAATAAATCTATAATTTTGCTTTAAAATAACGACTTCATTTTTTTTAACAGGAAAAAATCATTTATCGGAAATACAACAACAAGACTAGAGTGGCCTTTTTAAAAATAAGCATTGGGCATCCTTTTCTAGTTTATAATATTTTAAAAAGTACTATAAAGGTCATATAATATATTTATTTATTTATTTATTTATTTATTTATTATGATTCATCGCAGATTTAATTTTTGACATTGCCATTTGATAGTAAGCACTAAAATTCAACATTCATCTAAACATAACATAAAATTCTAGAAGTATATTCTTCAAAAAAGATTATCTAGAAGTATGTATGATTTTTTTAAAAAAAATAAAAAATAAAAAATAGATAGAGGAAAACAACTAAGGGATAGTTTCTCTCACTTCCTATCCCATCACAATATTATCTCTTTTTTTAATTATCCTTTCAAAATGAAATAATATGTACACTAAATAATGAGATGTTTCACACATATTATAATCTAATCGGCTAGATGCATGTTAAGTATTGAGATTAATCTGTCCAAAACAACAGTGGATCTCACTCATTTTAAGAACAGAGTTCAAGTAATTTTGTATAAAATGAGTTTCTCTTTTAGCCCATATAACAAACTTGTTAGACTAACCTCTCAAATATTTAAATTGAATAATATATTTTATAGTGGATGTTACCGTGTTATACGTACGTCTTGTATTTAGTTGGAGGGTTTATATCTATATTTGCTAAATAAATAAATGAATAAAAGACATATTTAACATCAACCATTCAAAAAGCTGGATGTGATATATATTGCATAAGATGGATATGGGAGAGAGACGAGGAAAAAGTTTTTCCACAATGCAATTATTAGATGGATGTGTGGTATATGTGGTGTTGGTCCACCACATAATCTGGTTTTTCATAGCAATAAATAAATATATGCATCAATTAATTAATTATTAGGTAAATGGGCATGAAGATGATTATATTCAATACAACCAAATTAAACTAATCATATAATTCCTTTTATGCATTTGCATTCATTTTTGCCCATTATAATATAGTTCATATTTCACAAGTGATCAAATATATATATATATATTTTTTATAAAGTGTACGTCGGAATCTTTTCTCTTTTAAATATAATATAATATTTTTAAAATATTCCTCCACTTATTATAACATGTAACTCAAAACGGAAAGGTTTGAATATTTGTTTCAGCGCTAAATTTTAAATACCACAAACTAAATCTCCACTAGTTGTTTGGACAATTTTTATTTTAAACCATATAACCTTTTTTTTTTTTTTTCTTTTTTAATGTATGACAATCGAGGTAGGAATTTGAACATCTAACTTCAAAAGAAGTGCATATCAATTACCGCTTATTTATATGTTCACTTTGACTAAAAATATAATTAATGTTAAAATACAATTTGGTTTCTGTTGTTTAAAAAAAGTTAGTATATTTAAGTTAGAATTCATCCCTATAATTTGATATAACTCTTGTAAATAAATTTTGTTGGAGTTTTGGGGTTGACAATATTTTTTAATGTTGTTAGGATAGATGTCCTTCGGATTGTTGGTTGATTTGTCCTTTGAATTGTTCCTCCGAATGTCTCTTGAATTGTTAATCCTTCCTTATGTGGAAAATATTGGGTGATTTATTCCTCAAGGATTCTTTCCTTTTTAGTGATGGGAATGTAGATTAGTTATGATTTGTCATTCCTTTGTATGTTGTGCATTTAGGGTTATGCTCAAGTTTTAGTGTTATGCCTTTAAAGAACAATGTGTCGCTTTTATGAGGTTGTTTGGAGTGAAGTACTCTGTGTATGTCAATCTTTGTGATTGTAAAATGATTGTTGTTCTCTATCTTGAGGTGGTCTCTTGATCTCTTTGAATCATCCCACTACACTCATATTTAGGGGAGTCTAAGTTATTCAAGTAAAGAGGACTTCATTTGAAGGTGGAAAGAAAAGCATTGTTGTTGAGAGAAAGTCTCCTACTCAAAAGGAACCTAAGTTCCATTGAAAGGTAGTCTCACATTTAGCAAGAGTCTAAGTGATTATTCACTAAGTCAAACTATTTGTGTGCCATTGTGATTTCTATTTGATTGTCATGTGATTGTTATATGATTGATATGTAATTTCTATCATATTACCATGTGATTTTCACATCAAAGTCTACAAATCTTCCAAAAGAAAAACATCTCATTTGTACTTTTTTTTTTTTTTTTTTGCCTTTTCCAAATCGACATTCTTGGGTGTGTGTTTGAATTTTCTTTTTGGTCATTCATTCTCCACTTTAGGTTTATCTTGTGGACATTTTGTTGTTTTCATTTTGTTCTCAATAACCTAAAAAGATTAGAGAATCAATTAGAAATAAGTATAAGATAGTAATCAAATAGCAATAAAATAACAATTAAATATCAATTATATGGTAATCAAATAGTAACCATATAACAGCATTTGATTGGAAGTAAAAAATGTACGACTGTTCCTAAAATAGAAGGTGATTAATCAAATGACAATCACAAGACAATATAAAAAAATACTATGTTACAAAAAATTTGAAGTTAATCATATGACAATTAGAAACTACTAACTATATGACAAAAAATAAAAGTTAATCGGAGAGCAATCAAAAGGTAATCAGATGAAAAACATAAGATAATCAAACCGCAGTCAATTAAGGAAATGGTAAATTGCATTTTTCAATAACAAAAAAAAATTAAACAGCGGAGAAAAATGAAAAAATGAAGGAGGCATTGGAAAAAATATGGAGTGGGTGATGAAAATGGGAAGAAAAGCAAAATGATTTACGGAGATGAGTTGCAAGATACTAGCATCGGCGCATCCCGTTCAAGATTGAGAATACTAACATTAAGTTAGATGGAAGTGGTAGAAATGTTGGAAATACATCTAATGCCAATAGTACGGTGACCGACGGCAACCAGAAAAGGAAGTAGAAAGAAAGCGATCACTTCGACGTTGATGAAGGATTAAAACTGAAGTCAATGAAAGTGAAGCGCAAAATCAGAAATGAAATGCGAAATTAGTCTGATTAAGAAATTGGAAGTGAACATGAGAAATCGAAAGTGAAGATTGAAAGTAAATTAGAAGTAATTCGTAAGCAGATATGAAGGAATGATTTCTTGAAGATGAAGAACCAAACCCTAAGATTTCGTGATGAAGGAATGGAGGAGTGAAGCGCGAAATTAATCAAATATGTGGGGGTATTTTCCACCTTTTATATTTAATCTATTACCGAAATTAGGCAAGAACTAAGAGATTTTGCCATTTTTGCAAAATCTTTAAACATGGCCTGCAAAGCTAATTTTATAAAACAATTTTGACATTTATGCAAGTGTTCCTTTAATATAATTTTATTTGATATTATTTAACGGTTGATTTTTGATATTATGCAATATATTCCATTATTTATTTGGTATATATATGAAGTATTTTGATATGTATGCACTTCTAATTAGGTAACGTTTGCATATGCTCGTAATATATTCTAATGCAATTTTTATGTGATGGTCTTACTTATTTGAGTTTGTCTATTCTAGCTCATTGTTTATTTTGAGTTTGTCTATATTTTGTATTATTATCTCATATATACTATAGTTTAGATTCATGGTTATTTTTAATATACTACACAAATATTTTAACCAATATATGAAATATACTAGTAAGATTGACTAAATTCCATTTAAGTAAATTTAACATAAGCTCGCTAACAGAAATTGCTAATTCTCAATTGATGTGACCGATTCAAATTCAATTTAAAACCTCATGAATTTCAAATAAACAAAGCTATCTACCATGATATATAAATCACAAATTGACTTAATATCCAATATATATTAGTGTATATATCCTAAAACAGAGAGTCTTAATAAAAATTTGAAGACACGCGTCACAGTACATATCCAAAATGAATATATATATATCAAAAACGAAAATATATATATCACAATATATATCGAAAAAACAAAGTACGTATATCACCAAATTGGTCTTACTGAACTGACCAAACCAACCTAACCGAACAAACAAACCCATGACGACGAGAACTGAGGGAGGCGGCAGCGGTGGCTAATGACAGGTGTGAGATTTGGGCGCAACAACCCAAGCGGAGTGAGGCGACCATTGGATCTTGGCAGCGCACGAACTGGAGTGCATGTGTGACATCCCAAATTTTCAAGTAACCAATTTTTTTTTATAAATTATTTATCTTGAATTATTTGGATAATTGTTTGAATTTTAAGACTTAATTGATTTATGTTGAAAAAATAATTCAATTTAGAGTAAGCGTGACAAGGGTGTGAAAAATTGATTTTATTTGTGGGAGATTTGGAAGTTGAAGTTAATTTTAGAATATGAAATTAGGGAGAGATTTAAAAATCTGTTTAATTTAAGATAATTTGGAAATTGAAATTTGGTAAGTTCATTGTTGTGAGTTAATTAAATTAATTTGGCTTTGACGAAAGATTTGAGTTGTGATGGAAGCAAATGGCTACGTATCTATATTTGTATATGTTAAGAAAAGGGAAAGTATTTGTATATGTTTAAGAAAAGGGAAAGAATTTATATATATTTATATAAATTCATATGAGAGTTTTGGAATTTAATAAGGAAAGTTGTATTTATATTTAAAATCTTATCCCATGTTGGGAGTTTATTTATTTATTTATTTATTTTTATTTAATTTTAAGAAAAGGGAAAAAGGTAGAATACATGTGTATAATTATTAAAGGTGGTTTACGGTTTTGACCAGGAGTTTTGGCTATTTATTAAAGCCACTTAAGGTGTCAAGCAACCCAACGTCTCCTTCTTCTTCCCCTCTTTTGTTTCACCATCCATGAGCAAATTTTTTTCTTCCTCCCTTCTTCTTCATTGAAGCCCCGCTGGCAACCCTCTCCATTTCAAATCAAGCATCGCCCGAGCACACACCGGAGCTTGCCTACCGCCGATTGTAGCCCCAGCAGTGTTGACATTGGACTGTGAAGCCAGAGTCCGTGAACTCACATATGTCGTCGATGTCCGAACGCCATATCCGCCGCAATTTGCTGTTGGTCGGTCCCGTCTCTCTCTCTCTCTCCCCATTCAACTTGTTGGCATTGTCGTTAATCACTCCTTAATTGAGCCGTGTACATTTTATAACTATGATTATACTTATGATCGGGTCCACTACCCTATGAATGAGTGTGTTCGGATAGCATATTCACCAAGTGGGTCCAGTAGTGGATCACTTACTGAGTATCTTCGAATTCATTGATTTTTTCAGGTAACGGTAAGAGACGAACAGACAAATGATGGGGCCAGTCATCGTTTCTGCATATGATTTTCATGTTTTCTCTTTACATAATATATGTTCTAGTTGTCTAAATTATTAAAAATTTTGATTTTATGTTTTAAGGGGTCTCTAAGAAAATTATTTCATGTATTTCAATTTCATTCATTAATTCATTCAATTTATTCATTTTTTTTATATAAAATATGTCCAATTGCTTGATTCAAAACCATGTTACAAGATTATGCATATATAGAATAGAGACCTCGTGGTTAGAAAAGTCAAAGATAAAATAAGTTTGGCTGAAAAAAAATCAAGAAAAAAGCTCACTGACGATTGACGGAGCGAACCAGAGTAAGGGAGGCACAATTAGAGAGAGAAAGAGAGACAAAAACCCATTGACGACCGACGATTGAGTGAGAGAAGCACGACAAACAGAGGTCGATGAGCGAGCGACGGACTTCGACAATGAGGGTGGCTAGGAACTCCATGAGGTCAAGAAGAGTTGTGAGAGAAGGAGAGAATTTAGAAAGAGAAAGAGGGAATGAAGAAGGATGATAATGAGACGATGATGGTTTTTTGGAGGAGAAAATATTTGAAAAAGGGTTTAAACACACATGGGATAACGAAACATTTTCTTTATATATAACACACGTGGGGAAGACTAAAATGTAAATAACACCAATGACATTACCGAAAATATCAAACCCAATAGGCCTTTTTAGTAAAAAGTAGATTTTTCAAGCCATTCATGTAATATAGGCCTATTTTGAAGGCCTTTCATGAATAAAAGGCCTCCTTCGAACAAATCATAATTTTGAAGCCCAAATTTCAACCTATGTTTTTCTAGGATTACGAGTGGCCTACCGAGTCCATTTTAGATTTAGGAGTTGGGGAGGCATTACGTCGAGTTTGCAGCCTGCAGGGAGAGAAGGGCGACGGCCATGGCTTTCAGTTTCAGTCGTCCAATACTTTGCTTGCAGTTGCAACCCCGATCCCAAACCACAACCTACGCTTCTCTCTCACTCTGCTCATAACCCTTCATTCCGCTATTTCAAGCTCCACATACTCTGATTCTGCGCCGTGAAGAAAGCCTTTCGATCTCATGCCAAAATGTTCAATACACCAACTAAAACTCCTGACAATCTCTCTCCACAAGCCGCCTGGGCTTCGTTTCCACTCAGTTTCACGCAACTTTCCAACCGTCTCGCCTTTCTTATATTTTTCGTCTCTCGCTCTTTCTTCCAACCCAACTCCCCGAAGCAAGCCCGGTAAGGATGGCGATAATGAGCTCTCAATATCAGGTAAAATATTCAAATCCGGCCCCCAATTGGGTTCATATAAACTGGGGGATGCAACATTTTTTCGTCTACTTGAAAACTATGCAAGTTCTAGGGATTTCCGTTTGATAGAGCAAGTTTTGGATAGAATGAAACGTGAAGGGCGTGTCCTTGTGGAGAGGATTTTTATCCTAATATTCAAGGCTTGCGGGGAAGCTCATTTACCTGGGGAAGCTGTGAAGTTTTTTGATAGAATGGTGAACGAGTTCCATTGTAAGCAGACTGTAAAGTCATTCAATTCAGTTCTTAACGTAATTATTCAAGAGGGGGACTTTTCATACGCATTCAAGTTTTATTTGCGCGTTTTCGGTGCTAATAAGAAGAACTTTCAGCCAAACGTACTCACTTATAATTTGATTATTAAGGCACTGTGCAAGTTGGGACAAATAGATAGAGCCGTTGAGACTTTTAGAGAAATGCCACTTAAGAACTGCAATCCTGACGTCTTCACTTATAGTACGTTAATGAATGGGTTATGTAAGGAAAGGAGGATAGATGAGGCAGTATTCTTGCTGGATGAGATGCAAGCAGAAGGCTGCCTTCCAAATCCAGTGACATTTAATGTGTTGATTGATGCTCTATGCAAGAATGGTGACTTGAGTCGTGCGGCAAAGCTTGTGGATAATATGTTTCTCAAAGGCTGTGTTCCAAACGAAGTGACTTATAATACCCTTATCCATGGTTTATGCTTAAAGGACAAGTTGGACAAAGCTCTTAGTCTTCTGGATAAAATGGTGTCGAGTAAATGCATTCCAAACGAAGTCACATATGGAACAATCATTAATGGTCTTGTTAAACAAGGAAGGGCTGAGGATGGAGCTCACATTTTGATGACTATGGAAGAGAGAGGACATAAAGCAAATCAGTATATTTACTCGTCTCTCATCAGCGGTTTATTTAAGGAAGGCAAGTCTGAAGATGCTGTGAGGCTGTGGAAAGAAATGGTGGAGAAGGGGTGCAAACCCAACGTTGTTGTTTATGGTGCCTTTATAGATGGTCTATGTCGAGATGGAAAGCCAGATGAAGCCGAAAACATTTTGCAGGAGATGTTAAGTAAAGGTTGTTTACCAAATGCTTTCGCTTACAGCTCCTTAATGAAGGGTTTCTTTAAAAAAGGTGCCAGCCAGAAAGCAATTCTTGTGTGGAAAGAGATGATGAGTCAGGATACTAGGCAAAACGAAGTTTGTTGCAGTGTCTTACTTAATGGCTTGTGTGAGGATGGAAGACTAAGGGAGGCCTTGACGGTGTGGAAGCACATGCTCAGTGAAGGACTTAAGCCTGATGTTGTGACTTATAGTTCAATGATTAAAGGCCTCTGTGATGCTGGCTCTGTAGACCAGGGATTGAAGCTTTTCTATGAGATGCAATGTCAGGAGCCTAAATCCCGACCAGATGTGATCACCTATAATATACTTTTCAATGCCCTTTGCAAGGAGGGTAATCTCACCCGTGCCATTGATCTTCTAAATAGCATGCTCGATGAAGGCTGTGACCCTGACTCAGCTACATGCAATATCTTTTTGGAAACTCTGAGGGAGAGGATTAATCCACCACAAGATGGAAGGCTGTTTTTAGATGAGCTCGTGGTAAGGTTACTTAAGCGAGAGAGAAAATTATCTGCTTTGAGAATTGTAGAGGACATGCTCCTAAGATGTCTGCCACCGGAGGCATCAACTTGGTCCAGAGTCATTCAAAGGACATGCAAACCAAAAAGGATTCAAGAAACCATAGACCAGTGTTGCAGAAGCCTGTATGGGTAACGACGTACGACTCTCTACCTCTTTATATATCTCTCTCTTACACATGTGTGCTCACACACTCTTTAAGTCTCAAATGAGAATTTTGCTAAAAACTTATTGGATGTACCGACAGCTTCTTTCTCTGTAATTGGGGAGGGTTTTGTTTTTTTGTTTTTTTGTTTTTTTTTGTTCTTTTTTTAAGAGTCTCCGGAGGCTTTATTGCAGAGTTCCTTATCGTCCCCTCTTCTCTCTCTCTCTCTCTCTCTCTCTCTCTCTCTCTCTTTTTTTTTTTTTGTACTTGGTCGCTTGGTTATGTATTTTTTCTTCACCTCCTCCAAATTAAAAAACAAGAGATGAAATCCAACAACAAAGAGCCTCTGCAATACACATTGGGGAGCATCAGAAAGTTCCACTTCCATGTAATGGCTTGTACGAGACAAAAATGAGTAATCAAGTTTAAATAAGTTTTGTGAGTATGGAGTTTAATTAATTTCTAGAATTTTGGTGGTATGGAAGGTCAACATAATATGATGAAGGCTTTAAGCTTTTGTGAAGCTAAATTCCTGACATCTCAAACTTGGTACTCTTTGTGATGTGACTGAGGTTCTCTCTGCAAATGCAAGACAAGGTCTGAAATGGAAATACTAACTTATTCAACTTGAGAAGTATGCTTTCAAATTTCAAGACGGTGTTCTCAAGTTGCTAGAATTAGAAATTACCATCTGTATTGAAAATATGAGAGTTTTACCTTTTCCATCCAAGAATAACATATTTTTGTTCCTTATTTTCATGTATGGACATTACATGCATGCTTATTCTTTTTCATTCCAAAGTTGGTTTGTACATTTTGTCACAGTTCTTTTGTACTTTATTATTATGTTAAGATGAGATTTTACTTTGAATGATCATAGTCATTCTATTCCAGTTTAGGGACTGTACTTTGCTGTCCTTTGAGGATGGAGCATGATGTCTCAGAAGAAAAGTTCTCCGAGTGTTGAGGTGAGGTGAGAAACTCTTAGTCTTATTCATTTTAATGCTTCCGTACATGTGCTTGCGCAGTCCCATAAATGTTTTATATATTTACCCTATTTCCCATGAACTTAATCATATTTTTAATTTAAAAAGGTTGAACGTTCTCTAAATATATTAGCGAAGGCTGGGGAAGTTTAAGGTTTTAGTGAGAATATGAACTGTTATATTAGCTAGGAAATTTGACTTTATTAGCTTCTTCATCACAGATTTTTGAAGGTTGAACGTTCTCTAAATGTATTCTTTTCACTGGGAAAAAGCAATTAACGTAGTAACTAATTGCCAATTTGTACCTTTTTAAAATTTTTTTTGGCAATTTGTATTGTATTTTTGTTACAGAGAGCACGTACATCCTTGTAATGGATATTTTGGTCATACTTCACTCCGTTCTGAGTGTTATGGAAATATGTCAAATGTGTTACTATACAATTGACACTTGATTCTAATCAAGATGAAACTTAAAAGCTCTGAGTTATTTCCATTAAGATGTAATGCAACTGCTCATCCTTAGATGCGATTTCCATTTATTCAAAATCATGAACCAAGTTTGGTACCCCACCCCTGATTATAAGTAGCAGCGGTTTCATTTTGTTTAGTTTCTCTTTCTCACTCACCTCTACGTTGATGGAGCACTTGAGTTTGAGAATGATTTGGACTTTCTTGCATGCGCAAAATTTCCGTATTTCTTATTTTTTCTTCACCTTAGCATGCAAGTCCAAACAGTGCTACTATGATCTTGTTTCCTTTAGAGGTTTTGGTCTTTTCGGCTATTTGGAGGACTAAGATCCCTAGGAAGGTAAAGTTCTTTACTTGGCAGGTTCTCCTTGGCTGTGTTAACACTTTGGATAGGCTTGTGAAGAAGATGTGCTCGCTAGTTACGCCTTCTTGTTGTATTCTTTGCCAAAAGGTGGAGGAAAACTTGGACCATAATACCATATTCTTTGGTGTTGTATCTGAATCTTGTTTGGGATTCTTTCTTCCAAATGTTTGGAGTGATGATCATTTGGCATAGGAACGTCAGTGATATGATTGAGGAGTTCCTCCTCAATCTACCTTTTGGGGAGAAGGCTATTTTTATGGTGTGAGAGTTTGCGATTTTATGGCTTGGCAAATGGAATAGGAGAGTGTTTAGGGGTGTGGATAGGGATCCTTTGGATGTTTGGTCCTTCATTCGTTTTCACGTTTCTCTTTGGACATCGATTTCGAAGGACTTTTGTAATTATCCTATAGCCATTCTGTTACATAGTTGGAGCCTTTTCTTTTAGAGGGAGCTCCCTTTTTGTGGGCTTGGCCCGTGCATTCTTTCATTTTTTTTTTCCCAACGAAAGTTGTTGATCTGATTTCTTTCATCTTGAATATTCCATTAATTATAGTGTTGAATCCAGGTGCCTTCTTAACATCAAATGCCGCAAGAGTTTGGATCATTTAGTCACTTACGTCCGGATTTATTTCTTTGCTCAGTAAGCACTGAAAGAAGAAACTAATGTGGTGTGGTTCAATTGTGCATGAGTTGTATGCTAAACGACTTAGAGCCAAAGATAAATTCCTTCTTGACTTGAAGGTATTTTGTTTTGCATTTCGATTGTGACTCAGTTATGAACATATTATATATGTGGGCACTATCTTACGTTTTTTCAGTTTTCTTTGTTGATGTTGTTTAAACTTTTCCAACTTTATGCAGTGCTTCTTCTTAAAAAAAGTTACTGATCGTGTAATTTCCTTTGCAGGAAACAGAAATTTTACCTTGGTAAGTGGAGAATTATTGGTAAATATACATCTAGTATTACACCATGTCGAAGATCAAGAGTTACATGTCCAAAAGTACATGAAGGGTACGAAATGGTATGGATTCCTTCGCTTTGAGATTTAAGTTTTACTCTATCCACGACAATGTGAAGCAAGGTTTGTGGAATTCCAGTTGTCCTCGTAATTAATATTCAGTGCCTTGTGCGCATATGCTTTAATTTCCTTTGACTTGAGGGCTGACCATTTGAATTTGGCCCGTGAGCTCAATACTCAGATAATTCACCCTTGCTGCCATTTGAGAGAACTGTACATCTTTTTTTGAAAATTCTAAAACATTCAAAAAGATTAGAGAAACCACTTAATTACTAACTCCTAAAAATACATGTGGAAAAGTCATCTGAAAAAACGATTCTCATACATAACAAGGCCAAGCAGGACACAAATATTTCTCACATCCATCCCAATAGTGTTCCTTACAATAAGCATCCTCTTGAACTCAGACTGAACCAATAATTATTTAAAAGTACCCCCAACTTTCATATGAACAACCTAAAAATGTGCTTATAAAAGATTTGAAATCCTCAAAAAGAGAAAAAAAAAAGTTATTCTTGAAAGGTAAAAAGAACCTCAACGACTCCCATTGATGGGGTAATCTTGAGTTCAAGATAGTGTCTGTGGATCCATGCACTCTATTTTTCCTGTTGCGATCCTGGGGCCAAATTTTATCCTTGGGAGCGATAGGCAAGAGGCCTTCTTGCCCGTTTATTATTATTATTTTTTCAATGTACCTTTGTGAAAGGCAGGACTTGCTTCTCCGGCCTGCATGTGAGGAAAAGATGGCCAATCTCTTTAAAATTCTGATGAATCCTTTGAGATATCTTTTAAGTTTTAGCTCATCATTAACAGAACTTGTATTTTTGGTATTAAATGGCCAGCAATCTCAAATTGAACAACTTGCTTCGTTAATGAAGTGTATGGCAGGTTCATGGTTCTTAAATATCTGGGGCTCTGCTTGGAGGCAACTCAAAATTCAGTACATATTTGGCTCCCCTCCTATGCTGCTGACTTGCTGAGACAACGCAGAAATTTAAGTGCAAGAGGCAGGGATTTCTATAGGTGGTTGGCTCATGCTAGTTCATATGGTTTTATATAGTCTTTCTTGTTCCTGCATACTATCTCTCTGTTTCTTGAACTGAGATTGCTTCAGATTTGGACACAAGATATTAGAGATGTCTTATTCAGAGGCCCTGGATTGGAGAAAGGCAATTAACCAGGTAGGTAAGTTGGTGGGAAGTGGCATCCGTTCCTTGGGCCTAATGATTTGGGAATTTATTTTCAGAACAAAGATCTCTTACCGAAGTTGATTCCTTGTGTCCTCATCAAGCCTCATTATCGCAGACCGCAGTTGCTTGAAGATTATGGCAATGACAACCATTGGTGGTTCTCTGGTTAGTAGCCTGCAGCAAGGTAATGGTAGATACCTTGGTTTCATGTAGCCAAGTGCAGAATTATAATTGATGCCTTTGGCAATACTTTGTTGACTTTCTAGAAGTTGGGTATTGGAGATGGCATTCTTATGGGATGATGATAGCTGTGATGGTACCAACCTTAACCGAAGGTTTGCTTGCCTATGGTTTCCAGCTAATTAAAAAATATCCTCGTTAAGATTGCTAGAGGAGTTGTTTTAAGAGGGCAACTTTCATGTGAGAAGGTTGTTTCCTAATACAGAAACAGATAGGTGATACATGAATTTTGAAGATATCAGACTGAACCACAGGAATGACTATAGGTTGGGTGGAACCGAACTTGGACTGCAGTTTTTCCTACAAGTCTTCTTTTGAGAATATTAATGGTTACAACCAGATTATCTCTTCGGCCTGTTCAAGAGGGTTCAGAGAGGGTATATATTGTGAATGTCAAACTTTTCCATGGTCTCTGGCTAGCCTTTTCACAACATTCAGTGGACGTTGGGATCCTAACTTAAACTCTCCCCAAGTCACGTGAAAAGGAGAAATGAAGAGTTGAATTTCTTATTCGTTCAATGCCCAATTTTCCAAGTTCTGTGAAGGTATCTTTCTGAATTTAGTTTAATGTGTACTAGGGTGTCGCTAGGCTAATGAGACCTAGGAGTAGGAGCTATTACTTGAAGATAGTATTATTAGTAGTGAATAATATCACTTTCCTAAAAATGGTTAGTTACATAGCTTTTAGTTGGACACTTAAGAAAAATAATTGTGTAAAAAAAATGAGTCAAGATATACTCTGCCCAAAACCTCCAACCCCATATGCTTTTGAACTTAAAAAACTATTGTAGCTACTTGGATTGCCATTTTATAATCTTCTTTACCTTGGTTTTGAACTTCCCATTCGTTTGCTTTGTAGTTCGGTTAGTAATATAATATTTCCATTCCCTATCGGGCAATGAAAGCTTGGTTTCTTGGAAAAAAATAATAATAATAATAGATATTCCCATTTCCTATAGAACGATAGAAAAAGGAAAGATTACAACTTTATAAATCATCGGGGGATATCTCTTTATTATGTACAGTTTGACTGCATAACCATCGGCTAATTCTTGTCTAAGTAGATAGTTTTAGGTGTAGGGTTTTCTGATTGGCCTGATTAGATGCTGTGTCATTTTTTCTTCCATATCTTGAACGCTTCAAGAACCTGACCTACCATTCTTGGTCTTCTAAATTATTATCATATCAAGGGATTATTGCTTATAAATACATATAAGTATTATGTTATTAGGTTGATAGGAGCATCGTTTTCCTCTTATAGAGGACTAATTTACTCTGTAGGATGTTGATTTGTAAAGAGTACAATAACGGCAAGAAAGGGTTGGCCAAGATGTAGAAGGGCGACAGGCAACCAGCTTCTATCCACGTTTCTATACTGTCCTGTGAGAAGTAACATACTTAATGATGGTGGTGCGAAGGATCAGCATCTAATATGCATGCTCATTCTCCCTAACTTGGTTTGGACCTCTACAACCACATTATTAACTTGGTTCTGGGTCAATTGTCTTTTCTTTAGAACTCAAGGACACTTGTACAACCTATAGAATAGACCCTATTCAAATAAGGTTGCACTCAAAATAGCTCCTAAATCGCAGGTTAGGCGTGTTTGCTCCATCTACAAACTCTTTCAAAGCCCAACTTCCACGTGTGCAGTTGGTTTGTTTCCATCGAGCTCCTGTGCCATCAACTTCTCGGCTTCCATCTTTGTTGCTTTGTTCCCGTTCAAGGTTGCCTGTTTTTCTGGTGCAACTTGAAAATTTCCTTTCATTCATTTGTTTCCAAAGATTTGTATCGGTTACTTGGTTCCCTTTTTAGCTAATATTATGAGCTATTGGTGTATAAAAGATTCAGGATATGGTCTTGGGGCTGAAAAATGAGCCTTGTATTGATGTCCACCTCAAAAGGATGGATCGAAGATTGACCTCTCTTTCTTAGCTAACGTTTTGCCCTCCAAGTTCACTATCATATTGTTTTTGAATCAAACGACGAAAACACCAACCTAACTCCTCTTGCTTGATGAAACAACGTAGGAAGAAAAGGAAACAAAATGTCCATCTTTCTGATATGCCACCTTCCAAATAGCCGTTTCTCAGCAGCCTACAATAGAGATTCGGATTCTTTTTGTACAACATGGCAGCGTTATTTGTTCACCATGGTATGTTTTATGTTTTTCTTCTCATTTTAAGAAAATTTTCTCCAAAATTGTACACTACTGAAAGCAAAATTCTAGTTCCTTATTTCATGTTTTCAGTTTTCAAAGCATAAATAAATGCATCAATTTATTCTATTATATTTAAAAAGATAATTATAATATAATAGTTATTAATATGGAAAATTATTATAAATAGAAAATTTTTCACTATTTCTATAACTTGAGTAATAAAAGCTTATCGCAGTCTATTGTTGATAGATAGTAAAGTTTTTCTATGTTTGTAAGTAGTTCTGACTTGTTTTACTATATTTGAAAACAACTCCATTAATATTTTATAATTTCTAAAAATATATGTTTTCAAATACGACATTAAATTTTAGTTTAAAATGAGTGATAACAAAGAATACATAAATGTTATTGAATGTATTGGAAAAAACAACAGTAACAACTAACAAATAAATCATTATTAGACAAGTTTGTATTTTTCTTTTTAAATAACGGAAAACAATAATAACATGAAAACGAAAAGGGGTATTTTTAGAAATAGAAAATTTGTTGAAAATAATTATAAATATAACAAATAAATACTGATGTCTATAGATTTATCGCCATTTATTATGGATAGAAATTGAAATTTTACCATATTTTTAAATAGTTTGATATATATATTTTTTTATTTATAATTATTTATAATAATTTTCCAAATGAAAAAGGTCATCAAAATAACACATTCTTACATATCATTCTTAAAGCAGGAAAAACTGAAACATAAAAAGAAACCCGAAACAAGAAAGAAAAACTATACCAAAATGGTCCCATGTTGCGAGAAGTTTGAACAGTTTCATCTCCAGGATCTCCAAGCCTTGCACATTTTACTTGCAAGATAGTTGGCAGCTTTAACACCGCCTACGGCCAATACACCAGACACCGCCTGTCTTGCACTCGAAACCATCACCTTTCGCCTTAAAACCCCCTGCATGCAATCTGCTGCCTCTTTTCTCGACCGGATCAACACTTGGTTTCTGCCTGTGACTCCCCCTTTTTCAAGAAAGATACATGTCTTAGGATCATGTGATCATCAGTTCACACTTAACGGTATAAAATGATCAAATGAAATTGTACCAGATCCACTCAGACCGCTCTTCTCCCCAAGCCTTATCCCCATTGCGTTTCGGACCGTCGTTGGTAATGATGAAACTAAATACTCAGTTGCTGGTAATCCACAATCCTGTTTTACAAGGTATGTTTAATAAAACATAAACCATCTGAATGTATATAACATTTCTACTGTTTACCTCTATTTTTACAAACATTTCTACTAAATTTCAACACACCTGGGAAATATTTGCTTGATGATCTTCACGTGGTGAGAATTGCAACAACTCTTTTGTTTTGTATTGTTCAAGACAAGGTTGGTACATTGACTGGAACAACTGGAACTGCCCTCGAACTATTTTGTTAACCTAACGAAGGTGAAACGTCCCATTGTAGCATAAGTCAACTAGTAGTAATAAATAGTGAAATGACAAAAATCTACGCTTGACAACTCAAAATGAAATTAGGTCCACAAATTAATAGAATATTTCTAGTTCTACCTGCAAATGGTATTGCAGCACATTTACAGCATAATAATTATAAGGCAAGCCATGCTATTAAAAATTACACTTTAAAGGTTATTTGGCTACAACCTATGCAAGTTAACTTAAGAGCTATGTACCTTATCCCTGTCCTCTGCAAAAAGCATACGCAAATCACCCATATATGAAAGGCTACATATTTTAGCATACAAGTCAACCTGCGAAAATTAAACGTAACTGTAAGTTCAGAAATTACAGAGATGCAGTATGAAAAAGGAAGACAACCTCAGTAAACCCAGAAGGCAGGAGGAGGAGAGCTGCAGATACTGCAGACCTCAGATTAACAGAGTTAAGCTGTTGAACATCCAGGGAATCCACTAGTATATTAACCTGAACAACAAAATTTAAATTCCTTAGAGAGGAAGGGAAAAAACCCAACTGGGCCATTCATTTTTGCTGCTCAAATTAGGGCTATATAGAGAGAAGCAAGAGAGCAGCTCTTTGAATCTATTCAATTCAATTTAGAAAGAAAATCATGATTCCCAACATCAAACACGATAAACCACCGGCAATAGCAAATTAACACGTAGTAATTTAACTCTCCTAATTTACATGATTGGACGTATTGAAAGAATAGAAAATGGGATAAATTATCTCTAAAGACTGCTTATGAACATGTGATCTTCTAAGAAGCCAAAACGAATCACAAGGTACATCTGGTGTTTTAATTCTCACCATCTTTAGTACCTGTACATTGCCTATAAATGAAAAACCCCTAGTAAATATTTGTTTCCCATTTCACAAATTCAAACCACAGGGTTAGATATCTAAGGAGGAGAATATCTTTCCTGAGTCTCTGACAAACAAACTAATCCCTAAAAAATATAAGAACCAAAAATAGTTATTTTTCAAAATGCAAGTTCCTAGGATACACAAACCGGCTTTTGCAAACGGCCACTGAGGTAGAATGTCTTCCAATGTTGTATGTCCTGTATCAAATCATGCATCCGTACAACCCCATACTTAAGCATCTGTACAAATGCTCATGCAGTGAGGTTTGGTAAGTACACAACCATTGAGGTTGACAATCAAATTACAATTTTATTATATTCAAATACCTTCTTGTTCCACGTAACATAAGGATTAAAATGTACTCCAACACCAATTTCATCAGCAACTTCAGTGACCTAATCAAATCAATTAGAGAAGTAACCGCCAGGGGCAGAGAGATAGAAAGAAAATTCAGAAAAAGAGAGGGGAGAACGGCATTACCAGTTTCCCCCCTCCAAGGTACACCATCCATGAGGCATAGTGATCTTTGTTTAATTGAATATTCTAGGTTGCAGGATGAATAAAATAAGTTAGTAAACATAAGGCAGTACCAAATCACGTTATAATGCACACTAAAACTGTAATGACTTGTTAAGAGTTTACCTTTTTGTGCCATTTTTGGGGATCGGATACGCCAAGAATAAGGTCAACCATCTTTGACTGCCGATCCAAAGTTTTAATCCAAGTGAAAAAAATGCAGTTACAAGTATGGAATATTATATGTATAGAGAAAAGGAGGGGCAAACCCAAATAAAACCTTATCGTGATTGTTTGGATGCAGAGTCGAACCATATATGCAGCAGAACTCTACTGGAGGAAGTTCTTTGAGAAAGTCTATAAGCTCGGGGTTTTCCTTATTCTTCATGATGTCACCGTCTTCCTGCCTATACATGTTTATAAATGACACAAGCAAGGATAGTAATGGAGAGAGATATAAGACAAATATGGCTGAGAGCATCTTAGACATAGAAATCAAAATTTACTTCGGAAACTCACAATAAACTCCCAAAACTCATCAGACAACTGCAATTAATTTCTAGACAAAATCCATTGAATAATTAATGAGACAGTAAAGGTAATGTATCCAGCACATTCACTTGGACACGGATTAATATGTAAAAAGACCACATATTTGAGATGAATATGCACATCCCACCCGAACTTTCACTTCAAAGTCCAAAGCCAAGGAGCAGGCTGGAAAAAGGAAGAATAAAAAAGGAGAGTATTTTTCTTAACTAGGCGTAAATTAGGCCCATCTGAATCTATGTTTATACGAAGAACCTGCAGCACTCAAAGGGGAATTTCATCAAACAGTTGGAAAGCACACCCAGAACTTCTGCAGAGAACCTCCCTCATTGTCGAAGAGATCAGCGACAATAGAAGAATTTTGCAGCAAGTATTTTTTTTCAATCAAACACAAAAAAGAAAAAGAAAAGGGTGGATGTTAAAGTGAAACAGTGAGAGTATAAAAATCCAATGTTCGTGAGGTGGAGCCGTGTTCATAAGAGAGGGAAAGAAAACAAGAATGAAGGAAGACGGTAAGAGTGTGCGTGATCCAGAGTGGCTTACATCATCTCATTGTCATTGGCCGGCGGAAATAATAGAATAGCTGCGGTCTATTCCGCGAGCGGTGGTGATGGCGGCGGGGGGAAATGAGCAGGGACCGTCTTCGAATTGTCTAACAAAAAACAGTTTGGATCCTTTTCAAAACGTAAATGTCAATGGCGGCAGAAATTTCGACCTTATAGTTTTGGTCATGTGGGTAAATTTGGTCACATAATCTGGCAAAATTAAAAAATTAGTCTTCATAAATAGTCTTATGATAAAAATTAAATTCTAATTTTAACAGGAAAAACATGAGGAAGGAGGGTTTAATTCTTTCAAAACTGATGTAATTTAGAAATTAATTTTGTAATTAGAATATATATATAAAAAAAAGGGTTCAAATGTGAAAAAAAATGTCTCAAAAAATTGAAAACTGAATAAAATTGCCCCATACCCATCTCATGCTGACAGCAACAATAGTTAGCATTTCCCAAGGTTTTCAAAAATCAGTAAGCCAGTGATGAAGTTGGAATCAACCAAATATTAACTTCCATGTGTTGTTTTGTGAGCCATTCACATTTCACTCTCAATTTCTTGCCAACTTTGTTATTGCCTCAACCACTTGGATGCATGATTTCAAGCATATTCGCTGAAGTAAAATCCTTACATATGTAAATTAACATTACATTTTTTAATTTTTTTTTGCTTTATAAGAAGAGAAACCTTATAAGTTATAACAGATGACTTTGAAGACCCATATTTTAAGTTTTGAACATAACAACAAATCAGTTATTCTGAAGCCAGTCTCGAGCAGCTACCAGATCAGGAAGCACCACTGCCCCAGATTTCCTCCATTCCTCAGCATCTGATGTCTTAAATCTATCCAACAACAGACCATGCATTCCCACTCTCTTTGCAGGAATATAATCTTTTCGCAAGCTGTCTCCAATGTGCAGAGCTTCTTCTGGTGCTATATTTCCAGCCCTCTCGATCGCAATCTCGTAGATTCGAGGATCTGGTTTCTCTACACCCTCTAGACCGGAGAATACACCGAAGTCCCATTCCGATCCCTGAATAGTTCATTAAGCACAATATCCATCAGCAAATCATCCTCGTGTATTCAGGAAGAAGAACACTCTTAAACAAAACAGCGAACCCCTACCCACCCACTCAATGTGGTACAAAATATACTAATATCGGAAGGAAGGATTCTAAGATCATTTGTTAATCCATGGAAATGAGTAATGGCCATTTGCATATCACATCATTTTTCCTCCAAACACAAATGGTAGTGACATTGAAAATTCTAAAATACTTAACAACCACTTAAAACTTAAAAGAACTTTTCGAAGCACCTTATTAATGCCATTTTCAAGAGTGCTTTGAATTTCTTTCTAAAATACATTATTTTAAAAGACATCTCCATCTCATCATAAGACCAAAATCTAGATGTACAGTATACAAAAAAAGAAAAAGAAACAGAAAGGGTACAATGAGTTCATACATACCTGATTTAAGCCTAAAGCTGGAAGGATTACATCCTGGTACCGGTACTCTGCATTACTCACGATGCCAACCATAAGACCTTGCTCACGCACCCATCTAAGAAATGGTTGGGAATCTTCAAACACCTTATAAGGAGCAGATGAACCAAAAGATGCATATATACGTCTAAATACCTTCTCAAAAGTCTCCTCATCATAATCATATCCAGCCTATCGATAAAACAAGAATTTTCACGTCAAAAAAATTTCCGATGATGTGCAGATTGTAGTCAAGGTTTTTTCAATGAGCTAGCAGTTGATGTTTCTTTCTCCCATTCTACGTGTAATATAACAACAGGTTTGACTCATACTGTCTATGCCTTTAAAACAGAATGTGGGGAGAAATTTCTGACAAATGTGATTGCTTGATGAGAATGTGGAGAGAATTCTTACAAATGTGATTGCCTGAAGAGAATGTAGAAAGAAAATTCTAACAAATTTGATTGCCATGAATCTAATGCTATTAACTACATGCTCTGCAAAAAATCAATATTGATGAGTACACTTGTGAATCTACTTCACTGCAAAATATCATGCCTGTATATCTAGATGGCTATATCGATCTCTTACCCTGATAAAAGAATCTCTAACACAAGTTTTCCACCAAACGATGTTAGGCATTTTTGCTGCATACCCGAAACACGGGTAGTTTTTTGCCATCTCCTTGTAAGCAAGTTTAAAGCCCTCATGCACGCGTTTGTAATCAGGGCATGGCAGCCCCACGGATTTGGCTGCCATGCAATAGTAATCACCTAGCTCCCCTTTGTAAGCTAACAATGTACCAGTAACATCTATGGTGATACATCGCAACTTTGACAAGAGCGACATTTTAATGAAGAAAACGTTGCAGTTCCAAAGTGAATGATATCAACAATCGCTGCTAAAGGAATTTTATCTGAAAGCAACCAGCTAGCAGCCTTCAAGCAAAAGCAGCCAGCTACAGCATTAACCAATAAGTCCCGCATTTAAGTATATGAACATCTTAAGTTATCAATACACAACAGCTGTTCAAGAAGATAAAAAGTAACGTGTCTTGTGCACAATTCAATTCAAGTGTTGAATTACAAAAACAGATGTCTTTTCTCTACAAATTCCAAATACTCCGACCTTTTTGTACATAAGATCATAATTTAGACCTTTTGGCTCACGCCACAAGTTTAATAAGATGGTGAATGATTCTAATAGGAAAATGCATGCGAAAAGCTTAAGTGATGAGAAATAAGGAAAGATGATAATTTGAACAATAAGCAGAAAATAACAAGTATATATCTATGATGCGAGTCAGTTATAATTTGTAATTTTCTTAAACTCCAATACCAGGTAGTTTGTGGATCTCCACTTTGAACTTTATGAACAACTTAAAGCATCTCACAGTATTCTCTTCAATCAACCAACAACCCGATCTTTTAAGGTTCCTACTGTAGCTCACTAGATAATTCTACTTGCTTACCTGCACTGCACTGAATTTCTTGGGTGTTTTTTATTTTATTATTATCTTTTTTTAATGAGAAACAAATGTTCATTGATATGATGAAATACCCAAAAAAAGGAAGGGGGTGGGGGGTTTACAAAAACTAGGCCTTTGATCTTCTGGGTGCAGACGTCAATGTCCATTAAATTTAGGGCAGTTTAACTGATAATGAAAAATTCAAGTCTAAAATAAAGATTAATCCCTAAGACGGTTTCCAATTTCATTCCCCTCTTTTTTGAAAAACGTTCTATTTGCTCCCTACTGTGTCAAGGTATTTCAACGCAGTCCTCGTACAAAGGTTCATAAAAGTTAAAGCACCCATTTGACTACTTTTCAACTTTAACCTGACCATTACTTGAACAAACCAAAATAAGAAAAGCACAGAGCTAGAGACAATGAAAAAGACAAAATGTGAGAGAAATCGGGACAGTAAGAGAGAAATGACTGTGAGTGAGAGAAACAGAGGGATTCTGAGAGGTTGAGAGAGTAAGAGAGAGATGGAAGGAAAGAGTTTGATCGATGGAAGGAGAAAGATAAGTTTTCGGTAGCATGTAACAATTTAAAAGGATTTCATTTTTTCCGACACACAAAGATTGGCAATACCATCTTATTTTTCATTTCATGTTAAATTCCACATCAAGGATTCAATTGAAGTAATTTGAACGTTAAAACAAAATTAAAAATTTTGAAAGAATAGGAACAAAATTGAAAAACCACACACGAGACTTTATCGATACATTTAGCCAAAAATAAAATATCAATGCCAACACACTAAGCAGACCTAACAAAGAAAAAGAAAATAAATTAGGAAGTCAGCCGCCGTAAAGGAAACTCTACAGAGAGTATATTGTTAATGATCAAAGAAGAATCTGAAAACATCAAAGCGCCAAAAAGATCTTCGATCATCAAATACATAAATGCCTGCCCCGAGGCCTTTTTCTTCGGGAGATATCAACAAAGAAAGTTGCAGAAACAGAGTGTACATAGCTTACTTTTAATCAATGAACATAAAGGACATGAATAGGGTTAGCTTCACTTCAGAGCTACTAACAGAGTCGAGAACTAACTGTGGAGCCTGAAAAATGTTCTTCACTTGACTTAGAGATCCTCAAGAAAACGATTAAAAAATGTGAAAAAACAAAGTTTGACTTTCTTCAGAAAACCAAACAAGCAAACAACTACAATCAGATCATTGGAAATAATCTGGACAGACAATGTTGCAATGATTTCTCAGCTGATCGGTTAACCGGCGACAGTGAGAATTTCCCATTACAAGGAGAAACAGAAAGCTTCGATTCAGTCAAGAATATAGAAAAAAGCTTAAGATCAAAATCACAACACTCATAACAACAAAAGACTAGAGGGAATACGAGATAAAGAGACAGAGAATAAGAGATTTCAATGAATAAGATGCTGCGAAAACATACCCAGAAGCCAAAAAGTTGCACAATTTGCGACGCTCGGTATAAATCACAATGTCATCAGAAGCTAAAAGCTTGAGCAGGACGTTGGTTGAATCAATGGTGAAGAAGGCAAGGCGAGAGAGAAAGATATATATACATATGTATATATAATGGGGTTTGGGAAACGTAAAGGTTTGGATACTTATACAATGGAAGGAGCTTGATTTCGCATCCCTTGTCGTCCCAAGTTTGAGAAAACCAATGGGTGAACTCTACATATACATTCTCCCCACTTCTGTTCGCCATTTCCGTTTCTTCCCCATTCCTCTTCCGTATTTACCATCTTACCCATTTAACCTAACAATCAATTGTCATACTATGTAATCTTCGGTCCAAAATTAATTGTAATTCCATCCCACTTTTAGATCTTTTCCCTAAAGTTAATAAATAAAATAATTTAACTTTTTTATATTTACACATTTGAAAGTGACTTAGGTTTAAAATATTCCAACATCAGTATAATTCGCTGGTTAAACCATTTTTAAAAAAAGAAAAAATATAATAAAATTCTTTCTTTTGTTATTATTTTTTTTTTTTTTAAAAAAGTAAGAGATCGTGTATAATTAACCTTGATATCTAAGTGAATTATCCTATGGTAGCCATAATTTCTCATTTTAGAAGCAACAGGATAGCAAGAATAAAACCATTTTTCTAAAACAGGAAGAATGAGTAAAGGTTAAGTATTGAAAGTTGTTTGTTTCGACAACTTTCAATTTTGATCTTCCATATGGTTTTGACAAAGCCTAATTCAATAACTTACAAAACTTAAAATTGTTGCACGTAAATTCATAATTTTAACAAATAACAACTTTGATTATCTTTCTATTAAAAGCAAACCAAGAGAGAAAAAATTGACTATGTTACTATAAAAAGCGAGAAAAAAGTCATTTATTTTCTGAAAGAAAAAAAAGCATTAATTAAAACGCAGTTATTTCTTTATTGCACACAAATAATAATAATAATAATAATAATAATTTTCTGATGGGCCGAACTTTTACTTTATCCTATGGTTTGAAAAAAAAAAATCTATAAATATACGTTGTATTTTTAAAATTTCAATTGAAACTTCTATAAAAAATAATGGCATTCATAAAATTTAATAGAAAAATACATATAAATGGGAAGGCTGCAGCCAATTACATTAATAGGCCCCAAAATTGGTGGGAGAGGGCGTGATTAATTATTGTATGGAATTAAAATGGGGAGTTATTTATGTTGAAGAAGGAGGAGAAAGTAGAATGGCGTGTTTGGCAATAAATCTTGGCTTTGGTTTGCAATAAACGGAAAGTGGAGGGGTTGAAAGGAAAAGTTAGAAAGAAAACTGTGGACTCCTGAGCCCACGGGTATTCTCACTTGCTTTCCCTCTTTGGGAATTGGAAGAATATAATAGTAATAGTAATACCACTCTGGTTTTGGGTTTTACATTTACTGCTTCCGCTCTGCTTTTGTTCACCTCGCTTCCAAATGCAATTTTTTCACTTTTCTTTCTACTCTACCTTTCCACCCTCATTCAAATAAATTAATAAATTCTTACTTTCTAAGAAAAGATAATAGTGGATCTTTTCTATATAATTCAATTTCCATTACAAATTTACAAATATAATATTGAAAAATTATTACAAATAGAAAAAATATCAAACTATTTATAAATATAGTAAAATTTTTAAAAGTTTATTACAGTCTATCGCATAATAATTTTTTTATATATTTATAAATAATGTTTGACTCATTTTGCTATATTTGAAAACAACCCTATAATATACCCTAAAGTTGAAATTATGAAATAGATCCTTGTCTCATAGATAATTAAACGAGAGCATGTTTAACTTGAGGATAGTTCAATATTATGTTGTATTTGTTGAGAAAAAAAATTCTTACTAGTATAGCAGAAATAAGTAGAAAAATACAAAAATTAAAAGAAGTCAATAAAACTGAGAACATATGAACCAACGTCGAAAAACTCCAAACATAAGAAAAAACCACAAACCAAAAAAATTTTTAATTATGTGAAAAATTGTTATAATCACACAAAAGAGTAAATAAGTCTCTTTGATCCCAAATTTAAAAAATAAAAAAAAATAAAAAAATAAAAAAACTCAAAACTATTATGGTACTCATACCATTCAATCCAACTCTCAAACTAGAGAATACAAAAGAAAATTTAACCAGAGATAAGGACACGCAAACTTAAAGCAATTTGAAATCTCATTTTATAATGCTTGGAGTTTATCACTTCCTTAAACCTTTCGAATGTGTTACACTTACCACCACTCTTCTAATATTTTATTAAAAAACCAACCATACTTTCATTTCAAATATATATACTCTATATATTCACTAATTACTAACGCCCCTCCACTATTTTTCCTCTTTTGGTATTTTAGAACTCAATGAATAATGACATTAACATTTAGTACACAAACATTTTTCCCTTTATGTTTTAATCCGTCAGTTTCTCAGTTTTAGAAACCACCACCTTCATGCTAGAGAGGGGGGAAATTATCGGTTCTTAATTTCTTAGTCACGTTTTGAAGATTAAAAGAAAAGAAAAAGAAAAAAACGATGTGATAAAAATCCAAAATAGAAATACCGGAAACGTGGAATGCATTGTCTATCCGGTAATGATGCATCTAATGAGGGTCAAAGCTGCATGACTTTCAAATGCAATGCTTAATCTGATGATATTTTGCAAGAAAGAAAGGTCAGAATTAATATAAGGTTATATCTGTAACACCTACCACCGCATACATAAAATTTAATGGTTCAATAACTTTAGTCATGGAGTGGTTAACAGTAATTTCCTCCCTCAAATATATTAGTCTTAGGCAAATACTTCCAATCTCACAACGTAGAAAATTTAAAATATGAGACATAAACAGATAAAATAGATGTGAAGCACTGAAAGTCTAACCTTAAAAATGTGCATCCTTTGAGGGATTCCTGGTCTGTAACCTCACAAATCATCGTGAAGAGATACATATTTACAAGTATGATATCGAAAGAAAGCACAAGTGTCAACTACTTTTTGAAGGTAGAAAGTAACGAGCAATGGTGGAACCTCGATTTGCTGTATTGGATCGTTTGTGAGGCCTAAGCCAAGACCATATTTCTTTCTGAATTTCAGACGGCAACTCTTCAATGACTGAAATGTCAATTTCGTCAACTTTATAATTCCATCTTTCACCTCCTTGTGGTTCACCATGATCAGACAATCTTAATTCACTAGTGTGACCATCTGGCATTTATATACATAAAGTTCAGTTCCAAGTGCTTATTCGCTATTACAGATCAATTTTTTACCTAATAGGTTAGTATAGTTCTTTATTTACTTCAAAGGGGATAAAAGAGGACAATATATTTGAAAAATACCAGCAGATGACAAGTTATCTTGGATGCTTTCAGCAAATTCCTGATTCCTTGATGTGGAAGAGAGCTCAGGCTTAAAGAATCTCAAGATTGAAGCTGTGCCCTAGCATCACGACATGTTACAGAGTAAAAACAACAAATCTTCAAAATGAGATAACTCTATCAGTTAAATAAGAACCTTTTTGGATACAAAAACAATATTTTATTTCAGAATTCAAACATACAAAGATCAACCATTTTTTTTCAAAGTATATTTATGTACTCAATTGGCACCCAATAAAAATCAACCATTATGCTCTTAAATTCCATAGGGGCGGCCAAACAATTGTAAATAACTTCGTTGATCCATTGAAATTTTTTACTCCCATACTTCATAGAAAAATCTCTCCACCGGCAACGGAACTGAACAAATGAAATAGAATAGAAAAATACATTGAAACCTTGTCTTTTGATTTGTTCTTTTTTGTGCACAGCGGAGATGTAATCCTTGTGTTCTTGGACTTCTGCTCTTCTATTGGGATTATTTGGAACTCACTTTTATTTGGGCCCGAACAGAACTTGCTTTCTGTAAAAATTGCCTGTATTTAGATTAGAACTGGGAAGGAAACGAAATACTTTGGAGTACATAAATGAATACCTGCCATAACCACGGGCAGCCGGGTTGTTTCTGGGATAACACCATTTTTTTCTAACTCTTTGGAAGCACAACTCGTATCCTGAACATCAAAGAAGCTCGAGTTAGAAATAACAAATGCTCTTTTACTAAAACTACTTTTCAATCAATCTTGAGAACTTGTATCGAAACATAGCATTTAGCAAGCATAAAAGATGAACCACTGAAGTGCTAAGCAACTCTCTTCACTTAGTCTTGTAGCAATTTACAATTCATTGAGTACACACAAAACTGCTTGATACAAATTGCCAAAAAAAAAAAAAAAAAAAAAAAAAAAAAAAAAAAAAAAAGAAGAAAAAAAAGAAAAAGTGACCATGTATACTTCGCATTAGCAGTTATACCTAGCTTCTTTCACAATGTTTAAATTGGTTCACAAAAGCTTAGAAAAGGCAATCTTGGAGCTGGAGAACCTAAAAGTAGAACTTGAAAACTTATTGATTTCAAAAACTCAAGCTACAATAACATTGAAGTTAATATTGAAAACAACTTGATATGAAAGTTGTAGAATATAGTACAAGAACACAGATTGAGCAAAAGAACTATTGATAAATACCATGACTTCATCTTTCCATGAACCCCTTTCACCCTCCTCTTCATCCAAATTGCATCTATCTTTAGCCTTCTCCTCTTTCCCTTCTCCAGTGAATTTATCAAGAGCCTCACTTGAGTCCACTGAATAATTTTGATAACCTAAATGACCATGCTCAATCTTGGTTTCATTTCCAGTACATTCATCATGAGCTTCATTTGAATCCATCACTGAATAATTCGCACGACCCAAGTGACCAGGAAGTTCTCGTCAACTAAAATAAGTAAAATGAGGCACAAAATAGATGGAAACATATGTTGACTCTTGAACCTGAATGTAAAGCAGTTTCTTGTATATTATTATCCTGGGGTTGCTCAGATGACATGCAAGATGAATGCTGGACATGCAGGTATTTTGTAATTGAGCACGTTCCCTACCACAAGCATCAGAAGGTTGAGCATTGAAATCAAAAGAAAAATAGCACCGATGCACAGATGAACTGATTAATCACTACGAGAGTAGAATGGTTCAAATAATTCCCCAACACTTCTAATATATATATATATCAATTATCAACTATATTGTTCAACAGTAAATTCAGTTTGATGTCTAGGACAGTGAGTGTCTGCATTTGGATACATAGAATAATTAATATTTGAGAGTTAAGCATCTATATTTGTTTCATAGGTTTTGCTCATGTAAAGAATAATTTAAATTAGGTTAATACCATTTTGTCAACTGTACTTTGGAACTAATTTCATTTTAAGTACATGTACTGTTAAAGTTAGCCATTATTGTTAGAATGAAGTTCATTTGTATTGAATTTAATAAAATAACAATAACTATAATTTCCAATATGAACACATAATGTGAATATCCTTCCAAACTTTATAGAGCTAAGGCTGATAAAAAGTAAAGTTTTTTTACTATAAACTAACAATAGAGACTAATTTATGAACTTTGAAAGTAAAAATGTGTTTGGGGCGTTGAGTTTGTGGTTATAATAGTTTATGTTTGAAGTGCAAACTATATTAGTCTACGTTATAATAGTTTGTGTTTGGGGCGAAGATTGTTTTAGTCTGAGTTATAATAATAAACATTGTTGCAAAAGGGTTTTGAAATAGTATTTATTATAAGTAAGGGAAACTATTATAAATGAAAAAAATATCAAACTATTTACGAATATAGAAAAATTTCATTGTTTATCAGCGATAAACCACAATAGAAGTCTATTGCAGCCTATCGCTAATGAATAGTAAAACTTTTCTATATTTGTAAATATTTTGGCTCATTTTGCTATATTTGAAAGCAACTCAATACTTAATTGTAGGTTATAAATAGTTGTAAACACCACTTTATATTTGGAGCCTCAAACATAAAATGGACTATAATAACCCACTCCACCAACTTCAAGTCGGTGCCCCAAACACCTCCTATAAAACTAAATTTTAATATTGAAAGTACGATGATAAAATAGAACAAGTCCCAAACCACATGGACCAAAATAGTTTATTAACCTTTAAATTATTCCTTTTAAAACAAAAATTCAAATTATTAGATTTAGTTTAAAAATATATATCTTTCTTTAACTAATTAAAATATTTATATTATTATAATTAATAATAATATGAAACACTTCAAATTCTTTAGACATATATATTCTCTAATTAATTAAAATATTGATGAGTATTTTATCTCTCCTCCTATTCATTTCCCAAGAAAAAAGTCCCATCTTCAAGATGGATGATAAAATCTCATGTTTCATGGGGTAGTTTTATCCTTATATGATAATTATCCAGGTTTTAGAAAGTAAACATCTAAGAAACAAATATGAATCTTTTATATCTTTGCCAAAATTCATTTCAAAATATGTGAAACAAACAGCCTTCAGTGATCAAACATAAACCAGACCACAGAACTAGTTGCCAAGTATGCTCAAACTTACGGATGGTATGGTCATAATTTTACTTGCTGAGACAGAAAGAGAAGTTATTCTCCATCCACTGTTTGGATCTCCCTGGGTGTTAGCTCCATAAGAACCTAAATAATCCCGCAGTCCAGCCTTAAACAAGTTTAGTGCGTCCTCCTGAATTTTAGCAGCCCCGTATCTCAAGTGACAACACTTGGAAGGGAATTTTTTATGTGAATCTGAGTCACTCAACTACACCACCAAGAATAATCCTACCTCAGCAAGTAGTGAGCAGCAATCCATCTTATTAATACATTTATTGATTCGTGCTGTGGGACAAAATCTCAGCAAAATGTCAAAAGCACAAAAAACATACCCTGTACGCACTAGCATGAAGTGTAAGGGTGTGAGCCATCCGCCTATTCTGATCTAAATCAGAACAAAGACGCTCACTCAGTTCTTCAGAAAGTTCAGATAGCCAATGCTGAACCTGCAGTAAGGGGAAATGATAACTCTATGATGGTTGAACAAGGCCTTCCAAACATGTACCTCAAATCTTATATCTTATCCCAAGGGGTTAAAAAACCGTCTCTGTGCACATGAAAACATGTATGGAGCAACAGTAAGCAGCAAAACATAGAAAATGCCATACGGTAAAGAACAAAAACAAATCCATTTTCAAAGTACGCTTTGATACCAACGGACCTAGAAACCCTTAATTTAAGCACAAATACACACGCAGAATCCCTACCTCCCATGCTCTTTAACTCAAAAAAGATCAAAATCCTGTCAAGAAAGAATTTTAAAGAAAAAATCCAGTATAAATACTTTCAAAATTGAAGAAATAAGACAAATAGCAAGTAGATTTAACTGAATATATAGTAACATCAATTTAGAATATTCGGCATTAAACACTCGAACCACTTCATCAAAACCTCAATCAATATGCAGTACAAAGGACATTGTCCATCCTCCTACACACACTCACATCGGAAGAAAACACAAACAAAAGAAAGAAGACCAAACGATGGGAAAATAATTCTTGCCGACGTCCTCAATAAAAAATAAAATAATAAACATAAAATAAAATAAATAACTGACTGACAAACTTACTGAAGAAATAGTCCTCAGAGCTTGGGGCCCAGGAAAACTCTTCCCAGAACCATGGCTTTTGGGAAGAAGGCGACATTCTACTTCTTCCCCACTGATTCCTCTAGCAACATTCCATAACCAAGTACTAAACAAAAGAAAAAAGTAAAATTATTATTTTCAAGGGAAAAAAGAAAAGAAAAATTATTCAAACAAAAATGATTTTTATAGAGTATGAAATTACAGATTTGAGCCTTTATTCATCGTCTACTTTTTTCTGTTTTCTATTTCGTTGTAGTTATTCAGAAAAGATCCAACATTGAAATCAGTTATCAAATACCCAGTATTGATGCCATAACGTTCTTGTAGCTTCTGCTCTGGAAATTTCAATAGATCTCCAACAGTGTTCACACCAAGGTCACTTTCTAAAGAACTCCCAAGCTTTCCACCTAGTTGCTTCCTGTCGCAAAATTTCAGAATGACACAAATAAATTAAATGTTAACATAACGTTAGTATGTGATATGACATATGAAGACTTACATTTTTTTTATTGGCAGCGAATCAAGCAATCCTTTCACGCAGGAGAGGGGCACAACAGTTTGTTGAGCAGGTTTATTCATGGCACTCGCAAGTTTTGCCAGCATCTGCTCAGTCTCATATATAATTGTAAAAAATACATATCAATTAAAAGATAGTGTTGCATAAAAGATAGGATTCAATACGAACAAATAATTCCATCCTACCTTGTTATGAGCAATTCCAGCAGAACAAGTAAACTCGGTCTCTTTCAACACTTGCATCCTTAATTCAGCAACAATGAGAGTTCCACAAGCCAACAGCTTATCACGATAATCTGAATCACACTTCGTAAGCCATATCCTTACACATTCTTGGCTGTCCCTTTGTTCCTGACTTAAAACCAAATTCAATATTGTATATATGATGAACAAGCCAATTCATAGCTAATATTATCAACATTAAGGAGTAGATTTAATTTCTTAGAATTTTATTGGTACAATTAGAAAAAGAAAAATATCTTGTTGATTCCAAGCTAAAAGGAAGAGGGAAAAAAGATATGCATGCAAGGAAATAAGTATTAGAGTCTTAGAGATTCGTCTCAAGTTTATGGTGGTTTATTCACAGAAGATGTTGGGAGCAGAGTTCTCACTGAAGAAATCCTTCGAAAGAATACGTGTTTAATAGAAACAAGGGATCGGCTTCCTTTTTCAAGAAGGTGGTTTTCAAAGTCATGAAGGACATTGGATATTCAAGCCAAATAACAAAACTGGATGGTTTAATCGTCAACATTCTCAAAGAGCACATGAAGTAGAAGTATCCTTGATACAAGCTTTTATGATTATGATCGGTCACTGTGCCAATTAAGGCTCTTTTTGTAACTCGTTTGGCCGATATAGGCTTTCAGCCACTCACTTATCATTACATCCATGAACGCTTTTTTTCTTTGTTTTTTTTTTTTTTCTTCTTGTTTTAAATATCCGGTAAATGGTCAAAATTATAATCCAAAGTTGCGCCTAATAATTAACATGTTTTATGCTTCGGTACATATTTGAATCGTGACTTAAGCAGGAGATCAGGAATGAAGAAATCTCAGAAAATGTATTTGACCTCTTGATCAAGACCTAAAACATGTGATTTAAGAGCTTCAACATCAATAAGTTCCATGCTCTCTGGAGGAGTTTCAACTAACATTGCTTCAGCAGCATCGGTAAGGTCAAGATATACTTCATCAATCGATGCTCTCTCACACCTTCCCTTCTTTGAAAGAACACGAACAACCTACAATTTTGATAGTTCTCCACTGTCAAATGTCAACATTCCTTGTTAACAGAGAAGACCAAATGCAGGAACGGGCCTACTGACCTCTGAACCTGCATCCCGGTATGTCTTGAGGTCTGCTTTACCACGTGCCACAGGAACCTGAATGAGCTGAATTTGAGGGCAGACTTTCTTTGCCTCATCACCTCGCATCGATCTGAAGCTTGTTAGATTTTTTAAGACAATAAATTATAACTCAGGGGAAGAAGTGTCTATACCTCTTCACACCAAATTTGCGTGCCTCATAGCCAACAGCAATCAAGCCACCACCTTTCCATGAGTTATATTGAACCACAGCAGTAGGCAAACCCCTTAAATGTGGCTGCTTCCGCTGCTCAACTGCAGAAATAATAAATATTAACAAAAAGCTTGAGAGAAAGAAACGACTTTGTCAATCAGCCATAAAAGAAAATGTTGTCCAGCTTGATAACAAAAATAGAGTATGAAAAGCATAACATGACAGACAATTTTCCATAACTGCTCTGATCATACAGTACTAATTTCCGCAAGAGGGGGAGAAGGAAGATCTCCAGATCCATGATACTAATGCTAACCTTTGCACCCAAAGGAATACATCAGCTCATGACCAGATTATGCAGCGGCAATCTAAATTTCCTTGTCAAATAAATTCTTATCAAGAATCTTAACACTCTAGCCAAAACCAGATACCATCACCATTGATCCTAGAAGCTTAAACACATGACTAAGTAAAAACCTACACAGATTGCGCCATTCCACTGTAGCTCCAACCAACTATTCTACAGACTTGATATCAACTGGATCAGCACAATGCTTTGAAGGTGCATCCACATATCAGGACCTTCTAAAATGTTTTATGAAGAATGAAAAGCACCGTGAATATAGGGAGCGCCGAAGATGTCGCACTCTATATAATTTTAAAATTCAAGGATAACCATAGAAATAATACACTTAATTCTTAAGACTCGGTCCCTTGTCAAACAAAATACAACAGTCAGTCCATAATCTTGTATTTCAGCCACTTCCATTCAAGAGCACATCTGTGAAAAAACAACAGAAGTAAAGGGAAGAAAGCAATCCCTGCAATGCTTGTGTGATTGGGTAACAAAGAAACTTTGAGGGGAAAAATCGCCTAGAATTTGCTAGCACAACGGCTACAAAGAGCAATTTCAGACTGTGCTTCGAAGTTGGTGGTAGTTTAGAAAGATCAGCATTCGTGTGGGGAAGTAGAATTTGAAAGGGGTATCTCAAAATAGATGGCAGAATGGGAGCATAACAAGGTGTGTAAGAGAATCGGAACCTTGAACGTAGAAGCAATCCATATCTACGTGAGCGATGATTCTGACATCTGACGATTCCGGCTTCGCTACCGGCATTTCTAAGCGATGCCCTGATCCAGAGCATAAGCGAATTCCAACACCGTCAGAGCACCAGACTCGTGAGAGGAAGGGGATGAGTAGTGTGATTCTTCTTCTTCTTCTTCAAGTAATATCAGGGAATGTTTAGCAGTTAGCATGCGGTAGCAGATGCATTGGTTGAGTACGAGTTCGTTTTACGAACATCGGGGAACTAAAATTGGAACAATGAGTACGAGTTCTCGTTTTACGAACGTCGACGAAAAAGGGACTGCTCGGAAAGTGAAACCCATAAGCCGACAAACATAACCCGAACCAGAATTTGTAAAAAGGAAGGTTGCAAAAGAAATACGTTTAATCTCCACGACCCATTCGTGTGACATTGATCAAAATGGCGCCATTCCTTTTTATTCTGAGTCTTGGTTCAATTATCAAATTTTGCTGACATTATTTAGGGTGGGTTCATACTGACCCACGAATTTTACTAAAGTTACAAAATGTTACATTTTACCTAATTTTACTTTATTTTGATCCTAGATTTTAAATTTTATAATTTTAACATTGATTTTTCACAATTAAGTGTTCAATCGTTTCCTAATTACACGATCAATAATAATTATTAAAATACCTTTGCAAATAACAATAATATTTGTTATGAAACTTATTTATTAGAAAATTGGAAAAGTGTTATTGGTGTAGTCAGCTAGGTCGGAAAAACTTCTTCACACGGTGCTTGCTATATATATATATATATGTATATATATATTATATAAAATGGAAATAAGACCACAGAGCAAAAGATGGTTAAATGTGTATATGTATGTACAAGCAGAGTTACAAATAAAAAGAAAAGAGGGCTGAAATACGGATCCAGCTCACATGGATGTATCTAAAAGCAGGAGGATCCTAGAAATAGAATTTCCTATGCCTTGCCAGCCCAACCACACTATTAAGTATTAAGATACAAAAACTCAATCAACTGTGCTCAAATACTTTCAACATTTCCGGGATATTTTAGGTGTGTAGATAGCAAAAATCACAATACATCCAAACATCTGATACAAGTATGTTCAAGGAGTCTGCTCACAAGGCTCCCAGACTCGGGAATGAGGGAATATGTCAGGCTGTTCCAGAAATGAAATGTCACCGACTCTTTCAAGATTTTCTTCATTAAACCCTCCTCTTGAGCTCTTTCGGCTGCACTTGCTGGCGCCGCAAAGTATCTATTTCCAATATAGTTGATTCCAGTTAATAATATAAACTCGAATAAGCCAAGTTCCACAACAGATTTTTCATGTAATAAAATTTCAAAACATATTTGGAGGAAGACGGCTCAAGAGACTATTTGAAATAACTTTTTAAGTCAAAAAATATATATGTATTTTTTAAGCATTTGGACACCATTTGATTCCAGTCCCCAAGAAAGCAAGTACGATGGTTAAGGAGTTGAAGAACCCGATCTCCACAACTAATAACAAATTGTCAAATCATGACAGAAGGGTTGTCAGATTTTCAAGAAAATAATTAGATGAACAGTGGAAGCCTGCGGAAAGAGTAGACATCCTAAAACACTTCTCGAAGAAGTTTTGTCCTTACAGGAATCAAGAACCGCAGAAGGTAAATAGACAGGAAAGATGCTGTAGATTTCCAAGAATGTTGGGCGGGCAGAGCTGGAATTATTCAATGCATCAGGGGACTATCAACGCTTTCGGATGAGGCAAAATTAAAGGGAGTGTGATTTATGTCCTAAAAGAGTCTCTTTTCATTCTGACGACGCCAGGAAAACTCAGCAAGTTTTTAAAGCTCATTCTCGAGACATCCAATCTCTCAAACTAACAAATCAGTGAATCACATACGCCATAATAGGCATTTTTGTTTCTTTTCCTCATGTTTCCATGGTGAGATGCGTACGAGATGGAGATCATAAAGAACACCAATCAACTTCTCAATCAATCATTATACCCCGAGATAGAAAGAATTACAATGTTCATCCCAACTCCAACAACCTGCTGAAATTAGAATAGATTCATCTACCAGGGATATGATTAAAATGTCTTGGCTGGGTGGTGATGGGTGAAATGGTAGATACACAAGACACAAAATTTTCTGTTCCCCTGCCCTCTCTAACCCTGACTGATTTACTTATTCAAACCTAATTTCATTCTTTTGATCTTCTTTTAGAACAAGAAACAAAATTTTTCGTTGAAAAAACAAAAAAAGAAAGATGAATGCTCAAGAAATACAAGTTCCAAAAAGAAGTGTAACACAATATTCTAAAAATAGATAGGATCGATCTTTTTCATTCTTTGAAAAAGAAAGGTTCATTATACAAAAGATCATTGATGGATTAAGCGGAGACAAGACTTTGTCCAGTGACATGGAAGCTTTAATTATCAAAAGTTCTTTAAAGGCTACCCACATACATATATTATAGAACCAAATGAGATGTGAACTCTGTACTAGAGGATGGTTTTCTTCGAGGCTTAAGACATGAGTAAACACTACAACCTGTCATGATTGGATCTGAATGTTGTTCATTGATCATCCTTTCAAGGCTACAAAAGCGCAACTTTGCTTTAGCTTGATCCAAGATGTATCGTGGAAGATTTGGGTGAGAAACACTAGAATATTGCATGACCAAGAATTTGCAGCTGGAAAGGACTCACACAAACAGGAATAGGGAATTTTCGACAAAAGAAGTGCTCTCTTAAACAATGTGAAAGTCATTTTTTATCCGACAGCCATTCCTCTAATTCCACCTTCCAGAGATAAATGTTGTGGGCTATCTTTTAGTACGTTATGTTGGCAACAGAATTTTCCTTGAGAAGGAGAATTTCTGGATTGTAAATTGAAATTCTGTTATCTTTGTAGCCTGCATTTGTGCAAGATTCTAAAGGGTTTTGAGAGTTTTCTCCTTTCTAATTCCCTCAAGTGAGAAGTCTTTGTTAAGCCTCCAGTTGTAAATATGTATGTGAGGAAGGGTAAAAAACCTATTACTGTAAATGGTATGTAAGGAGTGGAAAGGGAAACTAGGGGTCAGCAGTTTGTTAGAGAACCTTATTGAGGGGGATGTAAGGCAGTTATTTTGGAAAAGGCAGTGTTTGGAAGAGAAAAACTCAACCCTCTCAAATTGGCTGAAACTTTTGTGGGGTGATCAGCCAATTCTGGCTTACTGTTTGCTAAACAATGCATATCAACCCGATCACTGTTTTGGCAATTTCTTGGAAGTTTTCATATATTTCAGCTTTTACTAAAATGTGGCTCTGTGTGTGTGTGTGTGTATAATGTCAGAGACTCAGAAGTCAGGATGTTAATAATATATATATTCATATATAAGGCATAAGATGCACAAGCAAATTTAATCGGAAATTACCTAGTGATATTTTGTGAAGCAATGGGAAAAAATAGAAAAGATGGCTGCACATTCAACTCAAACTGTTCTGAAGGCACTTCGCTGGAAAATCTCTTTGCAACTCTTGTCAAGAGTTCAGCCCCATTCCATCTAAAACTTCTATCATCATAAGTCGAATAGTATTCTTTCAGACACTCCATTATAAAGGGGCTGCAGAGAAGAGACAAATGTATAGCTCAAAAAAAATCCAAGCTAATCAGATTCACAAGACAGGGCACCGTGTGCTGCTGAATGAAGTGTTTAACAACGTGGAAAAACACTTGACAGTTCCCTCAACCTATCATTTCTTATAAGAAAGGAACCTATCAAATACTTTTACAACATAGTTGCTAGAAATAAATACAGAACAATCTACTTTTTGAATGAATAAAACTGTCCAAATAACATAACAATTATATACAAAGACAACAATAGTCATATATTAATTATTATCATTAATGTTGCTTTAATATTGTTGTTCTTGTCAACTTGGTCTAATGACTATAAGGTATATCTTCAGATTAAAGAAGGGAAAGAAAGAACTACACATTTTTCCAGCCCAAGTAGGTTTGCTACACAAGGTGTCAAAGAATGCATTTATAATTTCTCTCCCCTGTTCTAAATCACATCTAATTTTTCCTTGGGGACTATCAACACACTGGGGCATGTTGGGGCAACTACTTTAGATTGTGAAGAAGTTACTTTGTGTAACTGTTTAGAGTTCCACCAATGAAATAGTATCCCATCGCATGTTCAGGGATGATTGTTCTTTTCTCGAAGATTTGAGCAAAGCAGAATAAAACAATTTTGAAAATGTATGCATAACAAATGAAAACCTTGTGTGTGTATATATATACATAGTTGGAGTAATCTTTTAACCCTTAATAGCTCATATGAGTATATAGCATGAATTTCTATACAATGGGGTGCATAAAAAGTGGAAACATTTAAGGTATGTTATATTTCAGGGCCTCTGTTCATATACATGGTGGGAGTATTCTCTTAACCCTTGATAGTTCGAGCGCTTAGAAGACATTAATTTTCTAAGTCAAATCTATTTCAATTTTGTTTTGTGCCAAACATTCAATCCCTCAATCTTTTCATTTTTTGTATGTTGGAGGAGATGCTTTTGCATCCTCCCTTTAGGGAGGAGTGCAAAGTGTTATGGCATGCAAGCTTCTATGCAATTTTGTGGAATATTTGGCTTTGAGAGAAACAATAGAATTAAAAAGAGAGGTCAAGAGATTTGATGAGAAGGTGGTTAGGTTTAATTTCTTCTTGTGGGTCTTAGCCTCTAGACCTTTTTGTAATTATGGTATTGGTAGTTTTATAGGATTGGAGCCTTTTTTTTTCTTTTTTTTGCAGTTAGGGTCGGACTTCCTTTCTTGCTGGGGCTTGTTTTTTGTATGCCCTTTGTATCCTTACATTTTTCTCAATGAAAGCGTAGTTTCTTATTCTCTTTTTTTTTTCCTACATCATAAAAATGTTTTTTCCCCACCAGAAACATGTTCATTCAAGTTAACTAGTAAAAAATGACATCAACCATTATGGTTTCGGAAAAGAAAATTTTCTTCTGTTATAATATCATAGATTTCAATTGCCTGAGGACCGATGTTTTAAGCTGCCACATACCTGTGCCTTCTAAATGCCATTACTGCCCCATTCAAAGAACTTCCAGCAAGCTGATCCTCCATTCCAACAGAATTGTGGAGCGAGGATAGAGGTTTCAAGACTACAATGTCAGAATCAAGATAGATTCCACCATACCTGGAAACCAAGACAAATTTGTAAAGCAGATACTCAAGCAGAAGAATTAATACACTATCAAAATTCTGGACAAAATTCAGACAAGCCTTTGCCATAACAAAGATGATTGCCAAAATTCAATGAAAATTACCCGGGTACTGCATTCTCTTCAATGCACAAAAATATATACACACACACACACACAAAACCCTCATAAACATGTAGATTCTCACAATAGGAGATTGGATGATGATTTGTGAATTTGCCTTTTCTTGTTAGAGGCTACAAGTATAAGAGCACCTATAATTATGACCTGATAACATCGACAGAAGGCTTGACATGAAGAAACCTACAAACAAAGAATGTGGATAGAGCATCTCCTTGCCTAACAAAATATTTAGGACCTTCTGACTTTTCCTAAAAAGGTTCCTAATGTTCGGATATTCCTATCAATTCAATCCCCCATGTTTAAAAAGTCCAATTCAGTTGGACCAAAACATAAGTTTAGCCTTTTAGAAATGATAAATACCACATGATATTAAGTAATTGACTCTTGTCCAGCCTTCAAAATGAAATATCGTCTAGTAACATTTGGAATAAGGAAATGACTGAGGTTTTTCTTGCCCCGTGTAATTTGGCAAGAAACAGGACTGTGGAGTTAAATTAGCAGTCGAAGCACAGGCCATGTTATACCGCAAAAGGTTGTATTCATAAATATCTCAATAGAACAAATGGAAATTTAGGGATAGAGAGAGAAGGTTTACTTGTACAAAGCAGCCAAACGAACAAGCTCACTGTAGTGAGTAGAATAGAACTTTGTCTTTTTCCATTCAAACCAGATGGAAGCAAATTTGTGGGTTGGTGTATCCTTCAGTAATTCATCAAGATTTGGCATAGCAACCGCCACTTTGTAACTGTTGAACAAAAATTGCAGTTACTTAATCACGAAAATAAAATGTGTGAATTTGCAGGAATTTCATAGGATAAGTACCCATTTTTCACAAAGTTATCTTTGAAGAAATCAAGCTCAATTGTCTCCGAGAGAATAACAACACAGGCATTTTGATGATGCGAGAACACGCTCTCTAGCCCACGTTGATGTCGAACACCGAACATCCAAGGAGGTGAGTTCCAAACCATAAAAACTCTCGTATCACATTTATTTTTCTTGAAGAATGCATCCATAAAACGAGAAAATGACAGATGCGGATGTAGACCAGGATAATAACCCCATCGCTTGCCGTCTGCATACATACTATTCAAACTATGAGGCACAACCCTCAGTTTGGATCCTGCACCCTTCGTAAGAACCACTTTATCTACTACATCAGTGTTTTCTGTGCTTCTATCCCGACTCTTCTCGTTCTTAGTACTCCTATTGGTAACTTTCTTCCTCGAAACGTTATTTCCGGCATGTTCATTTGAACTCCCGAGCCCGATCTCGTTTAAAGTTTCCTTACTATTGTCCATTACGTTTATATCAGTCTGAACACTTAGGCTCCCGCTCTTCTTGATGCTTGCGTCCACACTGCCATTTTCTACTTCAGTATTAAAGACCTTCCGTGTAACGCCTAACGGCTTGTTCACAAGAAAAGGGACTCTTTTAAACTCGTTCATCCACCATTTCTGAACGATTCGATCACCTCTCGTTAGAGCGGCCACACCCAGACCATCCGGATCTTGCAAAATGGGATTGTTCAGCGGATTCAGTACCTCCCAGTTGGACTTAAACATCCTATCCCGACGCAAAAAATCCCCCTTCTTATCGAACCAGTCTCCCCACCCATCTCTTAAGGGCGAAACTTTTCCACCCACCTTTAACAAAAGCGCATCCTCGATCCCAGTCATTTCGCTTGCTTTCCTCCTCACCTCTTCGTCAACCGGCACATCATCAGAGCCAAACGCAGCTTTACTGCGATCCTCTTCACCTAATCCGATAGGAAAACCAGAAGTGTCATCAGACCAATCTTGGATGGAACGTTTGTTATCAAAAACCTTCCTAATAGCCCCACTAACATGGTCAAAATAAAATCCAGAAACCCTGACCTGATCAGATTGATCTTCATCCTCTCCCAGATCCTCATCGCCAGATGCCCTAGATTGGAGGTCCTCATCCACAAAATCGAGCTCATCAATCTTGTCCTCGTCGGTGGTAGTAGTGCCCAAAACAATATCGCTGTCGTCATCTGAATCAGAGACAAGAATGTTGCCTAGGGATTTAGGATACATGTGAGGAGAGTAAGTGTGTGACTGAGAGCGAGAGAGGCGAGTGTAGAGGAGGGAGACTGAAAATAGAAGCAGCGAGGCGGCGGCGAAGGCGCAGAAGTAGGCGCCATAGGAACCGCGACGACGTGTCTGAAGGTTCCGCAGCATTTTAATTTAGAGATAGAAATTGCAGAAGAGAGAGGACATTGGCGGAAGGGATGAAGAAAGAAAGAGAAGTTCAATGGCAGAGCAAAGATCCGAGCTCCCGCACCCTACAAACTTAACTTACAACTTACAACCCACCAAATGAAAAGCCAAGCAGTTGCAGTTGCCAGTCGCCAGTTGTAAAACTTCTTCTGGGCTCATTTGACCGCCACCCACGTGGCCTAACCATGTGGTGCCACCTGCTTTTTCTTTTATCCTTTCATGTATTCATTTTCTTACTTTCTTTTATTTAGTCGACGGATATTTTTTTTTTTTACCTACTTATTTAATTTCGAATATAGAAAAATATATCTATCACTATTTATAAATAATTTTTTCTCATATACACAATATAGGTTAATTTCAATAATCAATTGAAACGTATACGTTCTATTTTTATTCTTTTCTAATCTATGTGCTACAATCTATTTTCAATTAATCAATTGAAAATTGAGGTTTTAAAATAACAATATAGAAAAGGCGTTAGAAACTGATATTATGAGGAAAAATGTTATTTTAGAATGTATATCCAATGTCTACTACTTAAATGAAAAGATGAAAAGATAAAAATAGAAAAGTTGGTGCATTCCAACTAGCACTAAATTTTACTCTTTGTAGATCGTAACACAAAGTGTATTAGTTGTCCAGGCATACTTTATGCACTTTTTTATTTTTTTTTGAAGAATTTCTTTTCACAATTTTAGCATATTACTTGTTTATGTTATGACGTTTTGAGGACATTGAAGTTTAATATTAACTAAAAACCAAAACAAAAAAAACAAAATGAACACTTTTGATACACTCCGGTCCTAAGATTTGAAAAAGGTCATTGAACTCATTTCATCTAATGGTGTTAACTTTTTTAAATATTGATGTTAGAGAACCATTGGACCCTTTTTTAAGTTCATAAATAGACACCAAATTAAAGTCTAGAAATTTATTATGCACTCTATAAAATATAAAAAACTATTAAACACAAACTTTTTATAAAAAACTATTAAACACAAACTTGAAAGTTGAAGGTTAGATTAACCCTTTTTTTACCCTGAAACAGAGGCAACTTCATTAAGCAAAGTTAGCAGAGGCAAAGTCTTTAGTCTTTAGCTAATACATGCAAAAGCGAATTATTGGCAAAGCATTGAGCCTAATTTCACCCCTCCGTCACCCGAGGAGACAACATGCAGAAATTTAACCTATTGAAAATGCAAAGCGACATATGTGATATCTCTCACCCAAATGCCTTCATCAGTCAGCCACTTATTAATTCAATCAAGTTTCCTTGCTACAATCAGATTCCAGAGTCATGCATGAGTTAGTGCCGCTTGAATCCTACCACCACATTCATCTATAACAATCACTCCCATCCCTGTTTTCTTTTCACTCTTGCTACTTCTTCCACTGCTGTTCTAAATACTGGTAACTTCAGTATGAATGCACAACAAATATTTATTTATCCTAATGATGGGCCCAGGGATAGAATAAGATAAACTTTAATATTAAAAAAATGTCTCAATATTCAATTAGATTAGTGCACTCAGTCTATAAACATGCATCCCCATATCCCCCTTGAAAAACATGCATCAAATGACTTGGATCACTTTCTCTTAAGATGTGGCATGTATAGTTTTAGCAACTTTAGGGGTGGGGATGGCTTCAAGTAAGACTACTCCTGCTACGATGAAGGAGATACTTATGACAATCTGATTTCCTTGGCTAACACTTGGAACATCTACATAAAGAGAAATAAGAAGATTTTTGAAAGTACAGAGAGATTCTGGAAGAAGGTTCAATGGCTAGCACCTACTAGTCTTCCTCAACTTTTTCTTTTAATATTCGTGAGTGTCCGGGCCAACTTACGCGCACCTCGACTAATCTCACAGGACAACCTGCCTGACCCTACAACATTTGGGTGTCAAGAAAACTCGTAAGATATTAATTTCTAGGTAGGTGACCACCATGAATTGAACTCATGACCCTTTGGCCCTTTTAAGATATTTTCACTACTACTAGGCCAACCCATGATGGTTCTAGTCCTCCTCAACTATTATCAAATATTTTTTTAAATTGTCGCTTGCAATCTTTTTCTGGAGCCCTTTTTTGTTTTGGGCTTGTTCCATTGCTTTGCTTCTAACTTTCATCCATCTCAAGGAAAACAATTTATAATACATGCTTTGTGTAGAAATTGAAAATTTGATACATCAATAGCTGCCTAATTGGCATCATTTTTAAACTGTAGCATGCTCATAGGGAATATACAGTTCACAAGTCTTGTTTGGGGGGGGGGGGGGGGGGGGGAAGAGTATTCAAAGGACAACAAATTCGTGTTAGAGAAAAATACTCTACAAGTAACCATCCCTTCTGTCCTGATCCTCAGCTTCCTTATTAGCAACTTCAACAGATTTGAACCAAAGGAATGCCTGTCTCGAGAAATTAGATAGAGAGCCTTGTAAGCGGGAGTTCGTGTTTTTGCAATGGTATTGTCATTCTTCTTATTACTCCCTTTGCAGTTGACACAGTATACGGTACCTTGTGTGCAACGTTTCTAGCTAAGAATTGATGCAACTCAGAGAAGAGGACACCATGTTTGATTTTTAAATTTTTATATTCAATTTTCCGCTCCCCTCAACAAAAAACACAGAAAGATGGATACTTCCTATTTATGATCGTTCATTAGAGAGACGCAAAAGGTTAATGTTATAATTTCATGCTATGATAAACGCATACGAAGAGATGTAATAATCCCTTCACAAATGTCAAAACTTGGGGACAGAGGAACTTACAGCAGTAGGAATGCCAGTAAATGCGAAAAATCCAAGCACTGGAGCGTACAATATGCTGTCTGAATTTATAAGTCCAAAGACAGGCTTCTGGTTGACGTACTCGAATATGGAACCTATCTGCAGATTTCGAAGTCGTTCCAATAAACATACAAACCGCTTCGATTAGAATTAGTATCCGCAGCACCAAACTTTATCATACATTGCTGAAGAAATAAATTAATTACATACAATCACCTCTACCGCATTACTGCATTAAATTGATTTTTTAATCATGTTTATTGATATAATTAAATTTACCCTAACTTGTCAAGATTTTCGTTGAAGTTAATTGGAGATTTAACATGACATCAAAATAGAAGGTTTTATGTTCAAACAATGTAATGTTCTTTTCTCTCTAATTAATATTGATTTTCACTTGTTGAGCCTCCTAAAAGGTAAGAATGTATTAAAATATTAATATAATTTGATTGGCAATTAACATATCACTCTCTTAATTCTAGATATGAACAAATATGCAATACAAGATAAAGGAACGACTAGAGACTGCCATCAAACAAATGGTTGCCAAATAGGCCACAGTTTTCCAAGAAGTTGACAAATGTTTCCAAAAAAACAAAAAAGTTCATTCTATTCACAATCCAGTCTGCAAGAGCCATTAATGCATTCTTTTGATCGTAGTTAGTAGTGATTTAAAAGGATATCAAATTACAGCGTTACAAGTTCTCCTTTTTTCATATAAATGATTGTGTTAACAGGAGGTGATGAAGTCGTTTGCTTCTATTAAATTCTGAGCGAACTGGAGTACTGCAGCAGTTAGTAGCAATAACACTTTCAAAAATACCAAAAACAAGTCTCCAGTTAGAGGGAAGCTTACAGCTGCAATTGCAGTGATAGATGAGGCGAGCAAGTAAATATAGAAAGGGACCTGAAAGCCCTGATTGTTTCCACTTTCCTTGCCTTCTTCCCTTGTCCAAGGAGGGGGCTCCTCCGAATCAGGTTTGGCCCAAGAAGGAATTGTTTCTTCAGACTCGCTCGATTTTGCAGATCCTTCTGTAACGGAAAACACAGTAAGCTTGCGATAGCCATTGTTTCTCCTTCCAATAGACCGTAAATGTCCGAAAGCCATGCGTTTCAAATCCACCCTCCCGTAATTACAAGCTAGACTTGGATTGCAATAAGACAACAGCGTCGCAGACATTACTCCCAATTCTTCTTCAGCCCCTTCAATCTTCTTTCTCAATCAGCTTCTATAAGAATAACATTTGGTATAGAAAATTCACAGTCCACATGAAACACTTACATATAATATCACTGCTAAACACCTAACAGAAATGGCACAATTATAGCAGCAGTTAATATCCACTGTTGATCCTTGTTTCCGCAGTAATTGGTACTTTCATTTTTCCTTTCTTACGCGATTAAATGTCAAAGAAAAAAGATAAGAGAGAGAAGGGAACGTACTGGTGTGGCACGGGAGGAACTTTGTTGGAGAGAGATGAGTGAGGTGAGAAGCGCCTGCGAGAGGTAGGGCTTTCCCGGCCACCGTGAAACTACCGGCAGCGATGGGAGAGAGGACTGGATCGAGCGGTCGGTTTTGGGGGGAGATAATACTGAGGATAACGAATGACACAAAATTAAAATCAAGGAAATTATTATTTAAAAAATAAATTAAATAAATAAACCCGAAAAAGGAAATATGAAAATGCACTGTGTCGCAGGGGTGAACAAAAAATATGCCATAATTCAAGTAGACTATCTGAAAGAATATTTTTAATACTACGTAGTATTGAAATTTTTACATATTATTAAGGCTGGTAGCCGTTGATTGGGGTCAGTTTTTCGACTAATTTATCATCGAATTGATTATAATTGATTTAGTAAACATTCAAATCAACCTCGACTGTCAAAAGGAGTGTAAAGTGGTTGTCGAGCGATCGTTTTGTTTTTTTTTATTTTTTTTAATAAAAAAATGTCAGTCTAGATTTTTCCCAAACTGACACCAACCAAGTCCCTCATCTTCTCCACCCAACCGCCTTCGGTTTGCCCGGTCGGCTCTGTTTTTCTATCTAGCATGATCCCCCCTATATAATAATGTTGTTTACCACAAAAATGGTATTTAAGAATTATGTAGAATATTTGAAATAAATAAATAATAGATTAATAAATTATTTAATGAAATGTCAAATAATAAATGAGATGAAATATTGAAACACATGTATATACACATCGACGAAAGCACATTTGTGTAAAACAATAGTCAAGCTATTTGCGTAGAAAATATGAAATTTTAGACAATTGTATAATTTGGTCTATTTATTTGATTGTACGTGTAGAAAGTCGTATAATTAATTGTCACGTTAATTAAGCTCGGTGTGTGCGCACGCACATGTGTGTGTATGATATGAGTCGTGTTTCATGTCGAATGACCCGAATTTTAAAAACAATGAATACTAACATTTTGCTTATGTCACACACCGCTTATATTGTGCTCACGCTCCTATCTCCCTAACACTCACATTGTTTTCTTCCCTCCTCTATCCCTTCCGCTTCTTCCTTCTTTCACTCATATGTAGCTTGAGCACGTGCCCATTATCTATGCATTCATCACTCGCTTCGACAACTACTCCCGCTTGCGCTTTAAGAAATTAGCCAACCGTTCATCACCTACTCCAAGGAACCTCATGCTTGTGCTTCTAGCCACTTTCCAACGGACTATCATAAGCATGATGATTTGAGAGAAGAGAACATGATATTTTGCTCTACTTAATGTGTTATAAGATGAGAAAGATAAACAGGAGATCGAGGATCTAAAGGGTGAGCATAAGCTAGATGGACAGATAAAGCATCGAGCACAATCCAAGTGTATTTGACCTAACAAAATGTTATCATTCATTTATACTATATATAAAAAGGGCCACAGTGGGATAGTCTTTCATTTATTTTTTTGTCCTATATATAAAAGGGGCCACGAGAGGATAAAATTTTATTTCATTTTTTCCCCTTACAATATTAGTAAATGTCTATTTTGCCCTTTGTTGATGGGATGCGGCTATTTGAATGTACGTGTCTTTTAACCTACTTTGCACTTTGTTGATAGGATGTAACTATCAACTTGAATGTAAGTGTCTTTTTAAGCTTAGTAGGTGCAATTGATGTTGATGAGATGTGCTTGTTCGAGTGGAGGTGGTTACACATCAAACCAATGCATTTATTCGTGTATGGGTACGATCCATGTATAAACTTGTAAAAGTTATATATAGAAAAAATACCAAAAGTGTCTATAAAAACATACAAACTAAATCACTTAGAGTGATTGATACATTGATGCATTTTGGCATACTGCTTTCATGAAACTCCTTCCCTTTTATGCTTGGCTTCGTTTTCACACAATTGTCTGTAGCTTAAGAATTGTAATACGTGTTTTGTTACAGAGTATTGAAGTTACGTGGTGGTATTATATAATATAACTCACTATTATTACCTTATTTTAAATGATTTTTTAGGTTCTCTTGAAGTTCATTGGAATGCAAAAAAATCTAAAAAGTTATTCACAATTACGGTTTTTAACTTCCCTCTAAAATTCTATGTTATTTATCCATTTATTTAACTTATGGTTACACAACCTGTGGTAGAAATTTATTTACTATTTGTCTTCCTATTTATTGAATCTCATTTTGGTATTCTTAAGTATATTCGGAGACTAATATTGGATTGGAAGGTTTGTTGGAGTGTTGTAAATATGATATATTGGAAAGATACACAAGAAAAAATAAAGGTTAACAAGAAAATGACACAACGAAAACAAAGTTTAATAGAAACAAATATTTAGTGAGAAAAAAGGAAAAAGTTAAAAATAGAGAGAAACAAAATTAGGGAAGGAGAAAAAATAAGTTAGAATGATACATACATATATATATTAAATGTTAGGAGAGTAACCTAGAGAATTTGAAATATTGAAAAGAATTTATGAGCAAATTTTATAGAGGAAAGTTATAGTTACGAGGCTGAAAAATTTATGATAAATGAAAAGTAGATGATATATAGAATCAATTTTCATTTCAAAGTTATTTTTTTAATAAAATACATTAGCGTGACACCTTCCATATAGTTAAAACTATACTGTTTTTTTACCACTATAAAAAATTTTGATGATAAAAAGTAAGTTTAGATATAATTTATTTATTATACACATAGAATTCTATTTTTAGATTTTAAATTAAAATTTTTAAGTTGGTAACACATAGAATTATTTAAAAAAAAATATTATAAATAAAAAAATATCAAACTATTTACAAATATATAAAAAATTTTCGATATACAATGTCTATTAACAAATGTTAAATGTCTTTTTAAATTTGTCAATAAAATTTTGTTATATTTATAATTATTTATAAAATTTTGTTATATTTATAATTATTTTTCTATTTTTTAAAACATCATTATTTTTAAAATTCGGCTCATTCTGCATCCGCTTTGATGTTAAAACAATGAGTTTTTACGTAAGTTCACCATACTAGTTGGGGGCATTTATGTCAATCGACACTCTGTGACAGCACAGCAGTCACCGCCGTTACCGAAGAAGGATCGCAGCCGTCGTCAACCAGTATAAAGCCCCACCCACCTTCGTCAAGCTTTTGTCCCCTCACTGTACTTCTCAGTTCTCACACGGAGTCGCTTCTTCGCTTCTTCCACGCTATTTTTTCTAATGGATACGCACTCCGCTCACCTTACTGGTACGAATCGTTCCCGTAGTTCTCAATCCCCTTCCCCCTCACACTCCGCTTCCGCTTCTGCCACCTCCTCCATCCACAAGCGCAAATTGGCCTCCGAGGATCACGTCCCTCCTTTCCCTCCATCATTTTCCGCCGAAACACGCGACGGGGCACTAACATCCAACGACGACCTTGAAAGCATCTCAGCTCGCGGCGGGGGCGCTGACTCCGACTCCGACGACGATTCCGACGATGCGGTGGTTGAGGACGACGAGGATGACTTCGATAATGATTCTTCTATGCGTAACTTCACAGCTGCTCGACTCGAGAACAGCGGGCCTGGCGGTTCTGCTTCGGCCTCTGCCCCTGCCTCGGCTGCGCGTACTACCAAGATCAAGCCAAATGCAACGGTGAAGATCGAGAATTCGGATATCAACAAGGACGGAGGCACGGCTGGTGGAACCAATGCGGCGGGTTCAGCAGCGGGGACAACTGGAAATTCTGTGTCGGGGATTGTCGTGAAGGAAGATGCTTCGAAAATTTTTGCCGACAGTGTACAGACTAGTGGTGCTTATATTTCCAGAGAAGAGAACCTGAAGAGAGAGGTATGTCTAGTGTACAAAACTGTGATCGTATTTTTTTGGTGCAGTTCCTGTTGTATGCTGTTTAGAACAGTAATTTCCCTATCTGGGGACGGGGAGGGACTAGTGCGAGAGAGACGTGGGTGTAAGTGAGGAGGGGCGGGAGTGGAAAAGGCTGGCAATACCCTCCTGGTATATATATATATATATTTGCACATATTTTCTTTTCAAGAGTATTACAATTCAAACAAGGTTGCGAATTTGATTCCACCACAACCTTGACCAGTTAAGAGCCAGATTGTCAAAGTGGCGTCTAAAACGGTTAGCATCTCATTTGATGAGAGGTTTAGGGGAGGTAGAGTTGAAGTAGAGGAAAGAGAGAGAGTGGTGGCTTTAATCTCCATCATATTGTTTGTGGACTTCTAAGCCGGGTAGTGCATACAGAGTCTTTCAGAAAGCCATAGAAACAACAGATTCTTTAGGGAAACAAGATATGTTTATCCTTCTCCCTTTGGAGCTTCCGGTTGAGAGTGTTTGGTGTTTGTTAGATTTGGAGGAGAGATGGCAAGGTTCAGTTAGAGGAGGCGCTTCTGAGTTTTCCCTTATGGGAGAAGGGGTTAAGTTTGGTGGTATACCAATTCTTTCCAGTTCTGTGGGACATTTGGATTGAGATGAATAATAGAATTTTTAATTAGGCGGAGAGATTGGGTGAGTTGGGAGGTGGCTAGGTTTAACGCCTTCAGTTACTAGGCTATTTTGGATGATGAACTTTTGATCTTGTTCTTTTGGATTGGAGTCCTTTTCTATGGTTAGCATTGGACTCCCTTTTTGGTTGGTTTTTTTTTTGGTATGCCCTTATATATTATTTCATTTCTGACCATAAGTGTGGTTTCGTGAGAGAGAGAGAGAGAGAGAGAAGATTATTACATGCTATAGATGGAGAAATCCTTTAACTAAAGGGGTGTTAGAAATTTGTTTGATAAATCCCACTGGAGGAAAGTTGAGTATCTTTATTGGAGGCAACTTAAAACGGTGGCTACATTTTATGCGTCTTCTTTATAACTTCCCAAGAATATCACCCCAATCAAACAGGAAGAGAAATCTCAAGGGGCAGTGACTTGTGGTCCTCTGTCAGCGTTAGTTAAAGAAAAGGTGGGGAAGAAAGAAAATCAGGTTTATGACTTTAGAGAACGGTAGCTAGTTTCATATTTGATGAAGTTAGGTTGGTGGGGATGGGGACTATTTGAATCCATCTTGCCGCTCTATTTGTTTGGTAGCAAGTGAAGGGAGGAACCACCTTTTATTGTGCTGCCCCTTTAGATTCTTTAGCTCGTGCAGTTTCCCTACTGTTTGTAGGAAAATATACTTCAATTGCTATGTGGCCATCTGTTTAAGAGTAAAGCAAGGAAGCTTCGGGTTAATGCAATCAAATTGATATTTAAAGTAAGTGCCTGAAAAGAAATATTTACTAGTTCAATGAGAAGGCAAATTATTGGATAAATGTATATGAATTGGCAAAATTTTATGTCTAATTCTTCTTTTTTATTATTTTTTAAAATTTAGTACAACAAGTGGGAGCATGGAGGATTTGAACCTCCAACCTCAAGGGGAGGAGTGCATGCCAACTATTGCTAAGCTATGCTAACAAAATTTTACGTCTTTTTGTTTTTTGTTTTTGTTATTTTTGTTTTTTTGGGATAAGAATCATTTCATTGATGTATGAAATATCCAAAGAGTTACAAGAGAGACCAATACATGGGAGATTGAGGTGATAGTTACAAGATGCCAAAGATAAAAGAGACATCAAGATATACAAATGAGAAGAAGAAAGAGATTGAGAGTGATAACATATTAGCCAATACAAAAAAGTGGATGTCCTCAAAACCAAACTTAGAACAAAATAGAAGCAAATCCAGAAAAGGAGAAGAGCTGGTAGAGCTTATCCTTGCCCGAATGAGATTCAATAATACCCGATAAGATGCCCCATCTAAACCGAAAATCGGGAATATGGGACAACCTCATGCCGAAGTGGAGTCTGCTCTCAACAGAACTTTTGCTTTTTTGTCATATGAAATAGAACTCTCAATCTTTCAAAGTTCTCTCAGTCCTTTTTTCTTCCTTGTAGACAACCGGTTGGAGTGTTTGGGAGTCGGTATCGCCTCTATGATCTCAATTTAGGTTTTATGGATAATGCTTTTAGTAACTACACTACCTTTGTAATTAATACTAATTGGATTTGGTTTTTGTGAGCTCCGGTGTTTAGTTTGACTTTGTAACATGTGGTCTACGGGACCTTACTTTTAACTTTTTACCAACTGATGATATGTTTTTAATTTTTAAAATCTTTTAGGCATCACATGAATAGTGACAAACAGATAAATATAGGTGCCATTAAATGCAGCTGCATTATGTCCATTTAGCTGAAGTTAAATAAGGATTTGAGCTTGTTTTAAGCTATTTATTCTGTGCCTTACAAGATAATATTTTAAGGGGGTCTTCGACTTACTCTGTATTACTGATGGTTTCCTCAATTCATATGGTTTAGGAGGAAGCTGCGTTACTCAAATTTGTTTGCCTTTCAAATGACGGTGTTGATGAGCACATGGTTTGGTATTTGTTTTTCTTTGCCTAAGTTTTCTGCTGCACGTAATTTCTTTTCATTTTTATTTTTTGTAACATTCTAGCAGTGTTTTTCATGCCTCTGATGTTATCGTGTTATGTTCACCTCATGTATAGCCTACACAATAGGCTGTATGTTTTCCAATATGATCTCATTTTCTGTGATAGTAGCTCTGATGCAATATTGCATTTTACATGGAACTTTTCAGGTTAATTGGATTGAAGAATATTTTTGCCCGACAACTACCTAACATGCCCAAGGAATACATTGTCCGTCTTGTTATGGACAGGTACTTCCACTTACTACATGTTATCTTCTTGGGAAGTGAGAAAATGAGGCCTGAAATGCACATTTCAAATTTTAATTTTGAGGTTTTTTATTTGACCTCTCCTTTTAGGGGCATAGGACACTCGTCACTAAGGTCCTTAGTCTGTTTCCTTTTTGTTTTGGATTGATGCATATTCCTTGTTACTCTAAATTTTAACTTGCAGAAACCACAAGTCGGTGATGGTCATAAGACGAAATCAAGTTGTTGGTGGCATCACATATCGCCCATATGTCAGGTGCTTTTTTATCATATAGAATGCATTTCTGCCAATTACTGGGTGGAAAAAGTAAAAAAGAAAACACACACAAATAGCCTCTCGCTATCGGATGTGAGGCTACTTATTTAAAATTGTCCTTTTACTTTGAAAACATGGTTCAGTTTACATCCCTATTACAGTTATTTGCCTCAACTTATTTATATTTGAAAATTTGAATCTTTATGTTGTTTATGGTCACTTGTTTATAAACAATATTGGTTCCTTTGTTATTGATATGTTTCTTATCCAAAAAGAAAAAAAAAAAAAAAAACGAAAGAACAATCATTGGATTATGGTTGTATTATGTGTTTCTGTGCAATGGCATCACTTCTTCCTACAATGTGAACCAGCCCCAAGGAAAAGTTTAAGTCTTGGGCGTATGGCATTATGTGTAAAATAAATTTGCTTCTCTTATTTTTTATGTTTTGTTCCTTTTAATGAATAGAAAATGAAAGGTTCTCCAATTCTAATTATTGATATTGAAGTTAAGAATATTTTAACAATGAATAATCAACTAGAATGTCTACTTTTTAAATATATTTTTTATGTTGGAACACTTGGAACATTCGAACCAATTTCTGTTGGGGTGCTTGGATCTTGTTCAGTAGGGAGCCAATCTCTTGACTTCTTTTGCTTTTTCCCCCCTCATCTCTTCCTTCCTTTCTGGTGACCTTCTGTTGCAGTCAAAAATTTGGCGAGATAGCCTTTTGTGCTATTACAGCTGATGAGCAAGTAAAAGGATACGGTACCAGATTGATGAATCACTTAAAACAGCACGCACGTGATGTTGATGGCCTAACTCATTTTCTCACTTATGCAGACAATAATGCTGTTGGCTACTTTACCAAGCAGGTCTATTGGTTTATTTTTAAAATATTTTTCTTGATGCTTCATAGCTTATTTCTTATTCTCGTATTAACTCACATATTTCTGTATTGTTTCTCCCTTCATTCACATAAAATGTGTTCCGTTTTCTGGCCGAAAGCTAATTCTGTTTCTAATTTTTTTTTTTTTTTTTTTAAAGACAATGCAGTAAATTCATGGTTGATTTGTTTTCATGGTCTTTTAGAAAATTGCACTTAGATGGTATCCAATTTTGTTCAAGTATACTTTTCACTGGTTTATAATATTCTTCTTGAATGTCGGATATCAATGAAGAATTGATTGACCTAGGCTTTAAACATGCAGGGATTCACAAAAGAAATACACCTGGAGAAGGACCGGTGGCAGGGGTATGTCACAAATATCCACATCATTTTGAAGATTACCAAAGTTTTCTATTCATATCTTTTGGAGATGAATAATGATCAGATACTTTTCATTATTCGTTCTCGCATCTTGCAAGTATTCAGAATTAATTTCTCTTTACACGACCTTTTTTTTGGTCTTTATTTGCATGAAAAAGTTTATAAAAAAAATAAAAAATTGTGTATTACTAAATAGTATAGTTAAATGCCAGTTTCAAATATACTCCAGAGTCAAGGCTAACAATAAAAATGAATAATGACACTAATAGAAAGAATTTGGTCATACCGACTTAAAGGTCCCAACAAGTTCAAACCTTGGGTGAGCATAATATAAAAAATTCTTGATGTCTTCTGGATCCAGGGCTTGTGGCGGGCACAATTACCCCTTCAAAAAGTAATAACAATAATAATAAATAAAAGGAAAAAAGAATGTTGAATTTCCATTTTTAAAAAAATATGATCATCTCTTAAAGCAGCTAAAATGCAATATACCTGTTAGATGCTATTTCTTGTATCTGTAAACGCATATATATTGTATTCTACGCTTTACACTTCTTTTTGTTACTCCTTGTTCTTTTGGATTGGAGCCTTCTTGTACATTGGATTCTGGTTTGTCTCCTTTTATTAAGCTGCCATGTTTTTGTTATTCGTCTTTATTGGCCTTTCACATTCCTAAATTTTCTCTATCAAATGTCAGCAATTAATAATAATAATAATAATAATAATAATAATGAATATTCTCTATCAAAGGTCAGCAATTAAATATTAATAATAAAAACGTAGTTCTTTCCAGGTACATAAAAGACTACGATGGAGGAATCCTGATGGAATGCAAAATCGATCCAAAACTTCCATACACTGATCTGTCTTCTATGATTCGCCGTCAGAGGCAGGCAAGATGTCTTTTGCTTGATCATCGTGGATTCAAATATGTAGTGTGAATAAAAATTTATGTTTATGCAACTATTGATGATTGAAGTCTAAAAGATGAATGAAGCTTTAATTCTTTTAGCGGGATTTATCTCTCATAGTTAATTCGTTCTGTTTACTGTAGGCAATTGACGAGAAAATAAGAGAGCTTTCAAACTGCCACATTGTTTACCCTGGCCTTGATCTTCAAAAGGTATGACTTCATGCCTAAAATCATGACATTTTTATCAATTTTATTTTCTTTTACCCCTTTCCTTGGGTTAACCTCCACTCTTGCCTTGTTGTATATTATCTTCTTTTATTCTTGTACATCTTGAATGGTAGACATCCTTTGTGTCTCTAGCATATTACTTCAGTCCAATTACATTTTCAACAACAGATCAAAGCCATCCAAAGATATCCTTGATTTTTCTATTTTTCTTGCTTTTTTGTTGGTGTAAAGATTACCAACCTCTCGAAGACCACAGTTCAGATTTTCTTGTTGCAAATTGGACACGTCTTTTGCATTCCCTTTGATAGGGATCTTTTGTACATCTTTGAATGGTTTCGTACATCTTTGAATGGTTTCATACATCAATGAAATTGTTTCTTATAAAGTATTTCTTTTAAATCAATATATAGTAGTGTCCTTCTGCATAAGGAGGTAGTTTTGAAATGGCTGCACCTACAACTTGTGAATTTGTTATTGTACATATAATACTCCTTTTAAACTTTCCTTTTTTCTAATTGTAATGAGTGATGAATTGCTATTTCCGTATTGAGTCTAATCAAAGACTTGGTTGTTCAGAAGGAGGCAGGAGTTCCCAAAAGACCCATCAAAGTTGAGGAGATACCGGGTTTGAGTAAGATTCTCAGTCTACCTTTGGTCTTTGGTTTTGATTGTGATTATCATTCACTTCTTTGGTTTGGTTCTCGTGCAGCAAAAGTACTTCTGAAACATTTTAAAATTAGACCGATTGTTTTTGTAATTTTCAAAGTTACTTTTTGACATGGTACCAATGAAATTATTCTTAAGGTCTGGGTAGTGCCTGTGGATACATGACTTTGTTTCCTCCCCTTGCATTTATCTGTCATAAGTTTTCAAGGTTTGGATGATTAAGGAGCAAAGGAGAAAGTACAAGATTTTGCCGGGAGAATATCACCAAAACCATTCAACACTGTTTTCTGGATTTTTTTTTCGAAAAAGTTTTTGATAACCATTTTCAGGGAATTTATAAAGAAGGTTTCTTTATATATTCCCTGAAAATAAACCTTCATCAATGAATTTTTGTTTGTACTCTTTGGATATTTCATTCATTAATGAAATTGTTTCTTATCCTGAAAAACTATTTTCAGGAAGGTTTCTAGGTACTTGGAATTATTTGCTTTTATGCGTATGCTTTTCTTGGAAGAACAACTTAAATAGCATCAATTATCTGTATACATAAACTAAAAGGAAAGAAAGAGAGATTTTCGAGAAATTGTTATATAATTTTTTTTACTGATATTTTATTTTGCACAACAAATAATTGTTTTCTGCAAACCACTCTTAAAATATCATTTTATGGCCTTTTCATTCTCTGACACCAAAAAACCACTTGCTATGTCCTCAAGATCCCCATTTTCTACACTCTTGAATGGAGATATTTTACTCCCCTCACTACAAAAAGAATGTCACTTGGCAATAATTTGGATGGCCATCTGTTTATTCAGATGTACTAGCTAACTGACAAGAAGTGTGCCACTTTTGATAATAGAGGAGGCTGGATGGACACCTGATCAATGGGGCTTCTCACGTTACAGAGCCTTGAACTCTGCTGACGGGATCTCAAATCAGAAACATTTGACCGTATTCATGCGCTCACTTCTCAAGGTAAGTTTCTTGTTTAAGTTCGCTTTTTTTTTTTTTTTTTAATAATAATAATAATAATTTGATAAGAAACATATATTAAGATTAAGGTAAGTTTCTTGTTTAAGTTTGCGCCTTTTCTTTTTCCAGTATTCATTGTGATGTTAGCTTAATTTTAATTAGATTAAGTATGAACACACGATATAGTACACCATATCGTCCAATGATGTCACTAGTATACTATACCATGCCTTTGGAGGGGACCCTATATCATGACCCTGAGACTCTTCTTTCCCATGTCCTTGGAGGGCATCCTTTCCAAAAGGAAAAGAAGCTGCTGTGGGAAAACTTTATTAGAGTATTCTGCTAGAATGTTGACAAGAAAGGATTAGAAGGATCTTTCAATAAAAATAACCCTCTATAGCTTTTCAACTCTCCTTTCCAGTTTCCGATTGGAAAGATCTTCTGTATCTCTCTTTTGGGGCTTCCCCTTCTTTTGTAATTTCACACCATAAATGAAATCGTTTCTTTAAGAAGAAATTTTCTGTGTTCACTTGCATATTTGTGTGTAACTTCTATTGCATTCAAGTTTGGCATTTGCAGCTGTGTTGTTCTTGTCTCAATTAATTGTTCTTACTGCTATTTTTCTACATTACCAGTCAATGCATGACCATGTTGATGCGTGGCCATTCAAGGAACCGGTCGATTCTCGTGATGTGCCTGATTATTATGAAATTATCAAGGATCCAGTGGGTAAGAACTCTCGGGTTAACAAATTAGTCTCCTGGATCTTTGCTGCATTCTTAGGATATTAGAATATTATAATTGCTTTTGCATTTTGTTGAAGCTCTGTTCATCGACAATTACTTAAAATATGGCAGTTATGTCATTTGGCGCAGTTCCTTGGCTTTGAATGGTTGATAGTTTTTCTTTTTCCCTTCTTCTGGATTTTTGCTATTTATCAATAAAATTTCTCTTTCTTATTGGGAAGAAAGGCAAAAATTAATTATGACGGATGATGAGAAGTTGTAGGATAGAATCTATTATATGATATATAAGCTATAACTCTCATGTGTCATGTCGTGTATAAGTTGCTTGTTTGAATCGTAAATCTGTTATGTCTTGCATGGACAATAGTCCATGGATATTAGATAGATGCCAGATGGCCTTCAAAAATGGTTTGTCTGTGTATTTCAACAACCCCCTTCCAAGCGGCCCTCATTCCTTCAGTTAGAACCATATATATATAAATTTGTCACTCTCGTGTTTTCAGCATTAGAACTTTTGTCCGCATTCTATTTTCTTTAATCAATTCTAGTTTTCAACTTTGCATGGTTTCGACTTTGGTATGTTTTAGAAGAGAACCTGCACCCAAGTGGAGTTTCTATTGTTTCTTGTCACAAGATGAAACTCCTTATGTTGATTAATGATTAGTGCATTCCTTCGTATTCCTGTTGTATGAGATATATAAGATTGATTCGTAACTCTTGATGATATGTAGCAAAAGATCGTGCTTATTGTTTGACAATATTCTGTAGATTTAAAGACGATGTCCAAGAGGGTGGAGTCGGAACAATATTACGTTACTTTTGAGATGTTTGTTGCAGATGTGAGAAGAATGTTTGTTAATGCACGCACGTATAATGCTCCCGAGACTATTTATTATAAGTGTGCAACAAGGTACGATGCAACTTGATGTTGTAGTATCATAATATCATCCTGGTACTTTCAGTCTCACTTGTGTTGGCTTACCCATGTTCTTTGCAGGCTGGAAGCACATTTTCAAAGTAGACTTCAATCAGGTCTACAATCTGCTAACAAAATTCAGCCCTAACGTTTGCAATGAAGATGCCAGCTTAGTTGTACAGAAATTTTCTTTCACAAGTAACTTTATTACATTTAGTTATATCATTTCCCTAACCCTAATTCTTAATTGTTCAGGGTGTGGATTTTCCCAACTCCTCCAATCACCTTATATGAGTCAAGTGATTGTGTAATATATTTATTAGTATAATTTATTTGTGAGATAGTGTAGTGCACGGCTTAGATTCCTTGATGTGTTTGATGTAAGGATTCACTTTGTTGTCAGATCGATCACCCCATCATAAACAGACTTCAATCTTTGTATTTCTACGACAAAAAGTTGAGATCTCGCTGTTATAAACATCTTCTCATTTTGAAATTACTTTTAAACTAGTTCTAAGCTAAGTCTATGACAGGTTTCATATTTGCGACTTCAAATAAGGGTGTTCTCCACATGGATTTGGCTCGAACTTTTGTATAGTCTTGAACATTATTTGAACGTATAGAAATACAATTTTTTGTATTTGAAATTTGAGTTTGGTGTCTAACAACTTTGAAATACTTGGATCATATAACAATGGCAACTTTCTAATTCCCAAAAGGACTCTTTATGAATGGTGTACGAGGTAAGTGTGGAATTATCAAGTTGGTGTTATTGTTTTTGTTCACTACAGTAGCAACAGAGTTAATTTAAAAAATTGTTTTCAATGCTAACTAGACATTTAATATTGAAAAGAAAAATACTTGTCTCTCTCCTCTTCCCCACTTTCTCCTTTTGTCACTGCTCCTTACACTATGTTTCTTTCTGTTTTCATTCTCGTGCCTATCTCCCCTTTCGCATTTTAGATGTCACCATTGATACTATTGATATGCTTCTTGACCCACCAATCAAGTATAATTGGAATAATAGAAAAATGGAAATTCCAATAAACTATTTTTAGATTTACAAATATACTGGTTTTTTCCATTCTCGTATTGTATTGTAGCTGACCCTAGATTTAAACTAAATAGCAGATTACCCAACAGAACTGTCTAAACCGTCGACTCTTCGATTTGTATATAGGACGGTTCGGTTTTTTTTTTTTTTTTTTTTTTTTTTTTTTTTTTTTTTTTTAACCGTACGTTCGGTTTAATTTCATTAATGGCGCGAAAGCCATCTCCCCTTTGAGAAAATCCTACCAACAAGGGAATTGCAAAAACTCAATTCCATTGCTTGCTAAAATGCTAACTACGCTTTTCCATGTGCATCTTCAATTCAACCCCACACTCCACCCTTCTCTGCTCTCCCCATTCGCTTTGCAAAAATGACAGTGTTCGATAACGGCAACGTTTTCCATGGAAATCATCTTCCGTATTCTTCCGGGAAATTTGCGGCCGCCCCTGAAATTGTATTTCTACCATTTGCCATATGCTGAACTTCTATACTCTTGCTCGCGGTGGTCGAGCTGAACTACCCTGCCTCGTCACACGCACATGGTTGAGTGCTACATTTTCTTTGATCCGCTTATCTGAACCCTACTGGGTCTCCTAACATCCGATTGTTGAATGAATCACGAAGAAGAAGACTTGCAGTTTGCTCAAATCAAAGGAAATGACGATGAAGAGTGCTCAAACCAGATTGAGGGCACACCAAACTTCGTTAGTCTCGTAGCTTGCAAAACCTTGTTGTCCTTTGTTGACAACCGGCATGGGAAAGAGGTATTAAATTAATTCCTACAAGCTATTATACTTATCATTATTGTTTTCAGTGCTATGTTTACAGATAACTGCATGAGTAACTGACTAAGAGAGTATAACTCACTGCTATTCTCTATAAGACAATTTAGTTACATCTGTAGTCCATATGTGCTTATATTTGTTCTACAAACCCATATTACCAATTTCCAAATTAGCGATCTTCACAATTGATTCAAATTCCCTGGACATCTGGTTTTAATTTCTTTTTGTATTGAGCTTATGACGATTATTTATCTATTGGATCAAATGGGATAACTAGGCGTTCTATTCTGTACTATTTTGTACTGGCTCAGTGAGACAATTAGGGTTGTAGTTTCTAAGAAGCTTAGGTGGGCTGAAAAGGTTGGGTTTGTGTAATCTATATTTGTTTATGCAATGGAATGAGGTATAAAACTTGGGTTTGTGTAACATGTGTATTGACTAATGAAAACTCAGTGTAAACGTTAGTATTTAGTTTTAAGGATGGGGTTTATAGGTCAACATTTATGTACTTTTTCTTTTAGAAAGAATAAGGAACAGGGGATGGTAAGCGTAGTTTTGATGGATTAATGGAACCATAGCTTGAGATAAACAAATCCAGGCACCAAGTATAGTTTGATTTCTTAACTACGAATAGCAACCAAATTCATATGCCAAGCATCTATTTAGGGATTCAATTGATATTTGATAGGATAACAAAATGTTTAAACGGTTGCTAATAATGTCTCCAGAAAATCAACATCAGCTCTTTGATCATCTAATATGGTGATTGGTGACTTTTAAGTGAGTTAATTAAAGATTTAAACATTAAAACATTTGTAATTACTAATTAAAAAGTAATGGCCTATTGACTTGCTAAAAAAATAATCTTAGGCAGCGCATGTGATAGCCAATGTGTCTGCATTTTTACATATATGAATGGAGAATTCAGTTGAATCATCATCAGATATTCATTTGACAATGACCCTGCTGACTTGCTACATTTCGGTGCCTAGTTATTGGTTCCAACGAACAAAGATATGTCGTCACTTGAGATTTATATACCTAACAAGTCTAAAGTTAAGGTTCTTTCTTGAAAGGTATTTTGTACTCCCAACTCTTGTTTTTGGTATTCACTCGTCCAAATGCAGGTTGTTGGTACCATATGGAATAGATCATATTCCCATGGTTGGTGGCTGTTAGGCTACTATAAGCTTGTAGATAGCGGGCACTGGCTTAGCATGTGTACTATACTCGTTTATTTGAACTGCTTCCATCCTTCTCAGCAAAGATTTGTGATATAAATTTCCATATACTTAAGCAAGCAGTTGTTATAATAAAACATAAACTCTGTCTTCATTTTGTTTGATATGAGCTAGGTTTCTTACGAAGTAAAAATAAATAATAATAAATAAAACATAAACTCAATCGAGAGAGTCTAAGTCTTGATTCAAATGAAATGCTAAGGTTTTTTAAAGCAGTTAATTAGCTTGTGTGACCTAGTGATTGTTAGTGCACCAATCTATCCTTTATGTACTCTACCCTGACTGCAAAGCCTTATGACAATAATTTCATAGAGGCTTGTGGCATATCAGGAACAGATGAAAGAGGTTAGTATAAATTGACTGCATTGTCCCTTTTCTTTCCTCATTTAACTCTCATTTGGAAACTTGATTTCACTACTTCTCTAGATATTGTTCCTTTGGTGTCTTTTTCCTTTAGTTGGTTCTGACCTTGGTTGAATTTAAGAGCTTGTTTATTTGTAACAGATAAATAGTGTATAGTGAAAATGTCATGTCTTGATTTAAATAAAGCCTATAGGAAGTGTAAAGATGAGGAATGGTTGGCAAGAGCAAAAGTTGAACGAGCGACTCATAAATGATGTTGGGTTGGCCGAGCCAATAACTATCCAACAATTCAATTGATCTGATATAATACACGTCAAATGTTGTATACTTTATATGGAAGTTCATTATTTGTACATATAGGGCATGTCTGGATTGACTTTCTAAGTGTTTATAAACACTTGTTTAAACACTTAGAAAGTTCGTCCAATGCACTCATGGTGTGATTGATTAAAATGCCAAAATAAGATAATGATTAATAAAATTAATCATCCTATTTTATCATAGTCCGATTTCTTGCAATGACTCTGTAATTTAGTATAATTGGGTTGTACTTCCTTATTATGAACCTTAAACATACTGTACATGGGTGAAATTATATTTTGGATCTGAAGTGTGAAAAGGGCCAACAATGAATGACATTTGGGTCAAAATACCCTCAATTAAATTAATGATTATTGAGAATGGAAAGCTTGTTTAAGAAGAATTTAATGGATCAAGTTGCTTTTGTGTGTATTGAGTTTTGAGTGAACTAATCAGAGATCGAAAACTAAACTTGCACATACTTGGGAGGTCGCGCTTAATGAGAGAGAAAATGAAAGTAATATGGGCTTTTTGATTCACAAAGAAGCCATTGTTACATGATCACAAGTAGGTTATAGGGCTTCTCAAATATTTTTCCATCTTGGATGCTACATTTAACCCATTGTAGTTTGCTCCTCTTTGTCATGTACGACCCTTAACTTTAGAGATAGTTTGAACAATGATTCTATCAAATAATCACTATATTGTAACGTTTAACTCTTATTTCTAACTTGTCAAGACAAGTATAACTTGATAATTGACCTATACTTTTTTTTGGAGGTTGAGTTTCAAATTTCCATTCACCATATTTGTTGCAAAAACAAAGAAGAAAGAGGAAAAAAACTTATGCATGTACATGCCTTGCTTTAGATAGAAATACAGTAGACTTTTTATTTTCCTTTCAGCCCCACATATGGTACGAGCGAATGATATAGTGACAGTTAAGCAATATAAATTGTACAAATTGAACAATTTAAAAGTAAAAGACCAAATTAATATTTTCATTAAACTAAATTGGATAAAAATTAGTTTCGAAGACTAAATTTAAGAATAATTGAAAGTAGGAGTAAGATGGGAGAAACTCTCAAGTATAAGATTAAAATGATATTTTAAACTTAATTAAAGTTCGAAAAGTTAAAAGATATATTAATTTTTTATATGTTTGAAGTGTTAAAGATGAAACTATCAAAATAATAATTGAGGTGGTATCCGCCCATTTATGCCAATGCCATATGTTGGATCCAATCCTTGTAAGATGAAAAAAAAGTAGTTAAAGTTTACCTTGTACGAGAAATGAGCCCCATTATTAAAATTTGGTTAGGATTATAATATTATAAGCTTGAATGTGGAAATGTGTAATCAACGGTGTGGGATCGGCGAGCAGAGGAGGCGGAGGCGGGCAGGAAGAGGGAGGTGCTAAACGCAAATGGATTCCATTTGATAGAGCACAGGAATTCTGAACGAGATCTACTACCACCGCACCGGACTTGCATTGCGCACACTTCGATTTCTCTTTCCTTCATCCATCCACAAGTTCTCTTTTCTCCATCTGTTGAGATCTATCTGAAATACTTCATCTCGATCTCTGTCGCCTTTTGTTTTCGATTCGACTACCGAATGTGATCTTCACAGCCCGCCATTAGTTCATGATTCTAAGATTTTGAGCATGGAGTCCCAGCCTTCCCAATCGGGAAGGTCCCCGACTGACTATTCCACCCTCGTCACTAGACAAACGAGTCTTGGTCGAACTACTTCCTCCCCCTCCGCTAAATCCAACTCCGATGCCAGCAGCCAGAGCTTATCTTCGATTCTCAACAACCCGCACGCTGGAAAATCCGATGCGTCCTGGGTTGGCTGGTGGTCGTCTTCGTCCACCGTGAACCCACCTGAGTTCACGCCCCTGGCTTCCACTATAGCCTCATCCGAAGTTACTCGATTCGATTTTAACAACTACACGGCCCGGATATCGGATTCTTTTAATCGATTCGAGGACATACGGAAGCATTCCAGCAAGGAGAACGGTGGCTTGGATAGCATTGGTGGCCAGGGCGAGGCCCTTGTGGCTTGTTTGAGGGAGGTTCCCGCGCTTTACTTTAAAGAAGATTTCGCATTAGAGGACGGGGCGACATTCCGTGCAGCGTGCCCCTTCTTGAATGTATCCCAGAATTTGGTGCTGCAAGAGAAGCTTTCGCATTATTTAGATGTGGTGGAGTTGCATTTAGTCAAGGAAATTTCACTGCGTTCCAATTCTTTCTTCGAGGCTCAGGGGCAGCTACAAGACTTAAATGTCAAGATAGTGGAGGGGTGTAGCCGGATACGCCAATTAAAGGAGACCATACGGCTCTTGGATGCTGATTTGGTGGATTCTGCCAGGGAAATTCAGGAGCAGAATGCGACCAGGAACAATTTGTTGGCTCTTCAGCAGAAATTGAAGCTTATTTTATATGTTAATCAGGCCATTTCCGCTCTTAAATTGGTACTTTAATTAGTCCATTTCATCATACTTATGGTACAATTTACTTGCTATTCTATTTTTTGCGCTTCTCGGATGTGCCTTTCGTTCCTAAGTTCTTATCTCGTGTACTTCGTTGTTTTCGATTCATTAAGTCATAGCAAATCGCAACAGTTGTTAGAATGCATGCTTTCACGTTTAAATCCGAAGGCTTGAAAGCTTATAATCGAATCTTTTAGACCACAATCCTATGACCATATTCAATCTCGAAGCTGTTACTAATTCATAAAGAATGGAAATTTGCTAGTACTTCTAGATGTGGGAAGCTAACGTATTCAGGACTTGTGCAGTAATTTTTAGACTCTCAGTCTTGAGATCACCAAGCCAATCCGGATACATCGTTATCCTATTAAAATAAAGCTTGTATGGTTCTTCTGTTAAGAGGTCTTAACATCCAAGATAAAGTTCAAATGAAAAATTTGTGCTCGTCTTTGTCCAAGTTGGTGTGTCACGTGAAATAAGAATTAGGAACCGCCGGATCACCTTTTCGTTTAGTCCCCTTTTAGAATGAAATTATGAACAAATCGTGTTGATGTCCTGCTGAGAGAGACTGTACACGTTATTCTGCTTTCTGCTTTTGTCATGACTTTTAAAAGAAAGCCAAAATTTTATGGCTCAACGCCATTAGAGATATTTTGTGGGAGGTTTGGTTAGAAAGAAGTAGGAGTCTGTCCTGAAGAATAACGCTGATGGAGTCATGATGAATCTTAAGTTTTTGCTTCCTTCAATTTTAATATTTACCTTTTCTTTTTTTCCTTTTCTTTTTGAAGATTGATATATATATTTTTTAATAAACCTTCAACAAGACTTTTGATTGCAAAAGAGAAAACACATCCTGTGTAACTTCTCTTTCCTCTTTCTAAAGGTATGATATTGGCCATAGTATTCATATCTCGTAGTGATGGTCGATCTTTTGTCATACAGCTAGTAGCATCAGCAGATTGTGCTGGAGCATTGGATGTGACTGATGATTTACTACATCTTCTGGTATTTTCTCAATCTATGAATTAGATAGTTTTTTATTTTTTAAATCTATAATGTTAATCTGTATTGTACAAGTTCCATTCATATTTTAGGGTGATGATAATGTAGTGTTGATATGCTCTGCTCTATACTGCCCCTATTTATAAATGCCTTCCAATTAAGTTTCTAGTGTTTTTTTAAGGAGAAAAAAAAGAAAATTAAAGTATTTCTCAGCTATTGAAGTAAGAAATACCTAAAATTTAATAACAATGGAAGAATAGGTATAAGAATCTAGGAGGATTTCAGCCTTGTAAGAAAGCAAAAAAGAGATGATCCAGATACCAAATTATTTACATTATAGTTAAGAAATTTAATTTGTAATTCCTGTTCCTATTAGTATTGATTTCATACATATCTGAGTGATCTGTTTATGGCACTCACCGAGATATGGTTTCTAACTCTTCCCTGAAACAACAAACTTGGTTTATGTTTTTGTTTGATAAATTTATTTCTATTCCAAAAAGTTATTATTGGTTCAGATCACCCAAAATTTTCTTGGTTGATCTGAAGACTGAGTAAATCTTTCTTAGCCCAATTTCTTATGTGCTTTAGGAGGGTGATGAACTTGCTGGTCTGCATTGCTTTCGCCACTTACGTGATCATGTAGCAGCATCAATTGAATCCATAACCAGGTAATATTTCTAACTTATTGTTGTACAAGTGAGAAACAATTTGGAAAGAAGAATTAGACGTTTATAAACATCCAGTTACTTCATCAGTACACAATTGGAGGAATCTCATCTATCATTATAGTTATCAGCTTTCCATTTTGAACCATGCTATATACTACGAGCATTAACCATCAGCACACTCAACTAAGTCCCATGCCCGTTCCAAATGACCTAAATCATGAGGGAAACGGTTAAATTCCATATGTTGGTAGAAATGGCCATCCATTTCGTTTCCTTCTTTTTTCTGTCTTTTCTGTTTTTTTTTTTTTTTTTTTTTTTTTTTTTTTTTTTTTTTTAATATATATATATCCGTGAGGGTCCGGGCCAGCTTACGTGCATCTCTACTAATCTCACGGGACACCCCGCTTGACCCTACAACATTTTATGTTCTTTTTTCTGTTTTATTAATGGGAAAAGCTCTACAATTTTGTTATGTTTCTAGGACATCAGCAGGTTCAAATGCTTGTATAATTTTGCTTCACTCGTTAAACAATTAGTACTTATTTCTTGATTCTTGAAGCCAAATCATTTTTTTCTTGAAGCTAAATCTTAAGATTTCCCACAATTTATTTAATTTTATATATGAAAAAACTAAGTCCTAGTTATTTGGTTTGAATCTCCATTAATTATTTGAGACAACTTTTAATAAGCAAATCAGCTTTCATTGAGAAATATGAATCAATATACAAGGACAAGAAAAAAACCCGCACAAAAGGAGCCCAAACCTACTAAAGGGTCTCAATCCAAAAGAGTAACATCTAACTGATAATCCAAAGAACACCCCACAAAATCTCCACCTTCTGAAAATCATATTATTTTTCTTGGTTAAAATACCATTTTAGTCCATGTACTTTGATATTTGTTCTAATTTAGTCCCTATACTATCAAATGTCCAATTTTAGCCCCTACACTTTCCCAAAATTCAAAAATAGTCCTCGCCGTTAGATTTAGATTAATTTAACCTTAAAATCACATAAGGTGTCAGACATGGTTCATTTTTTTTCTCTTCCCTTCTCTTATTCTTTTAACTTTGTCTCTCCTCTCGCTTTGTTTGTCCCCCTTCTCCACTTTCTTTCGTTGGAACAACTCTGCATCTAAAAGTAAAAAGAAAAAAAAAAAATGAGAGGTTGGACTTTCAAGCCAGTTCAACTAAAAGTTAAATTTTGAACAAATATTGAAGCCATCTTCTATAGTTTATCATTAATTTTATTCATTTAAAGAAAATGGAAAATAGTGGGGATATGGTGAGGAAGGTTTTGTCCAATGGAATTTGATTCAATTGAGCAATTCCTAACATCATCTTGTCTCTGATTAAAAAAACTAATTGTGAGAATTTGGAATTGACACCCAGGGAAGAACAAAACATAACTCGATTGTAATACATTTTGTAATCTATGTAGGATTGGGCAAACTCAAAATGCTCTCTTTTCTATATAAGATGAAATAGAAAAAGACCCATCCACATAAAAAGAGAGAAAAAACCAATAACAACAAGAAGATCAAAACTTTAATACAAACATGTGAGAGTGATTTTTAGGTACTAATTATTAGGTTCTGGGCGCAAGTGGAGCTTCAGCACGCAATGAAACAAAGATTTGACAAAGTCCATGCCCTTTACTAACTTCCTCCTCTTTTGAATCACAACACTTCTTCATTACCCATTTTGTACCCAATTCGCTGTTGGGTTAGGGATCACCGAATTGTCGTCGTTCAGATAAGGGAGAAAACCAAAGACAAAATTGGAGGAGAGAGAAAGTTTAAAAATAAGGAGATGGGAAATGAAAGCTTTGAGGAGAGAGAAAATTGAACTCTTTCACTTTCTAACCCATCATCCACTTTAACGTTAAAGTAACCACAAACTGAAAGCTGTGGGGACTGTTTTTGAGATTTTTATAAAAGTATAGAGACTGAAATTGGATAAGGACTTAAATAGAACAAGTATGAAAGTACAGGGATCATAATAGTATTTTAACCTATTTTTTTCAAGCCAAATGCACCATAAAACTGCAAAAAAAGTAAGCCTACCAAAAAACTCGCCCTTTATCCTTATAAGGAGGGAACAACACATCCTCCTCCATTGTGGACCTAGAGTTTCTATTACACTCAAAAGAAAAAACCACCCCAAATTTAGCAACCCAATAACAAATGATCAATATCTTCCGACTCTATTTTGCACAAAATGCACCATTGAGGACCCAAACACAAGAAGAATGCCTCTGAAAATGATTTGAAGTGTTGACTTTCCCATGCAGAACTTGTCAGGTAAAAATTTTAACCTTCTTAGGAATTTCAACATTTCAAAGAGAACATAAAGGCTTTTGAGGAAGAATAGGAAGTACCCAAAGACTAAGCCCAAGGATTTGAGAACCAAAACTGAGAATCCCTTCTTCCCTGGCTGATCTGAATATCAATTTTTTTTTTAATAAAAAACTTAACTTTCATTATCAAAAGGAAGATACAATAGAGCAGAAAATTTGGAACGATACAAAGAAGATTATCATGGCCTGCGCCCACACAAATAGAGAAATGGTCTAAAATTTGATGTGAATATCCTTAATCAACCTTAGAAGGGATATTACCTCTTGTGTTTTGAACTAGTATGGTACAGACGTATCATAGTGAAATTAGCTCTAATGCCACCCACCCTCACACAGACACACATACACTTGAATTGCAATTAGCTTGAATAGTCCATTTCGATATATGAATTGTGAGGAATGGAACAAATTGGACCATCCCAATTCAAAGAAACATAGAGAAAATAAGATTTAATTAATATTTTATCCTCATCATTAGAGCTTCCCCCCTTCTTTTGTATTTCTCACTTTTGATTAACACTTTTGTATTCTTTGTACTCAACAGGGCTTAGAACTTAGAGAATGTGGTTATCTAGATGTATTGCCTTTTGTTTTGGTTTGTTTTATCAAGGAAGTGATGTGGGTGCTAAGGGGGTGTCAACCTAGTTGAGATGTCCCGGTGCACCTCCTGATTCTTATCTTGTTACGTTTTGTAGAGTTTATTATTGTACTTTGAGTTTTGTCTCAATTCATTATATCAATGAAAGAGACCATTTCCTTTAAAAAAAAAAGATTAATATTTTATTAAACATCCCTTCAATACTCATTCTAACTCATTGAAAGAAAATTGGAAACTTCAAAGAAACTAGAGAAAATAGCCCGTTGGAAAAGTAAAGCAGAGTGACGCTTAGGTGTAGGGTTTCTGGAAGAAGAATAACATAGGCATGTGGTGGGCCAAGGCTAAATGAGAAGGAAGAAAGTTCGGATTTTTCAAAATGAAATGTTGAATAAATGGTCGGAGTCTTTGGGTGATTGGGGTTTGAAAGATAATAAAGTTGGAGTGTTAATGATCAACTACGACGAAGGATATTTTGTGTCTTATTTAGAGGGAAAGAGATGTTAGAATTTTCTCAGATAAGTAAAATTCTTTTGATTAACAGTTCATGGCTTCCAATTGGAGTAGCCAACATAAATTCTTTTGTAATGTCTCCACCTTCCTCATTAATTTTGGTTGGAAGGTGTTTCTTTAGAGGTTGTAAGGGAAGAGACTCCTTGTCCCTTGGCCCATCAAGTTGTTCTTCTTGGTCCTTTTTTTTTTTTCTTGACGAAAATAACAACTTTCATTGAGAAAAAAAATATGAAAGAATACACGAGCATACAAAATACCAAGCCCACCAAAAAAAGGGGACTACCTTTACAAGAAAGGACTCCAACTTAGTCTTCTGAATGAAAGGTTTTCCTGTTTCTTATCCCCAAAAAAATGTTGAATAAATAGAAAGGAGAAGAAAGAGAAAAAAGTAGCGCATAGATGGGAGGAAGGAGAAGAGTAGGTAGAGAAAATGAAATGTTCACTCAAGAAAGTTCATTTTAGTGGAAGTTTGGGGATCGACCTTTATTATGGCATATTTGGCTGGAAAGAAACTTGTGAGTCTTTGGAGATAAGGGTTTTTTTTTTGGTGGTGGTGGGGGGGTTATACTCACAAGAACATTGTTTCTTTTGTAACTACAACCTTTCCATGGTTGGTAACAATTTGAAAGCTTTCTTATAGTTCTTTCTTTTAATTAATTCCATATCGTTTCTTATCCAAAAAAACATTTTAGTGGAAGGGTGAGAGGTTTTTAATGGGAGAATTTAGACTTACCATACAGTATACACGTGGGTAGATGGTTAGGATGGATTTGAGTGAGATTGCGCTGTGGCAAGAATACATTTTCCTTGTTTTTGTTTTCAGTAAAACTTTTATAATTCAGTTTCAAATAGAGATTATGGCCTTTGGTTTCCTATCCTATTTTTTATTGTCTTTTAACAATTTATTTTACATATGTATATATACTAAACTTAAATATCAGTTATTAAATAAAACTTATGATACTCAATACACTAAATTTTAATTTTGATACACGTTCTGATTTGCAAGTTAACCATCTTGGTTTCCTCCATAATTCTATGAGATAATTGACCACTAGACCAAACCGAGGTGATGAGTCTATCCCAAAAATCATGGACAAAATGATATTTTGTATGTTATGATCTCTTGGAGAATTGAGCTATATGGTTCCTGTCCCTCTCATAGTTTGAAATGTTCACTTAAATATAGAACTGTAACCCTGTTGATTCTGCTGTGGCAGTGCCTGTAATAGAATCAAGAGCATTCCATTCAATGACATGCTAACACGATGCCGGGTTAAATATTTAAAGAAACTTATGCTTTTACAGAATAGCATACTGTGATTGTTTTCCTATATGACATGTAGGATATTGATTTTGCATCTTATTTGTTTTTGTAACTTTAAAAATGAGTAGCTATGCATGCATTATACATTTTTATTATCACATTTTTGCAATTCTGTCCAGAAACTATTAATATATTAGTTTTGGTGGTGTAGCATTCTTTCAGCAGAATTTATACGTGCCTCAATTCATGCTGCTGGAGATGTAGATATCGTAATTATAACTGAAACAAAAGCACGGGCTTCAAATTTAATGAATGGAAAGGATGAAGTAAGTAAAATATTGGTATAGAAGGTCTTGAAAATATTTATTCTTTTGGTTTTCTGGTTTATCTTTTACTAGTTAGCTGAACTGAAGGCATTGCTAATATTTTTTTTCTCTGTAGTAGTACATTATGATATAACCCAAATAGAATTAGAATAGTATTGAAATATAAAAGGTAAGAGCTACAGGATAACCCAAATATTCGGTTACTTGGAACCTCCTCTCTCTTGAGTATACTAACTCAAGCCTAAAACCATCCAAACAGTTCTCTACCTTCCTCTTTCCCCACCCTCTCTATTTGTAACCAAATAGTATTTCTAACTCCCTAGCTAATTACTAATACACCTTTAATAGCGATGAAAAATATATATATTTATACCCTTAAGAGCATTCTTGTCAAATTAGCTAATTAATTTGCATCTTATTTCTTTTATTGTCATTACTTCAGGACTAGTTTTATAATTTTGTTACATGTAACATGTGAACTTTGAACTGTGGCAGGTCAAGTTGGATGAGGAAGAAACCTCCAACTTCCGCGATCGTCTTCTTCCTGTTATTATTGGATTGCTCAGGACTGTGAGTTTTCATTATCCTACTACATTGTTTTGGCTGAAAAATAATTTCTTGATCCTTCCTCTCTGTTGGACGTTGGATCCTTCATTTGTACATGAAGATCCATAACTATCAACCACCTTGTCATTTTATCTTGCTAATTGTACCAATCCAGACAGTAACTGATCACCCAAAATTTCACAGTAACAATTCTCTTACCCCTGCCCCTCACCAAGGTTTATCCAATGGGTTTGTTGTGATAATCAGTTATATGGTCAGTTGAAAGGTGTTGATATGTACACTTAGTCTCTAGATGTGGTTTTTGATATGGCTTGATTATGAGCAGTAGAGGTATTTAACTGTTGGTTTTGAAGCTTGTTTTTTTGGTCCTTTCTTTTGACTTTTCTAATCTTTTACAAAATGTTGTTTCTTGTTAAAAAGAGATATGTGTTTATTTTTCAATTCTGAACCAAATTTATTGCATATATATGATGATTTCTCCAGGCTAAGCTTCCCTCTGTCTTGAGGTTATATCGTGATGCAGTTACAGCTGATATGAAAACTGCTATTAAGAATGCAGTGGCAGAATTACTTCCTGTTCTTCTAATCAGGCCTCTTGACTCAGATTTTGCACCTGGAGAGAGAACGATGGATGGAGATGGTGAGATGTTGCTGAATCTTGTTATTCATCTGTTTGTACAACACTAATGTTTGATTAGTCTTTTTTAATATGTAACAAGATAACGTCCTCCATATTTCTTACATGATATCAGTAGTATTATTGAAGATGATGAATTACAAAAGATTAAATGGAAAAGTCGAACTGAAACCAATAGCCTGAATGAAATCATAAGGTGATAGACTAGTTAAGCTTTGAATTGTCTTGACAAATCTAGTGTCCTTAAGCCTCTGTTGGATTTATTTCCCTTTTCATTGTAAAATATTCTTTTACACACACATATATGTATATTTTTCTCATTAAGATGTATTTGAGCATGATGAAGTTGTGTGTCATCCAGTCTGCGATTTTTTAGTTTCTTTAATGCTTCTTTAATTTTCCTGATGTTCCCTTTTAAGCGAATGATATTTAGATTAATTATGACTCAGGTGGGGGTGTGTCGCTTGCAAGCAAGCTGAGGGGCCTGTCATCTGAAGGCTTTGTTCAACTTTTAAGTGCCATTTTCAAGATTGTACAGGTAATTGTTCTTGCTTAAATGTACTCTCCATAATTCACTTAATTTTCCCTTAATTGCTTCTAACTACTTATATTATTAAACACAATGTAAGTGCTTCTTAAGGTTAAAAGAAAATTTCAGTTTGTGATTGATTTTGTTTTGTAATTTATTTTTATTTTTATTATTTATTTATTTATTTATTTATTTTTAATTTGTTGGGAGCTGGGCTGTGGATAAAAATTGTTAATATAAAAAAGTTAAAAGAAAAGTTTGAAGTTCCAGTATTGTAAATGCCGAAGCCAATGGAAGCTTGAGATAGATCATGGAACTAGCGAGTACCAAGCTTGTTAAATGGGATATCTCATTGGCCTTCCCTCAATTATATTTTTGACTAACTTAGTCTGGTGTATAATTCCTACCAAAAAAAAAAAAAAAAAAAAAAAGAAAGAAAAGAAAAAAAGGCTCAGTGCAAATGGATATCTTATCATCATCTCTTTTGGCGTAGGGTTGCTGGTTCTCTTTAAAGAAGCTTCCTGATTCTGGTTGGGTTTCTGGTTCTTTATCTCAATAAGTTCTGATTCTAGATGGACATTACAGGTTCAGTAATTGTTGCTTCTGGTGTTATCAGGTTGAGTAGTGGTTCAGGTGTTTTAGGAATGGCTTTCTTTGGCTCTAAGATTGCCGTTTGAGGTTTAATGATCTGGGCCTCTCTTGAAAGAACTGAGGGGAGAAGAAGAATTTGTTCCAACTAATGATCTTCTTTCTCAATTTCTTCTTGAAGAGGGTTCAGAAAGAAACAGTTTTATTAACAAAAACAAGAAATGCAGGACGATGACATGGCATTCTCTTGTAGGGGCAAATTAGTTATCAAATTGCTCTTTAATTGGTTTTGAATCACAAACGTAAATATACAATTTCTTCTAGCTACTTGCAATTTGTAGGTCGTACCCTTTTTCCTTCTCCAATGTAAAGATTGGAGGTAAAATTCTTCGTAGTCTAATTAAGCTATTGAGCATGCATCTGGTCTAGGAATTATTAGCCTGTCCAAATAGGCGGTTGTAGGCATTAACAGTTTTCTTAAGATTTAAATCAGGCTTGTCATTTCGTAGGGAAACAAAGCAGATTGGTCCATTGTTTTGGCATGGATCATAAATTTCTCTTGAACAGAATAAATGTTTTTTTTTCTCTCCTTTTTTTTATACGAAACAGATGTTTATTCAAAAAACAGAAGAGACGGCTTAAGGGCAGGGGTTGAGGGAATCCCCTCCCACAAAACCAATAAAGAAGAGTCTTCCATTTGTTCATAATCATAAGAAGGCTATAACTACAAAAGAATTTAGTGTAATTTGCGCAACACCAAGAGGTTGTATGCTGAACAAAGGCCCAAAAAGAATCAAAGGGAGCAAACTTATCTTCAAAACATTTTGCTATATCTTTCTTTTGAAAGACACCACAAAAGGAGCACGGTTATCACATCTCCAAAGGATCTCTCCCCGCCCACAAAAGCTATTACCCTCCAACCCATCGACCCTCCAATCATCAATCTTCTTAGAAAGATATCCAACCACCCCAACGATATTGGAAAGGGAAGACCACTCTTGAACAGAATAAATGAAATTGTAATATTTCTAGAAATCTTACTCTAAGCTTACTCTCTAAGTTTTTCACCTTGCTGGAATTTTACCGGATGCATTATGATCTCTTTTCATTTAGTGAATGCAGGTACATTTGGTGCGCGCTGCAGAAGTGAAAAAGTCTATCGAATGGATTATGTGCAACCTTGATGGGCATTATGCTGCAGATTCAGTTGCTGCTGCAATTGCTACTGGTGCTGTGGCTGCTGGTACAGCTCAAGATACCGATAATCAAGGTGGCTTGCTTCTTCCACATTTACCTCCGCGACTAGCTGCCAAGGTTACTTCCTTGCAAGGAAAAGCAAATGATACAGCAAATCCTTCAAATATGACTAGAAATTTCAGGTTAAGTGTTGCTTTGTCTTGATAGTTTTAGGTTAATTAATTATGATATATCATACATGATATACAGATGGTTGCATCTACTCTCTCTCTCTCTCTCTCTCTCTCACACACACACACTATTATATTTTGATTGATAAGAAATATTATTTAGACCTTGGATAAAGTGTTCTCAGTTCAACTTACAAATAGAGGTTTGAGCCTAGGAAATTTACCTTCCTCAAAAGGTAATCAGACTATCACAAGTACAATTATAGGAAGACAAAGTGAACGACGATTGGGAGTTCCTCCTCCATCTGCCTTTCAAAGAAAGGTCATGGGTTGTGGTTTGCGGGGTGTGCTTTGTTGTGGGACCTTTGGACTGAGAGGAACAACAGACTACAGGGTGTTTAGAGGTGTGGGACCACAGTGATGTTTGGTCCTTGCGGAGGTTTGGTTTTGAAGACTTTTTGTAATTATACCCTAGGTAACATTTTACTTAGCTGGAACTCTCTATTTTAGTGGGGACTTTTGTGGGCGTTGTTTTTTGTATGTCCTTGTATTCTTTCATTCTTTCTCAATGAAAGTGTGCTTTTATAAAAGAAGTATATGCATATATATAATTGTCCTGGAAAGCTTGAGAAAGGAGAAAAGAAAACTAAAAATTAGGGACTCTCTTAATACTTAATGCCCTCCTGCTGCACCAAATCAATCTTTGGTGTGAGTTGGGACAGTGAAGAAGATGCCTATGATAGAGATAATCTCAGCTCTAAAAAGAAAGAAAAGAAAAGAAGTCCAATCTATCGGGTGTGGTGCTATTAAGCATCATTCTTAATGGACCTTTCAGAATCCCACAATTATGAGATCACAACACAGATTCATAAATTTCTTGAGAATTTTGTTCCTTTTTTTTCCTTCTGATAAAAAAGTTTTCTGCTCACTTGCCGAATATTTAATTTGTGATACCTTCCATATTTTCTTTTTTTACTTCGTTATTATCTCAACTGTTTAAGTAATTTGATTGCAAACAGAGCTGATGTATTGCGAGAAAATACGGAAGCTGTTTTTGCAGCTTGTGATGCTGCTCATGGAAGATGGGCTAAACTCCTTGGTGTTCGCATTCTTGTTCATCCAAAGTTGAGATTGCAAGAGTTTTTAAGCATATACAACATTACACAAGATTTTATTACTGCCACTGAAAAGGTACTCAAAGCTTTATCTGGAATATGAACTTTTAAGGATATAAATCCATAGCTAATCATAGTATTCATAATTCTATTATTCTTCTAACTTAAACAGGTTGGTGGAAGGTTGGGATATAGCATTCGTGGAACTTTACAGTCCCAGGCCAAAGCTTTTGTTGATTTTCAACATGAATCTCGTGTAAGTTTCTGGTTTTGTTTTGTTTTGTTTTTTGTTTTTTGTTTTTGTTTTTTTTTTTTTAATTTTAATTTATTTATTTAGAGTTTTTGTCCTACTTAAATATTATTCATGGTTCATTAATTTATGTTATTGTAGATGACAAAAATAAAAGCAGTGCTTGATCAGGAAACATGGGTTGAAGTGGATGTTCCCGATGAATTTCAAGCTATAGCTGAATCACTTTGTTCTCAAGAGCTGCTTTCTGAAAAAGTTGATCTTGCTCAGGGTAATATGGATCGAAGCTACAGTGACGTGGCTATGAATAATGATGATTCACGCATTGTAGGTGGTGGATCACTCAATGCTCAACAACACTCTGAGCAAATTGATTCAAGTGACGTGTCCGGGGGGAAAACTGAACATGTGAAGCCTACTTCTGCAGATACAATTGAAAAGAGTAAAGCTGATGTCACGACTCCTACAATGCAAATTAACAATACTACTGTGAAGGAACGTGGAAAATCAAGTTCTCAGACTTTGCTATACAAAGGCGTTGGTTATCACATGGTAAACTGGTTAGTTTCTTCTTTCTTTTTTACTTTTTCTGGATTAGATGTCTATGGCTCGCTCCACTCCCTCCTCCACAAACCTTCTTAAATAAATTGGTTGATGCCTAGTTGTTGGCCCTGACTTTGACCTGTATAGTTACTTGTTCTATCTTTATTTGGAGATTTTTTATTCCTTGTGACATCACATTGTCGCATTGCACTTTATATTCTATTTTTTCTTCCTTAGTACGTCGTACTGACGTACACCATCATTTAATAATTTTAATTAGTTTCATGAACATTGCTGGGGGGTCTCAATAAAATATTTCTTCTGTAATGGTTTCTTTCCCAGTGGTTTGATCTTGCTCAAGATGTTGTCGGAGTACATTGACATGAACGATTCTCTTCCAGCATTATCTTCAGAAGTCGTACATCGTGTTGTGGAAATTCTCAAGTTTTTCAATACAAGGACTTGTCAACTTGTACTTGGAGCTGGTGCTATGCAGGTACTTTATTTAGACATGATATAAGTTGTTAATGCAATGCTTCTCGATTTGTTTCTATAGCTTACTTGTAAATATGAAATCCTTGAATCCCTGGACTGACTTGTGATGTCCATGTGCGTTGACTGTTAACCATCGCCCCATTGTGTGTGTGTGGTTTTTTTCTTTTTCTTTTTTTAAACTTAATGTACACTTGTTTGAATATTATAAATCTTTTTCACATAGCACTTTGTTAATCGTGCTGATCATGCTTACCATGGAAACTGTGATTTTCAAATGCTAGGTTGGTCACTCTCCTAAAAACTGAATTTATTTGCTGTTCCAGGTGTCTGGTTTGAAGTCTATCACATCCAAACACTTGGCCCTGGCCAGTCAAGTTATCAGTTTCACCTTCGCCATTATTCCTGGTATGCTGTAACAAATTTTGAAGGATTCAACTTTACTTTGCTATTGTTATTATTCTAGCAGCCTATATCTCACGGGCCAAGGCCAATCAACTTTATGTCTGGGAAACCATGTTTTGCCTCACCCTTTATGTTTTCATCGCCTACTTCGACTAAAAAGAAATCTTCCTTTCTCTGTTTAATCTTCTCATATAACGAATCTATTTTTCTCAACATTACTATTTTCCATGAGGAAGAAAAAAGCTTGTATTGGAAGAAATTGGGAAGATATTTGCAAATATGGGAGGGACATGAATTCTCCCAAGAAGAAGAACCAAAAGGATCTGATCTAATTGGTTTTATCAAAAAGAAAAAGAACTACATTTTTGGACATGTCTTTCTTTCAAACTACATTTCCCCATAAAAGAGCATGTAATATAGCATTCCAGAGAACCAACAACAACTGGTACACAACATTGGGATATCATTCCCGAGACACTGGAAAATGCATTGTAATTATAAGTGCTCCTAGTCTTTCAACTTTTTCATACAGGGAGAACAACTTTGGAGTAATTTGAATCATTGTAGTGCTCAAGATATTTAAAGTAATTTGACGTTTTCTTCTTTTTATGTCTTGACCAAGAAATTAGGAGAATCCTTTTTCTCAAGGTACCTGAGGCGCGAAAGACACTGTTGCTCTCAGAGATTGATCGAGTGGCTCAAGTAATTTCTCTTTTTTTTTTTTTACCCATACTTCACTTCCCCCCCCCCCCCCCCCCCCCCCCCAAAAAAAAAAAAAAAAAAAACAACGACAAAACATGTACATGTTGCTTGTCCTGACGGGAAAGGGTTCAAATTGTTGCATAATATAAGCCATCTTGGATGGGTGGTAAATTGGTTATTTTAAAAAATTAATGTAATTTAATTTTAAATTGTTGTTCAAGTGGCATCAAACCTTTAGCTGCTTCTAGTTTATAGTTTTTGGATAATAAAAATATATAATTATATATAGGCATCAAAGTTTGGTTTTTCTGGAACCATTTTTAGATTCTTGTTTAGTTCTTGTATTGTTACTCTTGAATATTCTGACAGTTTTCACTTACAAGATTCTGTATTATTGCCATCTCTGTAATAAAAATTATTATTACAAAAAAAAAATTGTTATGTATATGTACCATTTATTGAATTATTTAATAATTCAGGATTTCAAAGTTCACCGAGATGAAATTCATACCAAGCTGGTCCAGATAATGAGGGAAAGGTTATTAGTACATCTTCGTGGCCTGCCTCAAATTGTGGAAAGTTGGAATAGGCTCGAGGATTCTGACCCTCAGCCCAGTCAGTTTGCTCGATCACTTACCAAGGTAGCTACATGAATTCATCAAGCAAACTAATTCATTGAAGTAGAGCCTTTGCCTCTAGTTCCTTTATATGTCTATCCTTTGTACTGTGTTAAATTAAGGGACTAGTTTATTCTTTTCAATATCGAAGTTCGAACACAGTGCATCTAAGGATGTTTATGATGAATGAATCCTACATGGTTGGTGTCATAACAGCACAAGTCATCTCAGAAGTCTGATTAGAATGCTGTTTGCATTTAATTGCACTTTTTGCGTTGTTTCTCTACATATTTCCTACTGACTTGGGTTGAAATCACCGTTATCCAGGAAGTTGGGTACCTTCAGCGTGTCTTATCTAGAACCTTACATGAGGCTGATGTTCAGACGATATTTAGGTAAGCCATACTATGATGAATGCATCGCTAAATTTTAATCTAGACCTTCTCCATTAGTATGTTGGAAATTTTAAGCTTCGTTTGATGACCATTTCGTTTATAGCTTTCTTCTTTTGAAGATTATATCCTCACAATTTCTTTCTATGGTTCATATCTTTCTTAAGGAAGCATTTAAATTTCTAGCCAAATTCAAAAAACAAAAACTACTTTCAAAACTTGGATCTTGAAAACATTTGTAAAAAGTAGATATCAAAGCAAAAAAAACCATATGTGGAAGCTGCCTTTTTTAGTTAGTTTTCAAAAACTAAAAATCAAATGGTTATCAAACGGGTCTTAGGTGTCTGATTTTGTTTTCACAGATTGAACATTTCATGGTGATTATATATTTCATGCATGGATAACAAATTAACAATAGAGTATCTGTGAAAGAGATTACCACCAAAGATACACATAATGGTTTCTTTTAGTATACGAGGTCTGAAGCAGTTAAGCAAACTCTGATATTTTAATAGGGCTTCTTCTTTCAGTTGTTGTCTTCTTCTTCTTTTGGAAAAAAATAGATTACTGCGAAATTTATAGCTGTCTGTAAATAAAGAATGCTTCCTGTTCTTCTACTTGGAAGTTAACAATTGTCTTTGGTGCGATCTTCAGGCAAGTTGTCAAAATCTTCCATTCACAAATTTCTGAAGCATTTTCTCGATTAGACATAAGCACCCCACAGGCAAAGGATAGGTAATACTCCTATGTCCTTCAGGAACCAAGGACATTATCACCTATTTAACTTACACCGAACGATTATTATAACATGCTCCTTGTTCTGACACCCTTTTCTATTGCACACCAGGCTGCTTCGTGATATTAAGCACATTCTTGGCTGCATAAGATCTTTGCCCTGTGACGATTTGAGTAAACCTGACATCCCAAACTGGGGGCAACTTGACGAATTCTTGGATCAAAGATTCGGATCTGAAGCTGGATAATGATGTGAATGTGTATTGACCATTGTTTTTTTTTTTGATGAAGGGTGTCATATTTGAGGAGTAAATAACAGGATACCAGAAGTCAATTTTCAACCTATGTCATCTCCCTTGTACAACTAAAATATCAAGGTATGACGTTAAAAGGATCTTTATCCTAAAAGATTTTTTTTTGATCTTAGTAAGTAAATGTTTAAGCACTTTTGAAATAAAATTGAGGTTAGCAGACCCGTAACGTTTATGAGCAATTTTTAGTTTCCACTTCTAAACCTTTAGTCGGTAGTGTTAGAAAAACTGGTATTGCACAATGTTTTAGCACTTCTGTTTTTATTACTCGTACCATATGAGTTGCTGCATCTTGGTCTCCAAAACTCAATTCATGTCTTGCTTGATCTCTTGCATACTACATAGCGATAAATGTTTAGTTCCTACACCTAATTTGAACTGCATAAAGTTCTGTAGGGCCTTTTCGTTCCCTTTCCTAATCTGACGTATGCTGTTTAAAAACTAGTCATGTCTATTAGATTTTCATACTTATGTAGTCAATGTTTTCGTAATTGGTCCACTTTGTACTTTCAACCCCAAATCAGGACTACATGAACTTTATTTATGAAATGAGATTGGATCATTTGGTTTCACTGCATCTGAATCATGGGGTACATTGGCTTGATTTTATCTGCAATATCATCTGAATGATTTCCGCTGTGTGCTGACAGGTATAAAGTCTCGGATTCAGATATTTCAATGAAGTTTTCCCCCTTCCCCTTTTTGCTGAAACACATAACATATTGTTTGTACTGGGTAGGCCAACGCTTTTTGCCGCCCTAATTGTAGTTATGTTTAGAGAAAGAACAGATCAATTGGTTTACTTGATGAGAAGCTTCAACCAGAATATAGATTTTAGTTCCTTTCTTTTTCTTCCGCCCCCCTCGGCCCTCCCTCCTCCAATTTCCTGCCTTCCGTGCAGTAGTGTTATGTTGCATATTTGTAATCCTGTAGAGCAAAATTTATCTTTTTGTTGCTATAATTAATTTTGCTAACTGCTGGTTATGCCATTTCTTGTCCGACGGAATTTTTAGTCACTTTCAGCTTTGCACCCCTTTATATGTTGTCGTTTGATTAAAAGATTGATTTTTCATTTGGGCTTTTTTTGTGGATAACATGAAAGGAACGCTACAAACGCTTTTTTAAAGATAAGAAAAACTCTTATGATCATTATTATTTTTCATGCTATAGATTGGTATAAATGCATGACATACTTTAGACTTACTCTCTTACCTCTCTTTTTGGAGAATTCTTTTGCAACTCCATTGGTTCGGAATGAGCCCTTCTGTAAGTTTCATGCACCAATTAATTTGTTTCTTATATATAAAAAATAAATTAATAAATAAATAAAAGTATTGTTGTTAATATGAAACTTTTGATGCCTTAAGCAGAGGGCAGAGGGCGAAAAGTGGTGATTCAATCTGGGGTTGCAAAAGCTATGGCTGAATACGGTTGGGCAGTGGTCATGGGAAATAAAATTGTCCATGCACCGTCAATATATTGTGGAATAATTAAGTTGCACAACAAAAGTTGACAATTGACTCTATTTCTAATCCACACTTCAATTTTCAGGTTTTAATAAAATAATTCAAGTGAATTTCATGCTCTCAAGTTTGAAAGAGATCTCAACAAACAGACTTTAAAAATACATACGCGGAATTGGAAGGAAGAATAAAATTTCACGCAAACAATGTGAACGTACAAAAGAAGAGAAAACTGGTCTGGTCTTTAATTAAGCACGCCTATAATTACTACGGGGAAAAAGTTATCTTAACCAGCTGTTTTTTTTTGGAAACAGAACTCCAATAAAACAAGTGAAATTCAGTGCAAGGGCACATGGACTAACTAGGCCATTTAAAAGTAGAATTGACTTAATTTCTTAAAGAAATAATTAACTAGGATCATATACAAAAATATTTTCGTGCATTCCATCAAATTGTCGAGGTGACAAATTTTTCTGGTTTTCTTTTTTGAAATGTTTTATTACTATTTTTACGTGAATGATAATAGAAGACACGTAAAGATAGATGCATTGTAGGATACAGAAAAGAAAAAAAAAAGTGAAAATAGTGAGCAGCAGTAGTAGGGTAGTATAGTATAAAGATGATGCAGAGATGAGAAGGAGAATGGTTTGAGTTTGAGTGGGGTTGATATTTGAAAATGGGAGTATTGAAGTTGTTGTTGTAGGGTGTAATTTAGGAATGTAAAAAAGAGATGGCATGTGAAAACTGTAAACTGGGGGAGGGGAACAAGGAAAATAAGGGTGGTTGAAGTTGACGTAAAACTTCCTCCATATTACATTTTATTTCCATTTTTAGCAACTTTCTTTCTCTCTCTTTTTAGTCTTAATATTCTCTCTGTTCCTGTGTGTGTTGCCTCACCCTAATCATACTTTCATGCGCTTCCCCCTCTTCCTTCTCCCAATATAATAATTAATAAATATATACTACACAACAACTATTATACATTAATAACTAATATTACTAAATTACTTAAAAAAATAATATGTGATCCATTTGGTAGAATTGTGTTGTGTAGATATGAGTTGGAAGGGAAGAGGGAAGGGAAGAGGCGTGGAAATTATTGGTAAAAAGGGTTTAAGATTGCAATAAATGGGAGTTTTCCGAATTTGGCAAATTCCATAAAAGCAGAGCAGAGAGTGGTTAACTGTCACAATAACACTTTCTACTTTTCTTACTCTCTCTCTCATCTCCCTGCCCTTCCTCTCCCTCACCTCACACCTTTGCTTTTCCAATTCCTTATTTTGAATTATAATTAACATTAACATTTCCAACCCAAACCCCACTCTTTGCCTTTGGGCCCAAATTAATATTGTTGGATATTCAAGGAAGGGCAATTCTGGAATTTAACAAAACAAACAATAATCATAATACTAGTTCCGGATGAAGATCATCACAAAAGTTAGCTGCTCATGCATCAACATTTAAAACCAATTAATTAGGGCACATTATTATATTCTTCTTCAAAGCATTTTATGATCATTAATCTTAAGTTCTTTCTTGCTTTCCCTCCCCCAAGAAAAAACTCTCTCTCTCTCTCTCGCCCAGCAACAAAGTGATGTGTAGCTCCTTAGGAAGGGTATATATAATATAAAAACACAACTGAGGTACGTAGAAGAGAAAAGGTGGAAGATAAAAGAATTAGAATAGAATTATTAGGAAATGGGAAGAGGCAAAATCGCAATCAGGAGAATCGAGAATCGGACGACAAGGCAAGTTACATTCTCGAAGCGGAGAGGGGGGCTGTTCAAGAAGACTCATGAACTCTCTGTTCTTTGTGACGCTCAGATCGGCCTCATCGTCTTCTCCAGCAACGGCAAATTGTTCGAATACTGTACCCAAACAACATGGTCTCCAACTTCTCACTTCACTTCTCTTCTTCGATTAATCCTATTTTACTAACAAAATATTGTTCATTCATTCTTATACTTCCCCTCATCAGCATGGATCAAATCATCAGGAGGTATCAGATTGCAATTGGCAACCGAATTCCGGAGCAGAATATGAACGATCCGGTACTCCTCGCAGCCTCCATTCTATCTCATCCTATATACGTACATCTCTATATTTATAATTAATTAATTAATTAGGAGGAATTGGAGCGGCGAGTAAGGATAATGCGAAAAGATACCGACGATCTTCAGCTGAGTTTGCAACGCTACACCGCCGACGATTTCAGCACTTTTCACCTTCGCGATCTCGACGATATCGAGAACCGTCTCCAAAACTCTCTCAACAGAGTTCGTGCCAGAAAGGCATTTTCAATAATACTACTTTATTATTATTATTATTATTATTATTATTATTATTATTATTATTAAGGTTTTAATTAATTAGGGTTTTCACTTTCCAGGCAGAGCTGTTACAGCAGCAAGTCGACAATCTGCGAAGAAAGGTTGCTCACTCATATATATTAATTAATTCATTAATATACATGAATTAATTTTATTTAATTAAACTGGTTTTCCCTTTTCCATGATGATGGATGGTATTATTAGGAGAAAATGCTGGAGGATGAAAATGAACAGATTTACCATCTGGTAATTAAATTAATTAATTTAATGATTATGATTCTGTTTGTTATATATATATATATATATAAATTGTAATGTAATAGTATGAAAATAAATGAAATTAATAAAGTGAAAATGAATGAATAATAAAGATAAAAGAGCAGCAGATGGCGATGGAGGAGCAGCAGGTGGCGGCGGCGATGATGCAGAAAAGAAGAAGCGAAGAAGAGGAAGTGATGATGCTGAGAAGGAGGGCACATGATGATAATGATGTTGTGGAAGCTGATCAGACGGCGGCGGTTGAGGTTGTAAATATGGATGGTGATGATGGTTTTGGTCATCATGGATTCCAAAATAATAATAATAATAATAATAATAATAATAATAATAATAATGATAATAATAATATTCATCCACAGCTTCAACTTCAGCTTCAGCACTACCACCACCACCACCACCACCACCACCCTCATGAGCCAAGTAGCGTCCTTCAGCTGGCTCCACTTCCCTCTCCCCCACCTCCAACGCCCTTCCTTCCCTATCGCCTTCAGCCCTTTCAACCCAATCTTCAGGACATCAACCTCCATTCCTCCACCTACGGTAACCCTATTTTACCCTTTCTCTTTTTTCCTAATTACTACTATTACCCCTCTTTTTTTCATTATTTTTCATTTCTTTCCGCAACCTTTCTTTTTCTTTCTCCTCTTTTTTAATAGTTACAAAATTGGAATTAGTCTAGGGTTTAATTTCCCAACAATCACAAATTCATTTATTTCGTCTATCTTACTTTAATTACACATGCACACACAAAAATTCAAAAAAAGAAAAAAAAAGTTTATTTAAGTTAATGATTAAACGATTAAGTGAGATATACACTGATAAATGTATGAATATTTTCTATATATTTTACTAAAACATAAATATATCCAATAATGGTCAAATGTAAAGTTAAGTTTATAAGATTTAATATAAAAGGTTATGTCTTCTAAATATTTATCATGAGATTTTGTTGTAATATATAGTTATTAATCAAAAGCTTCTATTTCTAAAAATTGAATATAAAATGAGTTTATAAATTTTTTTAAAAAAAAAAAAAATTAAACAAAGTCTATATACAGTTTTTTAATAGATTTGGGAGAATTGTTTAGAATTAAGATGCAATGTTTTTAATGGTAGTCGAATATGGATGTGCAGAATAAGGAGTGGCGATGGCGATGGCGATGGCGATGGGGGTAAGAAAATTAGAGAATGGAGTGTGTGCAGTTGCATTAAGCTAAGGGGTATTCCTGGAACAAAACTTCTTCCTATGCTCGTGACTGCTCTCAGGATATGTCATTTTATCCCTACAAATTATATTATTAACCTCTAAAAGTTACCCAATTTCCATATCATCATATATATACTTTTATGTATATTTTTATTTTTATATCATACACTTCCTTTCATTTCAGCAAAACCTACTTAATTATATAATATATATTGGACTCCAGCTTGTTTGTCTTTCTGCTGCTATATATACTCAATATTGTCACTTTGTTAATTTGTTTTCAGGACCATATTACTATATATATATATTATATCATCAATTTGCTTCATTTTTTTTTTCAATTTTTTATTATTGCATATTAGATATAGTATGAGATTCCATGATCTCAAAACCAATTGGAAAATTGTAGTGTTTTTTTTTTTTTTTAATGTTTAATTAGCTGATTTCCTAACAGATTGATAGATAGCCATTTTAATTAAACCAACGAACTCCTGCCCTTATTTAATTTAATGTGTTCTCAAAATCAAAATAATTAAATAAAAAACTTCTTGAATATATGAAAGTGTAATTCAGATACTTAATTTAGGGTGTGGATTCTTAATAGATTTCTGCAATGAGAGGCCTTACAACAAAACAATCTATATATATAATTGATCGATCATCAGTAATAATAGTACAATTGATTTGCAAATAAAAGATCAAAGATTAAAGAAGTGTGGTAGTCATATTATTTGATTGTCCCTTAATTAGTTAAGCTAGGATTAAATTTGAAACGTGTGCGATTATTTAAAAATAGAGTAACTGTGATTTAGAAAGTACTAGTATCAATTTTTAGAAAAAGATCTACTTTAGTGCTCCTAATTTCTTGAGTGTTCATAAAATTTCCATATAATAATATATATATATATATATTCAAACTTGAATTAATGTCGTAAAAAAATGATATCCTTACAAATCATAACTTAATTATGAAGATATGAGTTGCTGAGATATGTAGCATATATACTCAAATTTCAAGCAGTGGAAGTTATGATGAAAGAGTTTTAGATATAGCAATAACCTAAATAGTAAATGGGATTCCAGAGGCCTCAAACCCTAATTACCCCCCGCTTCTTACAGCTTCTTCACTGCACATCACCCCTATTCTCCCCATCTCTTCCTTTCTTTATTAATTAATTAACGCACTATTAACCGCAACACCTAAACCACTAATACTTTTTATATAATAATTGGTTCATCCACTTAGAAATAGTAAAATAAACCTTTTGAAACCTTATTATAAATTAAAATACACGTTTACAAAATTGCTCCATTTTAGCGTTCTGTTGAATTAATTAATGGGATCTGTTAAAGTAGTTAATGGAACTTATCTAACAAAGTGTGCAGAGAGACCATTTTTCTTTTTTTTATTACTGTTATTAGGTTAAATTATAAAAAGATGACTATCAACTTTGTAAAGTCTCGTTGATGCCTTTAAACTTAAAAGTAATAATGTTAAGAAGTTGTTTTATCGTTATATATAGGCAAGTGTATATTTTTTATTTTTTATTTTAAGAGTATTATTCAAAATTTAAAAGTTTATTAGGATACTTTTTAAACGAGGACTCATGGTTTCTATCTAAAACTATTTTTTTAATCTTTTATAAAAGCTTAGGTAACTATTGAAACTTTTAGAAGTTAAGGGGTAATATTATTTAAACAGTGTACAAAGTTCGGGCGTATTTTTCTATAACTTAGCCTTATTGTTATCATATACAAAAAGTGTTATTTACCTACGATTTCTCGACAATCTGCTGCTGCAAACAAAATAATACAATTTTGTTTGTGCATGAAATTATAGGTTAAATTGCAATTTTAGTCCTTAAGCTTTCAATCTTGTGACTATCTAGTCATACATCTCTTTTCACACTTATAAATCTAGTATTTAAATTGTTTATTTTTTTAATTTCACAAATTCTTTAGACTATATATATGTATAAATAAAGTATGGTTCCACTAGGCAAAAAAAAATTTAAGTTTATATTGAATATATTAATTAATTTTTATAATATTGAATTATTAGAGATGTAGTACACATAAAATTGAAAATATATGAATATATATAAAATTGAAAGTTTAGAAACCTATCTAGAGATGTCCATTTAACACAGGAGATTGAGATTCAGTGAGAATTTACCTTTGAACGGGTACAGAAAAATGCCCGATTAAACAAAGACGTAGATGGAGATTACATTCCTTACCCCATCCTGTCCACGTTCTTTTAATAAATATTAAAAAGTCCTACTACTTTATAAAAATCATCTTTATGAAAGCATTACTATCATAAGTATTTTCACAGTATATATTTAAAACTATATGAAAATTTCTATTATTATTTAATCAAAATTTGTAATTTTTTTCAAAGAAGAAAGATAAAAAAAGATGTGTTTTTTTTTTTTTCAAGTTATATTATTTAATTTTTTAATATAAAAATAGTTTAAATTAAACTTTAAAAATATTTCATAATTTGATTGGAACACTTTTAATTGTCTTCTCAAAATTAAACACTTATTTAATATATATATATATAGAGAGAGAGAGAGAAAGTAGGAAGATAAAAAATGGACACTTGTAAATAAAGAGTAGAGATTTCTTAAGCGATGGGAGCAAAATGTTATTTTAAGTTTTATTATTTAATAATTAATTTATTAAGCTTTTTATGTTTCCGTGACGGTGGCGCAACATTTTGGTTGGTTCCTGCCTTCCTTCCTTCGTTGGGCCTTCATTTTGTTTCCGATTGGTTCGTGGGACCAAAAATTTCTCCGGTACACAATTTCAGTTTCTTTCCCCATTTCATTCACTCATCGTGTTTCAACTTCATCTCTACTTTTCTTTTTTCATGCTTCCATGTTCACTGTACCGTATTCCAGCGATTGCTTTCTCGACTATGCTGTCTTCGCTTTGACTGAAAATTGTAATCAGAATGCCCCATCCCACTTCACCATGAAAAGCTTTGCACACCATTAATATGCTCATCTGCTCTGTTTTCATCAATTAATCAACAAGTTATTACTACAGCCTTCCCTTTTCAGAAAGGCCCTCTTTATTATCCTGGATGGATCCAACCTGGTCTTTCAATCAATGCAGCAGCTTTTCCTCTCTTTTTTTTCCTGCTTTTTCCTGTGGGGCGGTGAAAATTCTGTTCCAACATATTCACTCAGCTCTAAGTGTTATTGGATATATGAACGAAAACATCTTTTAATTCGAAATTCAGATTTTATGTTATTGTAATTTTCTGAGGTTTCATGGGTATGCCGTCTTAGAGGACATGGAGTCTTGGTTGGCAATTGATAATTTTCCAATTCTATATGCTTACGCCTGTGGAATCATGGCCACATTTTTTTTTTTCTCTCCACCCCTTTTTGTTTTTAGTTTCATGAATTGCAAATTCAGATATCATTTGATACATTGTTAATTGTGAAGATATGTACCATCATATACTAGAGGTTCATTTTCAAAATGAGTTTGTATTTTATATTGTTCATTACAATGTCGGATAATGGTCCAGATTTACGTTGTCATTATTTCATTGGAGCCTATTTAAACTCAATTGTTTTCTGCTCGTGCAATTACTTTGCGTTTCTAACTGACATTGTTGGGTACCGTTTGTTTTACTCTTTACGACGTAAGTAATGCTAGCCTCTTTACAATTTCCCCTGCGCTTCTCGGTGCACTTCGATCTTCCTTAGTTCCTTGAATTCCATATGTTCTTAAAGCCATTTGACGCATTCATGCATTCTATCTCTTGGATATTTTTATCAGACTAAGTAAATTTTAACTGCTTGAGGGGTTAGTTTTAGCTGCCTTTTATCACGAATCTCCTGATGCAAGAGGGTGTCTGCAACATAGCCTTTGCGTCCCCTTTCTTTTAATTGTTTTTTCCGATGAAGATCTGTGGCTTCAACATATGGATACTATAACTGTTGCACAGGTTAAGTAATATTAAGAAATGGAGAGGCACGAGAGTAGTAGTGTAGCACAGGATGGTGATGAGTACTATAATGTGTTTTGGTGATTTGAAGATGTAATCAATTAAAACTCAGGTTCACATGAGATTGACAAACGTAAGGTGTCTGGTTTGAAGCTATATTTTATTTCTTTCGCAACTTTCTGTTGAGAGGTCACTTTGGGTCTTTCATATATAGCAGATTGAGAATAATGGGGGTGATAAAGGAGGCTACTTGTCTCCCATTCATCAGGCTTGTGAGAAGGTGATAGTGGCTTCGATGGTTGAGTAACAATGGTTGGAAATTTGAGAACGTATGTTGGTCAATTCTTTGGTCTGACTTGATTTCAATCTGGGTTGTATATTTTAATCTTTTATAATCATATGCAAGTGTGTAGGAACAGATCATGGCTTTAGAGGTAGTCGGTGTTTTGAAATCCAACTGAGGTGCCTGCATCTCACTTCAAGGAGGCGAGACTCCCTTTATGAAGCATGCTTGAGGCGCACGGGTAAGTGCCTCTACTACTTTCTTCTTTAATATTTCTATTTTCTAATTTTATATATTATTTTGTCCTTTAAATTAAGCCAAGTAATTTCTAGTTTTCCCCATTTTGGAGGATTTATGAGTTTTTTCTCCCCTAGTTTTAATGCACTCACGCTGTTTTGTTCTCTCATTGAAACTAAATAACTTTCCACTTTTTTGGAACATTGCTCCCTCTCTGTCATATTTTCTCTCCCTGTTTTAAATAACTTATGCTTCTTGAAAAACCAAAAAGCAGAGGAAAGGATTAGTAAGAATAGGCTAGATGTAGATTGATTGATTTAATTCTGTTGCCAAATTTGAAAAACCATTCTTGTTTTATGTTTCTGTTGAAGCCACTTTGAACTCTCGTCTTATTTTGGTCACCTTTAAGGACTCCTAAAGATGAAGAGAAAAGTTACTGATTTAAGCTCTGTTTTTATTTATCCTTCTAAACTTCTAGGGAAATGGGATACAAAGAACTTAAAGGACAAACCAGTTCATGGAATCCTAGAAAGAAAAAGGTAATGAATACATGTCCTCGTTCTTGTAAGCTCGAATATTGAGGAGTTACTCAATTCGGCACATAAAAAAGATGGTTGAATTGGTAACTCTAATATTGAGGGAACAACACTTCAAAATATGAACTATGAAATGGCATATGTGCAAGTTCAGGTACTTAGGGTGCACGTGTATTTGGCTGGGCCACTTATTGCACAGGGATAACAGTAAAGTGTATGTTATTATACTATTGTCTTTGGTAAATTTGAATGGTAACATAATATTGCAGCTTATGTTCTACTTAGATACAAGTGGTTGTCAAAATTATTAGTTTCAAATAAAATCCCGTCCTTTTTCCAAGTATTTATAATCCATAAGACTTTGAGAGCCCAACCATCCTTTTCAGAACACCTGTCTAATGGGATTTTCTTTTCCAGACAAAACTTTCAGGCCTGAAGGACCTTCAGCTGCCATTTCTAACTGATCAAGCTGGTGACGTGCAAATTGGTTTGTTGGAGTAAATCTGAAGTTCAGATGAATTCTCAGTGCCATTAACATGTGGTTGAGATATGTGCGTTCTTCTTTATTTCTTAGTTTATTGTTTTTATTCACAAATCTGACCTACCGGATTTTTCAAACTGCGACTTTTCCATCATCTTCTTGAGGCACACAGCGAGTCAAGAGATGGTGAATGGAGGTTCAATTTTGGCATATAGACTCCCTTACTTCCACTGTTCCATATTCTTGTCTGGACCTGGAAGTCATGTTTTAAGGCATAGTTCGAGTCTTATGTAAACAGTACACTAATTCTATTTGTTTTAGTTGTGTAATGTGCTTGAATTTTTTTTGGCAATATGATTACTTGATTGGCATGTATAAAACTATAATCCAGTATTATGTATATATTACTGGGTTGGAATTTTTCTTGTGGTCTTTTAGGTTGCCGCTTATTTATTGAAACTCTCGAGGTACTTTTTTATTGGCTAGATATTTGTAGTTTTGTGCCACAGACAAATGATGGCTGTATGGGGGAGCCATTTTCGTGTAGTGTGAGGACATCAGAATAGGAAGTGCGACTTTGATTAGAATTATTTCACGAGAAAACAATAAACTGACCTACTGCATGTATGATTTCCAGTTTCCACATAGCTTTGGATAGGTTTATGACAAGAGAAACATCGATCTTTTAGATATCAAGAAAAGACAATAAAACTAGTCATTGTCACGTTAGTTCATGTTTTTTATGATGTATGTTTATTAAAATTTTCTCGTGTTTGGAAATGACACAGAGAGATATAGTTTTTCTTAAACAACATGTTTACTTATCTCTTCTAGGTGAATATTTTGACTAATGATGAGAGACTATGAAATATGAATTATGAGTATCATAAGTTTAGGTATTGGAATGCACTTTTTGTCACACCATTCTTTAGTTTTTGCTAAAATTCTCTGGATCTTCTATGGTATAATCCAAAATACTAATAGATGCATCATTTCTCACAATAAAATATCTAGTGTGCAAAAGAATCTGAAGTTGCATTCATGAATGGTAGTTTTAGACTTCTTTGATAAGTTTCCATCTTGAATTTCTCCGACTTAAATGCTAGGTCTATAGTCGTTAGATTTGCTAACACTTGTTATTTTATTTTTGCTCTGTATAAGCTAGTTTTTAATTTTTTTCTTTTTTTTTTTCCATGAGCACAGGAGGTCAACAGAGTTCATTCCTGCCATTGCCACCAGCTACATTTATCTGTAACTCTCCTCGTTCATGAGGATCCTTCTGAACAAGAGTATATCTACGCTCATAGTTACAAATAGACAAATTTTTTAGTCGAATTAGGTCTAGAGACCAGTGTACCTAACCTAATGATTTGGATTATGACTTTAGTCGAAATAACCCCACCCAACCCAATCACATGAGGTTTGAATTGAGTTGGGGTTGAATGAAGTCAGGCTAATGGCAAGGGTTGATGTACCAACCTGACATTAATAAACTCTGACCCAGACGATTTAAGTTGAATTCATTTACTTCTAATTGTGATTGTGGCCAAGATTTAGGATCAGTTTTGAAAAACTTTTCAAATGCTTAAAAAAAAAAAAAAAATGTTGAAAAAATCATTCCAAACAAACCTTAGAGACCTTAGTGTACGTAGTCTCTTCTTTTCCGATGTCAACTCAAGTCTTGTCGAGGTGTGCAGGAAAGCCCCAGAAGTGAAGTTTTGATGCATTTGAATTAATTTGCTTCTATGAGGTATTGATAATAGTGTGGTGTACTTGCACAGTGCTTATGTATTGCTGCAGGAAATACCAATATGAATTTAAAACAGTGGCATGAGCCATCAGTTCAGGTACACGTACAGCCACCACTCAATGCCCCCTCCCACTTAATTGATCCAAAACTTTTCAAGTGGTCCGACTTTGAAAAATATTAATCACTCATTCTCTCTTCTTTTTCTTCAAATATCATCCATGCGTTTAGGCCCAATTTCAACATGCCAAATTTTATGTGTGAATTGATTTGTGTATCAAAGTGTTGACACAATAACATTGTGTTGTTTACTTACTTAAAAGTCCTCTTTTAAGTTCTTGTTTGACAAGTGGGTTATATGTGATTTGATGTTTTGTTGAGTAGAATAGAATTTTATTGAATATGGGTCAATAATTTTAGTGTTGTATTTGTAGAAGTTAAAAATGGGCATCATTTTTGTAATATTAACTTATTGAATATTTTAAAGTAATAGAAATGTTTAGTATTGCAATTTGCAAGATGTGAAATTTGATGTGGTCATGAAATTGAAATGGGGGCCAGCGAAAGACTTGTGCGCTATGTGGAATTGATGGAAGCGTTGCCCCTCCCAATAATTTGTTGGAATTGCAAATGCCCAACTATTTCTAACCCTCATATCTAAATTCTTTTTTTTTTTTTTAATTTAATTTTTTGTTTTTGAGAAACCTGATATCAAGACTTGTTGTCTCTTTGTTGCTCAGACTTAGTTAAATTCCTTCCATCTAAACTCATTTAAAAGTGAAGGTTAATATTTAAATAAAAATGTAACAATTCGACTCTATAACATTCATATATTTTTGAAAAATGACAAAGGATTTTCTAATCAAAGTGCCTTCTGTAAGGTTATTATGACTTAAAAATAAAATGCATTTTAAGAATTGGGTATTGTGCTTGAGACTTGAGAGTAGGTTGCTTCCCAATTTAAGATCACACATGGGATAAAGATAAATAAAAGGTAAATGGTAAGATGAAATACATGATGGCGCATATTTGTGTGTGTAAGCAGTTAGGTATTTTTGTCGTATAGGTTTCAAAATTGACATGTTAAAGCATTGTTGAATAACTTTCTGGTTTAAAATAAAAATTAAAAAATCTAAGTAATTGTGCTTTTTTAATAAACGTGAAAACATAGACCTAAATTTCAAAAACCTAAAACTAAAAGTGAAGTCGTTATCGATCGAACTAAACTTCAGTTCTCAAAATTTAAATTGGATTTTTGATTGATTCTTTAAATTTGCAATTGGTTTCTAATATGGTTGTTAAACTTGGTTGATGTGTAGTTTTTTTTTTTTTTTTTTTTAGGGACCAATTATAAATAAGTTTCAAACTATATGGATTGATTAGAATGGAATTTAGATCATGATTCATGATGATAAATAAGTGTCATTTTCTAAACCGCATGCCAAATAAAAACTAAATTCAAAATTCAATAACAAAAAATACTAGTTTCAAAATGTCAAGGTCCAAATGGATAGCAACTAGAGACCAAAAGTATATTCCACCTTTTTTAATATTTGTATCCATACCCTGAAATAATTGCAATATTTGTCAACATGCTTGAAGCGAGCATAATTCAAATGGTTAAGGTACTATGATTTAATTATACTTTAGAGTTTCAAATCATGGGCTTCGCATGTCGTGAGAGGAAAAAAATATATGATACTTAAAGTTGTATGTTTGCCAATACAAGCTTTTGCAAAAATTGGCATAGGTTTAATTTAGCAATTAACAAAATCTCAATTTTTTTAGAGGTTGTAAGTCCGAATCTCCCATTTAAGAGTGCAACAAAGTGTTTAGGTGGATGCAATTGAATTTATATTCATTAGTTTATATTTAACACCTTAATATTTAAAAAAAAAGTATATTTATTTATCTAAAAGAAGTATATTTATTACTTTATTTTATTTAGTATGAGTTGGGAAATCAAGCCGACACATACTAATTTATTTAGTATGAGAGGTTATATCACTTAATCAGTCATTTTCATATTACAATATATTTAGTTTGAATTTGTTATTAAAAAATCGGAGCGATTGCCACATTTGATATCAAAGCGTAGCAATATATTTGGAGATATTTTGTTCAAAATTAAAAAAAAAAAAAAATAAAATAAAATAATGAACATTATCCAGAATTTGGTGTTAAAAATTAATGACTAAATATTTTCTATTTTCAGCAATAAGAGGAAAAGAAAGAAAGAAGAAGGCAACTATCTGAATCTTGATGCGTGTTCCGCGTTGTTGTGTATAGTCACAGATTAAAATTAAAGGCGATTTAATTATTTTTACAGCCCCATCATTGATTATAAATATCACAAAATCCCCCAAGTTATGAAGATCAATCTTGGAGTTCCAGATGGTTATGGCGGCAAAACCTCCAGTCTGCCCCCGCACACGTGATCCTCCAGCGAAACTCTTGCTTATCTCTCATCGCCACTCTTTCAATTCATTTTATAAAATTAAAATGTCTTTTAAAATCAACAAGGAACAAACAGGAAGAAGCAGAGGATCTGTTGTTATTGGAGATCAGCGAAGGAAGAGGAAAATGAAAGGGATTAAAAACCCAGAAAGGGAAGCAATTGATTTGGTGAATTGTGATTGTGAGAAGAAAAGAGGTTGTTTGTTTGTTCTTAGGTCTGTGTACTGTTGGGGAAAGAAAGGGAGGGAGGAGGGGAGAAGGGAAGGAAGGAAAAAGGAAAAAGGAAAAGGAAAGTGGGGGAAACTGAAGGGTGAAGCGAAGTGCGTTAAGGCTCTATAGATGACACGTGGCGAGAATCCAGTGGTTTGGGGTTCCTGGGAGGGTTCAACAGCAACAACAGCAACAACCCAAAACCCAACACCAACGTATACAATTACAAACCCACAATGTCAATCTCTCTCTCTTCTGCCATGTCAGAGTGTAACCCCGTCCTATGACCCCGGCGAATCCGTATTTGTGTGCTTCTCTTTCTATAAACTCTCTCTCTCTCTCTCTCTATTTATTCATTTGTCTCCCACATCTGTCTCTTTCATTCTTCCCTCTCTCTCTCCATCTCTCTCTCTCATCCCCAACTCTCCGAGCCCTAACTCTCGAACCTCCTTTTGCCCCTTTACTCTCTTCCCACCCTCAATCACGAACTATCATGCTCTGTTTCCGCTTTTGATCCACAGGTATGCCTTCTAAGCTTCTTAATTTTTCTGGGTTACTTTCTTTTTTCCTTTAATTTACTCATGTGTTGCTCAATATGGTTCGCTCTTTCTGAAATCGTGCAATTTCAGCTTACCCCATGTCTGCTTTCCTACTACTTTGTATAGATGGAGTGTTTGATTCCGGTAATGTTTTGTTCTATAACTTTTGATTGTTGTTCCTAGTTGATGTTTTTGAAGGGTTTGGTAATTGGGGTTTTGACTATTGCATGATAATTGGTTACTGAATGGGGGTTTGGGGGTTAAGTGTGTTAATTTTAGTGCATGCTTAGGTTGCTGAACCTCTATGGTTTTTCAGTTTTGTCATTGTAGAAAGTCTACGTTTGCAGCATTGGGTGCTTGTGAGATTCTGGGATTGTGGTTTGTTCTACATGACTGTAACCCGTATCAATGCAATGCAATGCAATAGCAGGATTAGCTTCTTGGTGATCTGCATATTGTATTTCTTCTCAACTTTTAAATTTCTTTCATTTAATGCGTTGATCACTTGTTAATGTTACAATGTACGTTATTGGTTTGTCCTCCATGCTCCATTTTGTCTATTGGGTTTAATTTTTCTAGTTTGTGAAAAAAAAAAAAAAAAAAAAAAAGACATTGAACTTACTGCTTAACCACTAACCTAGTCATGATCAACAACCACGTTAGCATGCAATGGAATTTCCACCTGCTTTACATTTTTGTTCCCAGGACACAACATACTTTTGCTCAGCGAATTCTGAATCACAGCGTTTCTTTTAGGCCTCTTTCCAAATTCCGATCATACAATTCTTAGATTAATCATCTTGTAGAAACTTTGGTTCCATTTAAGTTTATAGAGGTTTAGCTCTGTCGATGATTTGACTAGTGTTAAGTTCATAGTAATAGTGGTTTTATGGACAATAATACCATTGTCTGCTTAGAGAGGTGAAGTTTCACTTGTCATGGCCTATTTAAATAGCTTGGTTTATACGTTTTGCATCTTTCGGTGCATAAATATTATTATGGCGAAAAGTTTGGTGATAGACAGTAAGTTGTGGGATTGGTGACTGTCCTTTGTATTTTAAACCCAATCATTAGTTTTACTACACTGCCATAAATTGGCTTAGTTGCAGCCATATATCTAAGCTAAAATCGTATGAGTTTATTGTTAGCGAAGTAGGATCCTTGTGTAAGCTAGGATACTCACTTTATTTTAGAAAAGCCATTGGTCATACTGGTTGTGTGATATTTTTGTTGATAGTCATGGATATGGTTTATTATAGGCCTGATGATGAGAGCAAAAGGTGCCCTTTTATGGGTGGTAGGCTAACTCTTACCCGTTCGGTTGTTTACACTTTTACCTATTTGCTTCACCTTTTTATGGTAGCTCAAGGGATTGGAAGGGAATGGGGAATTTCTTGCAAGATGAAGGAACGAGGGATCATAGAGTGGATCAAAAATTGGTTGTTGGTTTTTGAGTATAAATGGGGATTTACGAAAGACTTACTTGAGGGTCACCCCTTTAGATTAGGGAGAAGGGATGTTCGTGTTTGGAGCGCCAATCCTTTGGAAGGGTTTTCTGGAAAGTCTTTCTTTCGGTGTTTGGTTGATCCCTCTCCCTTAGGTGTGTTGGTTTATTCGGTTCTTTCGAGGATTAAGATTCCTAGGAAGGTGAGGTTCTTTACTTGGTAGATCCTTCACGGTCGTGCTAACACATTGGATAGGCTTGTGAGGAAGTTGCCTTCACTTGTTGGGCCGTTTTGTTGTATTCTTTGTCGAACGGCGGAGGAAGACTTGGACCACATTCTCTAGTGCTATAACTTTGCGAGTTCTGTTTGGGATTTATTCCTTTAGACGTTTGGCATGTTGTATATTCGTCATAGAAGTGCTAGTGTTATGATCAAGGAGATCCTTCTCAATTTGCCTTTCGGGGAAAAGGGTCACTTTTTATGGATGGCGGGGGTGTGTGCAATTTTATATGGGTCTTGTGGGGTGAGCGGAACAATAGGGTGTTTAAGGGGATGGATAGGGATCCTAGGGAGATTTTACCCCTTGCCTGCTTTCATGCTCTTCGTGGACTTCGATTTGAAAGACCTTTTGTAATTATTCTTTTATAGTTGGAGCCCCTTCTTGTAGAGGGTATCTCCTCTTTTTTGTGGGTTTGGTTTTTTGTATGCCTGTGTATTCTTTCTTTTTTTCTCAATGAAAGTCGTTATTTTCATTAAAAAAAAAAAGGGAACAATATTTGTTTTGGTCATATTCTTTTTATTATCAATGGTTGCAAGGCAAACTTATGGATCAACATTATTCTGCGGTTTTGTCCATGGTTTGGGAAGAGAGAAATGATCGCATTTTCAAAGCAGATCAAAGCCATCCTTGAATCTTCTATTTTTATTGCTCTTTTTTGGTGCAAAGATATTCAAACTCTCAAAGACTACAACCTAGATTTTTTTTGTTGTTGCAAATTGGACCCATCTTTTGTACTCATTTTGATAGGGATCTTTTTTTACATCCTTTGGATTACTTCATACATCAATGGCATTGTTTCTTATCCAAAGAAATAAAAATTAAAAATAAATTAGGGCATCTTTAGATTTGACTCATTAGAGGAAGTATGGATTCGCGTAAATTGGCAAATTAAAAAGATGTAGGTAGATGCAATGCAAATAAAAAAGAGTGCCTTAAAAATAAATGCAAAAAGGAGCTATTACTTGGTCACTTGTTCTTCAGTTTTCTCATAAAAGAAAGTGATGTTAGTATCTGTAATTTATAATGGATAATATTGCTATTGTTAAAATAATGGCCTTGGTGTAGGTTGATATGGAAGGTGCATTCTCCTGTCCGAAACTGATTCTTGTTTCTTCAAGGGAAGCTTTTGTTTTTATATGAAAACGAATATATTATTGAAGTTTAAGAGACTATGTTTTCTAGATGCCCTGCGAAACATCAAACTTAAAGCAACTGCGTTTTCTAGATGCTCTGTCCTGGTTGACCTTTATGTCAGCTCATGATGTGGTACATGTATTTTTTCAAGACTCAGGGTTAAGGTATGAAGGAGGATGAATCATCGCGTGGTAAAGTTATTAGTAGAAATTGGGTTATGAAACGTAAAAGGAGAAAGCTTTCTTCTGCTACTGATCTTCCTGGCAAAAGGGAAGACAGGTCACTTGCAATAGAATCTCCTAGAAGTATTTCTTTGGCTAAAGGGAAGGTGAAGAGTGAGGTACATCGCGAACAGTTTTCATCCAAGAAGAAAGGAAATGATGGGGTGAGTAATGAGTTTTTTCTGTTTAATTAGAATAGCTTTATTATTATTTCTTTTTTTTTTTTTTTTTTTTTTTTTCTAGAAAGTCTTTGTATTTGAGGTAATGTTCTAGCATGCATCATAACTGGTTATCTTTAAATGATGATTACGAGGAGTATAAACCTTGAGTAAATTGTCTTTTCATTGTGAATTATTTTACATTTTATTCCACTCAACTTTTTTTTTCTTCTAATATTTTATGGTAAAATGCTAATATTAGGCAATAGATATGCATTTGCCTCTCCAAGTTGAATATGCTTATTATTTGTTGATCCAGTATTTCTTTGAATGCGTGGTCTGTGATCTTGGTGGAAACTTGTTATGCTGTGACAGCTGTCCAAGGACCTACCATCTTCAGTGTCTTAATCCACCCCTTAAGGTTTGTTGATTCAATCTATAATTTGCTAGTAGGATAGACATTTAATCTTTCTGCTGCTGGCTATTCATTAAAATTAACTGTTTTGCCTAGATTTCCTATTTATTTTAATGTTCTGCAATATGCTCTGGTCTAACTTTTGCATGAATCTGATATTTATTGAAGCGGATCCCCATGGGTAAGTGGCATTGTCCAAGCTGCAACCAGAAGAATGATTTACCATTAGATGCCACAAGCTATTTGGACACCATATCTAAGAGAGCAAGAACAAAAGTTGTCAGTGCAAAATGTAAAAATGGAATCAAGTCTGCTGACACTGAAAAAGTGTCCAGGATATTTGGAAGCTCCATTCTTGCTAAGAAGAGATCCTCCAACAAGAGAAAATCAATCTTAGCTCATAAAGTGAAGACTTTTGGAAGAAAATCGGCCACCTCCAATATGGACGTGTCTTGTAATGCCAAGCCAAGTCATCCATTGGATGGTAATACTGTAACGAGCGTTTCTTCTCCTGTCAATGTTGATGATGAAAAGGTATGCATTGCATCCCGATCAGATTCTCAAACAGAAGAAAAGTCGGTTCCTGCTGTTATGGAGGTTTCATCTCATTCAAAATCTGAAAAAATTGAGCCATGTGATGATGTTCCTGATAAGAATCTTCCTATGGTTGAGAATGAGCTGGGAATTTCTTGTGAGGATGCATCCCCGAGTAAGAACCCTGTTCTTGCAGTTACTGCTGCAGGGAAGGAGACTAGAAAAAGGAAAAAGAAGATCAATAGTGATGTTGGTCAAAAGAAGCCCAAGACTGGAAAGGCAACGTGTTTAACTGGCACTTCAAAAAAAATTGGGTGCAAAGTAGATGCTTCTAGTCCTGGAAATGGTAGATCCGTACGGAAACAAAAGCATGTTGGCCATGAGATACCTACTTCCTCTTCAAAGGAAGAGGTTGGGACTAAGAATTCTGATCTTGAGGGAAAAGATGAGGTACCTTTTATACTTTCATTGTTTCATTTGTGCTTCTTGGGATGTCGTATGCATGAATAACCAGTTTACTGGAGTTCAATTTTCTTTTTTCCTCTTTTACCTACGCCCATGTTTTTTTCCATATTTTTTTCCCAACATGAACTGGTTGTTTTCTCGTCAAATGTATGTTGTTTCCTGTTAAATCCACTATTTAGGATATTAATTTGATTGATTCACTCACAGGGCGACATGTTGTTAACTTAACGTTGGAAATTACTTTTATTAATTCACCTACTTTGCGGACTAACACCTCCAGTGATGAACTTGACACTGGTTCCTCTGTGTGTGACAGTGTGATTCAAAGTGCCTCTAACTCTTGCTTCACATATCTAAATGCAGTGTATCCTTAGTAACCAAAGTAGTTAGGTCAGGTAGTTGTCTTGTGATAATAGTCGAGGCGCACACATGCCACAACCTAGACACTAATAGATATCAGAAAAAAAAAAAGAAAAGAAAAGAAAAGAAACCTCCACCTTTCGACATGACCCTCATTGAAATTATTGTCATTTACTGCTGCTACTTCATATCCAACCCACCCCCCAACAAAAAAACGAAAACACTTGGTAATCAGTGAGTAATCATATTTTCTTATTGCAGAAACTTCCTGATGAAGACAAAGATAGGTTGGTCGAGCTTGATAAAGTAGTAGGTCATATAGATGGCATGTTGACATGTGAAAATGGATTGGATGGTGAGACTTTACAGGTAAACGATAATGCTTCTCAAAGTGAAACTCTATCTGTTTCAGGGGTAGACATTCCTTGTCTCTTTTAGGTTTCTTATGTAACGAACTGTCATGCTCTCATTTGTTTGTTTTTCTTTGCTGGGTTAACTTCTCAGGTTGATCGAGTGTTAGGGTGTCGTGTGCAAGGTAACGGCAAGGAATCTTCATATTTACCTGAGATAGTGGTTAATGACCGTCCTGATGATCTTCTAAATCCAGAAGAAGCCAGAGAAATAGGAGATAGATCTGCATTTGATGATGTTTTAGATGTTGGAACAGAGAATGTCATCAAGGATCAAGAGACTGTAGGTCCAAGTGGTGATATGGTAGAAAGCTTGAAGAATGATACGAAGCTAGATAAAATACAGGTATATAGAAGATCTGTGAACAAAGAATCAAAAAAAGGTAAGGCCCTGGATGTGTTGAGTAAGGGCAATATTGATTGCTGTACGTCAACCTTGAATAGTGAAAATCGAGATGGATCTTCTCTAATGTTAGAAGATCAGGGTAGATCAATGGAAAATACAATCTTAGAGGAGAATGTTGGCATTAGCTTGAGAAATTCTAATGGGAATGATGTTCTTAAAGTGTGTGAAAAGGTTGCTTCTTTTGAAACCAATAATATACCAGAAGGTGATAGAGAAGTAGGTATCAGCAGCAGCTTGGAGAACAAAATTAAAGATTCATTGTTACCTGATACTACATGTAGGAGTTCTGAGACCACACATTATGAATTTCTAGTGAAGTGGGTTGGCAAGTCTCATATCCATAATAGCTGGATTTCTGAATCTCATTTGAAAGTTTTAGCAAAGAGAAAACTTGAAAATTACAAGGCAAAATATGGGACTTCAGTTATTAATATATGTGAGGATAGATGGAAGCAGCCCCAGCGAGTGATTGCTCTTCGTTCTTGTAAAGATGGTGGTCATGAAGCATTTATAAAATGGAGTGGCCTTCCTTATGATGAATGCACTTGGGAAAAATTAGAAGAACCTGTTTTAAAAGAATCTCCACATTTGATCCAATTGTTCAATGATTTTGAGCAGAAAACAATTGAAAAGGACTCCTCAAAGGAAAATTTACCTAAGAAATATGGCGATTCACAGTTTGAGATAGCTACTCTTACTGAGCAACCTAAGGAACTCCATGGGGGTTCATTGTTTCCTCATCAGCTTGAAGCTCTCAACTGGTTGAGGAAATGCTGGTACAAGTCAAAAAATGTAATACTTGCTGATGAGATGGGACTTGGAAAAACAGTATCAGCTTGCGCTTTTATTTCATCATTATATTTTGAGTTTAAAGCTAGACTCCCTTGCTTAGTTTTGGTCCCACTGTCTACAATGCCTAATTGGCTTTCTGAATTTGCTTTATGGGCCCCAAATTTGAATGTTGTGGAATACCATGGGGGTGCAAAGGCAAGAGCAGCTATCCGCCAGTATGAATGGCATGCTAGCAATCCCAGTCAGTCAAATAAGAAAACCGACTCCTTTAAATTTAATGTTCTTTTGACTACTTATGAAATGGTTCTTGTTGATTCTTCTTACCTTCGTGGGGTTCCCTGGGAAGTTCTTGTGGTAGATGAGGGCCACCGTTTGAAGAATTCTGGAAGTAAGCTTTTCAGCTTGCTTAATACATTTTCTTTCCAACATCGTGTTCTGTTGACTGGTACACCTTTGCAAAACAACATCGGCGAGATGTATAACTTACTTAATTTCTTGCAGCCATCTTCTTTTCCTTCTTTATCTTCATTTGAGGAGAAGTTTAATGACCTAACAACTGCCGAAAAGGTGGAAGAACTGAAAAAACTTGTTTCTCCACATATGCTTCGAAGGCTTAAAAAAGATGCCATGCAAAATATTCCTCCTAAGACTGAAAGAATGGTTCCTGTTGAGCTATCATCTATACAAGCTGAATATTATCGTGCGATGCTGACAAAAAACTATCAGCTACTTAGGAATATTGGGAAGGGTGTTGCACAACAGTCCATGCTAAATATTGTGATGCAATTGCGGAAGGTCTGCAATCACCCATATCTTATACCAGGCACCGAGCCTGAATCTGGTTCTGTAGAGTTCCTTCATGAAATGCGGATAAAAGCTTCAGCTAAGTTGACGTTGTTGCATTCAATGCTCAAGATTTTACATAAGGAGGGTCATAGAGTTCTACTATTTTCCCAGATGACTAAACTTCTTGATATCCTCGAAGATTACTTGACCATAGAATTTGGGCCTAAGACATATGAGAGAGTAGATGGCTCTGTTTCAGTGGCAGATCGTCAAGCTGCAATCACACGCTTTAACCAAGATAAGAGTCGCTTTGTTTTCCTATTATCAACACGCTCATGTGGCCTTGGTATTAACTTAGCTACTGCTGACACTGTTATTATTTATGATTCTGATTTTAATCCGCATGCTGATATCCAAGCTATGAATCGGGCACATCGAATTGGTCAATCAAATAGACTTTTGGTATACCGACTTGTAGTTCGTGCTAGTGTCGAAGAGCGCATTTTGCAGCTTGCTAAGAAGAAATTGATGCTTGATCAGCTTTTTGTCAATAAGTCAGGATCCCAAAAGGAAGTGGAAGATATTTTGAAATGGGGTACAGAAGAATTATTTAGTGATTCAACCATCACTAGCGGGAAGGATGCAGTTGAAAATAGTAATAGCAAGGATGACGCAGTGACAGATATAGAGCATAAGCATAAGAAGAGGACGGGTTCCCTGGGGGATGTCTACAAGGATAAATGTACGGATAGTGGCAATAAGATTGTTTGGGATGAAAATGCAATTTTGAGATTGCTAGACCGTTCAAACCTTCAATCTGATGCAACTGAAACTGCTGAAGCTGATACAGAGAATGATATGCTTGGCTCCGTGAAGGTTATAATATCTCTTATACTAGCTAAATGTTCTTTATATATATATATATATCTTTATCGTGTAATAGAGTATGATGTAATCTTCTACTGTTTCATAGTTGGTCTATTTGCAATTCCGAGGATGAACAAAATAGATTGATATATTTTTTTTTGTTAAAATACCTTTTTAGTCCTTGTACTTTGGACTACTTTGAATTTTTATCTCTTTAGTCTCTCGTATTTTCTACTTTCATAAATCTTAAAATTAGTCGTCTATTGTTAGTTTATTGTTATCCTTTTCTGGAAAAAAAAAAAGTTTATACTAGCATTTCCCTCTATAAATGTTGGAAATATATTCACATAATGCCATTTTTCGATATAAATTATTATTAATATTTTAAGGACAGAAGTTAACTTCAAACTAACAATAAGGAATAGTTTTAAGATTTATTTAAAGTACATGGACTTAATTATTTTGGACAAGGTGCAAGGACCAAAATAATATTTTAATCTTTTCTTCTTTGGTAGTCTTTTGATCTTGAGTTCAGGTTCATATGTTTTTCTGTTATCAAATAAAATAAAATGATAACTCCAAGTAGCATTTTAGGAAATTGGTGTCTATGAGCTCAACATTTGAAATGCTATCTCTCTAGTGACTAATATATCAAGTTTTAATTAGAAATTCCCAATTTGTATTTCCTTTAGTCCGTCGATTGGAATGATGAACCAGCAGAAGAACAAGGGGGAGCTGAATCACCCACTGGTGTAACTGACGAAATTTGTGCGCAAAATTCAGAAAGGAAAGAGGATAATGGGTTGACAGTTGCTGAGGAAAATGAATGGGACAGACTTTTGCGAATCAGGTAAAAACTTGTTTCTTGAGGTTTCTCTACTCTTGCTATTATTAGTATTAGCTCACTTGATTCTTTTATAGTGGTTATATTAGTTTAGTTGTATTGTTGTAAATATTTGTAGATTTATTGTCCTTTTACTTTCATTTTACTTAGGTTACCCTTCACTTGTCTACATGTATCTTAGTGAGTTGAATAGATTATGATTATTCTCTCAAACCTTTATTGTTTACAATTTGAAAATGTATAATATAATTCTGTAAGAATATATGGAGAAATGCTTATACAGATAAAAAAGACTTTTGTCAAAAAATAAAATAAAAAAATAAAAATGACTATAGTAGCTAGTATCTTGAAATCTATTGATCGTATGCGATCTGTTTTATCTAGATGGAGTGGGTTTATTTGCTTGCATCTTTAATTTAGTGAAATGCAAAATAGATTTTTGAAGAAATATACAAAGGCTATTTGTAGGGTTGGCTAGAATTTTACTTATATTGGTTGATATATAATAGGAAATATCGTAACTTTGTAAGGTAGATTTTTCAAAGATTGGAAATCATGATGGTACCAAAGTATACTGATGGAACATGACTTGTGTTAAACGTTGTTTCTTTGGGATATAGATGGGAGAAGTATCAGAGTGAGGAGGAAGCAGCTCTTGGTCGTGGGAAACGCCTCCGTAAAGCTGTTTCTTACAGGGAAGCATATGCTCCCCATCCTAGTGAAACTTTGAGTGAGGTACTTCCGTATCCCTGATTTGTCTTAAGCCCTTGTCTTTACTCAGTGAGTGTGCGTAGTATCCATTTATAGACATCTTGTCATTCTTCATTAACTATTGAGTAATACCTTATTGCTGGCATTTTCTGATGAGCATATTTCTGTCATTTGTTATTTGGTCTTTAATATACTTGTTTACTAGTAAACTCCAATTTTGGAAGTTGTGTATTTGCACATGCTCACAGACAATTTTAAAATTTCCCTTTTTCCCCATTATTATGATCTTATCTGATTATAAATCTCTTTTATCCCTGGAGGCCGGGGCTAAAATTAATTTTATTTATATTATTGTTTATTATTATTCTTTTATGTATAAGTTTCTCAATTGTCATTGTCACTACAAATTTTTCTTATGATTTTCAAGTTGGAGCTGTATGATATATTTAGTTGCTCCTAACCCCAGAGCTAGTAAAATTTACCTAAATGGTTTACTGAAATCGTGAACTCACCTTTTGAAGTCTAAACATGATTATTTAACTTTGCAATCTGATAATTAGCAAAATGGACACCCTTCCTAATTCCTCTTGCGGCATAATTCAAGTTATGTTATATCCATGACATGAATACAACAAAATGGGTTTTGTCAAAGCTAGGACTTAGACGTGAGTAGCAGCCTATTCAACCCTCCCCCCCAAGGGGATTGAGTCATAGAACAATCTTCCTCTGATATTTACCTTTTTCACATAAATTACAACATTTCATCATATAAATGAAATATATGCACCCCCCCCCCCCCCCCCAACACACACACACACACACACACACACACACTTATGGGAAGTTGACTGATTTGCAACTGGCTTCCATACATCTCATTATTTTTATGATCAATTTACGGTTCTTCAACTTGAATATATAGATAGCAGCTTGTTCTGGAAATGAGTCATGTAGTAGTTGTATCTGCTCTTGGTATTCTACTGCATTTATTTTTGCCCTTTTGAGGTGATAAATTTCTTGTTTTAGAGTTGGACAATATTAATCTTTTTGCTTGAGACTAATTGAAGCGTTTACACTATTTTGTCATCTCCATAATTTGCATGAATGGTGAATCATCATTGTTAATTTTCTAAAGCAGAGTGGGGGTGAAGACGAAAAAGAACCGGAACCAGAGCCAGAGAGGGAATATACACCAGCAGGACGAGCTTTAAAAGAAAAATTGTAAGTTCAATTTTTTAAGGAGTCCTAGGGACATGATAGCGCTTGAGTCAATAAAAATGTTATTTAATGGTTATTATATCTAAATAGAATATTCCAGTAAAGTTATTGCACAGTAGAATTTCTGTCATTGTGAAGTTATCCAAATGTTTCTTTGTCATTGCTGCATTCATTAATTGTGAGTTTTGAATTCATGGGTCTATCTTTCTGGTAAAAAAATTTCAGTCGTTTTCTTTATCTTGATTTGAATTCTTCCTGTTTTAGTGTTATGAAATACTCTATTGTCTATATTATGAAGAAAAACTTGATTCACCAAGTTATTCTCTAAAGGGAAAATATAGTATGAAACTGTGAGAACCCTAGTTATGGATATACTAGAACTATTAGTACGTAAGGGCATATTAGTAGTTAGCTAGGAAGTTCATTAGGGTTTTGTTACATAAAGAGGGGGTGGGTTGGGAGGAGGGTAGGAATTATTTTAGTGGTAAGTTCAAAATTGCATCTGTATTTGTGGAAGGTTTTTCACAGAAATTGAAAGACAATGAGGGAGAAGGGAAAGCTCAGATCGAAAAGTTTCAAATCTCATATGAGTTAACAAAATGATGAAGGAAAATGATTAATTGTTGTTAGGTACTTAAGCACCTTGGAGAACCACACCCCAAAAGCTAACTATTGAGGTGAGAGAGCCAAGCCACTTAAGTACTGCTTTGGTCATTCCATTCTAACCAATGTGGGACAAAGGTAGCCCATACTACCTTGGAAAATGGAATTACAAAAGAAGGAAAGGTCTCAAATCCGAGGGAGTTACAAAAATTCTCTCCAATTGGTTATCATAGAAGAAATGCTAAATTGGTGAAAGACGTGGAACATTTACACAAAGATATATTATATATAGTGGCGAAAGTCGCCAATCATTTACACAAAGATATATTTTGAGTTTCTTAAGATGTTTTGGCTCTGATAATGGGTTAACATTTAACATAATTGCTAACATGGAGTTATTAGTACAATTCAACAGATTCTGAAGTGTAAAGGTGGAAGTTGTGGGAAAATTAACATGTTAGTTTGTTGAAATTGCTTGATTAGATGTGCAGGTTTTCAATACTTGTGAATTTCTGCTCTAATTAAAAATATATACAAATTTGTCTTTGTTTATATGCCTTATTTACTTTAATTTTGATGAACAGTGCTAAGCTACGAGCTAGACAAAAAGAACGGCTTGCTAAAAGAAACGCATTGGAGGAATCCTTCTCTCGTGAGGGAGTGACTGGGCTACTCCCTCATCCTCAGTGTCCTCACACCAACACAGCAGATCCAGATCAAGCAGCAGGATCATTGGAAACGAATAAAGAGAGGACTTCAGTATTTGTCTCGGAGGATGACAAACTTGTTCAGTCAGCAGATGCTCCAAAGAGCCGGATCGATTCAACCTTGAGGCTGGGAAGAGCTTCAAGGCATAAAATTAGCAATAATTTAGATCTTGCTGTAGGTCCAATAGGCTATGCGGCTGCTGATAATTGTCTACCAAGTCAACATTTTGCGGGCACCAGTCATGCAAACTCAGTCCCGATCAACTTGTTACCGGTTCTTGGACTTTGTGCCCCTAATGCTAATCAGCTTGAGACATCACGTAAGAACTTGTCAAGATCAAATGGTAAGCAGAGCCGAACAGGAGCTGGACCTGATTTTCCATTTAGATTATCTCCTTGCTCTGGAACTTTAAGTGGCACTGATATTGGTGGTGCTGAAGCTGTGCCAGACAAGGAATTGCCAGCTTCATCGGCAGAACGCTTGCACAGCCATCTTTTATTTGCTCAGGTAAATTTTCTATCATCTGGATGACTTTCTCTGTTAACTACAGATTTTCCTGATATTCAATATGTCCATCTCTGGTTTTCAGGAAAAGATGACACCACCCAATTTTCCCTTCGATGAGAAAATGCTGCCCAGATATCCAATCCCATCTAAGAACTTGCCAAGTGCACGGCTTGACTTCTTATCAAATTTGTCCCTGGATAGCAGAGTTGAAGCTGTTAATGGTTGTCTTCCAACTATACCTTTGCTGCCCAATTTAAAACTTCCTTCCCTAGATGTTATGAGGGGCAATCCTCAAGATGAGGAGGAGGCTCCCTCCTTGGGTTTGGGACGGATGCTTCCCACATTCTCGGCATTTCCTGAGAATCATAGGAAAGTGCTTGAAAACATAATGATGAGGACTGGATCTGCATCTGCCAACTACTTCAGAAGAAAACCAAAAGGAGATGGTTGGTCAGAAGATGAACTTGATTTTCTCTGGATTGGTGTTCGTAGGCATGGAAAGGGAAACTGGGACGCCATGCTTAAAGATCCTAGACTGAAATTCTCAAGGTACAAAACTCCAGAAGATTTATCATCCAGGTGGGAGGAGGAGCAACTAAAGATTTTGGATGGGTCAGCTTGTCAGATGCCAAAATCAGCTAAGCAGAGCAGGTTACAGAAATCTTCTCCATTTCCTAGTCTCCCTGATGGGATGATGACGCGGGCTCTGCATGGAAGTAGACTAGTTACAGGACCAAAGTTTCACACCCATCTAACAGATATTAAACTGGGTCTTGGTGATCTCGTTCCTAACCTTCCTCGATTTGAAGCATCAGATCGACTTGGTCTGCAAAATGAGCAATTTGCAACTATACCAACCTGGAACCATGACAAATATCACACGTATTTTCCAGGAGAATCTTCGGCAGGAGCTTCTGATCGATCAGGGACTAATTCAACCATGCCTGTGGATAACCCTTTTATGTTCAATTCTTTAGGAACTAGTCACTTAGGTGCTTTGGGTTTAAACGGCTCTCGTGCCTTTGATTCACAGGGAAAGGAGAATGACGAACCTGCGCTTGATAACTACGGGAAGTTGCCTAATCTCTTGGATAGATCTTTGAAACTATTTCATGAATCACCTAGCAATTTGGAAAATGGTTCAGGACTGGTGCCTGATCCCAGCAAAGGGCTCAGTGTAGCAAATTCCAAAGATGAAGTAACCGATAGCAATTCTTCAAAGGACAAACTACCTCATTGGCTAAGGGAAGCTGTAAATGTTTCTTCAAAGCCTCCAGACCCTAACCTGCCTCCCACTGTGTCCGCAGTTGCACAATCAGTTCGCTTGCTATATGGGGAAGACAAGTTTATTACTATTCCTCCATTTGTGAACCCAGGTCCACCTCCCTCTTTACCCAAAGATCCAAGACGGAGTCTAAAGAAGAAACGAAAACGGAAATCTGTTATTTTCAGGCAGTCTTCAGCAGATGTTGTAGGAAGCAGCAGCCAGCAGGAGGAGCTTGAAGGTGGCCCTGCCCATGGAGATGCCACTGTTTCTTGCTCCATCTCATTGGTCTCACCACATGCCATCCATCATCCACAGCCACAGGAAATGGCAGGAACTTCAACTTCAAGGCTTCCAGGTCTGGAATCTGACCTCAGCATACCTGCTCTCAACTTGAACATGAATCCATCATCCTCATCTCTGCACATGAACCAGCAGAAGAAAACAAGCATGGGCTTATCCCCATCGCCAGAAGTTCTTCAGTTAGTTGCGTCTTGCATCGCTCCCAGTTCACATATGGGGAAGTTGAACTCAAGTATCCTTGAAAAGACGCTCCCACCATCAACTTCCCATGATCCAGAGGAGGATCTATTGGTTTCTAAAGGTTCGCCAGGAAAAGGTAAAAAAGAGAGGTTATCTTTCAGTTCATTAGATTTCTACAATCAAGATAAACCCGATTCCCTCGAAAGTGATGACTCAAGTAAGACACAATCAGACCCCTCAAGGAGCAAAAGACCTGATGGGGAAGAAATATCGTCTGAAGGGACTGTCTCGGATCGTCATGCAAGTGACCAAGAACTATAGTTGTAATAAGAACCTGTAACAGTAGTCATTTTTTAGTGCTGCGCGAGGCTGTATGTCAATGTGCTTGAATTTTTGTAGGCATTCCCCAATGAGTTAAATGCATTGGTAAATGTAGGCTTATTATTAGCATATCTTGTGTAAAGCTTTTTTCCAAGAGAAATGTCAAATATAGTTCTCTCTTTTGGTATTCACTTCACGTTCCGTTGTCTGATCCATATTTGATTATTGGTCACAAGTTTGAGGGAAGATATGTTAAAACATATTAATACATTCAGCTGAACCAAAAGCACTTGTACTTTGTTGAGTCTGTAAATTTGTAGCCTTAGGCAAAGCATTTACTCAAAAGCTATAATGTAAATCTCCTGCCTTCTGAATATCTGCTTCATCTATTTCTTCCGATCTCTCTTTTTCTTTATTTTTCTTCTTTGCGCAATTATACTCGACGGTAGAAGAATGTCCTTTACACTGTCAACAAAATGAAGTAGCAAATGCAATATGATCTCTCTATTCGGAACAACATTTCAAATTACTTTTATAAGATGTACTATTACAAGTCTATTTTGTTCAATTGTTCACTGTCTTTTGCCATCTATTTTATGTTTGTGTCAAATCAACCAGCATTACCACGAGGCTTAACAATCTGAAATTGGTAAAGATAATTGAACTATATCAACCGTTAACCTACATATTAAACTAAAAAATGCCAACATAAAGTGGCATAAATTAGAGTGCGTATGTGTGCCATTCACTTAAAACTGCGCAATACATGAACCCCGATTTATGGAAATTAAAATAATAATAATAATAAATAATATAATATAATATAATGTTTGTTTAAATATTATTTTGATTCCTATATATTTTTTACTTTGATTCATTTTGGTTCTTCTGCATTGTTCATTTTAGTCTTTATACTTTAAAAAGTCATTTGTTTTGATCTTTTATTTTCATTCTTATATCATTTTTAAGGGATCAAATGATCATTTTTTAAGGATATTTGTAATAGACAGCAAAATGAAGAAAAAAATCTAAAAATATAACATTTCTTTAAAATATTTGCAAATACGACAAATGTTGACTAGTAAGCTTTTGAATTTTTGTGGTTTCCAATTTTGCCCTCTTTTATCTTGCACAACTTCTTTTCTTCTTCCCTTCCTTTTTTTTTTTCATTTTCTTTTTTCAGCTTTTGCTTCCATCTCGTTAATCTCTTCATATTTTTTTTCTTCCCTTCCTTTTCTTTTTCCTTTTCTTTTTCCAATTTTTCTTCCATCTCCCCAATCTCCTCATATTTTCTTCCCTTTCTTTTTCTTTTTCTAGTTTTTGCTTTCATCTTCCCAATCTCCTCATATTTTTTTTCTTCCTTTTTAGATTTGGAAGTGCACAATTCATATAAGTGACTTAACACCAACAAATCAATCATCAAATCTGATTATTATAACGAAACGTTAAATATAAATAGCAAATGAAAATTGATTTGAGAGAAACTAATTCTTTTACCCCTCAAATTTGCATCATTTTTAGAAACATTTCTTAAAAGTTAGAAATAAGAAATGAGAAATGATAACGTTATCAAACGGGCCAATAATTTTTTTTTTTATAGGACCTTAAAAGTATGATAAATTTCTATTAGTGGTAGGATATGATATCTCACTAATAGACCGAGTTTATTATAGTCTATCAATGATAGGCTTCTATTATTGATAAACTACTTCAATCAACAATAGAAGTCTGACTTATAGACTTTTATCAACTAATGTATACTAAATTATTATAAATACTCAAGATAAAACTAAAAGTTTAAAACTTATAGAATCTATTAGTAGCTATTAGTGATAGACTTCATTATTATGACATAATAATATAAATCTAATAGTGATAGTCACTAGTATACTTATATGTTAGCCACTCAAAGAATTCTATCATTGATCAAAGAATTCACTGGCTATCACTCATGTTTTTTAAATGCTAAAAAAGAATTCATCAAATATTTGTGTATCAATAATATTAATTATCAATGATATTAGTGACAGAACTTAAATAAATATAAGTCATATTTATGTATCAGTAATATCGAACTTAGGTAGATATCAGTGATAGAAGTCGATTAGTGATAAATGTTTGTTATTGATAATCATGATAAACGTTTCTTAATAATAGTCATCGATAGTTTTGAGTGTTAATCTTTCAAATTTGATAGTAACTAATGAAAGTCTATCAATAATAACCACTAATATTTTCTATCATTGATAGCTTAATATTTGATGATTTTCTTCTACAGTTAATAGCCAATTATATAAGTCTATCATTGAAAGTCAACTTAGTGGTTAATTAATAAAATTGAATCTCGAACTAAAGTGTAAGTGGTATGCCTAGAAGTTATCACTAATAGCATGTTATTAGTGATAGAAGCTACCAATGATAGGATGTTATTTAGTGGTAAAAATGAGTGACAAAAGTTATCTAATGATAGAAGCTATCACTGATAACCACGTTATAAGTGATAGAACTATATATCAAAGGCAAAGTCTACCATTGATAGTCACTCCTAAAAACTATGAATGAAGTTTTCACAAGTTTAGGGAGTTATGTGTACGAAAATAAAAGCTATCAGTTAGTGGAAGCATCAATTACGGAGTTATGTGTGCGAAAATAGTACAAGTTTTCACATGCTTCCTTTCTTTCTTTCATAATCCCTCATTTCCACTTTCCTTTCCTCTCTCTACTAAACTAAACAAAACTCTTCATTCCATTCTTAGTTTAACTTTAACAAAAGTGACATGATCATAACAAATTCTGATTCTTCCTTTATCCATCCATCCATCCATCACGCTGTTTGAGCCATAATTATTGATTCAATTATTTCACGGGAAAAAGAAACTAGAAAGAGGATAGATATAGAGATAGAGATAGAGATGATGTAAATTCGTTCTTAATCTGCTTTTGCCCTCTCTGAAATTCTTGAACCGTATATATTTATATTATATAAATCAAAATCAACCTAATGTAGCAAATTGGCATACAGGTTTAAAGATGGATACAGAAAGGGGAAAGAAAAATGGTAGGGATTGAGATGGCGCTAGCGAGAAGTAGTGACTGTTACGTGGGGAGCAGAATGAGAAACATTTCCTGGATTGGACGCGAATCTGGAAGAGAAAGCGCAGAACTGATAGTAATGTTCATCTAACAAGCTTCCGCAGCCGCTGGTGTCGAAATTGAGAGAGTAGCTCAAAGGATCGTAGCGGCATTGGAAGGCGCTGCTGCTGCTCTCTCCGGTGGTGCTACACAGTACTCTGCTGCGTTTCTTCAGTTTGCGCAACAGCTTGGCGACGCAGTTGCAGTGGGAGGAGGATGGCTTCCGGGCGACGGAAGTAGCAGTAACGGCGCCGGAGGTGGAGGAAGTGGCAGTTTTGGCGGAGGCGTTGTTCTTCGGCCACCAGAGAAGCCACATTTGCGTCATGTGAGTTTGAACCGGCGAAATGTGGTGGAAATTGGAAGGTGGAGATGGTTTGGTTACTACTTACCACTTTCAACTCTGTTTAGTTTGGTTGATTTATGTAGGGAAGTGGGAAGGTGTACTTCACGCGTCTAAGATGGCGCGTGAGGATGGACTCTGCCTTTGGATCTCAGCCTCAGCGTGGTTATCAAAGATTTAAAAGAAAAGGGACGGCTTCTTTTCTTTTATTACTTATTCCCTCCCTCTCTAGGAACTCACGCGTCCTCCACGTGATCCACCATACATTATTACATTTACACACACCCTAACTAATTCCCATTTTCCTTTATTTTTAAAGTAATTGTTTTTGTTAATCTTAATTTACATGTTTGTTTAATATTCCTATGATCAAAATTTAATACTCTCAACACCAACTCCAAATTAGATTAAAAATACCTAATGAATAGATGAGTAGAATAAGGTATTAAAGCTAAATCCGAAGCCAAAAACCCAATTGAGAAAGCAATCCATAGGAAATGATGGAAGAGGGCATAGGGTACTCAAAGTCAATATGTTCAGAAATGATTTGAGTGAGAGACTCATTGCCTTTTCTTACACATGTTTTAATTATGTAGGACCCTTCTTTTATGCTCATATAAACAAACATAATATAATTTCTATATATATATATACCACATGTCACCCACTCCAATCTCTTAATTCACTTTTTTTTATTAACATAACTTTATTTTATGTTTATATATTTAATTTATAAGTTTTGAATCTATTTTCGTTTATTTTTTGTTTCTATTTTTTAAAAAAAAAAATTAATTTGGTCTTTATAGTTAACTTTCTTTTTAGTAAATTGATCTAAGTAATCATCAATTGCTACAATAGTTAACAAACAAGCAAGTTAATTAATATAACTTACTATTAAAAAAAATTAAGGGGTCATCAATAGAACTATGAAAAGCTTTATCCTAATTATTGTTGTTGGCACATAAAATTGGAAACATACATCTTTCATCTTATTCGAATCATAAAACATATTTCTTTGAATCGTTATTTTCACATCTTATGTAGAAAATATTTGACATCTTAATCTAAAATATAAGTCTTACCCAGTTAAACTAGTTGAAGAATAAAAAGAAATGAATAGGATGTTTTTAATTAAAAAAAAATGTAAAATAAATAATGATATGGAGGAATGATTGTTGATGACGTGGAGTTAAAAATTTGGGAGTTTATGAAAAGGAAAAAGAGGGCAGCGTGGGGGGTGGGGGCCATGCTTCCAGTTGCTGAGGCTTATGCTTGCACTTACCCTTTTCTATGACTTTTTACTGTTCCTGTCACGTGCTACTCATGCCACCCTCGACCCTTCTATTAGTCTATTAGAGTTGATTGAACTATGCTTTCTTTAGCAAATATATCATTGATATTGTTAATCAAGTAAATATGTTTCCAATTAATTTTCAAATTCTAAGTGACTTGAAAACTTTTGTTTGAGAATGATTTTTTCTTACAAATATTGAAATTCATTTTAAAAAAACACAAAATCATTTCGAGTTTGATTTTTCATTCAATATTAGTTGATTTGTATTTTTAATGAGGTGATTGATCGGGAATCACTCCATCAAAGTTGTCCCCACTTAGGTGTTGATCATGTTTTCAAAATAAAAGTATCTTGTTTTTAAGTAATTTGGTAATTCTAAAACCACTTTTAAACCCAACATAGTAATTTTAAATCACTTTTTAAACCCAACATAGTAATTTTAAATCACTTTTAAATATATGAAAATCTCTTTAAAAATTTGAAATTGAAACCAAACATGAATATAATTGTATGAAAATCAATTTTGCATAATGAATTGTATTAATTTTTTTTTTTTTTTCAAAATCACTATTTCAACCATCATTTTCTAAATCGGCCCTAAAATTTAAAATGTAATAACTTAAGTTGTAGTAGTAATAATAGGGGGGAAATATTGGATTCTTATTCTTATTATTCAACAAGATTCTTTGACCGTCCGTTTTAATTTGGCTCGACATCCAACAATACACCACTTAATTAACTTAGATTATTAACGGTTTGTTTATTTTCAAATAATGGTATGTCGTGCACTACAATATTAACATTAATAAAAGTCTAACACAATTGTGAAAATCAATCTTAATGAAAGCAAGTTCTTGTCTTGAATCTATTAATATAAAAAGAAAATGATTATTTTAATTACTCGTATTTGATTTTCTTCCCCCACACCGTTTTGGCCATTTTTCTATGGGTAGTTTTTGGCTTTTTCCACTGCATAGGAGCACTTGGATTCTCCCAATATGGCTTGACGGAATCATTTGAGAAAAAGGACTAAGTTTGGTATTTGTAAGTTTAATTACTTTTTTATTAAACAAAAATTTCAGAATTCTTTTATAAATTTCTAATTTTGTTAGGTAATAAGTTATTGTGATTTATGCTTCCGAAAATTTCAAATGTAGAAATAAATGGAGTATGATACTTATGTAGTACTAGAGATTTCTTTTTTAAAGAGACCGATTCATCATGGTTATCAAAGTAAATATTTAAAAAAAAGAAATCAAAATATATAACCAAAGCATGGCAGACAAAGATATTGAAATTAAACTCACAATGAATGCAAATATATATAACACAAAAATGGAAGAGTTGTCATTTTGAGATATGGTGTACACAAGTCTCGATGAGTAATTATGTCTCAATAACCTAAGCAAAGGTATGGTTGCATTGGATTTTGGATCTAAATTTCAGTTGGTCAATATTATATTACATCATTTTGTGGTTTTATTTTATTATTCTTAAACATGTGCATACCACGTGCCCTCTGAAGCACCCAAAGCGCTTATTATTTAGGGTATGTTTATAAATAATAATATTATTTCTTGAAAGTCCTTTCCCCACATAATAGAAAATTAGAAAAGAATTTAAAAAAATAATAAATAGGATTAGGGGAAAAGAGAAGGGAGAGATAATTGGGTGAAGTAGTTTGACCAAAACATGTGCCAAACCTTGGAATCAAAAGGCCTTGTGATTGTACACAATAATATTACTATTATATATATATATATACATATATTTTTCTTTTTAGTACTATAAATTAATACTATATGTTGAGAGAAGAGAACATGGTCACTTCTTATTCTTTATTTAAATTTAAAACACATACACCACTTCACTTACCTTGCTTCCACTTGCATTCCATAATCTTTCCTTAAATACTGTAATTTGCTTTCTAAAAATATTATTCTTCCTTTTATTTTTAAATATTATAAAGTTGCAAACCAAATTTTCATTGTTTGTAAACATATCCCTTATATTGTGTTTATGTTTCATTATCAACTTCAGCATGCTTTTTTAAGCGTGGGGTTTTTTTCCCTTAATATTCATTCCTTTATTTTAAAATATAAAAAAAGTTTCAGACCAAATTTCGATTGTTCGTAAACATGTCCCCAATATTACGTTTATGTTTGATTATCAACTTCTGCATGTTTTTATGTGTTTGTTTCTTTTCAGGTTATACATGATTTCTAGTGTCAACTCACTTCAAATTCCTTTTGTGTATTTTAATATAACGATTCTTCTCTTTCACTCGCTCCTTTAGTTAAATTTACCTCAAAGATTAATATCTAAATATAGTCCAAGTTGCATCTTATCTTCAATTTCATGCATTTCCTTCCATCGTAAACGAATATATTTTAAAAAATACATTTAAAATTTGCCTACAAAAAATACTCTTAACTTTTCTTTTTATAATTTTGAAAATAACTCTAATCATTGGGACCTAAAATATATTGATTATTTCTTGATTATGGGCATTAATGATGTCTTAATCAAACACATGAAATTAAATTAAGATTAATGAATTTGCCAAAGTAAGCATAACTCAATTGATATACAATATGGTTGTTTTCAAATATAGCAAAATGAGTCAAACTATTTACAAATATACGAAAATTTCACTACCAATCGGCGATAGACTTCTATATTTATAAATAGTTTGATACTTTTCTATTTATAATAATTTTTCTATATAATATGGGTTAACAGACCCAGAAATAGGTAGTTTGAATTCTATTATACAAAAATAAATCTGTGAATTTATATAGAGGGAAATTTTTTGTTTCCTTATCTAATAAACAAAGGGGGACAAAATGAAATGTCATTTCAAGGTGAGTTTTAGTTCAAAATTAGAGAAAAAAAATTAGGTTAAATTATACAAAATATCTATCAACTTTAACTTCGATAGGTTTCAAAATTTTAACTAATTTGAGATTTCTTTAAAAAATATTGTTCAGCTTTAAAATTATTTTCAATTTTTTTTTGCAAAAGTTAGAAGTTATACATGATATTTTCGAAATTCATGTATAATTTTAAGATCATTGTTACCAATTTATTTCATCTCTAAATATATTGTTAAAATCATTTATATAATCAAATTATTATATATTAGCTACCACATCAATTTACATAAATAATATTCTAAATAATGTTATGTATGATTTTAGTAACACATTATTCGTTACATAAATTTTTATCTTATTTTAATTAAAAGATTTGTTCAAATTACAAATGTTAAAGTTCAATAATAACAACAAAAGATTCAAAATCCAGGGGCATAAATGAAAGGTAGCCTAAAGTCGGGGGTATTGGATATAATTTAACAGGGATTTTATTTTCTATAAAGATTCTAAATAGAAGAAACGAGAGCAAACATGAGATTTAATTGGAAACAGGAAATTTTATCTTTTTAATCTCGAAATTTGAAACAATAGGTATATTTTGTCTCTATATTTTCAAAAAAAATTAGTCTCATAGTATTTCATCTCATAAGTGTGTTTCATCTTTAAGTTTTAAATTTAACTTTTTAGTCTCTAAATTTTTAAAAATAAAAAAAATCCTAAAGTAATTTTTATTATTTTAAATAATTTTAAATTTAAAAATTAATATTAGAGAGAATAGATAATTTTAAAACAATACTTCAATTTTGAACATACTCTTAAAATCTCGAAAACTAAAAGGTTACATTTTTTAAAATGAAGGATCAAATATACCTAATTTTATAATTTTGAGGATTAAAATGATATATTTTGAACATTCAAGTTAAAGATATGTATTCTTCCCAACTAGAAGTTGTTTAGGGCACTGAGTGGAGTTAAAAAGTGTGTGTTTAGAGTGCAAAGTTTTTTAGTTAAAATTACTAGATAAGTATGTAAAAGAGAGAGAAAAAAAGAGTTTTGATAAATGTGCAAACTTCAATAGTTATTGACGTTAGTGAAATTGAGTTATTTAACACTGACTTGTGAAGTTGGTCAACCATACAACCCTCAAGAACTAAAAAAATTAAATTTCCATGAAAATGGTTTTTTTCTTTTTTCTTTTTTTTTTTTAAGAAAAAACATAGATATTCAAAACCGGGCCAGATTTGATTTGTGGCTCTCAAAAAAGCCCATCCATACAAAACTACCAGTGTGTTGGAGCCCAACTTGAACAAGGAAATGGGCCTCACCGGAGTCAGAGTGGGCGAAGATCCGCTTCGGCCCTTTATTGTTCTTCCGCTACTCAACAAGAACCGTACTAGATTCTGACAATGAACTGAACTCTTCGTCGCACTTATAAATTGTAATGCAATTCCTCTTTGCTTTGCTAGACGCCAGAGACTATGGAAGTCGACGGTGCGGTGGTGGTCGAGAAAGTTGCCGGAAAATCCGCCGTCACCAGATGCTTTTCCAAGTACCCACTCAAATTCATCATTCCCAGAAAGGTCCCCCTCCTTTTATTCTAATCAACTTCTTCTCCCTTGTTACCTAATTATGTTGATTGAATCCCCTTTAATGGTTCTTCTCTTAGGTTGGTCCCTCCAAAACGGATGCTATTTGGATTTACAGCCTCAATTATGGCGGCGGCATTGTCTCTGTACGATCTCTTTATCGTATTTTACTCTGAATAACATTTCTCCTTTTCAATTTATTTTCGAGATTTTCTCTCTGCTCGTTCTCATTCGGGCTAAATTCTTCCGAGGCAGGGAGATTCAATTTCGTGCGAGTTGACCGTTAAGGATGGCTCCACTGCAGTCCTAACCACTCAAGCTTCTACTAAGGTGATCAATCCTCAGATAATTTGCACTTCCTGCCGATTTTGTTTCTAATTTTGCAATCTTATGCTGCTTTAGGTTTACAAGTCCAGGGGAGAAGAGCGCTCTGAACAATTATTGGAGGTAACGAAACGAACATTGTTGATAATCTAACTTAACATTAGTTGCTACATGCACATTTCTCTATATGATATATGTCTATAAATGTCTGTTAGTATTCATGTAGTTGAGCGTTCGTCTGCAGTAGGCAAGGATTGGTAGTGACGCCCTTTTGGCTGTACTTCCAGATCCGGTGACATGCTTCGCCACCGCAAGGTATGTACAGAAACAAGTCTTTAGAGTTGATTCAGCCTCTAGTTTGGTTCTTGTTGATTGGTTTACAAGTGGGCGCCATGGGAGGGGAGAAATTTGGGAGTTTGATCTTTTCAAGAGCACTAATCAAATATTCCTACAAGACGACCATCCACTATTTCTTGATACGGTGAGGTTAAAAGTGCCTTCATTATTTCCTTCTGTACTCTATAATTGCTTAAGAATGTGGCCTACTGAACTAAACTTTTAGGCACCGATGAGTATAAATTCTCTGGATTTCCACTCGCCAGATATCTTTCTTTACAATCCAAATCCGAGAGTTATCAGATACATGCAATGTGATCAAATTACTAACTGCATTGTATCATGTACCTCATCTCAATATGGCTCTCTCACTAGTCACTCTCGATTTTTCATATTATGTAATTCGTTTAGAAGTTTCATTATCTTTTCAAAGAAGATTTGGGATAAACAAAGGCTTCGAATTTCAAGTATGCCTCTGTATTGAGAATTTTCCTTCCTTTCACTTCACCTTTGGGTGAAGTTTAGTTCATATTACATACGACAGAGAATCATGGGATTTCTCATCTCTCATCAGGCCATTAATTTTGTTTTAAACAGATGCACTGTAAATTTGTATAACAACGAAAAATTAGGCCTGATAAGGGCCATTTTTTTTATAAAACTACCGTGTGACCATATATCTAATGGGAATATCATTGGTGGGGAGCCACTTCCGAAAATTAAACATTGTTTCACTGCATACTTGTGTAGTGAGAGATCATGAATCCTGATCTGGAAAACAGTACATAAACTCTGGTGCAACCCATTCCCTTCTTACTCTGTTGTCATCCTTGCATCAAATAAACTGGTTAAGACTGAAGATGTTTGTTCTTTTGTTCATGAGAAGTGCTTTATATTAAACATTATGTGGTGGAATAATTTTGTCCTGCGATCCTAGATACAGTTTCTTTCAAAATCTGTACAAACACGATTTATTTGTCTGGCGACCTCTTCTGAAATCATATATTCCATTGCAGGTTCTTCTAGAGCGAGGAAGCCCCAACTCTATCATAGAACGCATGCATGGATATCAAGTCATTGCAATGGTTGTAATTTTGGGGTACACATTTGAGCTAGTTTCGTTGCATTGACCTTGTGCTTAGACACCAGTTATATATGGGGATCAGGAAGTTTGTGTTCTAATTTACATTATTGTTGTTGGGGGCACTACAACAGGCCAAAGGTCAAGAACATTCGAGACCAAATTCGAGAAAACGTGAAAAAGATGATGGGTGACCAATTATACTCTCCTTTCACTTCTGCCGGTGGCGCTCAAATGAAAACGAACTCTGATCATCTGTTGACCAAACCTGGAATCATTGCTTCTTCCAGCGTTTTTGGCCCCATGGTTAGTTAAATAAGGCATTCACAATCTGTTAGTTAAATGAAAAAATGTAGTGGTAGTAAAAGTGTTACAGGCTACAGTAACTTTTAGTATGACCTCCAAATATATTGGAATCTAGTAAGTGCTAGGTGAATTAAGAATTGTAAATGTTACTTCTTAAATGTAGGGAATTGGCACCGTTGTTAGAATAGCTGCCATGGAAACTGAAACAATCTACAGGTTCCTTCAGCAACAGTTAGCTTCAATGGAGACGCTTCTTGGAGTGCCACCTTATAAATGAGGAGAAGCATTCCCGAAACTTTTGGGCTTAAGCATTCCAGGTGGGATCGTGGTTGCTGAGTTAATAAAGTCGTTAGCTGTGAATATTCCAAGTGTTGTAATGATCTTTGAACGTCAGTCCTTTCCTCGTAAAGGAGCAATAATAAGTGGAATGTTGTATGTGAACTTTACATCAAGAAAGTGAAGAACACAAGCCCAGGGAAGTCGCCTGCCTTGTGGAATTGGAGCCTATGAAAGCATTTTCATTTAAAAGGACGTTTTGTTTTTGTTTGGTGAAAATTGTTAGAAATCGAACTTCAAGCTTTTAGAAATAGTGTGAAATATGGAAGCAGTTCACCATTCAGATTAGCCACATAGATTAAAAAGATAAATAAATATTCAGATTGGCGTTATTGGAGTTCGAAAACATTAATCGATGGTCATTATAGTTTGACGATGGTGAAGGGGAAATATGAGTGGAATTGAGTCATTGAAGCAAAATCCCAGTTTCATTTCCAATGACTAAAATATGGGTGTTAATTATGTAAATTGTCCAAATAACTTTATATAGTTTCAGCTGAATTGACAGTAATTAGAAGAATGGTAGCTCTGAAACCCACACAAATCTTAGATGTTCTTTAGGAAATATAATATTAACAAAACCCAAGAAGTACTTATTGGATGTCACAAGCAATATATAATGCACACTAAATATAAGAAAAATGAACCTCATTTTCAAATGCTAACTCTAAAATAATAAAGCCGATGACTCACAAATAAAATTTGGAAAGGTTGACTCCAACTGAACTAGAAAGAAATTTCACAAGGTGCATGGAATGTCCTTCCACGGCATATCGCTTCTAGGTTTTCTCCAGCATACGAACAAAGTGGTGATACTTCCACGCCTAGGTTTCAACATCAAACATATATTATATCAGAACACCAATCTATGATCAAGATTTTTGGGTATCAAAATAATTTTAGTGAAATCTTTCAGCTTGGCTCACTCAAGTCCTATTTCGTATGTAAGTAATATAAATCAGTCCAAGATACTGTATGAACATTATCTATAATTCAAAAGTATGGATAAATATACCAGTTGCATATAAGGGCACTGAATGTGTTAAGAATCCACCAGCTGCAACCACCCAGCGGGCATGGAGTCGGAGAACAAGAAGCCTAGCACTATCTGGAGTATCAAAATTTGAGCCATTGGCATTTTTCACGGGTGCGAACTCTTCTTCTCGTAAGATCTAGGTAAAGATACAAAAATGAAACTTAATACTCTCTGAGTATGGTGATAAAAACACTCTTAAAACAGTTCAAAAGAATATACACGAGAGGAAACAAGAGATGCTTCCACCTCAAATAGTGCAGTAGAAGGAGCATAGGGAAATGCATCGAATATGAACTGCTCCATTTTTAGCCCCATCGTGTGCCCGTGAATGGAGGGAATTTTTTTCTCCGCCAGATGGTAGCTACAGTTAAAAGAAGTAAATGAGCGAGCTCTTTATGATATATATGAACTGTAGAATTGATGCTAACACTAGGAGATGGCCTAGCGTTGTAAGCCACAAAAGAACACACATTGAAGACCAGCAGAAACTGTACGATACTAAATACTAACATTACGTCATCTGTCAAGCCCTTAATATAGGTTATTAGTCGAGCAATACCAGGGTATTGAAGATAGATTGTAAACTGGATGCTCCTAAGCTGATCGCTAAGCTACATCAGATTCTTCCTCCTTAGATATTAGAAGGAATGACTGAAACTACTAATGATTCCCAGAAAGTGAGAATGTTGGAGGCATAAAATAATCCCCTTCGAAACAAAATAAGAAATTTTTCTTTCTATTTTGTGTTTGGTCTTCTAGAACACTATAATACAGAAACAGAAACAAAAACAAATCAGAAACCCAGAAGAGAAGTCTTTGGAAACCCTTTTATTTTGCATAAATGAGAGTCTGTACTCTGTAGAACCTATACACAAACGATCAAGGTCAACTGTGAGTGCATGTCCATTTAAATAATTGTGGGTCTGCAAGTTTATGTGCCTCAACTAATTTCATGGTATAACCAGTTAACCAACTGTACATCTGATGACAAGAAACTTGAAGAATATTTGGCATCCTAAGTAGGTTGCCATTACAATTTGAACCCATTACCTCTCGGAAGCATTTGAGTTTACATTGTGTCCCGTCCCTTTAACTATTGGCCCAACCCATGACAACTAAATGTTCTAGGAATAGTTTAAACTAACAAAGGGTAAGCGCCTTCAAATCTCAGTCAGGACATTGGTGTAATTCCAAAAAAATGTATTGATGTTTTATGATAGGAACCCAAGAATTTCAAGTTACATTCCTTTGCATAAAAACTAGAATTTATACGCCTAATCGAGAAAAGTTAACAAAAATATTCAGTTAACAAAAATGTGAATACGGTAAAGTAGAACCACAAGAATAACAAATAAGTCTGACCCTGAATTCGGTATTTAATTAACTCCATACTAGATTTAAGAAGCTTTTTCATATTAAAATAACTCAATGTCCAATGTACACCATGTCTGAAACGGAAATATTTCACTCATTCTACAATAATTGTAGATCCTTGTTCATCTTCGGATTATTTCTGACCTTTGCAATCAAAACTAGAATAGAGTACTATTCAACAATCTAACCATAATCATTGAGCATTTAATCAGTTCCTAAAATGAATAATGATTAAAAACAATAGCAAGGACTATAACATGTTCACGTTCTAACTAAATTATCATAACCACGAGGATAGAGAATCATCAAATGGACAATAGGAACCTTCCTCTGGTCAATTATAAAATTGGGGAGGGGAGAGAGAGAGAGAGCTACTAACATGCTGTCCTTTTCGAGACCATTTGCCACTTGGTTTAGAAAATCCAATGTAAACATGTGTAAGCACACCTGAACATGTAAGAAAAATTAAACATATTTAAATTTCATATTTTGTTGATATTTCAAGTTTCAAAGCATGATAAGTTGGTAGTATCGAGTGCAATTCTCAAAGAGGCTTAAAGATTTTGCTCCATCTATGGAAAATATAATCTTTGGTACTAAAGAATTAGTCTATAAAATCTATGAAAACATATAACAACTGTTATAAGGAGATAATTTGATACTTCGCCTATTAAGACATATATAAGAGAACGGCGTGTGAGGAAGGAGAGTGGGGTAAAGGATGTTACAAATCAGTTAGAAGTGGGTGATGACCGGAAATGTGTACGTGTTATGTTGATTCAAAAATCAGTATGGATGTGGGCAGTGCATTCGTGTTTATAGGGGTATCTTTTTGCTAATCATTTTGTGAGGTTTTCTTGTGGGATAGGGGAAGCTCTGGTTGACATTGTTTCCTGGTTGATAAATACTCAGTTCCTATCAATATTGTTATTAGAGCAAGACGAGATTGGGAATGACTATACGCATGGAAACTCGGATAGAAACTTTGGAAAAAGTTGGGCTGGTCTGTGAGTTGTGAAGGAGGAGGTGGAAAAAGCTGTGAACTAAATGGCTAATTAAGCCACCATGCACACATATGAAAAGAATTGCAAGAAATCCATGTACAAAAGGTCTCCTAAGCGGTAGCTAGCATATGGCCTAAATGGTTTAGGAAGATATGTATCATTCATGACTTATAGTTTATGCTGGAGGATATTACCTTTTGTGTCTCTCCTATATTTATTTTGGAAATATGGTAATGTTAAGCCACCATGCACATACTAAGAAATCAGTTCCAACAGCTGCTAGCACTCCTTGATTCACTTCTTAGAAGGTATGCAAAATTTCCTACTATTTTAATGCTTATGGTGGTAAAAAACTCGAACATCTTTCTTTTTTTCTTGTTTCATCTTTCCACTCACTTTTGGGAATAAGCGGAGAAACCTTTCATCATCAAGGGACTAGTTAATCTTTTAGTTATAAGAATGTTATTCCCCTAAAATGTTTTAAGCATCCTAACTGACCTCCCTATCATTTATTCTTGTGTATGTTAATATTTGAGAAGGAACTTCTCTGATTATAATATTTACTCCATATCTTCTGAGGACAGGAGTTAGAAATTACGGGGATGTTCTTTTCTTTTTTTTTTTCCTTCGTCCTGCATTTCAGGAGCAAACTGCTGGGGTGTGTAGGGTGTGTGCACACTGAAACCAAAAGATATAATGCAGAATAGTGAGGATTGAAGATGAAATTTGACTAAATGCAGTACATACAAGCAGGCAACCACTTAATTAGGTGCTAAAAGGTCAGTTTCATGAATAACATTTAGGAGTAGACAAATATTGAAGAATTAATTTTCGTCCATGCAAAGACAACATCAAAACCTGCATTTGTAAATAATTGGACTAGATACCAAAAAGTTAGATATATTGAAAGTACTATTTCAGCAAACGAAAAGGGGTGAAACAAACATTACATTACTCCAACAGAAACGAAGGCGCCCTGTTACTTGATTGATAGCAGAAGCCAGTGATGGATCCAATTCACTGTACTCAACCACAGTGAGGGGTCCCCCTTTACCTCGTCGGACAAATACGCCAACCTTCTCTTGGGGATATGCCTGAAACCATATGTATTAAAATAAATAAAAATACAGTCTACTCCTTGAAAAAGTGCATGAAGGTCACCTAAGGTCAGAGAGAATGTTAAAGAATCTGTCCCATTTGGTGGGCACTCATTGGGGTGGATGCCAGAGATGTTATAAACTGGACGTGATGAATTTTTTACAAGCATTCACCAAAAAACTAGACCATGTTTTATGTTGGGTTGTTCACTTGAGACCACATCATTTTCATTTGATATTCTTCAGTGTCCGAGCTAGTGAAGGTGCACCTTTTACATAGCAAGAGAAAAAAAAATCTAATTTCTACATTTTATCTATTTCCAAAAGGAAAATACCATCATCCAGAGTATAACAATATCTAAAAAGAGATTTGAAGCCAACATTATTTATTAGAGATCTACAACTAATGCATATAGATTTTAATTTAGACAAGAGGCTTCTTAGAGCAAAGATAATAATCAAAGAAAATTAAGACAATTAATCTCTTCCCATATGCATAATAAACAATAAGATTAATTACCTTACGAACAACTTTGGCTGCTGCAGACACACCTTTATCAATGAAATAACCCAAGAATGTCGGATCAGCCACACGAACCTATAATCAAGATGCAAATTTTTGAAAGATATCAATAATTTTGCAAAATCATTTATCCAGCCAGCACAAAGAAAGTTCAACTGATAAGGCAACTCACTAGTGCATTGTCTACTCCGTAGCAGTCTATATATTTAATCCCTCTTGCTGACATATCTTCTAATAAGTGTGAGGATCTTAAAGCTGATCAACAAACAACAGGTCCACGTAAGAGGATAAAAGTAGAGTTAGAAGTAGCCAACAGCTTAAGCGTATTAGTTTGAAGCTTACCAGCATATACTCCTCCATTCCCATCCGGAGCCTTAGATACCTAGCTTTTAAAAATTTAAACTTTTACAACCATGGTTTTTTATATGAAATTAGAGAATTAAAGCATGACACAGAAATATGGAGTTCAATAACATTAAAATCATCATAACGGTAATTATTAGGATCCCAAGGAGATAGCCTGCAATTTAGATCCAGTACTCATCCACTATATAGCATTGCCCTATATCCACCCTTTTCATACGATTCTTCCCTTCCCCTTTAGTTCATCAAATACAAAATAAGAACCAACAATTTATGAATAGTCCACACCAATGAATGTATTTGAAATCAAAATCGATTTCCTCATCCAATTCTAAAGTTTCAAGTCATGGTATGACATGACTTGTGCAGTAATGGGATTGTAAAAATTCCAGGCTAAACACTTTGAAACGATCTCCGGCACCACTTCCTTTATTCAGGAAAAATCAGTAGTCACATTCATTCATTTAGTTCCTTCCTCGAGGAATCAAAGATTTTTTAGAAGAGTAACACACATGCAGGACATGTTGCGGGAAAAGTAGAAATGTAGAAGGATAGTGTGTGAAAGATATGGTGTGGATAAGTGGAAATTTATCAATTCATGTGGGGAAAAAATTGAAGCCATACCCTGTATGGTGTTTCCATCACAAATCTACCATCCTTGGATATACAAGGAATGGTGCCCTGCTGAAAGAAGGTGACCTGCAATCCGGACATGGTGAAAGTGAGTGCTAGAGCAAGAAAAGAATAAAGAGAAAAGGTATATGCATCTAAAGGATTATAACTTGATTAGCCTCCAAACCGAAATATTTCTGACTTTCAAAAAAATTGCGAGTGGCCTCATCGGTAAATGGGCTGGTCATCACATACCAATGAATTGAAGCAGAACTGGTAGAATCTGAGATTAATAATGTATGTCAATAACTATCACTAACATCCATCTTAATCTAAATTCATCTAAAGTCTCCAAATACACGGAATTAAACCCCCAGTCCATTGTTTTCTAGCAAAAGTTGGTGACAAGCATGAGGTCCTAACCTTCAGGGAAAAAGGAAAACAAAAGGTGAAGTACAAAGAAAAGTGAAAACTTACTATCGGTTGCGGCTTGAGCAGCTAATCTTTGAACACGCAAAATTCTCTCAGCTTGAAGTTGGAAAAGGGATTTCCCCGATGGAAGTCCAATATCTAACAAACCATTAAGCATATTTTAAAAAATGAAAATACTAGACTGTTTCATGATATAAATACATTAACAAATATGAGTATTGACTTTCCTCCTCCCTTCAATTTAAAATGAAATTATAAAGAATAAGGATTCAATTATTATGTGTATGAGAGAGGGGAGAGAGATTTAGGTCATTAACCTTCCTTGTACCTCAAATAGTTTGAAAATACTCAGGCATCACTGCCATAGAAAACATTACAGTAACAAATCTTTCAAGAAGCACAATATGACCTTTTTAGTTCTTACTGTAAGTGCTATCTGCTATCATGGCAATCTTTCTATTTCATAACGCGATCTACTACTACAGGTATGCAACATATGCTATTTTTAACATACGCCATTTTTTCAAACTCTATATTACTTGTTTCAGGTACACTTATGCCATAATTATACATTTATACTCTCTCAAATTAAACCTGTACCCAGTCTGGATAACAACTTGCTAAGACATGACTAGATGGATATGACCAGAAGTAAAGAGTTTTGGTGAATTTACAAAAGGGATTTAGGATAATACAAAACCAAGAAAATCTCGACAAAACATGGACATGACCTGATGAACATAACACATGTCTATTGATTGAACCATAATTCATTAAGCCATCAAATATCCACTTCAAAAAATTATTAAGCTTGTTATGAGAATTGGCAAGTAGAAGGAACAATTATTTCAACAAGTAGATAAATGGTTGAGTAAAACATCAATTCTACATGCAAATCAATTTAAATGACACCTCCATGGAGAACCCAGTTGCTCTATTATTTAGCAAATATGATTTTACTTACTGAAACATCCCTTAGGATCAGAACTCCCCAGCCGAGTTCCCTGCATTTCAATTTGAACAGAAGGCAAATTAAAAAAATAATCGAGCATCCACCCCTGAAAAAAACAAACTAATGGTATTGCCCTAGATATGAATCAATTGAAAATTAAATATAAAAAAAAATAGGCAGCTTTTTTGGATCCCTTTTCTCGGTAAATCTACAAAATTCATTCTGCAACATTTAGACCCCTCACTTATGTGAAATTGTTAGTTTTCCATCTGCTCAATCTCCAATGAAAATCCGACCACTAGTGAACATTATTAAGAGTATAGGAAGTCATTCTTAAATGAAAGAAATGTCATCCATAAGGGTAAACCAAAGATAGAAGTCATTGCAAGATCCAAGAATGTCTTCTTTTTAAAGGAAATAAGAATAAGTGTTCTCATCTTAAAAGAAAAGTTACTGAAATATCAGATTCTTTATAACATCTACATTCGAAACAATAAATTTTTTTCAAAAAAAGAGGTTGAGCTTAGTTAAGGCTCCATGTATTCTGCGATAATCAGAAGAAACATTAAGGCCTTAAAATTTTTGTATAGATCAGTAAAGAGAGGGAATCCCCTTCTTCCACCGGAGCTCATAATTTAAAGTCAGAAAAGAAGAAAAGAAAGAGTAGTGAAAACTTTCGATGTACATACACCACCTTTCTCCTGAAATTGTATGCGTCTTAATCATACTGAAAATATTTCCAAAGTAGATGATATAACCCAGCTGAATAAAGCATGTATTCATTTGTTCATTTGTGTGACTAATGCAAGTAATGATCCAGTAGTAGTAGTAGTAGTAAGAGCAGTGGTAGAAGTCATTGTCGCAAAAATTCATGTTGACTATTTTCCAGTACCAGCACGAGATTGATTACTCTAGCAATGGGCTCCTTAGTGTATTCGTCTCTGCCATCTTATATCCTTTAATTGGACAATGAAGTAAAGTAGTCGTGCCCTACACTTCATGTTTTCAAACTAAATAATTAATTTTATTTATAGGTGGCATTTTCTTCCCTTTTTTATCTTCCTTTTTACGTCTTCCATCTAGGAATTAGCCATCTTCCACAAAGAGCTGCCGCGAGGTGAGTTGTTTCATTGTGATAAGTGTCAGGTGGAAGTCCCAGTTGGCAGACTGCTGCTCAACAATTTTTGCATGTAGACTTTTCCATAGGATAACTATAATTATCTAGATTATCATTTTTTAAAAAACGAATGACCAGAATTAAAAAAGGAGAAGGGGAGGGAAGGTTCTACCTAAAAAGAGAAGAATCACTTAAAGTGCATCATTAAATTCGATTGATAATGCTTTATAGTGGAGTATAAAGGTCGACACAAAGTAAAGGGAATCAATGCCAAACAATCGAATCAAGTTTTGCCAAAAAGTTAAAACATGCCAAGGAGAATGGGAGAACTATACCTGACCACCAGATAAAAGCAAAACAGCCAACTTTCCATCTGAGATGGCCTTCAACCCCGTCTTCCACCATCTCTCTCTTTCGTCAAGGGTTCGCTCCTCCAGCGTCGACACACAACTCTCTGGTACGGGCTCAATTGCAGCCGCAGGTAGCCCTACAATACAAGCGCAATACGATTAAATTTAACAAGAATTGATTGTTTCGATTAAAGGGAGGAGACATGAGGACGATACCAACCTTGAGAACGAAGCGAACATCGAATAATTCGATCTACTCTGGAAAGATCCAAACTCTGAAAAAGAGCATCGACAATCATGTAACACTCACGCTTTGTGCATCGGCGATGATTATCTCAAGAAAAGAAAACAACTAATTTCCGGCGTCATGCAGGATTAGAAACGACCAAAGCCATAAGCCAAATCAGCTTGTTTAGTTGCAGAGAAAGCGAAAAATGATGAGAAAATGAAAATTCTGAAAACTAGAGAAGTCTCACACACTCAGCTCCCAACTAACTGAAATGCATGAAATGCGAATTAAAGCAGCAAGCGATCCATCTGTTCCAGTAACATCCGGCGAAGGAGAATTGAAGGATCGAGCAGGAGGTGAATTGAGAAGGAGAGATAGAGGAAGTATACCTCAATATCCTTGACAAGAAGGTCCCGCTCTTCGTGGGAGAGCTCGTCCCAAAGAGCAAAAACATCCTCCTGGCCGTAATCCTTGAGGCGCTCAAGCAGGGCCTGAGGTGGTTGTTGCAGAAGAAGCTGCTGTGGCGGTTGCTGCTGTGGCGTCAACGGCGCATTGGCATCGAAACCAACCACCGCCATTGGCTCCGCCATAAAACAGAAAAGTGAGAGATCTGTGTGGGGAAAGTGGAAGTGGGAAATCAAATCTGGAATGATAATTGAGATTTGGAGTGTCGGTGTGCGTTCGGTTTGGAGCTTTTAGCTTATAGAAGGGAAGGAGAAAGAAATAGAACAGTAACGACGAAGACAGGGGAATCACTCAGTATAAGCTTAAGCAATAACCACCTGCTAGAGGGTAAGATGACCAAAATGACCTCATTCTTCCATTTCTATTCCTAATTGGGGCTGGTCGCTCAAATTTCCACTTTCAACTTCCACTAATGCAATAACAAAACGCTTCTTGGCTTCGATTTTAAGCTAATATGGACAATTCAATTTGTATTTTAATAAAGCCATTGTTTGGTTGAATGAATTATAAGTTTGGTATAACCTTCATATTTATTTCTAAACTTTCTATTACTTGTGTTTGCCATATGATTTGGTAGACTCTCTTTTAAAATTACAAAACAAATAAATAAAAGATTTTTATACTCTGAAATTTATCCAATTTTAGTCTCTATATTTTCTATTGTCCAATTTTAGTAATTGTACTTTCGATAAATCTTAAATTTAATCCTCCATGTTAGTTTATTGTTGTTTTTTTTTAAAAAAAAAAAAAAACTATTTGTTATCTATTAGTATTTTTACTTTAAATGAAAATATATTTACATATTATATTTCTCTACTTGAAAATTATTGTTATTATTTAACTAATTTTGATAAAAATTAATTTTGAGAAACTAAATCTAAGATTTATTGAAAGTATAGAGACTAAAATTGGACAATTGAAGATACAAATTTCAAATTAAACCAACTTTAAAATATAAAAATCAAAATTATAATTTAACCGTAAAACTATTTATAGCTTGATTAAATATATAGAAATAACAACCTAATTAGATATTGAATACATTAGTTGGGTTGAATCCATCCAACCACTATGAATAACTTGTAATGCGAAGTGAGTTGAATTTACTCATTAATGTTCGGATTTCTTTTCCATGATATGGGAATCAAATCTCTTTATAGTGCATGATAATTTTTTTTAAAAATAACAAATTATGAATGATTGAAAAAAAGAAAGAAAGAAAGAAAGAAAAGTAGCGTGGAAATTTTGATTTGAATTTTTTTTTAAAATACTGTTATTTTAATAAATAATGATAAATATAGATGGTAGATGTAAAAGTATTTTAAAAAATAGGGAAGTAAATCATGGATGGGATCCACGATTTTGCTCACATGTCTCTGTCAACTCTGCCACAACTGCCACGTTGTCATGCTGCCATGTTATCGCTTCTTTTCTTCGCTCACAATCACTCTTATCTCTCTTGCCCTCTCTCACACGCTCGCCCTGGTCTCGCTTTCTTTCCTCATTCACAATCACTCTTATCTCTCTTGCTCTCGCTCACCAAAATTGGTTGTACCAGAGTTTGGACTCTTTATTCAGAGAAGAAATCGGGGAAGAAGAAAAAAAAAAAGATTAGGAGACAAAAAAAAAAAAAAAGATTAGGAGAAGAAGAGAAAATAGAGAAAAAAAAAGTGAAGAAAAAAAAATCATTGACACTTGACAATGTGAACTGCAAAAGTTGAAAAGCGTTGATCGAAGATGTGGGTAATTAGTGGATATGGTCCACGATTACAGATTTGCATGCTATATGGAAATCGTGGACTCTGTCCACGATTTCACTACCTTATTTTTGTCAATATTTTTCAATCCAATTCTATTTTTGTCATAACATTATTTAAAAAATATATATATATATTCGCCATTTATGATGGTTTAATCTACCTATGTTTTATGGTTTCCATCTTGAATGTTGTCCTTTTTATCATATTGATTCAATGGTCGGCATTGATTTAATGACAAAATATTTGTCTAGCATGACGTAGAAACTAATGAAGCTATCACATGGCAAAATATTAGTTTATTATTTTGTCATCATTCAACAATAATACTCCATATTCCTTTTTTTTTTAACTTCGAAGTTTAAATCTTTATGTCCTATATTTATTTATTGTGCGGACTTATTAAATATGTGTTGACGTGCAATATCATATTAGTCTTTTACATATATTGTATTTAACTTTCGTTAGCTACTTTTAATGTTACAATGTTATAATCAAGTAAATGGTAAAATTATTGTCTTTTAGAAATTTAATTGCTTTTTACATGGATTAAACTGTAAATTATAGAACTTCAGCTAACAAAATATTCTAAACTAAGTGATAATATAAATACCTATATCTAACAACAAAACTAAAGAAGAAAAAATTGCACCTCAAATTTAATAACTAAGTCTCCAACCATTTGATTTTTAGTTTTTGAAAATTAATCCTATCAACATTCTCTCACCCTAAATATCTTGCTTTTTTATTATTTTTTATCTATGTTTTCAAAAACCAAGCCAAATTTTAAAATAAAAAAAAAAACTAGTTTTTAAAAACTTATTGTTTTTTAAATTTGGTTAAGAATTTAATTCTAGTATTCAAGAAAGATGCGAAGTCATAGTAAAAAAATTTAAAGAAATAAACTTAATTTTCAAAAATCAAAAACAAAAAACGAAATGGCTACCAAACGGGATCTAAACCTAATATATAGCAAATTTAACAACTAAAATTACAAGGGTTAGTTTCATCCTATTATTAAAAATATATATATATATCAATAGCTAACTATAATTAACTACACCATTATCAACTTGAACGTAAAACATATGCTCTCAATAAAAAAATTTCCACTAAAAAGAATCTAACAATTCAATTAATTAGGAGCATTAACTTCACCAATTATTTAAAATTTAGAATTTAATCCGATAAAGGAAGATAGAAAGTAAAGGTTGTATTTACTTAACCATATAGTGTAGTATAAACTTTTCGATTTGAACAGATTTTACTTCTTTAAAAAAGTCCAATTGTATAATTAATTGTACCTTTTTGGGTATTCAAATATTATTTATAGGTGGAGTCAAAGCTTGTTAAGGCCTTTTATCATAATATCCTAAAACAAGAGAGTAGTTGGCACTTGACATTAACATATCATTTTTTCTTTTTTATTTCATATATATTTTTTTAAAAAAATATTAACTTCCGCTCTAATTTAGAAATAACTTTTTTAAAATATTTTAGAATATTGTCAATCTAACTATAATTCAGTAAATAAATAAATCAATTAATTTCTATAAAAAGATCTTTTAAAAATATCAGAAAATCCATTTCCCATTATTAAGAGTAATAATTACAAAAATAAAAATATGATTACATTTGATGAGGGACACGTGAGAGTTTGTTATGTAACTTGACCACTTTTACACGACGCTACGAAAAGATTCACAATATATGGAATTTTTTTTAAAAGAGATATGCATTAATATTTTTATTAGGAGAACAAATTTTATATATATATTTTTAAATATTATCATCGTCCATATATTTTTTTAACTTTAGTTCATTTTGGTTTATATAATTTTAAAATGTTCTTGATGTTTTTATACTTATAAAATCTCTAATTTGATTTTTATATTTTTAATTTTGGTCCATATGCTTTTAAAAAGAGACTATTTTAGTTCTTTCATTCTCCTTTTTTATATAATTTTGAAGGATCAAAATGATAAATTTTTTAAAATTTAAGGACCAAAATTAAAAATAGGGAGACCAAAATGAATATTATTATTAAAAAGTTATTAGTATAGATAGTTGTATGGACTTTTCATTTAGAACAAATTCTATATTTTTTTTCAAAATTGATTTCTAAAATTTATTAATATAAATAGTATTTTTCTAACGTTCACCTAAAATTAATTAATAATCTACCACTGTGGTATGTTAGATAAATTATTATATTCATCTGCTCATTTGAGCATATTTCAATAAATAAAATAATAATTACTATTTTCAAATGTAGATTGTTTTATCTTCTATCCTGTAAGTATTGAATTCAAAATATAATATAATACGATGAAATGACTGACAGTTAAACAATTAAACTATATATAGTCAAATAATAAAAATTATAATTGATGATAGTTTTTCAATGTATCATAATTTGAGTTTGGTGAATCAATAGTTTTTTCATTTAGTATTTATCTTTTTATTTTTTTAGTTATAAAGATAAGAGATCGAACTTCCCACTTCTAAATGGAAAATCAGTAAACTAAACTAAGTTCATTTTGGTCATTTAGTAATTATTTACTCAATCAAATGGGCTCCATGCTAAAAAGAGCTCGTTAAGGCTTAAAAAACGTAATAATCTAGATTGGGTATTCTCATGACTAGTTGGAGTCCGTGTTTTGTGTCATTAATTGGGTTAAAATATTTTTTTAACAAAACTTGACTAAAAACAATTTATGCTTGTTGGGCAACTAAACACCTTTTTTTTTTTTTTTTTTTTGTTACACCTCACTTTTTAAAACTGGCAAAAATTTGGGCAAGGAGTCCAAAGGCTAATATAGCCCATTTTTAGTCCGTTTTGGGTCGTATATTTTTTTTTTCTAAGGGGCACCCTTCGTGTTTTAGATTTCATGTACATGTGTCATAGACTTATGGAGAAATATGAAACCATTTTTTTAACCCATAACTCTGAATTAAGAGGGTGTACTGACAAATAAAAATAACAAAGAAATCATTGAACGACCCGCTTAGATCTCGAAAAAAAAAAAACTTAGCCATCGTTTTCAATTTTTTTTGGAGGAAACTTCAATTTTCTTTAAATTGAGCCCCCGTACTTGTTAAAAATGAAATTTCATCACTTTTTAAAACTGACTAAAATTTTGTCATTTTTTGGAGATCCGCTAACATAGGTCATTTTTCGTCCATTATGGGTTGTACATTTTTTCTACAAGTAAGCGATTTAAATTTCATGTACATGTGTCAGTCACTTGTCAAGGGATATGAAACCAAAATTTTAAACTCATAATCACTTAATTAAGAGAGTGTACTACACACAAAAAGATCAAAGAAACAGTTGAATGAGTAGCTTAGACATTGGAAAAAAAAATGAATCTAAGCCATTGTTTTTCATTTTTTTTCTTGGGAGAAACTTCAATTTTCCTTAAATTGAGCCACATACTTCATTCGAACTTTAATCACTTGGACAAAGAGGTTCTATCTCATGCCAGTTAAATTAAATTGAGATGGATAATCTCGTCCAATAATACAATTCAATTATTTACTCATGTATATGAATGTATTAAAAAAATATGGATGTGGATATATATTTCATCTTATAAAGTCTAAAAAATAAATGGGTACAAAACAATAATGGTTATAAGAACTAAACAAAAGAAAAGGTATTTTAACACTTTATAAATAAATAAATTATTAAAATTTAAGAAATAATAATAATAGAGAGAGAGAGAGAGAGAGAGAGAGAGAGAGAGAGAGAGAGAGAGAGAGAGAGAGAGAGAGAGAGAGTGCATATAAGGGAAGAAGGGCCCAGAGTGGCTGCTTCCCTCCAACCCAACAACTGGAGACTGTGATTTGGGACCAAACCATTAAACCAGAAACCCACTTGTTCTTTATGGGCATAAAATAAGGATGGCCATAACACTTTCCCCCCCCCCCACCTTAAATACATTTTTAATTTTTCCTCTCTCTAATAAATCTCATCCCTCAACCAAATCATACTTGAATTTTAACATACACTTTTCATCTCAATTTTTCTCAAGTTTCATTAACAAATATTCAGACTTGAGAGACAGATGTATGTATTGCAAGTAGCACATTTATAGACAGGCAAAGAGAATCTATAGAAGAATATAGCGGAGAAAATAAAATTCAGATACAACAATATATTTGAAGAGATAAATAATTGATTGTCGAAATAATTATCCTTTTCAAATATACATTATTTATTACCAATTAATTGGGCCGGGCCCACCAACAACAGTCTCTGTAAATGCAGTGGGCTGGGTTAAGGGTATAACTCGGCAGCCTGCTTTAAATCATTGTGGGCCGACGCAGCCCATCCACCGCTCTGTCCATTTCACCGGAAAAATCAACCACACTTTCAAACTTGCAAACACAATAAGTAGGAAATTAATTTTGTTTCCAGGAAATATATAATTAAATATTAGGAATTGTTTAAAGGAATAATAAAACAAAACAAAAGATTAAAATTGGGTGATTATGATTTTGATTTGTATTTGTAAGTAGGGGAATATTTTGGAAAGCTAATTGCACGTTGCAATCCACGTGCAACTCAAACGACTCTTCAGGTAATGTCGTTTGCAGGTGAAGAAGGAAGGATGTTGAATTGAATTATAAAATAAAACCACAAATTAATTATGTTCCAAATTTATTAATTATGAACCTAATTCAGTCATACGTACCCCACCCAAGTCTGAAAATCACTTTATATTCTCTGCAAAAATATTAATTCCCTCCAACACTTTTATTTTTTATTTTTTATTATTATTATTACTACAAAATATTAAGATTATTTTTAAATATAGCAAAATAAAAATTTATTTACAAATATAGTAAATTGGCATCGTTTATCAATGATAAATAGTGACATTTTACTATATTTGAACAAGAAACAATTATCCAAAATATTACATATTTAGTCTTTAAATTTTTAAGTTTAGTTTCAGTTTAGTTCCTAAGTTTTAAAACATTACAATTTTATCATTGAATTTTTTTTTTTTCTAATTTGGTCTCTAAGTTTCAAGATTTACACTCTTAACCTCGATTTTTCACTAAGTACTCACTTTTCATCTTTAGTGTTAATTGTCAATTAATTAAACTAAAAGAACTATAGTTAATTAAGTTTCACTATTCTTAATCACTATTAAAATTATATTTCATAATTATTTAAATTCATTAATAGATGTTGACACTAATAAAAGAAAGCAATTATTTAATAAAAAAAATAACAAACCTAAAAGTATAAATATTTAAATTTAGGGACTAAACAGAAACAAAACTTGAATCCTTAAAAGTAAATTTGTACTATTTTAAAATTTAAAGACTAAGAATCGTCTAGATTAATTTGAGAAAAAAATATTATTTTTTTTTAAATATTCATTTTTATTTAAACTCATACCCTTTAAATTTATTTTGAGAGATTATCAAACAATTTCAATTTGGTTGTAAAATGACTAAACCTATCAAATGTATTAATGAAATAAAAAGTAGATCAAAATTTAGGGAAAAATGTATTTTTCCTTTTTCCTTGATTTGATTAAACTCTTAAAAACAAATAAAAAAGTGAATATATAATATATGTGGTGGGGGAGCGGAACCCGATGAGACACATCTTCCAAAAGAAAACTTGTACGCAAACACGAGTATGGACTATGGTTGGATTAGTTTTTTATTCATCGAATGCCAATTTATTTATAATTTATTATTAGTAATTCAATGAACCTCTTTCTTTTAAATATTATTTCAAAATTTTAAATAATACTTCTATGATGAGACTCACCGCTTGCTCAGTACAATCGAAACAATCATTCTGAGAAATATCACATGACCCATCACGTGACGCAACCAAGCTAATAGACACATGCTTCTACGTTGCCTCCTACTACTTTACCTTTTTTTTTTTTTTTAAATCCTTTTTCAATCTACTTATATTCTAAATTTGATTATTTGATTTTCACTTAAAAAATATTTAACTTTCAAAAAATTAATTTAAAAAATTTAATACTACACAGTTTTCTACTCATGCATATTCAAGTCGATATTACATACAATAATTTGAAAAAAAAATAAAATGTTTGAGCTACTTTGAGTCGAGTGCATGTCTAGTCACAACTAATCTATATTATGTAATTTTTGTAAGTACATCAATTGCGAGGAACAAAATGGAATATTATGACTTCGATAATGATAGAAGTACATGTCAATTACCAATAAAATAAGTTCATTTTGGACACCACTACTTATAATTATCACCTTGTAATATTATTGAAATTCTACTTGAAGGTTTTACAAATATACATCATAGTCTTTATACATGGAAGGATAGAACAATTACACACCTTGCCTTTCAATTAATCTAATTATCTATAATATATAGGAGAGTTCCTTTTTCTTGTAGGGATAGTTTCATTGGATATGTTTGTCATTTTGCATCATATATATTTATAGTAATTTTCTGCTGTGTAATCATTTTTATTAATGATCTGTTTAATGGGGTTTGCTATTAATTTTTTTTCAAAGAATATTAACTTAATTATTAAATAGTCGTTTTTAAGATATTAACTTCTATTATTTACAATTGGAGTAATCATAATTATATGAATATAGTAGTTTGATTTTTAATTATTTTACTTTAACTTGGTATTATTTATTGAACAAAACATGCCTACATACAATATCGTCGATAATGCTTGTATCTCGAGTTGTTTTTTAATTTACAATAGTTAAAGAATATGCATTTTCATATACTTCAAAATTTAGAAAAAATAAAACAAAGGAGTTTTTTATTTTATTTAAAAAAATTTTTTATTGACTGAAGAAAATATATTACAATGAATCTCTTTGGATTTTTAAATAATTGACGGTAAAGTTGGAAAAGGGTGGAAAATACTAAATAGTGTTAGTTTTACTATAAGATGGGAGACAGCTTATTACTTTATTACTTATATCAAATTATGGTTAAAAAAGCAGATTTGTTACTAAATTAAAATCTTTTAGTTCAATTACCACTGATAAAAGGGTGTGATCTGTGAAGTAAATAGATGAAATAATTAAAAGTACAAGAAAAGTGATAAAAAAGTTAATAGTCTATGTTTAACACATGCTTATTGATATGAATAGTCTAAAAAAATACCTTAACGACTTTCAAGTAAGTCAAAGTTAATATGATTTGATAAATTAACGTAAAGCAAACTATAAAACAAGAGAATATGTATAAATTACTTTTGAAAAAATAACAATATTATCCAAACTAACCAAGTAATCATATACATACCGCAGCTGAAATTGCAATGAATTGCATTGATTGTGGGACGTTGGACCATACTATAAAATTGTAAATGTTATAGGTGAAGATGGCGTGTACTTAGCCTATTTTATATATACACAAACATGCACTTGGTTAATTCAAACCCAATAGACAAAGAAATGAGTTGTCAATATATATGTATGTATACACATCTTTTTTTCCTTTTAGTACACGAATGTAGGAGGTGTCTTAAATCATTCGAATTATTAGTTTGATTTATCATTTGAATTATATTTTGAGATCATGTAATTTAGTTTTTAGTATGAATAGATCTTTAAGGTTTATTTATTTATTTATTTTTTTTTTTTTTGGGAGATATGTATGTCAAGTGAAAATTTTAGTTGTGTTTTATGTATTATAACTGTTTTTTTTAATCTAAAATTAAATTTATAATTAAGACAATAATTTAAACTTCAAACCTCAAATAAAGAAAAATAAATGTATTAACCGTAATTAATTATGTTAGTGTTGACAAAATGAAATGACTCTACTCGAACATAGACAAATAAAGATGCCAAAATTTGTAATCTAAATGATGTATAATCTCGATGGTCAGGTATTCGACACGTGGCCCTAATTTAAAGTGATGATTACATTGCAAATGGTGGTGTGATGATGGTTGAGCCCAATTAGAAGGTAGTAAGTAGAAGGTGACAAAACCAAAGAACCAAACTTATTTGGTTATTTAATTAGTTATTACCTAATAGTATTTAGTAAAAAAAAAGTTATTTAAATAAATAAATAAAAATATTTTTCTTGGTTAGGATTGGACAGTACATAATTTTGGGCAACCCTAGGTAGTGATTTGAAAAGCATAAATGGCAGTACAAGTTATTATTTATGGGCATTTGTCAGTCACTCATTTTCTCAGATCAAACATCTACAATAAACTGAGAGGGAGAAAAAAAAAAAAAAAACCCTAATTTTCAACCATTCCAAAGGGAAATTCAATTTTATATTCAATCATAAAATTACTTAATTCATTTAAAAATCCAGTAGAGATCAATATTTAGAGGCCAAAATTTTCATAATTTATAAAACGGACAAGAGTTACATTGTTCAAATTAAAACTTTTAAAATTAGAAATACAAAGCAAACCAAATTATATACAATACTTTATGATATTTTATTGAATTCTCACTATATTTATACCATAAGTATTCAGAGAAATGTTTAGGTTGGCCAAGCGAGATTGATTTCTAATTTTTAAGACAGATGAATTAATGATGTTGGTTTGAAGAAAAAAAAAAAACATTATATATTATATTATCTTGGGTTCAGAACAATAACATTAAAAAATAGAAATAACAATTAAGTGCGTTTTAAAATAACTATTTTTTATAAAATACTGACTAATATATCTTTAGAGGCAACTAAAAGTAATAAACTACTTAAAATATTTTTATAAAATAATTAATATGTCACGGAAATTGGGAATAAGAAAATATTCAAAATAAAGTTAGACAAGTAAAATTAAAATTGAAGAAGATTGTTGAGTGACGTTGACGGTTGAATTTTTTTTTATTTTTTATTTTTATTTTTTTTTTATTTTACTATCTTGCATCCTTAGTATAACAAACGGATGTATAATAGATTTATTGAATTTTCACCATAACTATGCCACAAGTATTAAGAGATGTTTAATTAGGCCCAACAAGATTGATCACTAGTTATAATTAAATGATTTTTCATTTTATAAATCTACGTAGCTATTGAGTGTCTCATTCTCACTATTGTCTAATATTTTTAGGATATGTTTAAAGGTAATTTTAACAAAATTGATTTATTAATAAGTGATTTGTTAAAAATGATTTTCCTATAATTATTTACACTTTTAAAAGTTATTTTTCATACTAAGGAGTGGTTTTCAATGATTTGAGGGCATGTTTGGTACTGACTTTAGAATAACTATTTTAAACTAAATTATTTAATTATAATTAATTTCGTAAAAGTATTATAAATCACTTTAATATAATTGGTTATGTACTTGATTTAATTTAATTAAGAGTATATTTAAAGTTTTAATGTATGTTTTTAAAGTTAATTTTAGATCCATCAAATTATGAAAAAAAAAAAATATTACTTCTGAGATTGAAAAAATTAGATGGTGGTAGACAAACACATTATAGGAGACAAATAAAAATTTAAAAATAAAAAATAGAGAGGTAGAGAAAATTTTGAAAGAGAAAAAAAAAAAAGAGTTAGAGGGGGGCAAAAATTTTAGATAAATACACCAAATAGAAAAAAATGAGAATATGAAGATGGATAAATGAAGTTACAAAGATATTAAAATTGCATGTTTGGGATTGTTTTTCGAAATAGTGATTTTAACAAAATTGATTTATTATTAATTAGTAATTTGTTTGATTTTGATTCAATCATTTTCATATTTAGTCCTACCCTTTTGATTTTGTGCAATCAAAACTAAAAGTGATTCTCAATAACTTGAGGACATGTTGGGGAATGGCTTTTGGAATTAAGTGTTTTAAGCTAGATTATTTAATTATAATTAAATTTGTAAAAGTGTGACAAATTTAATGTAAAGTATTTTAAATGATTAATGCTTGATTTCAAAAGAAGTTTTGAAATCATCCAATTACCGAGAAAAAAAAAAACATTACATTTGAGATTAATGGGCAGAGAAAATTATATAGATAAAAATAAAAAATTCAAGAGAGAAAAAAATAGAGAACTAGAGAAAATTTTCAAATAGAAGAAAACGTTTGAGGCATAGGAGAAATTTGATAGATAATACAATTTTAAAGATAGAGAAATAACGTTTAGAGATATAAAAATTTGGAGAAAATGATAAAAATTTATGGAGTAACTCTAAAGAGAGAGAAAAAAAACTTAAGAGTGAAGAAAAAAAAATTCAAAAGCAAAAAGTTAACAGGAAGAAGTTAAAAATAATAATAATAATAAATAAATAAATAAATAAATAAAATCTAAAGAGAAACAAAATCTAGAGAGAATTAAAAACATAGAGAGAGAAAATGTGAGGAAGTGATATATATATTTTTAGAAAAGAAATATATATATATATATATATATATATATAAAATAAGGTTAACGATAAAATTATAAAAACTTTGGAGAGAGAACACTTGGGAGGTGGTGAAAGAGAGACAGAGATAAAAAAGAAGGATTAAATATTAAAAGGAAAAATTCAATTTTCCTATAACTTTAAAACAAAAATAAAGTGACATAGGAGGAAATTTTTTGGAGAATTTTTAAAATATGACAAAACGGTTTAAAATAATTATAAATATAGCAAAATTTTAATTTCTATCCGTAGTAGACTGCAATAGTTTATCGCGGTCTATCACAAATACAATACAATATAAAATATTATTATATTTGTAAATATTTGAATACTTTTGTCATTTTAAAACAATTTCACATTTACTTCTTTTTAATATGAAATAATGGTTTAAAAAAAAAATAGAAAGAAAACCACTTTCTCATCAATGCCAATATCAAAATTTTAGAAGAAAAATTATTTTTATCAATTCCAAAATCACTTCGATTTTAATATTTTTCATTTACACATTTTTTGTTTCTTAATATTAAAAACGGTAAATGCAAACTCATAACACAATGCATAAAGTAAAATTTCCACGAAGTTGACAATAATTTCAGATTTTTTTTGTGTTCCATATGGTCTAAATTTGTTGGTAGTGTAAATAAAAAATATCTATAAAAATATGTTGAAGGATTGTTGCCCCTAACAAATTACTTCAACTCATGAACTATTTTAGGAGTCACGTTTTGTTTCTTTGCAAAAAGAAACCCCTTACCAGAAACAATTAGTTGCAACTATGTTCTAACCTTAATTTAGTAGAAAAATTAGCTATTTAATTTTTTTTTAAGTCAATTTTACAAAAATTGCAAGCATTTCACCCGTTTGATAAATACAAAAACACTATGGAATAGTTGATTTTAAGGTTAAATTGCAAGAGGTTGGAATTTCTTCTAGTAATAGGTAGGGATGACATGATTTGAACCCGTTTATTAAACCATAGAAACTATAAGAGACTAAATTCTTTTTTAGGATCAAATTTATAACTTAACAATTTTATAAATATATATATAATGAAAATGGTGATTCTCCGTTATGTTAAACTTGCAAATACAGGCAAATATCAACATATTGACCAAAAATTAGAAATTGTGATTGAGAAAGGTGGGGAAAAATGTTGCATCATGTTTACGTTTTTATAGTATATCAGCTTGTCCAATTATAAGGTGTCACGTGTCAAATTTTTTTTTTCTATTTTATTTAATAAAGAATAGAAAAAGGAGAGAGAAATGACATTCTATTCACGCATAATCTAAGTGTAAAAAAAAAAAAATTATCACGTGTCAATTTATTATTATTTAAAAAAAATTATTTGGGTGTGAGTAGAAAAAATGAGAGTATAGAACAACCGTAAGTGCAGCCTCATCCTCCATTACCTATTTTTTCAATCTAATTTTGCCACTCCCAAAACTCTCTTGGGTCTCTCTCGCTCTCGCTCGCTCTCTCTCCATGGAGTAACGACAACAATTCTGGAAAGTGGAAAAAAATAAAAAGAAAAAAAAAAAGAAAAACTAGGCTCCTGCTGCCTACTATTTGACGGACCTCCAAATTTGTTTTTTTTTTTTTTCTTTTTTTTTTTTTTTAATTTTTCAAAAATATGAGGAAATAAAATTGGGGTTTTAGGGTTTTTCATTTTTTCTTTGTTGCAAAAAGGAGAGAGAGAGGAGAGTCCCATATTCCCATTCCCATGGCTGGCATCGCCAACTCTTAAATACTCCTGCACTGCTTAAGCTTTGATTTCAGAATGAGAGAATCATCAACAACAACAAGATTCGACGATGATATTGATATTGATATTGATATTGATGAGATTGATGATGAAAATAGGATGATGATGATGAAGAAGAAAGGAATGAGGAAGATGAAACCTGCATGGCTTCAAGCTTTAATGTCTAATTCTAATTTCTTTGCTCCCTGTGGCCTCCACCACTCTCGCCGGAAGAACGACATGAACGTCTTCTGCTTACACTGTTGCCTCAGCATTTGCCCTCACTGTCTTCCTTCTCACCGCTCTCATCCCCTTCTCCAGGTCTTTCTTCTTTTCTTTTCTTTTCTTTTCTCTTCAATTTAGTATTACTCCTACTCCTTCTTCCTTCCTCCATTCTTTTCTATTTTTCTTTATTCCGGTAGTTTAATTAGATTATTTTCCTCTCTGATGAATTTCTTCTTCTTCTTCTTCATTCTTATTATTATTACTACTACTACTATTATTATTATTATTTTAATATGTATTCTAGGTCTACTACGCTACAGCCACAGGCAGAGGCACAGGTGGGGGTTAATGATGTGTTTCTTGATTCTCACTTTTTGGATTTGGTTCCATTCCCATTTATGGAACCAACTCCTTTTTTTCCATTTATTTTTCTTCCTGCAAAACCCCTTCTCACCTGTTGCTTTCAAGGAAAGCGAAAGTTTGACCCAACTTTTTCTTTCAGATTTCACCCCTTTCCCCTATCTCTTCTTCTCTATTCTACTGTCGTAGTTGTTTTGTCCTTTTTTTTTTTTTTTTCCTTTCTTCTTCCCAGAACAATTCAATTTCTAATTTATTTTTTCCACCTAATTTACCCGTTTGGAGTTGGTGTGTAGTTGCTAAGCTTCGCCCTCCTTCACAGTATTACAATACATGCCATCAATTTAAGGAGAAACAAGAAAAAAATAAGAGGGCTCTCTTCTTTATTCTTGTAATAATTAAGTATAATGTCATTTAGGTAATATTGATTTGGGACTTTACAACGAATATCTAAGCCCAAGGTTGAAATATTGATATAATTAAATTTATTGTAACTTATTAACTTAAATGATGGATAGGATAGGTGAGTAGCAACTAATTTTGATTATGTGATTGAATTTAACAGATTCGACGATATGTTTATCACGATGTGGTTCGGCTTGGCGATCTCGAGAAGCTCATTGATTGTTCTTATATTCAGGTTGATGTTCGATTTTTTAAATTGGTATAATTGATGTTTTCTTTTGGGGGAGCAGGTTGAAGTTAGATTCTTGTTTGTGTTTGTTGCTTGCAGCCTTACACTATAAATGGTGCCAAAGTGATATTCTTGAATCACAGGCCACAGTCTAGGCCTTGCAAAGCCCCTTCCAACGTTTGTTTAACTTGTGACCGAATTCTTCAAGAGCCTTTCCACTTCTGTTCCCTCTCATGCAAGGTATTGCTTCTTTTAATTTTATGTATTTGTATTGTATATAATCTTTTATTCTCAACAAATTAACCTGTTGTATTATTGCTTACTTGATCGAATTTTCAATGATCATGGAAAGGCTTAAATGTAGGTATTGGTTGTAGGGGACTTGTTATGGCTGGGATATTGTTGTGAAAGTTTGATTGTATTACAAAATGCAGGTTGATCATATGGTGTTGGAAGGGGCAGATCTTTCCAGTATTTTGTTCAGGTTTGACGAATCAGACTTTGCATTTTCACAATTTGAAGGATTGCGGATGGATGGCTCGGAGGTCACGGACGATGATGCCCAAATCACTCCAAACTTCGACTCGTTACAATGCCAAGGTTTGTCATACTCGATTTCCAATGAAGCCACGAGCAATTCGGTAGTCTCACGGGAACCCGAGATCGTGAAAAAGAAGAAGAAAAGCAACGGTTTCCTTCCTGGAATTGTTCTATCTCTTAGTAGCCGGAGGAAGGGTGCTCCCCAAAGGGCTCCACTGTCTTAGAATGAACCATATGGAAAATAAAGTAAAATAAATAATGTAATTTAGGACTTAACTAAGAATATTATTAGATTAAATTTATATATATAAAAAGGAAGGGGAAAAAAAATGAAGAGAAAGATGTTTGTTGATTGTTAATTAGTTGCTGTTGAGGTTAGTTTTTTATTTGAAAGTGAGGGAGAGAGTGGCTGCCTGTTTGTTTCAAAATCCAATGTGATTTCAAGGTTTAAATTGATTTAGTGTATCAAGTCAAGTGTTATTTAGAACAACAAAAATCTTAAAACTGAGACCAAATTCCATTGCTAAGGAGGTGTCTGAGAAAACTTTGTTCTCAACATCACAAATTTTGTGCTTCATCATAATGGAATTTGGACCTATATATATAAATATAAATGTCTGTATAATGTTATAAGCCTTCAAATTTTGCTTCTAATCTCCATGCCTTTAGTTCCCAAACAAATTCATTTTAGCTGATTTTCGTTTTATATTTAATTGTAATAAATCAAACAGTTGTGATTGTGACACAATTCAACCATTTTGTCTTGTCTAATAATGAATTTGTTTTTAGTTTTCTGCTAGACTTCAAAATGGTTGTTAAGTTACACACTAAGCAAAACATTTAACTGATCAGTACCATTGTGAACTAACATTTATTTACAATGAAACGTTGATTGACATCATATTATATGCTTTTGACATAAGAATTCATAAAATATTGAAGCAAACCATTTAAGTAGTTCATCTAAAAAGATGCAAGTTCATTCATGATTAGAGAATAAGGAAATAAGAACAAAAAAGAAACATTAAAGGATATCTATATCTTACTAAAAAAATTTCAGCATTGAATACATTAAAATTGAAGTAAACTTTAGAAACAATAACTATATTTTAACCTGGAAAGAAATATAATAATGGGGAACATGAAGGAGAAAATTGGGGTTGAAAAAAAAAAGAAAAAAGAAAAAAGAAGAAGAGGGTTTCAGTTTTGTAATAATAAAATGAAAAGAAAGTAGTGTAGTCTTTATCTTTATTGCTTTAATGAAATTAAAAAAATAATTGGCATTGATTTGTTCGAGTGTTTGGACTTAGTTTTGTGTGTGTCTTGGAACTTGAAGACTATGGATGAGATGTTAGGGTTTTGAGGAGCAAACAAAAACCAAGTTATGGACATGGAATGGGATGGCCATGGTGCTGGGGGAGCCTTATTAAATAACAATTTTTAATTAAATACTTTTTTTTTTTTTTTTTCTTTTTTGACAATTATATTTGTAGTTGGCTTTTAATTATTTATTCTTTTTTTTTTTCCCCTCTTTTTCTCTTTTCAAATTTGCTATTTTAAGGAATGGGTTTTGACTTGCCCTTTTGTCAGTTCCTTTTAACTTCTGTCTCATTCTCAAGTTGGGAAAACCCCACTTCATTAGCTTTAAATCAAACCAATCAATAAATACGTTTTCATATTTACTAAGTGTATCAAATAAAAATAGGAGTGGACTCATAGAAATTAATTGGTTTGCAGAAATATTTGTTGAGTATTGCACTAAATGAATGTATAGCTTACGAGATGGGTCATTAAATATTGAAGTTTATAAGAGAAATTAAGAGAACATAAAAAAAGTAAGAAAGAAAATAAGATTTTGAAGTGATGAATTTCGAGAGAGAGAGGGAGAGAGGTTAAATATCTGTCAGCCTTAACATGTGCTTCATGTTCTCTCTCCGACTGCACCAACTCCTGTAACTTGGGTTCTTATGTTACCATACTACCACCCGTACCCAATCATTTTTCCTTTTTTTGGGTATCTGTTTAATTATGAAGCCACCTGTAAATACAACAAAATTGACGGAACTATAACGCTCATGAACTTACTCTTACAAATAAATCAACAACGAATTACCAAACAACACAAATAAATTACCCCCAACAAAGTCAATTTAAACTTAATTTAATTAATCAAGGTATATATTTTGGAAGAAGAGTTTGAAATTCAAATCGCACGCCATCATTCTTACTACTTGAACTATGGAAAGAAAGAAAAATATATATCTTTAAGAAAGTTTTAAAAAAAGGATTACCACCAATTGATAATTAAAACAAAGTACACAAATATAATGTAATGACATGTTTAGAAATTAGTAACACCTAAACAAGTAGGGTCATTTGTTATAATTAATTGAAGATTAGAAGAAGTAAGTAAATCATTTTTTCTATATAATAATAATAATAATAATAATAATAATATATTTTTTTGAAGGGTTCAAAAGAGAAGGAAATCTTTGTCGTTAGTTGGAAATAATATTTAATAATGGACGGCATAAGATGAAGAGTTTTGAAATTGAATGGAAAGGATAGTGGAGATTATGACACGTGGAAACATAAATGGTAGGAATATCACGTGACATGGGCATGTCGCCTTAATTCCGGCATCCATTTGAAACTGCCCTGTCACTACTTTAACAGCTTTCGTGGGGTTCTTCCACGTGGCACCTACACCCCAATCCTATTTCACCATCAACACTTAATATATAAGACCAACAATATTCGAATTTATTGTAGTAGCTACCAATATTAAATGCCATATCCGTAATAACTCTATTGCTAACAAAAGTTATTAAACATAGGCAGATTCCAACTCATGATCAATTATCTTGCCTCCTACATTTTTTATACAAAAACAAATATTTCCCTCAATTCAATATTGGTGTATATATAGTATTTAGTTTAGAATATAATACTCCTGCTCATAATTAATACCTACTCTTGTTTAACAAAAACGAAATACCGCATTCTTAATTTCTTTAATACAAAAATATACAAAACACCCTTAACTGTTGTGGTAGATTTCAATTATACCCTTTAGATTTTACATTCAAGTGTCTCAAAATTACTCTCAAAGGATTTTTAATTAAAATGTTGGATATAAATCTAAATGAAAGCTAGTGTGAAAATTTTTGAATGCATCCAAAACAAACCGGAAGAAATATATGATATCGTTAAAATTTAATTGTAATAATTGTTGCATGCCTTCTAGTTTTTAAGAACCAGCTACCACACATCAATTGTCATATGCTATAAAATAAAAAATTCTAAAAATTCTTAAACAAGACTTTTCAAAACTTAAAAGGACATATGATGAAAACCTACACAAAGTTTAGAGGCATCTTGCAAAGCTATTTCTAGTAATAAATTAAATTGTCCATAAATAAAATTTTGATATCAAGGTTAAAAGCATTTCCATTTTTCAAAGAATTGTAAGTTTTGATTTTCATGCCATATATGAAAAAAGAAAAAGAAAAAAAAGAAAAAAAAAAGGAAAAAGAAAAGAAAAAAGGGAGCAAGATGACAAAGCTTGTCCCAATGCTGTTTTGCCTTCTTCCTTTGCTCATCAGTTATAAAGAGAGATTCTAAACATGTCAAAGTTGAATGAATCTAAAATGGTGGAAGCTGGTGATTTTTGTGAAAATTAATGCTTAGAATCGACTCATTTTCCACATTTTCCATCCAGAGGCTATCTTGCTACCGTACAAGACTTCAAATTTATTAACCATCAGGTACACTTGAGTTAATTATTTGACAGGGAATACGAACTTGCAAATCTGATATTACCTTATGAATAACAATGTCCTTGTCTCCTCGATTTCGCACAATTGAGACATCGACTCAAAAGTCTTCTTATATGTTAATCTCTACTTAGCTCGTTCTCCCTATAAATCCACATAGAAATTAGAGGAAATTGGATTATACCATAATCCAGCAACAGCATGGACCCTAAATTTTGGTGAATAAAGATGGTTATTTTTCAGACACATAAACATTTAGGGAAACAGAGTAACAACTATTTAGCTTTGACGAAGAGCCAAATTTAATATCCGTATCATCTCTTCTACTATTCAACCTGAAAGGCAGACCCCTCTTTCTTAGCTTTGCTTGCCGATACATATTATGAATGAACACAATAACAACTGAGAGAGAGAGAGAGAGAGAGAGAGAGAGAGAGAGAGAGAGAGAGAGAGAGAGAGAGAGAGAGAGAGAGAGAGAGAAATTGAACAAGGGAAAAAGAAAGGGGACCCATGATTCAAAACGACTCTGAAATTGAGCACAAGCATTGTACAATGCAGAATCAGACCTTTTCAGAAAGGATAATTAATCCCTCCTCTCCTCTCCTCTCCTCTCCTTCCCATGAGACGATTCATGTAATCACACACCAACCTCTCCACATCTAAACAATGGCTATGTCCCAAAGCGCCAAAAGCTTAAACATCCAAATTTTAATCCAAAATCTATGGCTCGTTTGAAAATTGTATCGTAAATGGAATGGTCTAATACATCATTTTTAATTTTAACACCATACGAATGGGGATGTACAAGACGTATATATTATTAAAAAGAAAAGTAGTACAAGGGAAATTAAATGGGCAGGGGAAAAGAAAGAAAGTGGGGGCAGTGGGAAAAAAAGAGGGGAGAACTGAAATGAGAGGATGGTAAGTGGGTGGAAGAATAATGGGTGGCATTTCCAAGTTCCAACACAATAATAATAATAATAATAATAATAATAAAAGGAATAAAAATAATAGATTAATAGCATGCAATAGAAATGCAACTTTTCATGCATTATATAATTCTATATGTACGTGGAATGACCCTACCTGATATGACCAACCATGCATTGACTCTATCCTTTTCCCATTCAAACTCCTTCATCATTCACCACTTTGCAGCCACCAATTTCCTGTTTCCATACTGTTTGATTTTATTTCATTGCCATCCTTTTCTTTCCTTCTTTTTCACTATACCAAATTAGTTAGTATCCTACCCTACCCCCATCAAAGTTTTATTTGATTGAAGATCACTGTGCATTTTATGTTCATCATCAAACTATCAAAGGAAGTAAATCTAGGGTTGTTGTTCTTCCTTGTGAATGTCAGATGGCTATTTTGATATCTAATAACTAGCATAATAGACAAAATTAAGGATATAATGTTTCTGAAAGGATTTTGGCGATTAGGTCATTGACTAATATGAAGAAAATGGCAAAACTTCATGGTTATCATGAAGGAATGACCGCAATAATGGTTCAATGTTTGTGTAAAGAAATGTTTACCATTACCCGGCCGAAATTGCTAATGCTAACTCGTATTATTAATAGTCAGGATTTTGTGAAGGTCTTGGAAGATGAGAGCTATACAAAGGAACCATAATGAAGGATGAACTCTTCAAAAAAGTGGTACATCACCAAAGACCTATAAAGACAAAAACTACTTAGAACTCATTAGAAAGTGGAGAAAGAATAGGGTGAAGTAGAAATCTCCAGTTCAAACTAAGAAAAGTTAGTTTGAGTAAAATATGCAGAGGGCATATAATTGTGCAATGTAAGTGTTCTCAAAATAAATATGTAGAGAGTAGAGATTTTCCTTTCACAAGAATTGTCTATCCAGACAACGGCATCTAACTTGGGGTGTCATTGTTTAATTAAAAATTATGGCGTTGAGCATTCGGTTTAAATGTTCACAAATTCTCTTCTCCCTAAGGATCCTTTGAGACGATAGAATGGTTAAAACGGAGCAATATAGAAATTTCAAGTGGCCAAAGAGTTGTGACCTAAACATATGAGAAGTTTTGATGTCACTCTATATGGTAGACCAAATGTCTAATGCTTGGTTCAATCGCACGGAATTTGAAAAACAACCAAATCAAATCTCATATTACAGAGATCTCTCCTCTTCAAGAACAAGAAGAGACAAACCATAGGGAAATCTAGGTTCAAGATCATGCTGAGAAATTTTTAGGTTAAAAAATACTTCGGTCTAAAGTAATATCCTAGATAAGAGTCTAGGATGGTTTGAACCTATTCCCTCTAAATCCTTTATCAGATTTATGGTTCTTTTTACCACTAGGTAAACCCATGATTATTAGTAAATAACAATATAATTATTGTATTTCAAACTTGTAACAATTTAGTAGCTATGGAGAAAAATCTCGTCAAAATTAAAACTATAATGTAACAACTCAATATTTCCAGTCTATAAACATATTTAGTTACTCCATTAAATTATTGATAGATAAATACAATAAACTCCACTATAATCTTCGCAAAATTCTCCAGGGTAGGTACTAAAATGTTAGTAAATTTAAATTACAATCTTTAACAATATTAACTTAATTCTGTATCTTGTGGCTGAGGCTGTAAAGCTTGAATGAAGAAGCTAAAGAATTAGGTTAAGAGGAAAGAAGGGGAGATTTGTTAAGGGAGATGATTGGTCCCCCAATCCCATCACAATTCAGGAAATGGGTCAGGCCTTTTTTAAGTTGAAGCAGAGCAGAGCAGAGCAGAGAGCAGCTGGCTGCCATTGCCATTACCATTGCCATTTTTCTGATTTAGATCTCATCTACTCTTCCTTTTGGTAGTTTTTGGGTAACCTGCTCCTTCTAACCTACGGTTACTCGACTACTCTCTACATATTCTCTCTCTTTCCTTTCCTTTCCTTTCCTTTTCTTTTCTTCCCATTTAATTCAACATTTGATTATATCGCTTTTCTTATTTTTCAGTTTTGAAATAAATTGTTGAATGGCAAAGCACAATATTTCATCTTCCGTCCTTCACTCGCTCTTCCTCTACAAATAATTCAAATTTTAGTTTGCGTGAGATGAAAATCTTGTCTCATTTCATGTATACTTTGGAACTTACAACAGTTTAAGAATTCTTTTAATACTTCTATAAAATATATGTTCACATAGATCATTAATTTTTTTTTTAATTATCATTATTTTAAAAAGACAAGTATTTGTATGAATCAATAACCCTCGCTTTATTTAAAATATGGTACCACTTTTCATTTATTATTTTTATTTCAATAAAAAGACAAAAATTCCATGTGAAAAATTGTACTTCATATTAATTTCTAATTCCACATGTGAAGACTTTTTTTATATATAAAGAAAATGAAACTTTAAACAAATAATTAAGGCATAAATTCTATCTCTATATTTTCATCCTTCTACTTGGGAGAGAAAAAAAAGAAGAAGAAAACGCAATTCATCCCAACTTCAATTCATTGATCTCAACAATTCCCCTTAATGATCGAGATTATACAACAATTAGAACTAAAATAGTAGTTTCATTCTGATATTTACACATTAGTTAAGGCTTCAATTTTCCTACTCTTAGTTAGTAGTAGCATAAGTATAATGATGAAATTGAATACAGGAAAATACTTAGGTTATCTGAACATTCATTAATAGTAAGATCATCTAAATTAAAAAAAATAAGGAAATGAAGTTGAGAATTAAAAGAAGAGAGAGAGAGAGGCAATAATGGAAGGGGTAAGGGAATAATGAAACCAAAGTGTTGAATTATAAGGATGGAAAGTAGAGGAGATTAAGATAAGTCATGGTTGTCACAGTCGGAGTGATGGCTGTAGGCATTATGGGTGATAGAAATGGAGCCCAGATATCAGATATTCCAGAGGCCATCATTGTCCCAATCCTTTGACTCATTTATACTGATGCAACCCTTCCTTTGACCCTATAAAAATAAAACCCATTTTCTCTCTCCATCTCTTGCTTTTAGGTTCAATGCCTATACCCTTCCTTTTCTCTCTTCATTCATTTTTATCCGTTTTGGTTAGAGAATGTCTTGTCAATACAACCCTTGCTTCACTTCTGCTTCTGCCTACAGTACTCACTACCATTCAACAACCCTGCTTCCCACAACCTTAACAACTCTGCCTTTCATATCTTTCCTTATTTCAAATCTAATCTCATGTAAATGCAAAACAAACATTTGTGTAAACTATATAAGAATCACTTTTAAACACACATGTGAAATCTAATCTCATATAAACTCATGCCTGCCTCCACACTATACAGTTCGAACCTTAAAAAGGGTATATGTATTAACTAGTTAAGCTAAACTCATGCTTAAATACTAACTCGACTCTGACTTGATTGATTGTACTTTATAATTAATTATTTGATTATTTAAAAAACGTCAATTGACTTTTCTGTAGGTCTGGGATTGGGAATTTTGTATCATAAGTGGTACGGTCTTTACCATATCTAATGTCGGAGAGGGCGATATTCTATCTTTTATTTCTTTGAGTTGATGTTTTATCATAATAATAGCACTTTGATCAATAGATTATCTTTTTACTCTAGTTCAAGTTAGGTTATTTTATGTATTGTTAAAAGTTTCTCTTACTTCTTTGAGTTGATGTTTACCATAATATCATTTTGATCAGAAAATGTCTTGCTCTATTTCAAGTTCGCTATTTTATGTGTTGTCAAAAGTTTTATATATTTTCTAAGAAGTACGATATTTCAACCTGCAGGCTTCGTTAGTTGGATAGAAATATTAAAATTGGCCCTACCATTCAGGAAAAGTACCTTCCCTCAGCTTCAATTCGTTCAGCTGTCAAGAAAATTCTCCTCTATGAGAGATGCTAATTGAGGCTGTTTCCAATTCTCATATAGAAGGAAGATATCGGACGGCAAATGCACTTCTGATTGTCTTGGTTCCACGAAACAAACATCAATGGAAGAACTGGATTCCTGTCCGGATTATCTATAAAGGATACATTTGCTATTTGCATTCTTTTGTTCGGTTATATACAATGGGTTCTGAATTCTGATAAATAATGCTATCCACTCCCCACCTCCCAACATAAATGCATAACTTGCTTCCAAGCACGCGAGAAGTTCAAATCCTTATTCCTGTGTCATATTTCAGATAAAATGAAGTCTCCCTTTCTGATCTAGGCAAAAGAGGTCTAATGGTAAACGGGGTTTCTTGATGGTATAAGTTCAACAGGTATGAAAATCAGCTAAGGCATAGTAAAACATGAGATAAGGGAAAGAAATTGATTGAATACATTAAAAAATCAACTTGCAGCTCATCTCCACTTGAATTCTTGGTGATTATTTCCATGGTTTTAACTGGATTATATACTCTAAGACTTCCTATCACCCAGTTTGAAAAAAATTATAGAAATAATTCAAATGATGTACAGAGTAAAAATTCAATCCGTAGAGCAGGTAAAGAGTAAATAACATTACATGGCTTTGACTGAAATTGCTGCATTTCCGATGTTCATCTCAAGACAACATTCAACTTGCTCTGAACTTGTTCTCGCACGTTCCTCTGCATTGGCAACCACAAAAGATATGAAGCCTGTATCCAAACTTCTTTTTTAAACAAATTAATACATAATAGGGATACAATTTAAAGTTGATAAATACCTGCAGATCATTGATTTCTTCATCTGTGAGTGACCGTTCCATAGATCGGTAAGCAATCCTGTAACAGTGACTTGTCATCCCTTTCTTCTCGTTTGTAAAACTGTCTATCAGTTGCACCTGCCAGCATCCATTTGTAAAGAATGAAATTATTTCACTAAACGAGGGGCCACTGTCAGATAACTTAACAGACCAGATTATCTTAAGCATGTACTTCAAAAAGCAAAATGTTCTCACGCCCCAACCTTAAGCATTTACTTCACTAATATTATTTAAACTCTTTATGCCCTGAAAACAGTTAATAACATACCTCCTCAACAAGGTCCCCGGCAATTCCTCTCACAACTTCACACAAATTATTCTCGGTGAAAGATTCATTGATCCAAAAACTAATATCCTTGTAGCAAGGTGGAAACTGCAGCAGATACAATTACTAGAGCTTTTTAAAATGATTTAGAGGAATTTGTTAGAAGTCATACTGAAAACCGTTAGATGTTACTAAGAGAAATAGAATAAAAAATTGCACTCTCAGGAAATCGAATATTGCTCTCCCTCAATTCCTAAAATGTTTGGTGACAGTACCTTAGAAAATGGTTTAAATTTAACACCTAGCTTGCCCTTTGAGAACTGCAAAGAAAAATCCCAACGTGATATTGGATAATTTACGTTTGAGAATGTGCCAAAGAGAAAATGGTGGGAAAAAAATGGAAGAGTACAGTTTAAATGATGTAATTAGGTACCTGCGAGGTAAATCGCTCATCAGCTGACCAAAATAATCGGACATCAGGTATATCAAAAAGAACCATGGCTAGCCTTTCCAACCCAAGACCAAAAGCCCATGCAACATGGTTCTCTTTGCCACATTTTTGCAATATTTCTTGCTCCATCACTCCACATCCCAATACTTCCAGCCATTTCTCCTGCATAAATAGGGCATCAAATAACCTCAGATAGAGGATCAATTTTCATTATATTTTTGTTTGAAAAAGAAAGAGAGAACAAACGATGTTTTTCATTCAAGAAGGAACCAACAACAAATGCAACATAAATAATTTGTCGAGGAAATCTCATAATTCAAGAATTAACCATTCATTCTTTTATAGTATTCATTGGTGGAAATAATAGCTGAGAAATGGTTGTGGGCAATCCAATCCCAATTAGAGGAACTTGTATTATTTTTGGTTATGAAAGCTTTTTTTACCCCGCCCCCCTCCAATTACGTTTCTCTTGTCTGACTCATCAAAAGTTAAAAGAGGGGTAAAATTTGACATAGATAAACGTGAATGCATATTGGTGACAATGGAAGGCATTTATAAAAGAAGCAAAGCAGTGCACCATAATCAAATTATTGAATCCTGAAGAGCAAGTTGACTAAATAATCATCTGATCTAACATACCTGAAAGAAAATCTCGAGTTCAAATGATGGGTTCGTAAATGGGAAATACGCATCAACCCAGCGCATTTCCACAGCACCTGGAAGTTTTAAGAGATTAGTTAATGATAACATAGCTCCATCATGTGTACAACCACTGCAAACTAAAAGAAATTGTTTCTAAAACCAAATCCTAATCACGTAAATTGGGAATCTATTCTTCTTTGGTATCTTAAAAATGTAACCACCTTTAGAAGAAGCTTTTTGGAGTGTTTGGACCAACAACTTAAGTTGGGTGGATTTGGTTAAAATAATCAACTCCTTGTTTGGCCCACATACTTTACAATCCAGTAATTTCTACACCCCACCGACCTCAAACAGTGTTGTACATTTATTGAAGAACTCTTCCTCTCACTTCATCCTTCCCAATATGTTTACGATAACTCCGCCACACAAAAATTTAATTTCTTAATTTAATTTTTAAAAAAATTAAATTAAGAAAAAAATTATTTAAACAAACTTACCAATTTGAATCCTTATCAAAATAGAGATTTTGGTACAAATTATAATCCAAAAATTTGTTAGATAAATTTCAAATTTGATTCAATTTGAATGAAACTGAATTTGGACATAATCAAGTTTTCATCTCAAATCAAATTCCATCTTAGAATTTGATTCTACATCTAAATCTAAACCAGATTTTGGATAGAACCTAACATTTACATCCAATTAAATTTGGACATATCCCAAACTTTGACCCAAATATTTTTTTAAAAAAAAATAAAATCCAAATCCAAGCCATCTAAAGTTGATCTCCGATTAAAAAAATTTGTTACATTCATATTGAATCACATATGAAATTTGAGTGGAATTAAGAGTTGAAAAGGTATATAGACTTCAGAATCCAAGTTAAACAACTTTGCACCCCAAACATAGACTATTTAACACCACAGATTAACTAAATCTCCAAACTAAACAAATTTAGGCTTAATAATTCAACTCAATGCCCCATAAGCCCCCCTTAATGATCATATGCAAAATAGAAATATTAATACTTATCTAATTCATCATAGTTGTTACTCCTATAGTTTTTATCATCGACCGCTTATTCTGCAAGTGTTATTTTTTCGTCTTTACCCAAAATTATCTACATTTCCAATAGAGTCCCCAATGCATAACTAAGGCAAAAACGGGAAGAATCGTGGGTGCCTTAATTAATTCAAACTTACCAAATAAATGCCTTGCCAAACCTTCTAAGCATTTCTTCAAGTCATCAGCAGCATAAGAAGTTCCATCTGTGCCAGATGCCTCCCAATCATTTAGAGAAAAAACACGGACAGCTTCCATCTGTGGGAAATGGCAATGAAATTCATTGAATGAAAACTTTGATATAAATTTAGCAAAAGACATGAACTGATTACTACATTTATTTCGGTTACCTGATGGAATACAGGGTAATGAGTTGAATCAATGGAGTCCCGACGGTAAACGTCTCCTGTCACAAGAAACTGAGTATATCCTCTTCTCAACAGCTCCGCTTGATGAGCACTTGTATGACATCGCAGAACAGTTTGTGAGTCAATGTAATATGTATCATTATAACTTCGGCTTACATGATCTTCTGGAACCAACACATCGTCAAAATTCTGCAGACATAATCATAGGATTCGACAAGAGGCATTGTATGTTAGAAGATAATCATTATTATAAATAAATAAATAACACATAAGCCGTTGAAATGAAGCAGAAAAAAACTTAACCAGTTGCCAGGAAAGTTGACAATTATGAAACTAATCCACCACCTTCTTCAAAAAATGTTTAGTACTTCAAAAAAAAAAAAAAGAAAAACATGAAAAGCATAAAGAAGAATTTTTTCTTTTTAAAACATACACTTTTGATCCCTTAGTATTGAACTCAGTTTTCATCTAGTCCCTGAAATTTTAAAACAAAGTAATTAGAAAGTCAATTCAAACATGTCCGTGGTCCTCAAATTTTGAATTAAGTTTCCATTTGGTCATTAAGGGTGTTTGGTCCCAAAAGGCTTGAATTAGCTTTTGGTCTTAATCTTGAATTTAATTTCTATTTAGTTCTTTAGGTTTCAGAGGCAACATGTTTGGCCTCTGAGGGTTATTTCATTTCTAATTTGTCCCTGAGTTGACTTGATGGAATGATGACCAAATAAAACCAAGTTCAAATTCTAGGAACCAAAAGTGTTGGCTCTCCAACATTTGAAACCACCAAATAAAAACGATGTTCAATGTAAAGGGACCAAAAGTGCATTTTACTTTTATTTCCGACAAGAAACTACTCATTTTAATTCTAAGCCCAGATTCTAGATCTAGTTCTAGATAACAGTTATCTTTCCTTAACCATTCTGGAAAAATCATGTCCATTATTATATATAATAAGACCTCAGAAGGGGCTCTAGTCAAGTAATGTAAAATAAGACCTAATGAGTAATTACCAAAAAGCTGACCTAACAAGTATTTACCAAAAATCCGAGACACCAAGGCCTAGAGAGAAACCAAGAATCTAACAAAAGACCAAACCATCACTATAAGAAAGGTCTCTTCTATATGAGCTTACTTGGACCATTAGACGCCACGATTTCTTTAACCTTCATATCAATGGAGATGAAGCAACGTGATATTTATGTCTAAATCCAGGATGCGATCAAAATTATAATTCAATACTAATGCAAGTTGCCTAAACATTTTTGAAAAATGGAGAAGAATAAAAGAAGACGCCTATTGCAAACCAACAACATCTTCGCTATTTTTTCTTTTTTCATTACTGTTACTCCAACAGATTCTTTTGATTGGCATGCTTACATGTGGTTACACATGCAATGCACATTTACAGCTGATACATGATAAGACTACCACTTGATTTAATGATACGTTGAGTCAGAAAATTCGAGGGATATTATTAATATCCTAAATAAGTAGTAATCAAGACCTGAACCTGTAACCTTCTTAATACTATGAGTTTTTGGCTTGTCCTTTACACAGAAGTGCCAAGTTATGATGATTTATTCTGTGGCATATATTAAGAAAAAGTTTCAACTGCAAAATATAGCTGATGCACTTAACACCTAAATGAAAGTTCTACATGCTTTCATACTGCATAACTACAGGGTGAGAGGAAGAGAAAAAGAAAAATAAGATATGCAGATTCTTCTGGAACTCTTAAGAATGCAAAGGGTTAAAGGGTGTACGAATGTTGTCAACGTCCTAGCAATGTTATAAAAGAAGAATGTGAACAAAACTCAGATTTCAAATTATTTTGAAACTAAATCACCATTTACTAAGAAAACCAACTCTTCAAGTGTAAGAAGGGTGGCTATAGAATTCCATCACCTATAAGCTTGCAATTACTTGCAGTTGCAGTTCGAAGTTCGCACTTTCTAATAATAAATGAAACCAGCACCTGCATTCGATTCTCTGCATAGGAGCAGATTTCCTTTGTGGCCCCCAGAAAAAAAAACATGGCACAAATTCTGAGCCCTGGATAAATCTTCAAACTAAGTCTCGTCACACAATATACTGAACAGAAGCAATGCAAGTTGCCTAAATCAAGCAGGCATATGTTTTCTGACATTAGTCCTTTGCATGCAGAAAGGTCGAAATACAACTTTCTAGATCAAAGATTCTTCAATTAATCTGACATATCCATCAGATTGTGGTACATGACATAAAAAGGTTCTAAAACAGCGTAAAACTCATTTTTCAGAGAATTAGCTGCTGGACTACTCAATTTCTGGAAGCTAGAATTTCCTTAGGGGTAAAGATAGACATGGAATAGGCTTCCTTTCAGCCTCAAAACTAATTGATGAGTTTAAAAGGCTTACCTCCTTCACGGAAACAATTGGACTGAGGTCATCAAACTTATTGAACTTATTTGAGTAATTTGTATCAAAATAGTTGTATATCTCATTCTTCAGAATGCCAAGTGGATGGTTATCTCTTCGGTGGAGTTGCATACCAAGTTTTGAAAAAATATTGTCTGGGACATTGTTCGTAGGATCATCCTTCACAACATCTGCAAGCCTCCAATAATATTAGTAACTCATCCACATTAAAATTTAACCTCAGACGGTATAAATTTCATAAAAATACGGTTAATTGGCAGAACAGTTCAACAAGCACCTAGAAAATTGAATCCATTAAAATCGATGAGTTAACAAAAGAGAAATATGAACTGTAATGAATAATTATCTAACTTCAAATCAGGGGGAAAATGAAGCAACAAATAGCAACCGCATTAACATATTTGGAAGTAGTTATCTTATATCTCCTCAACGCCAATATAAAACTGGAATCCAAGAAGATGATTAATTATGGCTCAGAACGACAGAACCAAACACTTTGGGGATGTTTGGAAATTGAACTTAAAAGTTATTTTCTCCTTTAGAAATTAGAAATAAGCAAAGCTGCTGTACCCAGCCGTTTAACTTAATTCTCCTTACTATATAGTAATCTTCATATGTTGTATTTTTAAGTTGACATCAACAAGAGAATTAATAAAGACGGGGGGAAAAACTCACTCTTCAAAACAGATTTCTAAATAAGAAAGTAGAAGAATACAATATGGAAAAACTACACTGACGGATTTTCTTCAGATATAGTTCTCAGATTACCATTCCCTAGTGTTCAGTCGCAATGTTAAAACATACCGTAGACTAAGAGAAGAATCAGAGAAACTTTGGTGCTGTTCCTAAAGTCAAAAAGACGAAGCAGCAAAATGATCACATGAAAGATTACAATTATCTAAGATAGTAACTATATTCACATCGATGAATAAAATTGAACGAAATCGCGGAAGTTCAACCAGAACATTTCACAAATTAGGAATGAGTCCATGTCTCGGAATACAGAAGCGGATTAGGAAAACAAGAAGACAATATAGACAGGTAAAATAGAAAAGGAAAGAATAATATACCATCTTTCGCAATTGCGACTCCGCCGAGCTCAAGAAGTGAAGAGACCGGCTGTCTCCATTTCTTCCGGTGAAGGCCGTCGGAGGAAAGAGCTGAAGAAGAGGAGAAAGATGCAGAGAAGACAAAGGTTCTGAAGCAGTTTCTGCGTAGAAGATTAGAAGCATTGGTGAAGAGAAAAGCTTGAGTCAGAGACAGAGTCGATGCCATGCTACTGCTAGTCGTCCCGTCCACTTCTGGTCCTCCCCAGTCCTAACATAATCTTATCGAGGTGCTTTCCTGGCGCCGTCCATGGCAGCGCACAAAGAAATCATGGGACGGACCGTGGGCTTTCCCAGGCCCAAGTTTTAAAACACCTTTAATAGCCCAATAACTTCAGAAACCCAATTTTTCAAGAACTTATTTCCCTGGTTTTAGAATCAAAATATAATTGATCAAATTACAACTTTACTCCCCCAATTTTCACGTGTATATCTCAAAGCCTCCAGCTCATTAATTAAACCTTAAATGTATTTAATGGTAAAAGGCATAAAAAGTTTCAGTTTTGGTGTTTTACAAGTCTCTAAATTTTAAAAATCTCAGATAAATTTACTTCTGTCCATGTTGACACTTTTTAAAAATTAATGAATTTATTAATTTATGTCAAATGGGATATCAACGTTCAAATTTTTGTAAATTTTTTAAAATGTTAAATAGGTGAATGGCCTAAAAAACAAGACAAGATATGAATCATCTGGAGACTTACTATACATTTTATAATTCTTTAAGCAAATTTAAAATAAAATAGTTTTAAAAGTTCATAGACTTACGTGAACACAAGCCGAAAGAGTTCAAAAACTTGAATTTGAAATTTAACCAATTAGATAAAGTATAGTTGTTTGTCAATTTGTATGGTGTTTGTCCTATTTTCTATGACTTTATAACCTAAGTAACTTATGTTCCAAAAAAAATAATAATTAAACAATTGATATACATACATATATATAATGAATGTGGAAGAACTTTGAACTTTGAACTTTAAAGAAAAATCGATGTCTTAAAATTGAAGCTGTGTTATGTTCAAACCACCCAAAATAATTAACATAATTGTTCTTTTAAAATCAAGAATTGTATGTCATATGACAACGTTAACGTTGACAAACTGCAAGTTTCATTATTTTAAAACATTTTTTAAAAAAAATGGATTATGAAATATACCACCTGACAAATTAACATTCACCACCACATTTTCATATTACATGATGTATAATTTATTTGGAGGCATAAATATTTGTAATTTTCGAACGAATTCCATCTCACAAGTTTATACAAAATCGCAGCCTTTGGGATTATTTCAATCAAGTTTATGGCTCGTTTACTAAACAGAAATTGGACAAAAAAAAAAAAAAAAAGATTCAATAAACTCAACACGCTCAAACCCTTGAGTTATACTTAAACTGGCAAATTAAAAAAATAATAATAATAATAATAAAATAAAAATAAAAAAAAATTAAAAATCCTCAGTAGCTCTCTAAGTCTCAAATATGCCTTAAATAACTATTAAATGTAAATTGGCATATACCCACTTATCTTGAAATCAGAGATTCAAATCTTCACAAGCCATAGATTCGGAATCAGTTCTCTCATTAACTACTTTTGGTAAAAGGATTCCCGTCTGCTAATCATCACATGAAAGAACAGACCTGGTTAGAACTTTATTAGTCAACACATATCTGATGGTTATCAAATTTCATTACAATATTAAATCTAAATTTCATAGTTAGGAGTAGGACTGGTTCCAGAACCTACGTGCCAAATCGTAGACCTGCTCTGAAATGGGATAAAGCAAAATACGTCAGCTCATTTGTAAAGCTTCTCCATCATATTTTTTATGCCTGCAACATCAGCACCGATAATTTCCCCTGCCTTTTTGCCACTCTGAAAGAATTGAAGTGTTGGCTGTTTGCCCAACATAACAATAAGCATATGAGATATAATTGTATCTACTATGAAAATAGATATAACATATGAATTCCGACAAGTTTTTAAGGTCGTTTAAACTAGAACACTTTTGGATTTAATATAAAACAGCATTCATAATAGCAGGCGCTTAAAAACAACCTAAAATTAAAATTACTGGACACTTGACATTCACAGACATCATTAGCAAGTATAATCACATGATATTATACAACTTTGCTATAGGAATGTTCTAAGAACTCAAAAAATATTGCAGAAATATGACGACAAATTTGATTTATATACGAAAGCACCAGGTCTTCCCCAATCCCCCCCTCATTTTCATTCATAATTCACAAACAAAGTGGAACGAAACCAAGTAAACAAGAAATGAAACCAAACCACCAAAGCAAAGGCAAAATGTCATCCACTCACTATCCATTATGATTGAGGAGTGCAAACTATACAGAATCTAAATTATTTACCTTAAAAAAGATAATTCCATTGGTTTGTCCTCTAGAGATTAAATCTTTCAGCAATATTAAAGGTAAACAGGCAGATCAAATTGTGGAATGCAATCAGTAAACTTCGAATAAATACGGTTAAAATTAGGCATGAAAATAGAAATGCTTGAACTCTGGAACTATTCACAAAACCCATAACAAGGCCGTAGCAAATAACAAGAGCAGAGACACTTACCACAGAGGTAATGTTTAAGTTGTTCAAAGTGCTTTCGAGGCCTTCCTGTAAAAGGAATACGATTGGATTATGACCCATTTTAGTGCACAAGATGATAAAGACACAGTATAGTAAAAGCGTTAAAGCATGTGAAAAAGAATAACTATGCAAAAAGAAGTATGCATTAGATCCAATACTTCGCCAGCCATAAATTACTCTAAAATAACCTTTTTCTGACAATGCTTAAAAAAATAGAAAATCTAATAAGGAAAGAAATCTTCTCGCACCATAACCATTGAAGATTAGCCACAACAGGAATGCAGCATTAGGAGAATGCTTTAAAATTTTAAAATGCATATTTTATATTTATATTTTTTAATTGAAAAAAATTAATAATAACAATATAATAAACGCTCACACTGTCACACCCTTTGATTAGCAACTTCATCTAGAAGCTAGAAAGAAACTGATGTCCTTTCTAACTAAAAGTCCGAATATGGATCCTCAGAAACCTCCTCTTTCTCTCCAACCGAGTCATCCACACTGGTCCACAGCATGCATTGATTTACAAAAATTTCTACTGCCCTTGAAGCCCTCATCTAACGGCATTGCATAAATTCCAAACTGTTTCCCAATTATACCAATAAAAAACCTCAATCCAAACTCATTTCAAAAGCTAACAATACAGAAGGTGCTATTATCCTGAATCCGGGCAAGTGTTTGATGTTCCCATGTAACAAGGCCAAAATAAAGACTTTCCCTTTTGTGAAATTTGAAGATTATTACTAACCTATGATCAATATGTGGGGATTTGCACCTCTATTCTTTTTGTCGATATAATGCCTCAAAAAATTGAAATAATCAACATTGAGTACCTACCTGATCAATGTCAATTTTATATGTTGTCACCTGAGGATGGTTCTTACTCAATTCTTTGATTGCAGGAGCTAATAATCTGCCTGCAGACATAGAAATAAAACAAATTGGGAGTCCGTACAAATTACAATGCGTCAAAGGACTAGCAAAAACTGCAGAAAAACTCGAGGAAGTGCAAATGTTTATGTATAGAAAATAAATAAATAAACCAGTTGAAGCGATCATAATAATGGTTTGGAACTCACACGGACCACACCAGGCAGCTGTGAAGTAGAAAATTGCCGGCAAGGCTTCATCTAAAAATGAGTTTTTGGCCAGGAAAAAAAAGAAGATCCAGCATTGTTAAGCATCTGAAAAGGCAAAGTTAGAAATTTATTTACCAAAATGATATTGCTAAAGGGGCATACCTTGTGCTTTGCTAAGTGACTTGTTGAATTGATCTTCAGACTTTATCAAGATAATGTTCGAAGGATCTGAAATCATGTAATTAAATCATCACTTATGACATGTTATAAGGTCATTGACGAAGAAGTAATATAACTCAAGCTAATGCCTGGTAGAGAGGAGCCGTACTCCAAAGGAAGCGAAAACCATATGAGCACACACCAACACAGCGAGAACTCCTTATGTTATTGTGCTAAAATAGAAATGACAAAACAAGATATAACGGTTTCTCGATACTTATTTAAGAAGGAAAAAAAATGTACGATTGCAATTTATCCATACGAGAAACAAGTCAGTTCGCAGGAGAACAAGAAATATTTATGGTAGTTTAATCAAGAAAGACCTATATCTATCGGCTCGTTTATTGAGCGGTGAACATTTAGTTTCAAAAAGCAGAAAATGGAAATGCTAAGCAATCGAGCGAGAGAGTCTGCCTTTTTAAATCTCGGGTTACTTGAGTTCTCAGCACAACCTGCACTGAGCGGCTCAGCCAACCAACCGAAGCCTTCTAATTGTCAAACCGACGCTTATATGGTATACATACACAGAAGATGAACACGATAAATACAACACTAACAATCCAGAGACAAATTGTCCTTAAAAGAGGGGGGCGGGGGGGCAAGAAATGCAGAACCTGACGCTGAGCATAGAGATCGACAGTGCTGGAAAGGCACGCTCGGGAAATGAAAGTCCGGCGCGTCGCGAAGGGAGGGACTGGAGGAGCTGAAGAGGAACTTGGGCAACGAAGACGACGATGATGACGAGCTTCCAAGAGGTGTTCCAGAGCGACTGAGAATAGAGTAGTTGCGATAACGTGGACCTCGCCGTCTTCCGTCGTCGACGACTCGCCGGAGTAGACGCCACTGAGCGACGATATTTCTTCCCATTCTGCCGATTCGACGAAATTTAGGATCACCCCCTTTTTCTCTTTCGTGTTTGTTTCTGACAAACCGAAAATTTCTGAATTGACGATTGAAAATTAACTCTGCTGATTCTGGGCCTAGAAAGACAAGCCAGGCCCAGTCAAGCCCAATCTAAGGCCCAGTCTGTTTGGAGGCAATCCAATCTAGTTTGTGTTTAGATTTCTGGCACGCAATCTCTAGGTCCACCCGAATTCTTCTTTTTCAGATTTCTTCAACAAATATATTTAATTTCATTGTATTGCAAATTTATAATTAAAACGTGTTATGTATTTTGTCTATAAAAAGTGTTAGCTACTTAAAAAAAAAACGTGTTAGTTTTTTTTCTTTTTCTTTTTTTAATTATTTAAATAAAGAAAACGACAATAATACTGATTTAACGTAAATGCAATTTTGATATATTTATCCTATTTTAATAAATAAATAAATAATAAAATTAAAAATTGGAATATTTTCGCGTGGAACTAATCTCCAAACATAGACTTTTCGACTTAACTATGATTCTCTTAAATGGAAAACAGGACCATGACAAAGATGGAAGATCCACAGAGAGACAAATAGAAAATCTACACTAATCCAGTGCTACATGTTGTCATCTCTAATTTTATTATCGACCAAAATATCAAAGTTTTAAAGCTCCACGTCCATTGATTATCTATTTGACTAAAAGTTAATATGACCATTTTTTTCCATCACTTGCAAAAAGGGCAAAAACTAAATATATTAATTAGGCTCATAACTCATGTGTTTGCTGTTTGTAAAAATGATAAAAAAAAAAAAAAAAGAAAAAAAAAAGCCGACCTAGCTCACATATATAATATGTAAAATGTTGTAAATGCTCTCATTATGATATACACTTGATATACTTGGTGGCTAATATATTTGATACACTTGCATGATATATTTAATAACAATGTGCTTGGCTGGTATACTTGTCTATCATGCACTCGTCTATACTGCTAATATACTTGATACACTTGACTGATATACTCGATATACTAAATAATGATGTACCTGACCAATGAATTGTTGGTAAATTTGTCATTCGTTTACTTGTGTATACTGCTAATAAACTTGATTGATATATTACTAACAAACTTGATAAAGATGCACTTGAATGAGTTGACAAACTTTATAATGATGCACTTAGATTTAAAAAAATGAACTAATTATTCTTTTCTTATCTATATTTTCCCTTCCAGATTTTTTTTTTTCTTTTTATTTTGTTGAATTTGCCAGTGTCTAATTAATTTGCTAATCATCTCTATGAGATGAAGTTGGCTATTCAATATATCATGATTAAACTAATTATTAAACTAAATACACAAAAACAACACTTTCTTTCTTCCAACATCCCTCTTTCACTAAAAGTTAACAACAATGTAGTTTTATTTTCATAAAATTTATACATTTATGTATTTAAAAGATAAAAATAAAAGTCAAACAAGAGAAATATACCATTATAAATTATTATAGAGAGTAATATTATTTTTGCAATGGAATTTAAAATATGGTGACGGAGGGATCGAGTCCTAATCCATTAGACATTGTAAGATTATAAATTATAATATTTTGTTTAGTTTAAGGGAGCAATAGAAAAGTTGGTTTAGATCACCTGCTTTAACTGCCTTTTCGGACTTTGCGAATCGGTGGGTGGCCGCCTCCTCTTCCGCAGTCTGGACACACATTCCTTCAATCAACGAACAACCATACCCTTTTTACCTTCCACCAAATGACCACATTGCCCTCACTCTTTTTTCTTACCATATGCCTGACAATAATTCAACTACTCTAATTTAACATAATTGAGTTTGTCCTCTTTGTTATAAAAAATATGAGTAACTCATATTCTATTTTATGTTTATATTTTTAGATTTACTAAGTTGAGCGAATATGCGTTTTACAAACAATCTGAATTCTACTTTTATATTATGTGATTCAAACAGTGAAAATTTTAAAAACAATATTTTTGTATTTTCAGCATATCCAAATTTTGATATTGATATTTTAAAATGCATACTTTTACTAAAAAAGATTAAACATTAGCAAATATAATATTTCATGCTATAAACTCAATTATTTTGTTAAACTAAAATATGTAATATATTAATAATAATTTATATTTAACTAAACTACAATTAATCTTGAAGTTTATAAATATTATTATCAAACACATTTTGAAAAATTATTTAAATTGAATTTAAATCTTGAATCTGCTACCAAACACATATTTGAAACGGTGAAATATACAACTTTATTTTCACTGAATCCCTTGTTTTCAAATTTATGTTTTTAGATTGCATACCAAATAAATCCTAAAATTTGACGTCCATCTCGCATATATATATACACACACACAAACATACATGTATATACCTTGTGTAAATTGAGTTATTCACTTGATTCAACATTTTGTTAAAAGGTATAAAATAAATGCATAAAGTCAGTCACTAGCTCTCCCATTGTTAATTCTTTTAATACAATCGTGTTACTAACATTTTAGGACCATGTTTTATTTAAACCTAAATTTATTTGTATTGTTCAGTGTGCTTCCAGGTTAAAATCAGAAATTGAATTGTAAAATAATTAAAATACCGTAAATAAATATAACATGAACATTTGGCTTAGACAATCAAAAAGTTTATATTAGCAACTTTTGTTTAGTTCAATAGGTTAGAGATTGAAAGAATCTCTAACGTTTTGGCGAAAAGATACAATGCTAACAAATTGATTTAAGGACTCATTTATTTATTGGATATTATAATGAGTTTCATAATGGAAACTAATAAGATATTTGAAATTTGTAATTTGGTATTGAAAACCAGCGAGGTATCTGGATCTGGAATTGTAATGGAAGGTAAAGTAGATGAGCAATGTTTTCCGTTTCTCCTTCAAAAAATGGTGGGCGTGTTAATTTAATATTTTCTTATAAATATTAATTAAATGTTAACTGGCATTTAATGATGCTTTGAGATTGATAACTAACCAATTATTACCGGCTGGTTAAACCTAACTTATTGGTTTTGTTAAACATAACGTAATTGAATTAGATAAATACATGGTTTTTGTTCGGTTCGTTATCTTAATTATTAATTTTTTAGATGATAATTGGTGTTTTATCTATAAATCATTTCATTAATACATCATTTTATTGTTCTTAACAAATCAACCAATTTTTTTTTTTTTTTTTTATCATCTATCATAAAAATCAAACAAATAACTAGTTTACTAATAAATGTGTAAATCACGGTTGTGATATTTGTTGATATAGTTCTTAATACAACAAATAAAAATATGAGAATTTAAATTTATAGCCTAAAAAATAATAAATAAATATAAGCTATAGTTGAATTATATTCATTTCTGCCATTCATTTTTAATTTTAATTTTAAATTTTAAAATATATATATACTTATACCGGTAAGGTACTACCATTATAGGTTGCCAAGATGGTCATATAAACATATATGGGGTTGTTTGTAGACTTGTAATGGAATGAGTTTGGATTGTAATGTAATAAAAAATCCATATTTGGATTGAGCATCTTCGGCCCTATTTGTAATATTAAACTTATTATGTTTCTTTAACTAAACTCTCATTCCTATTGTTTTTATGTTTCACAATCTTATTTTCGATTTGTTCTTGATACCTCAAACATTCCAACATAACTTTGATTATTAGTAATTAGATTACATTTATAACTTCACAAATAGCTCCTAATTGGCTTTGCAACATTAAAAAAAAAAATAATAATAATAATAAATCAAAGGATTTAAAAGTTAAAAAAAAAAAAAAGAAAAAAAAAGTTTGTTTCAGGCTTCAACTATTTTCTTTTCTTTCTTTTTTTTGCTTCCATCTTCTTCTTGCCGAAAGGTTTCTATGAAATTGGGTCATGTTAGGTCCCCACGTTAGCCAATCCATTTGAACCCTCCAAAAGACTTTTTTTTTTTTTTTAAGATATTATATAAATTCAATTTCTATACTTTTAATAAAAAATTAGTCTTACTACCATTATACTGATAACTCTTCAAGAAAAAGAAAAAAGAAAAAAAAAATCTTTATTGACATTCCATCTACAATTTTTTTTTTAAAAAAAACATATAAACCTTATGTCTATTATTGGATATAATTATTGTTATTGTTTTTATCAATTTGGACAAAATTAACTTTAAATTGAAAAGAATGACCATTCTTAAAATTTATTAAAGTGCCATAACTCTATATGTGTGTATATGAGATCAACATTTAAGAGTATAGATAATAAAACTAAAATGATAAAGTTGATAACCACACTTTTAAAGGGCAATTTTAAACTAATATAAATATTTTAAGATGTAGCAAAATGTTATTATCTAATCTTGATTGATACTGATAAATATCTATCAGCGACTTTAATAAACTAACCTTTTGGTATATTTATAAATAAGTTGATTCATTTTGCTATAATTGAAAATAGTGATTTTAAATTAATTCATAACTGGAAATCAAAGACTTGTTTGGATTAACTTAAAAGATAATTTTTTTTCTTTTCAAAAACTCATTTTCATTTAAACACTTTTGACAATAATTGTTTAAAATAAAGATTCTAATAATTTTAAAATGACTTATTTTTTAAATTAAATACTTGAAATGATATTCCAAACAAATTGGGACTTTATATCATCACGCGCAACATGAATAAAAAGTAGGGGAGGATTATAAAAACGTGGGTTCCACCTTCCACGTAATAAAAACGATGAGGCGGTGGAAGGGCGATATAAAGATAAAGTATTCCTCTTTATGAAGCAATTTCACCGTCGTCTTCTAATATTTGTGGACATTTTATCTCTCTTTTATGTCCATAGTGGAATTTCAGTCACGTTCCCAATTTCCATTTTTCCAAACAAACACAACAACAATATTTATATTGAACTTTCCCATCATATTTCCTACCAAGTGAAATCATGTGCATTTATATATGCTCTTTCTTATAAAAATGGTTAAAAAAAAACCATGTACCAACTTACCTATATTATCAACTTGGCGCATGGCGCATAACTCAACAATAATTAATAAATACTCATTAAATAATAAGTTTTTAATTGGTCATGGACTCAAAATCTGTGATGGTTTTGCAATTTATCTTAAAAGTATACCCATTGAAATACGATTTAAGTCCTATGTTTTCGAGTTTGTTCAATTTTAGTTTACATACTTTCAGTAAATCTTAAATTTAGTCTATAAAGTTAGTTTTCTATTTGTTTTTTTTAATAATTTTTTAAAAAATTTATTGAAAAAAAAATTGTTAGTATTTTTACTATAAATTTTGAAACATATTCACATATCATATATATATATATTTTTTTATTGTATGAAAAGTATTATTATTATTTAATCAATTTTATAAAAAATTAAGTTTGAAAAACTAATAAATTTAAGATTTATTGAAATTAGATAATTAAAATAGAACATACTTAACCACACTAAGAAATAGTAGTACTTAGGACTCAAACTGCACCCATGTTTATGTATTTCATATAATCATAAAGCAGGAAAAACATATTTTAAAATTAAAATACTGTACCACATGATAATTTAAGATAGATGGAATCCGATAAATACCTATATTTTTCTTAACCAAATATATATGTGAAAGCGCTTTTCGAATATTGACCGGTCGTCGAAAAACAGTCAATGCCATTACCTTGTCTAAAAGGAAAATGTATTTTTCATTTTCTTTGAAAAGTAGGACAATGGAATTACACAAGGATGTCATACTACAATTACCAATATACACGTCTTTAAATTCCACACTTGTCCCTCTTTTCTCACAATATTATTAATTTTAGAGGAAATATATAATATATATTTAAGCTACCAGCGGGAATTGAACATCCTACCATCAATTTTTAGAGAATAAAGTTAAGTCAATTACCTTAAATTTACTTAGATGCTTTTAAAAAAATATTATATTTTTATATTTTCTAAAAAAAAAATAAAAATATAAGAGTATTACGGTTAAAACAAAAGCTTACAACTTTTCTTCTTTTTATTGTCTTTTTAGATTAGTTTTATTTTATTTTATTTCGAGTGACTTAAAACTAATATAATTTTGCAAAATTGAGAAGTATGCCCAACAACTACCTTCCTTAGCTTTTTGTATATATATTTTTTTAGAATAAATGCAAGTTTTCTTTTCCTTATGAGTTCAAAACTAAACTGAAATTAAATAGATAAGAAAAGTAATTTATAATTAATAATGCACCATCGAATGATATAATTGTATTATTATTTATCATAACTGAGAATTCAATACATTATTTGTCTTTTGCATGATGTAAGAATTAGACATCAAACTTTTCAATAATTATTGATTTTCGATTTTCTCATAATAATAATTTTTTATTTTTTATTTTTTATTTTTATCGTTATCAAAATATATTAATTAAAAATGCATGCCGGTAATTAATGCACATTAATATAAAAACCCGTAAAATTTATTAACTAACAAATTGTCAAGATTCATTTAATATAAGAATTAAAAAGGTGATTATTCCTCCCAAGTCCACTAATTTATACAAATGATTCTTTTTTGTTTTGTTTTTTTTTTTTTTTTTTTTAAATTAAATTAGGAAAAAAAAACTAAATAGATAATTAAAAAAAGTCAAAATGATTATTTTTCAGAGGGCAGTAGAAGAAGTGAGTGAAAAGGAGGGGGTTACCTGTACCTGGGGTGGGAAGTAGTACAAGGAGTACAATTAGTAATATTTTAATTTGTTGGGTGGGAGGGGCAAAATGGGAAACGTGAAAAAGTTTCCTCCCACCACCACCCTCTCGCGGCTGTCCCACCACCTCCACCTGCTTTAGTTAGAAAATTGCTGTCTCAACCTCTCTTCTTCTTCGGATAAAAGTCTCCCTTGTCTTCCCCTTTCAATCAATCCTCTTAAATATATCTCCCAATTTATCTGTTTCAATCCTCCTCCATTTTTCTTTCTGGTTTTGATTCATTAGTTTTTCGTTTCTGCTCGGGGACCTTCAATGGCGCCGGGCCTCAGAGACCTCCAGCTCGCCCAGGTCGCCGCCGCAGACCGTCGCCCGCCAGATATTTCTGCGGCTGATGAAATTCCCGATGACCTTGAGGATGTGCGTTTGCTTGATTCCTATGAGAGGCAGGATGAGAATTTGGCCAAAATTGGGGATGGTATGAGGAGGGTTCAGGTCACAGTTTCTGGGATGACCTGCGCTGCTTGTTCTAATTCCGTGGAGGCTGCTCTGAGGGGCGTTAATGGCGTTTTGATGGCTTCTGTTGCATTGCTTCAGAACAGAGCTGACGTAGTTTTTGACCCCAACTTGATTAAGGTTTTTCTATTTCCTTTATTTTGGTTTCTTCTTTCATCATTGCGTTTGATGCCAGATTGGTGATGTACGGAAGAAGGTTAGTTAACTGGATAGGGTTGTTGTATTCCAGAGCATTTTGTGGGGTTTTGTTATGTAGAAAATGAGAAAAATTTTAGGAAGATAGAGGAAAAATGGAGTTTAACAAAGATAAAATGGGGAAGAAGAGAACTATTTGTTTTTGACACCATCAAAATCAATGAGAATCATTCGTTTAGGTTTTAGGTTAGATCATTCATCAGTAACTTTTTTTTCTTATTGGCTATCCATTTGGAGTTTATCGGCCTCGTATGGACCATCAAAGTGGTTTTAATTTCCAAAAGAGCTTCTATAAAGAATATATGTATATGTAGATACCGAATTGCAATTTTTCCCCCCTAATCGCTTATAAAATTCAGGAGGAAGACATCAAGGAAGCAATAGAAGATGCTGGATTTGAGGCTGAGATTATACCTGAAACCACTTCAGTTGGAAAGAAGCCGCATGGAACACTGGTGGGTCAATTTACCATAGGCGGTATGACATGTGCAGCATGTGTGAATTCGGTAGAAGGAATTTTAAAAGATCTTCCTGGTGTTAGAAGAGCAGTAGTTGCTTTAGCCACATCATTGGGAGAAGTTGAATATGATCCTACAATAACCAGTAAAGACGATATAGTTAACGCAATTGAGGATGCTGGATTTGAAGCTTCATTTGTACAGAGCAGCGAACAAGATAAAATTTTACTAGCAGTTGCAGGCATTGCTGGCGAGGTTGATGTACATTTTTTGGAAGTCATACTTAGCAACTTGAAAGGGGTGAAACGGTTTCTCTTTGACAGTACATCAGGAAAACTTGAAATTATTTTTGACCCAGAAGTTGTTGGTCCCAGATCCTTAGTGGATGAGATTGAGGGAAGAAGCAACAGAAAATTTAAACTGCATGTTACGAGCCCTTACACAAGGTTAACATCTAAAGATGTTGAAGAGGCTAATAACATGTTTCGGCTTTTTATCTCCAGTCTGTCTCTCAGTGTACGTGAATTTTCTTCCTCTCAGCTACATGCCATTCTTAAGTTGAATATGCAAATTTTAATGCTTTTGTCCATAGTTCATAATGTTAGCATTACTTCAGATAATTGCTTCTTTCACCACGTGATAAACTTTTTTTCATAGTTTGAGATCACGCTGTGTTTGAATTTTCTTATTTGTATATCCGATTCCATTGTTACACAAAGAGAAGAGTTTAGTTATTACGAGATTTAAGAAACAAGGCACTTTGTACACATGTATCTAACAGGAATTTTTAATTTGATTCCACACAAGATTCTTGGTCCTAACATCTGTGATGACCCTTGTAACTTGAATTTCAAGAAAACTCCTCTCCTCTGATTTATTTGAATTGTTTCATGGTTATGTTTCTTCCAGGTACTCATCTTTCTCCAACGAGTAATATGTCCTCATATTCCTTTAATCTACTCATTGCTACTCTGGCGCTGTGGGCCCTTCCTCATGGATGATTGGTTAAAGTGGGCATTAGTGACTGTTGTACAATTTATTATTGGAAAGCGCTTTTACATTGCAGCTGCTAGAGCTCTTCGAAATGGTTCAACAAACATGGATGTCTTGGTTGCTTTGGGTACCACGGCCTCTTACGTCTATTCTGTTTGTGCACTTCTCTATGGTGCAATAACTGGATTTTGGTCTCCTACTTATTTTGAAACAAGTGCTATGTTAATAACCTTTGTATTATTGGGAAAGTATTTGGAGTGTCTTGCCAAGGGGAAAACATCAGATGCCATCAAGAAGTTGGTAGAACTTGCTCCTGCAACTGCTTTATGGCTTATCCGAGATAAAGGTACTTGGATTTCAAGGAATCAATAGTTTTCTAGTTCTCTTTATTACAAACATTTTAATGAATTTCATTCCAGATATTTCGACATTAATTAATATTTTTTTGAAACGAAGATGAATTGTTTCATTGAAGATATGAAAAGAGACTAATGCTCAAAGTACATGGAAATAATAACAAGTACATATGCAAATACAAAAGAAATACTAAGACATCATTCTTCTAAGTAAAAAAGACTAAGCTAGAAAGACAAAAGCATTCCAATTTAAGCATAAATCTCGAATAATGCTGATATATGACCCCCAAACCATCTAGAAGCTATTAATCAAATTCATTTGAATCCATATAATTGAGACATTAAGTATCTCATGTGCTTCCTAACAAAATATTTGAGGATCAAGTTACTTAGGAGGTGTGAATATTGGGAATGAAAAAGTTTGAGAGATTTTTTAGCGTAAAGAAAAAGTTGTTAGCTGTCTTCTATATAGTTGACTGGTCCTTATTTTCGTGTTTCTAGGTGGGAATTTGATAGAAGAAAGGGAAATCGATGCTCTGTTAATTCAACCTGGTGATGTGTTGAAGGTTCTTCCTGGTACAAAGATTCCAGCGGATGGTGTTGTTGTTTGGGGTTCAAGTTATGTTAATGAGAGTATGGTTACAGGAGAATCTATACCTGTTTTAAAGGAGGTTAACTCGCACGTTATTGGAGGTACAATTAATTTTCATGGAGCTCTTCACATTCAAGCAACAAAAGTAGGATCTGATGCAGTTTTGAACCAGATTATTAGTTTGGTTGAGACAGCTCAGATGTCTAAAGCTCCCATTCAGAAATTTGCTGACTTTGTAAGTATCATGATCAGTACTTTACTTTTATTAGACAAATGTCCAAATCTAATATGAGGCCTTCAGTTATGGAACAAATAACAGTTTTTTTTAGTATTATACTCATTTGTCGAATGGGGGGGGGGGGGGGGATATTTTCTTTTTAATCTTTTATTGCATGAAGCCAAGTGAAGTAGTAAGATATGAACTCAACAAATGTGGACTTTTTGTCAATAACTGATCTTGTCAAATCAGAGTTGGAGTCGGTATAGGTCTCAATGTATTTCCTGTCAGTTTTCCTAAACATTAGACCTTTACGTGGAATGCTTTTCAAATATCTTAGAATTTGATTAAAAGCTTCCTTATGTTCCTCGTAGGGTGCTTGCGTAAATTGGCTAAGAACACTAACAGCATAGGAAATATTTGGTCTAGTGTGAGATGAGTAAATCATTCTTCCCACCAGACGCTGGTACCTTTCTTTATCAACCGGGACTTTGTCAATAGAATCTCCCAGTTTAGCATTGAATTTAATAGGTGTCAGCAAGTCTACATCCAGTCATACCTGTTTGTTTTAATAGGTCAAAAGTGTATTTCCGTTGTGAGACTGAGATTCCTTCTCTCGACCTTGTCACCTCCATCCCAAGAAAATATTTTAGATTCCCTAGGTCTTTGATCTCAAATTCGTCAACCATTTTCTTTTTTAGCTTGGTGATTTCAGCAGTATTGTCTCCTGATAAGATAATATCATCCACAGACACCATTGGAACAATAATTTTACCAGATACATACCTTTTTGTAAACAGAGTGTGATCGGTGTCCCTGAGTGAAGCCTTGGGACTTAACAAAGGTAGTAAACCTTTCGAACCACGCTCTCGGTGACTGTTTCAACCCATACAAGGCCTTTATGAGTTTACACACTTGGTGATCGAACTGAGCTTCAAAACCTGGGGATGGGCTCATATACACCTCTTCTTCTAACTCACCATTTATAAATGCATTTTTCACATCAAGTTGGTAAAGTGGCCAGTCTTTATTGACTGCAACAGAAAGAAGAACCTTGACTGTGTTTAACTTCACAACGGGTGAGAAAGTCTCAGAATAATCTATCCCACAAGTTTGAGTAAACCTTTTTGCTACAAGTCTGGCCTTATACTTGTTTAGGGCTCCATCAAATTTGTACTTCAGAGTGAACACCCACTTGCACCCAATTGTTTTATGCCCTTTAGGAAAGACTACAAGTTCCCACGTATTATTCTTTTCAAGGGCTCTCATTTCTTCCATGACAGCAGTCTTCCACTCAAGGATTTCCATAGCCACATGTATGTTCTTCGGTATTGCTACTATATCGAGGCTGGCCGTGAACGCCTTGAACTCAGAAGACAGATTATTGCAAGACAGGAAACATGGGATACTTGGTGCATAACCTGGTGCCCTTTCTCAATGCAATGGGCATGTCAAGAGAAGGATCATAATCCCTTGGTTTGTTGGATTCCTCATATGTAGTGGGTTTTTGAGAAAGGGTCTCACCCTATTGTGCTCCTGTCGACGCCTCATCACTACTTGCAACCTTGTTGTCCTCTAACATATCATCCTTGTCATTCTCAGCCGACTGCTTTGTCGAATCAACAATATCATTCTCAACACATACATTAGTATTATCAGGGCCAGTAGTACCTTGAGCTTGTGTTGGTTCAGATGCATGGATCGGAGTCGGTGAAGCAATAGGGGGCACGATTTCCTTTCTAAGATTCTTCCTGTAGTAAGTTATCCTAGGGACTTGTTTAGTGGGTAGAATTGTGTCATGGGTACTTAGGATGGGTTCAGGAAGGAGTTCAGGAAGGTCAGTAGGGACTGAAGATGATGACCAGTTAGTCTCTTCACTAAAACTCTCCCCTTGAAGAGGATTAACGGAAAAGAAGAGTTTATCCTCAAGGAATGTTATATCCATAGAGATGAAGTATTTTCGGGAAGAAGGGTGGAAGCATTTATAACCTCGCTGGTGGAGAGGGTATCCAACGAAGACACATTTTTTAGCACGAGGGGTAAACTTTGTTTGGTTAGGGCCATAACAATGGACAAAAGCAGTGCACCCAAACACCCGGAGGGGGACATCAGGAATAAGCCGTGTGGTAGGGTATGACTCTGAGGCATTCAATAGGGGTTTGGAGTTGAAGGGCACGGGAAGGTATTCGATTGATAAGATGGGCTGCAGTTAGAACTGCATCCCCCCCACACACACACACACAAGTACGATGGAAGTGAGGTCGACAACATGAGAGATCGTGCAACCTCGAGGAGATGACGATTTTTTCTTTCGGTCACCCCATTTGGTTGAGGGGTATAGGCATACGAGCTCTGATGAACAATGTCTTTAGAGGACAAAAACTCACAAAGGGTATTATTATGGAACTCACGACCATTGTCACTTCTAAGGATAGCAATTTTGGCATTGAATTGGGTTTCAATAGTAGTGTAAAGTTGTTGAAACATGGATGAGACCTTAGATTTATTAGTGAGGAGAAAAACCCATGTAAGGCGGGTGTGATCATCGATGAAGGTCACAAATCAGCGCTTAGCCGAAGAAGTGGTAACACTAGAGGGACCCCAAACATTACTATGAATAAGGGTGAAAGGCTGAAAGGGTTTATATGGTTGAGACGGAAAGGAGACCATATGTTGTTTTGCTCGAATGCACACGTCACAAGATAGGGAAGAAATATCAAATTTATTGAATAAGTGAGGAAATAAATATTTCATATATTGAAAGTTTGGTTGGCCAAGGCAAAAATGCCACAACATACAATCTTTTTCTAAAGTTGAGAAATAAGACGACAACAAACTAGTCCTGTAACTATTCCTAGAAGAAGTATCATCGTCAAGGAAATAGAGACCCCTATTGTGTCGGGTAGTGTCAATCATCGTCCCTGAGCTCAAGTCTTGAAAGACAACATTATTTGGTGAGAAAGCAACACGATAGTTCAGATCTCTAGTTATCTTACTAACTGTCAATAAATTGTAAGATATTTTAGGTACGTGCAGCACATTTTGTAAAATTAAACAATAAAAGGGAGAAATGTGACCCTTGCCCACAACAGGAGCAAAGGATCCATCAATAATCTGAATTTTTTCGTGACTAGCATGATAGAAAATTATCAGAAGAACCAGTCAAATGATCTGTAGCCCCTAAATCAAGTATCCATGGTTTCTTGCCATTTACACTTAGGAGACTTAAGGATTGTGATGTACTTGATTGGGCAATAGCCCCAAGGGAAGAGACACCGGGGTCAGTTGGACAATTCACTTGAGGTTGTGGCTGGGAGCCACTGGCAGTTTCACTCACAAGGACCCGACCAGGATTAGGCTTGTTGCTCTGAGGATGTCGTCTACCATGTAACTTCCAACACTGTTCCTTTGTATGCTAGGGTTTCTTGCAATGTTCACAAACTGGAAGCTGTTTCCCATTTTGCTTATCCCTAGACGATTTTGCACTGAAGGCAGCCGAATCAGTAGTGGAAGCAGTTATGATGTTCATAGCATTGGATCTATCTTCCTCTAGATGAACCTCGGAACACACTTCCATAAGGGTCGGTATTAGTCTTTGTCCAAGTATCCGACCTCGCATTGCATTAAACTTGGAGTTTAGACTGGCCAAGAAATCATAAACACGGTCAACTTCCTCAATGTTAGAATACTGCATACCTCCACAAGGACAATCCCAGACAATTTCACGACACATATCCATTTCTTGCCAAATGAGGGACAATTTGTTAAAATATGAAGTAACATACATTGTTCCCTGTTTGCACTCGTGAACCTATTTTCGCAAGGTGTAAAGCCAAGACGCATTCTGTCTCTTAGAATATAATTTCTAAACTGCATCCTAGATATCTCGAGCAATTGCAGCATACAACAGTTGTTTCCCTATCTAAGGTTCCATACTGTGAATTAGCAGTGAACGAAGTAGGGAGTCCTCTACTTTCCAAATGCGCTCTTGAGGATCTCCTGGTCTGGGTTTCGGTATCTCACCAGTTAGATATCCTAACTTGTGACGCCCCTCAAGCACCATTTTAACATATTGAGACTAGGAGAAATAGTTCTGGTCATTTAACTTCTCACCTACAATTAGGCCTGTGGAATTCCCCATAGGTCCAGACAAATAAGTTGCAGGGGTTAAGGTCGGGAAAGCAGTTACCGGATTCTCTAAATACATCGGTAGTTCTGACTGGATGCTTGAATTCACTGCACTCGGATTGAGGTTGGTGGAAGCGCCAAGGGCAGCAATTTGTTATTGAAAACTTACCTAAAGATTAGCGGTTGTTGTTGAATGAAGATAAACCTATCAATCCTTGTTGTTCATAATCGAGTGACTCATTGTGGGAGAGACCTAGTGGCTGCACGTATCTCCCATTCTCGGCCTCATGGTGGAAGTTTTGGTTGCCGGCAGTACGGGTGGGGATATCGGCAGCGGTGATGACGCTTGGAAGCAGAGAGTAGGCTCCGACTGTGTTGGGGAAGAAGGCGGCGGCGCTCGGTCGTCTGCTAAAGGAAGGTAGTCGTGCTCGAGATGAAGAACCTGCGGCAGTTTGGACAACAGAGTTAGCAGCAGCGCTAAGGTTGAAGAACTAGTGGCGATTTGGACAGTAGAGGCGGCGGTGTTTGTGGGTCCCATCTGCAGCGCTAGGTTTTGGAGAATGGCGGCGGTGCTAGGGTTTAGGGACATTAGGTAGCGATCTATAGCCGCTTGGATGGTAGAGCCGGCGGCGGCGGGAGGCTCCATCGGCGGCAGCAACGGCGGCAGCGGTGGGTCTTGCTTTGATGAGTTATCATCGACGACTGTTAGGGTTTCGTCACCATGCTCTGATACCATATTAAAAGATAGAAGAAAAGAACACAAGGTTTACGTGGAAAATCCTAGTACAGGGAGAAAAAACCACGATAGATAGTCTATTTTATTAATTCTAACATATCAACAAAGTTACAAGAAGAGGTAAATATATAAAGGCTCTAGTGAAGCCTAATACACAAGGAAATAAAACTAGGGTAAAGACAAATACTGAAATATCCCCTTATTTCCAACCGTATCCATATACTTTGATGAAGTGATTTAGGGGTTGTTGAGCATGCCTTTTGGTTTATATACTAGTAGAATTTGCGTATATGGTGATCTATTAGATCTGATCTCATAGGCGGTATCATTGAATGGGACTTTGTATTTGGGATATTCCCTCCTGTAAATCTGTTCAGTTGTCTTAACTTCTATTTTGCTATCAGTTCTGTTTTGCTGCTTCTTCCTTTCCATGCACCAAATATTTTCTCCATGTATCCAAGAGCCTGACCTGTTGATCCATTGTTATATTTCTTTAAGTTCTCTCGTTACAAAAAAATAAAAAAACAATAGCGCACATAGGAAACATCAAACATATATAGGCTAGTCAACTTTTTTTCCGGATAACACAGCTGCACATTAAACAAAGATGTTAAATGAATTGTCTGGTCATGCATACATATAGATGTCATGGGTTTTGGCATGTCGAAGTCTGAAAATCATCTACATTTTGTCTTCCACACAGCTGCACTCTATTTGGACGTGTGTTCTTATATGTGCGGGCTGTCAGAAAATTTGCAAATTCATTAATTCTGGTGTTAATATGCTTCTCTTTGGCCTACAGGTGGCAAGCATATTTGTTCCAACCGTCGTAGCTATGGCATTGTGTACGTTATTTGGTTGGTAAGTATGATATCTATCCATTTTAACTATTAGCTGAGTTGACGAATTTGCAGTTTGGTTAAGAGTTGGGAAAAAATATTATCTATGATCTGAAGCTCCTGTTGGCATCTGTAGGTACGTTGGAGGAATTCTTGGGGCTTATCCTGCTGAATGGCTCCCAGAAAATGGAAATTACTTTGTATTTTCCCTTATGTTTGCCATAGCAGTGGTAGTTATTGCATGTCCTTGTGCACTAGGCTTGGCCACACCAACTGCTGTCATGGTTGCTACTGGGGTTGGTGCGAGCAATGGTGTCTTGATTAAAGGAGGAGATGCTTTGGAGAGGGCCCAAAAGGTTAAGTACGTGATTTTTGATAAAACAGGCACACTAACCCAAGGGAAAGCAACCGTTACTACCGCCAAAGTATTCACTGAAATTTCTCGAGGAGATTTTCTTAAGTTGGTTGCTTCAGCAGAGGTGATTTGCAATTTTTGATAACTTTAACTCATCTTTGAGTAAAAGACTTTTGGTCACCTTCTATACCTAATGACAGAATGGTTTATTAAACTCTATGACGTATACTTAAAGGACACGAATTGAATCTTTTAGTATCTGTTGAGAATTGGCTGACGTGATGAATAATTCTGGTATGTTATTGTGAACCAACCCAATCATTAACTACTATTGCTCTTTCTTCTGGCTAGGCTAGCAGTGAACACCCATTAGGAAAAGCTATAGTTGAGTATGCACGTCATTTCCATTTCTTTGATGAGCCTTCTGCGACCAAAAATGTGGAAAATCAAAGTAAAGAATCTTCTGGATGGCTTTATGATGCCACAGATTTCTCTGCATTGCCAGGCCAAGGCATCCAGTGCATTATTGAGGGAAAAAGGATTCTGGTAAGAGTTCATTTTATCATTAATTAAAGAAAATACGGGCGTTGATATTCTTCCATCCTGGAAAATATGTAGTTCCATTTTGTGGTTCTGCTATTCAAAAAACTGTTGTCCTAACAGGTTGGCAACAGGAAGTTGATGAATGAAAGTGGAATCTTCATAGCACCTCATGTTGATAATTTCGTTATAGAGCTTGAAGAAAGTGCAAAGACAGGCATTCTTGTTGCATGTGATGACAACTTAATTGGAGTTGTCGGAATAGCAGATCCACTGAAGCGAGAAGCTGCAGTTGTTGTAGAGGGTCTTGTAAAAATGGGAGTTTCTCCAGTGATGGTTACAGGGGATAATTGGAGAACGGCTCGAGCTGTCGCCAAAGAGGTTGGCATAAAATTCTCTTTCCCATATCTTGGTCTGCTAAATCCTAATTTAGGGAATTAAGCAATTGTATAAGCCTACTGTTAAGACGTTGCTAATTAAGTCCAAGCTCCAAAAATTAATATTGGACACTGAATTTCATGATGGTCGCTCATAGATCAAAATTGAGTCCATTTATGTTTTCTATGAGACAAATGTTCTCGGGGTGAGGGTTAATGTTTTGCTGTCAATTTGTTGTGCAGCTTGGTATACAAGATGTGAGAGCAGAAGTAATGCCAGCAGGAAAGGCCGAAGTCATTCAAAACTTCCAAAAGGATGGAAGCACAGTTGCAATGGTAGGTGATGGTATCAATGACTCGCCTGCTCTAGCTGCTTCTGATATTGGAATTGCAATCGGTGCGGGAACTGATATTGCCATTGAGGCAGCCGACTTTGTCCTGATGAGAAATAATTTAGAAGATGTAATTACAGCCATTGATCTCTCAAGGAAGACTTTCAATCGGATTCGATTAAATTACGTGTTTGCAATGGCCTACAATGTAATAGCTATTCCTATCGCTGCTGGAGTTTTCTTTCCTTCTTTGGGGGTTAAATTGCCTCCATGGGCAGCTGGTGCATGCATGGCTTTATCGTCCGTAAGTGTCGTTTGCTCTTCTTTACTTCTTAGGAGATACAAAAGACCAAGACTTACGACAATACTCGAAATAACTGTAGAATAGGAAATCTCTTGTGTCTATTCTCTTGTGTTTTATATTGAAAAAGAAAAATTGGGGGGAGGGGGGCCCTCAAGCTTTAGCTCTGTAGGGGAGTGATGAAAAGAAAAGTAGCCAGTGTGTCCCAATTTTTGTGTTGAGATTAGCATACCAATCCCCTTGTAAATGGCACTTGTATGATAATTTGTTTGTCCTTTTCATCGTCTCCTTTATGGGTAAAGTGGTCTAAATTTGTTGGGGTTGATCCTACTCACACACAGCTCAATTGTAAGATCTTTCTCTGAATTTATTGATTTTTCTTTTGACTTTTTGTGTTCGTTGGGACACTTTTAACATTCAATCTTACACTTGAATCATTTTGGAAAGGCAGAAAAATTTACAGGGTGGTTTGACCATTTGTCTCCAATTGATGAAATAACTGTGTGAGTTCATGACTTTTTTTAGCAAAAACAATTTGTAGTTTTTGTGAGAAAAAAGTTAAAAGAAAGCAATTTTAAAAAGCATGGAAAGTACAATTTGAATTCAACTCTTCAATTTTCTCTTGTACTATTTAAAACCAAAAAAGATTATTATTTTTATCACATTATGAATTATGACCAGGTCAAATACTTGGAAAAGAAGAATTCAAAGTGAGTGGGATTGAATAGGATAGAGAGAGAATGGGAAGAGATAATTGTTGAAGTTCAATATCCAATGTTTTGAAAATTATTTAAATGTTTCTTTAATGCTATATGTTTTCAAATTTTAATACAAGTTTTGAAGCTTACAAACTTGCAAACATAAGCTGTGTCCTAAGTCATTCATTGACTTTGAATTTTCTCACATTTTGATCCACATCAGCCCAGGTCTCCAAGGGGAGAAGAACCTTAAACATTAGTTGTAGTAGTACCAATATTCCAGGTCTTGACTATTCTTATTCATCTTAATATCAAAATTCAATCAAAGTAAAAAAAATGAGCAAATAAAAAATTAAATAAAATCTGCTTGATAGTTGATAGACATAGACATGGAGTATCATAAACTGCAAGTAAACATATTATGAATAATTAACAAACTTCATTTGTCAAAAGCAAGTATAGTTGAACTGTCGTATAATATGAGGTTTGTATTAGTTTGGATCTCCCATTACTGTACCTTCTTTTTTTTTTTTTTTTTTTCATATTTTCAGCAAATTATAATTTTAAAAATAGGACTGGTAACAAACAGATTTTAGACAATCTCGAAGCAAGTTAAAAGACTCATTCATTCAACGTTTAGAATTTGGGGAAAAAAATTGAAGTTCAATTCCCACTTTTCCTTACACTAATCATTGTCCCAAAACTTGAACCCCCCCCCCAAAAAAAAAAAAAAAAAAAATTAGAATTTTGATCTCCAGAACAGACTGCCTTTTTCTTCAAGTCATCACCACACCTCCTCTGCTTTCACATTAATTTATCTTCCCAAATTGGTTTGCACCCTTTCAAACTCTTTCCTCATAGCTCATACGATTGAGTCTTCTTCGTCAAAAGGTTAGATTTTATATATATATATATATATATATGTTTTTTTAATTCTTAGCCAAATTTTGAAAACTATTTTTCTAAGTTTTTGTTTGGTAACCATTTGGTTTTTTAAAATTGTTATTATTTCCTTTAATTTTTTTGCCATAGTTTTCATTTTTCATAAGTAAGAGTTGAGTTTTTCGACAAATTTGAAAAACAAAAACAAAATTTTAAATTCTCGGATTAGAGAAAGAGAAGGGTCTTTCCCTTAGGTCATTCTTGGAGGAGAAGAAACAGGAAGGGCTGCAAGAAGAAGAGTCTTTTCTTGTTTTTTTATTACCCCAAAATAATAATTAATATTTGAATTTGAAGCATGTTAGAAAATGTTTAAGTAATGTAACAAAAAATAAAATAAAATGTCAGCTTGAAAATGAATACAAAATAAACAAAATCAGTTTCTTCTTACTACCACAGATGAAAAGTTGATGGGGACCTGATTCAAAATAAAGATTTTTTCAAAAACTCCGAGAAAGTAATGGTTTGAATGGGAAAATTTATAGTACCCTCCTTCCTTTCTTCTACGTACTTATTCTGTTCATACACTATTAATTAAGAAAAATGTTTGATTGCAACTTACATGATCCCATATTTGATTATATTTAGCTTTTACAAACTATTTCTTCTATTTTACTTCATATACTTTTAAATGTCTAATTTTAGTTTTGATTCTTTGAATAGATATTAAATTTAGTCTCTCCTACTTAATTTTTAAATAATAACAATAATTTTTATAAAAAAACATATTATGTGAAAATATTTCTAAAATTTATAGGAAAAAATATGATAAATAATAATATAAAAAAATCAACAACAAACTAGAATACAAACTAAATTTAAAATTTATTAAAATTATAAAAACTAAAATTGAATATTTAAAACGGATGTTTTTAAAAATAGAAAAACAGTTGAAAATAATTAAAAGTATAGCAAAATTTTAAATTCTACTACGATAGACTCAAATAGACATCTTTCATAAATATGGATAGATGTTTATCTGTGTCTACTGCAGTCTATCATAAATAAAAAGTGAAATTTTGTTATATCTATAAATAGTTTGATATTTTTTTTTAATTTATAATAATATTTTTATTTAAAATTATAGAGATTAAAATTAAATAGGTTTCAAAAGTAACTCAAAGAATAAGAATAATATTTTAATGAAGAAAAAAAACTAATGTAAAATGGTATCTTAAAAAAAAGAAGCCTCTATCTGGAAAGGAGTGTTTCCCATTTGAAGGGAGATGAATTGTAGAGAATAGAGATGTGTAATATTCTAAAAATAGAATTGAACAAATGACCTAAAAGCGAAAATGACTTTACAAATTACACGCTAAAAATAAAAATTAAAAAAATTTATTATAAATAAAAAAAATATCAAACTATTTATAAATATAGTAAAATTTTACTTTATATTTATGATAAATTGTGGTAGACACAGATAGACATCTATTACTTTAGCGATAGCCTCAAATAGACATTTATTTATGTCTATTTGAGGCTATTGCAGTCTATCACAAATAGAAATTTTTTTTTGTTATAGTTATAATTATTTTAAACCTTTTTTATTTTTAAAACATTCCAATTAAAAACAAGACAATGACTTTTTTTTATAAAAAAAAAAATTATTAACAGTAATATTTTTTAAAATTAGCCATATTTTTTTTTCTTTAAGAAATGTTATACAAAACAATAAATTCATAATAAATAATTTTAAAAAACAGAGAATTATTCTTCATTATAGTCACTGTGAGATTTGATCTTACTCCCAATAATTATCCAACTGTGAGACAAACCCATACCTTTTAACACATTTTCTTTTTCAGTTTATGAAATGTAGTTAAAACATGAGACATCCTTTTCAAATATTAATTAAAGATGTACCTTGACCAATCTTTTTTACTTGTTTGAATTTTAATAATGTATATATGTAATAATTTATATAATGTTCAAGTATATATAATTTTTGCCAGTATCACTAGAAGTTCCTCTATCCAAACTGTTAACTCCGTGTATTGAAAGGTGTAGGTAGGGTTAGTGATTGTGAGCAACTCCATTCATTAAACGAGAGATGCAATAACTAAACGAGAGATATTCTAATCGTAATATAATATTTTAAATCTTTAAAGCATTACATTTTTCAACCAAATAGATTAAAGGTTTAAATTTTTAATTTCAGTTGTTAAATAGTAAATTAATAGAACAGGAAAAGCATATATGGACAATGATTAAATAATTTGAAAAGTGGGGATTAGTTAAGGGGTCGATATCACGTGCTATTACTTTAATGAACAATTTAATCTTTTACAATATCAAGGGATTGAATTTTATCCTTCTTCTTGCTATCTCATTGACCGTTTAAAATATCGTATATAAATCATATTTACCTACTTATCTCATTGACCGTTTAAAAATATCATATATCAAATTTATATTTAAAAAAAATATTAAATTATTAATATAGAAAATAGTTTGACTCATTTTGTTATATTTGAAAAAAAAAGAAAACCCTCATATTTACCTACTTAATAATTAAAGATTGAACCTCAAACCGTGAGCTATACTTTTGTTGGCAACTATTTTTGACGTGTTAATCCTTGCGTTTATATGCATGCATACATACTATTTTATATTTTATAGCTCTGAATTTATCTAAATAAATTAAAAGTTTGTTTTTAATTTAAAAGTTTTAAGCTGGTTTGATATACATTTAATTTTTTTAGTTTTTAGTTTTTAAAAATGGAGTCTATAAATACAACTTCCACCTTTAAATTTTTTAGTTTGTTATGTATTTTATATTTTTTAGAAATCAAGCCATGTTTTAAAAATAAAAAAAAAAAATTATTTTTAAAAACATTTTTGTTTTTAGAATTTTGCTACGAATTCAAATATTTTACTCAAGAAAAATAAATACCACCGTAGAAAACTAAAAGAAAATAAGCCAAATTTAAAAGTCAAGATCTCGTTTGGTAACCATTTTGTTTTTTAAAATTAATCCTATAAACACTACTTCCACCTTTAAATTTCTTTCTTTATTGTGTAGTTTTTCTCAATTGTTTAAAAAATCAAGTCAATTTTCTATTTTTTAGAATTTAACTAAAAATTATGCAAATCTTTGTAAGAAAGTTAAAAAAGAAAACAAAATAATTACTATACGAGAACTAAATGGAACTAAAAATCAAATAGTTATTAAAAAAAAGAGCAAAATCTATTCGCTCAAGGATTCTCTTTCTTTGATCTACAAGAAGAATATAGAATATAGGAAAATTCACCACTAGCAACCTCTAAAACAAAATAAAAACAAAAGGATTTTGTTTTGAGTGTTTAAATTAATTAAATATTAGGTTTGTGTTTTTTTAAAATAAACATTACATTGACAAGTTGGGATAAGTTTTAAATTAAATGAAGTTCTTGGTCTACACGCACGTGTCCTTAATTACATTCAAGGCCAGGACCAAAGCCATGAGGAATGTTGCACATATATTTTACTTCCTACGTAAGCCTCTCCAATATTGTAATTTATGTATTCATTGAGTTCTTTCATGTAGATTTTGATTTTTCTTCAATTGAGGATTTCTTTTTTAAAAAAACAATTGATCTGAATTTTTTAAATTGATTATTTTCTCTATCGATATTCTAGTTTACTTTAAGATAATTTCAATGTGTAGCATTCTTAGAACTAATAATTAAGTGTATAGCAATATAGCAAAATCTTTCGGTGATAGACACTGAGAACTGGATCTAATTTTTGTTATATCTGCATTTTTTTTTATTGTGTTATATTTATTAATACGTTGGACTTATTGTTATATTTGCAACTGACTTTTTGTTTTCTTTTTAAAAAATCTAATTTTATATGGTAAACTTAATCCAAACACACTGTAAAATTTATGAAATAATTTTGGGTATTTGATAATTGAAAAAACTTAATCAACATAATTTAAATAATTTATGTTGAGTTTAGTTTACATTTTAATGTTTCAGGAAAAGTTGATTAATTCTTTAAACTCACTCAAAATTGGTAAACATGATGTTGATTTGCTAGCTATTTTGAATTCAACGTGTAAAATTGAATATAAATCCTTAAAATATATATATAAACAAAGCAACCAATTATATTATAGTCCTTATGACTCTTAATAGTACATTGAGTAGATTTGATGATCCAATTACTTAAATGAATAAATTTGCATTTGCGATTAAATGAAGTCAAATATATATTATTTTTATGGAGTTGATCAACCCAAAATCATAAACAAATGCACAGGAAAATGTGTATATAATATTGTAGATTCAAGAGAATTTCTCACGAGAAAATTAAATAGAATCATTCTCAAACAAACTAAGTAGGATGGAAAACATGTTTGGTTTTTATATAAAATAATTTTTAATTAAGCAACATGAATAGAAAACATGATTTTAGATGTTGTGTGTGTGATGTATTAATTTTACAAAAATTCAATGGTAATAATTAATTTTTTACTGAATTAGGAGATGTTGGAAGATTCTGTGTATATTGTGTTATGTCGGATCATTGAGGCCCCCAAGGACAAGCAAGGTTTCAACTTTAGAAAAATTCTAAAGTTTCCTAATTTGAACGTGTTCTTTACAATTTCTTCAATTTTTTTTTTTTTTTTTTTTTTTTTTTTTTTTTTTTTTTTTTTTTTTTTTTTTTTTACAAATGACCCAATTTACGTTGTATTAATAGAAAACAATGAATACTAATCTTTTTGCTAATTATGTCACATACTACTTAGATCGTGCTCAATTACTACTTTCTTCATCCCTCTAGCTCGCTCATGCTCCCTTCTACACCCCTCACACTTGGTACTTGACCTTCTTTCCTCCCTCTCTTGCTTGTACTTTTGACCACCGTCCAATCGTTCATCACTCACTTCAATGATCATTCACACTCGTGCTTCAAGACACAAACTGATTATTCATCACCCTCTCCAGTGAACCCTCGTGCTCATGCTTCTAGCCACCCTCAAAACATTTATCATAAGCATGAGGATATGAGGGAAGGATGCAAGGGATTTACTTGCTTCTAATGTTTAAAGAGGAGAAAGAGACATAGGGGCACGAGCAAGAAGGTCAAAGCAAGTAGCCAACACGATTTAATGTGATGTAAGTAAAAGGTATATGAATCGTCAAGGACTTCAAATTATTAATTTTATATTATATAATAATTTTGATGTACTTTCGTTGTTTTTCAATTTTATCCTTTGTATCACATACTACCAATGGTTATTTTTTGTAATTTTGTATGATTGATGATGTGGTATTAGGGTTTCATGGAAAAGTCATCAAAAGCCTTGCCATAATTTTTAAGGCAATTTGTGTCTAATTTAATCCTAATAGTTGAAATTAAACTGATTTGAAAGTTTTAGTGTTTGAGTATAGGGGTTGACATATTATAAATTAAAAAAAAAAAAAAAAAAATCCTCCCATTTTAGGTTTATATAATCACCCAAGTTACCCTTTGAATTCACTAACTTGAATATAAGGGAGAGAATTTGGTTGGGTTGGGTGTGTACACTTAGCACAACGCCTTTTGTGTAGAAATTATTGATTATTTAAGCTACACTTTGCAAGCATCACTCTTGTATTATAGAAAAGATGAAATGATGCGAGTGATAGCAACTATATATATATATAAATATAAAGATGAAAAGTTAGACTTGGGTGGGTGGTAACAAATTCTAACAAGGAAGCATAGCTAAAGTATCAACTATACCATAGCCCTTCCTTAAACTCCCAACCCACTTTTGTGTTTATATATAACAAAAAATTGACCAAAAAAAAAAAAAAACAGAGCACTGGAATGAGAGTGACAATATAATAAATATTTATTAATTTAATTAATTTAATTAACCCATTACTATCACTTAAACTTAATTTCCTTTAGCTTTGATGTTTACTCACCAAGGTACCTTCCTGGAAGCATCACTTTCTTCCTCCTCACGCTCTCTTCCTTTCATTTCATTTTCCATTTTTATAAATATTTATCAATTCTTCCCCAATTAATTCCTCCCATCACCATTCTTTCCCTCATTTTCCCCCTCTCCCCTCCATTTTTAACTTCTTCATTTAATTTACATACGCATATGTCTATCACCAGCGATCAATGGCGGGCCCAATTCTACCCCCATACCCACGCCGCCGCCTCACCCTCCACCGCTCCCCCCCACCACGGCCCCAATACTAACACTAACTCCATTTCCAAGCCCAGACGCCGCTCCAGAGCTTCCCGGAAGGCACCGACGACGTTGCTTAACGCCAGCACCGCCAATTTCAGGGACTTGGTGCAGCAGTTCACGGGGTTTCAGGCCGCCGGCGCTGCCTTGCCTTTGGGCAGCCACAAGGGTCCGGTCAACCTCAGCTTCGGGCAGGCTGGAGATGATCACCTCCATAACAACCACCCCTCTGTTATGCTCCCTTTCTCCGACGCCCGCCTTCTTCAGCTCCGACAGCCTCCGCCGGAGCACCGCTTCCCCAACCCGCCGGAAAATAATGGGTTTTCTCGGCAGGCGGCGGAATTGATGGAAATTCAAAATCTGATTGATGAGGATTTGAATTACGATCTCCAGGAATTGGGGATGGAGTTTTCTTCTTCCAGTGGGAATGGGAATTACGGCGGTGGGTACTTCCATTGAACAGATAAGATTAATTAAGCAATTAAATTAAATTAAAATGAAATTGTTGTAATAATATGAACAAGAACAACACTTGGAGCTATTCAGTATATATCTAGCTGCATGCTCTCTATCCAAATTTATTTTATTTTATTTAATCATCTCTTTCTTTTTTCTTTTTTTTTTTTCCTGTCAATTTTGTTATACATCAGATTAGTGTTAGTTAATGATTACATTATTTAATTCTCAAATGAAAATTGAAGTTAATTAGTTTTACTTTAGCTGCAATGTGAACATTGCTGCACATGGTTGAATTCTTTTTAAAAAACATTAAAATATATCATTTAGTAACCTCTCAATTTAAACCATTTTGGTTTATCTATCCTAGCTAATTTTCAAATTGAGAAGTGCTAATATATATAACATTTATCTAAAATGGTACCTCCTTTAAGTTTGTTATTATTGATCGGATCATAACTTTTTAATATTAAATTATATGGAATTTTATTTCAATATTAATTGATAATGAAAAAAGTAGCGTACCTAATTTGAGATTTTTAATGTTTTTTCAATGTGAAAATTATAAATTTATTTATTTGTTCTAAAAAAAACTAATTTTTTATTTAAAATATTTTACTCTAATTTTTCTTTGACTATATAAGTTTTTTCTCTTATATTATTTCCTACACTCTTTTCTCTCTACAATTTCTCTAAAATACTATTTTAATTTCTAATACTTTTTATTTCATTCTATTCTACTCTCTATATTTTTAGGACGAATTATTTTAAATCACAAGATTGTTGAAAATATTCACAAATAATAGCAAAAGATCATAACCTATCACAAATAGACTATGATAGACTACTATTTATATCTATCATGACACAGATAACTAGTTCCAAAAGTACAAATTTATAAAGCTTAGTATATTTATTATTTAAAAATATTAATTAACGCTAATCTATTGTAGATTTTAATTTTCAAATGCAAAATATATTTATTATTTAATGTGGTATTTGTGAAGTCTTGTAATAAGGTTTGAACTAATAAATGAGAGTATCGAGATGATCTAACACGATAGGGTTGACAAAATAAACTTCGCTCTAAATTCAAGAGTGATTGATATTCTTTCCTTTGAGATTGAAAATTTGATCTCTTTTTTTTTTTTTTTTAATTATTGCACTAAAAACTGATAGTCTTACTTTGACCTAATTTCGAATTAACGAAAAGAAGAGGGTAAATGTTAAAAATAAATAAATATTATTTATTCTACAATTGTAAAACTTATGATATTACCTATGATAGATAAAAACAAATATTTTAAATTAATAATAAAGTAACCTTCTTGCTTCTTTCACCACACCATTAAAACAGTGTTGTGGTCTCAAGTGTTGACTTGAATAGAGTGAGCAAATGGAAGGACATATTCATAAGATGAAGGGCCATTATCTTTTGGATAATAAATTAATTTTGTCTTAGTCAATGGTCAACGCCACCAATTTGATTTTCAGTCACCACTTTGAATACCTAAAATTAATCAACATTATCTCAAATTTTTTTTGGCTCTATATATACGTAGAGATGGATAGAGGGAAAAAGAAAAACATAAGCATGCCCAAAAAATAATCAATATTATTATGAATATTATAACGAATTAGATGTTGATTATATAATTGAGCTTAGTAGATAAAGGTCATACGTCTACTAATGATACATTCTTAGCCGTCATGAAATGCCACCACCTACTTGACAAATTGCTTATAAATAGATACTTTTGGTGGATATTGAAACACATACATTGAAGAGAAAATTTGAGAAATTTGAGAGATTTTATTTTCCATAAAATCTCACTTTCTTTATTTTAGTTTATTTTATTTACTTTATTATTTTATTATTTTAATATTATAAATCTTCAATTTTCGTGCTCCCGTTTATCCCGTCATTTTTGCTCTTCAATTTTACAACAGGTTTTAGCTTTTTTTTTTTTTTTTTTGATAATTTGATTTTTAGCTATTATATATACAATATATGCTCTTTTTTTTAACATAATAATATGTTCATTGATATGATTCTTATATAATTATAGTGACGCCTATGGTACAAGTGCCAATTCTAACTTTAATTAAATATAGATATTTTTTTAAAAATAAATAAATAAATAAATAAAGTATAGGCTTACATGTATGTATTTTGCTACCTAGATATAGTGAGATGGATCAAGTTTCAAAACCTCATCAATTGCACAAGTCACAATTTAGATTAACCATTTAGTTTTTTTTTTTTTTTTTTTAAATTAAGTCTATTTCAATTTAATTTTTCTATAATGATTTATGTTTTCTCAAGTACAATAGTTGAATTTTTAACTAATTTCTCAAAACAAAAATAAGTTTAAAAAGTTATTTCTTTTTAGTTTTCAAAACTTGGTTTGGTTTTTAAAAATATTGGTAACAAGTAGATAATAAATCAATAAATTGAAGAAGTGTTTATAGACTTAATTTTCAAAAACAAAAAATAAAAAACTAAATTCTTATCAAACAGGATCTTAATAATAATAATTCAAACATAGTTCAATTAGAAAGCCGTATAATAGGTGGTAACTATCTTGTATGGTGATGTACTAAACTGCATAATTGCGATAATTTTATAATAATTTTAGCTTTAATGCATATAAACTATAGACAACCATTTAAAATATATGAAATTACATTACTTAAATTGTGTGTAAACCAAAACAAACAACAATTATTTATGTATATTAATTTGTATAAATTATAATTAACGTAGGTACTTTATTTTTCCCAAATAATTTACATAGATGGTTTTAAAGGATGGCAAGTAATTCTATCTATTAATCTTGATTTAGAATCTTATAGCTTATAGGTTTAAAAATGTTATTTAATATGAAATAAATTGGTATGTTGATGATATTTTGAGGGACGGTGGTGAGAATGAGCTAGTTTGGTCCTAGAGAAGTAACCCTTATATTAGCCATTAGCTACCCTAAGATTTGGACAAATGAAATCATTTAATGATGAATTTGACCCAACCACGAACCTAACCCACTACCACTTGTTTTTCCTCTTGTCTGGATCTTTTTATTTAATGAGTATTACTTAACCATGATTTACATGTGTTGGTCTTTCTTTTTTGTCAGAAGTTCAAATCTTTATACTTTTTTTTTTTTTCTTTTTTGACATATGTAGGGATGGGGAATTGAACTCTAACTTCGAGGTTGATAATCAAGCACAATGCTAGTTGAGCTAACCATAAACGTTGAGGAGTTTGTGGTATTTACTTTTGGTTAGAAATTCAAATCTCTATACTTTTTTTTTTCTTTTTTTACATATGTGGGAGAGAGAGAATTGAATATTTGACTTCGAGTTGGTAATCAAATACTATGTCAGTTGAACTATGCTCATTTAGGCCATTCTCCATAAGATTATGTGTGTGAGGTTGGAAGATTTGAACTCAAAATATATCAGGACAACTCGATTTAGCAAAAAATGGAGTTCACCAACAAGATTATGTGTGTGAGATTGGAGGGAAAACAAAAAGATTGAGCACCTTTCTTCTTTTATAGTGGGCCTTGCTAGTTGCTGTTATTTACTTCAGTCTTTTATTTAGATTATATCCTTTATCTTTTATGATATCATTCATTGTTGTTAAATTATGTAATGTAATAAATGATGTGTAATATACTTCTCAATTTGTAAACCATAATTAAAGGCTAAAAAATAATGTTTTTGAACAAGACATTTTATATAATTTAACATTGAAATTTTGTGAACGAAAACTGTATAACGTATTTTTGAAGCATGAAAATAGAATAAAGTTTTGTATTATTGTTAGGAAGATATTTTATGTAACTTAACCTTTAAATTTTGTGAACGAAAATAGAATAACGTTTTTACATTATTGTTAGGAAGAAAGTTTGGATGAAAAATCAAAATTGTTAGGGGCTATGAAAATAAGAAACCGCGAATTTGGGGTTTTGAGGAACGAACGAACGAACGAAGCTCCACGGCGTCGACTGGGCAGATTTGAGCTCCAACATGTGGGCGGCCACCGTCTCCTTCCCTTCAATTTCAAATCTTCGGGGACCCATTCTTCTGAATAATCGATTGGACGGTTCAAAGCGCCTATCTCTGAATCTTCGAGCTTCTTTCTTTGATTATCCTCTTGCCAGCAGACTCATGGTTAGAAGTAAATTCACTTGCCTCTTCCTTTCGTCTTGCTCTGCATTTTACCACCCCTTTTACTTGATTTCCTTGATTTCCCACTTCGAAATTTCCCCCCCAATTTAATGTGTTCGCTGTGATGTCAAATTTTCTGTTGCTCCTCTAGGTTGTTCCTGTTTCTTTCCTTTTGTCTTAGCTTGTTTGGTTGCTGTCTCGTTTCTTCTTGGGTTTGCCCTATTGTTATTTATGCTATTTTTGTGCCTTTGGTTTATTTTTCAATGCTTGTTTCTGCTGAAAGTTTATGCTGTTGTCTGCCTGACTACTCTAATCAGCGGTTTTTTTTATACCAATGAGGAAATTTATACAGCTAGCTAGGTTTGAAGGGTCAAAAGCGAACAATATGCGAGTTGTTTTAAGAAGGGAAGGTACCATGAAAGTTCTGCGTGGTTCATTATATATGACCGAGCGAGTTATCGATATTCAATGACATTGAATTGAAAATTTCCAAAGTTTATTAAGGATTGTTGAATGAGTTGTAAGAAAGAAATTGACCCCAAACGAAAGAGGGCGGGATGATAAATTATCCCCCTGCCCAAGAAAGGGGAAACTACAAGAAAGTCCTTCAATCTAAACTAATAAACCCATCGGCAGGTGAAATAGTCTATGAAACTGTAAACTCCAAGCAATGAGATAAGACCAGGACTTTGACCATGTGCCTGTCTAGAAAGAAAATCAACCGTATATAAACAGGTATAGTTATAGAAAAATCCTGGTGACAGTGTTCAAAGAAATTTTTAGTTGAATTGATTTAGTTTGAAACTCTTATATTCATGCTTCTGTGTGAAGGTGACCAGAGACACAAACTTGGTTGTCTTGCTGATGGAAGTTATAACCCCTTCAGATTCTTAGCATAGTCTATGACTCTATTTGGCCTACAGAACTTTTAGATAGATAAATTCAGAAGGATAATTTTCTTTCATGAAGGTTATATTACATGTCAATCTGGTCAAATTTGATTACCGAAAATGGGATTAAAAAGTAAAAGCATAATAATGTTGACACCTTAGATGTCCACTAGCATACAGATAATGATGTTTAACGCAAGTGATGTGGAGTGGATAGTAAAGCATTTATGGAATACTGGAACTCATGTATTGATAATTATGTGGACTTTTGAGTTTCGACACGGATCTTTTCTTCTTTTCATGGTAATACTTTTACTTTTAACTTTTAAGAATATGGCCAGAAAGGATTAATAATTTATTTCAAGTGAGAAAAAAAAAAGGTGTTTAGGTGGACTGTGGCTCTTGGTGTATATCTATGAAAATTTTCCAGCTATTCGCATTAGCCTTTTCTTGGAGTTTCCAGTCAACTTCCTTTCCTCTATTTTATTGGTATGTGTTGTCTTGCAATATATACGACTTTCACCTTCTATAATGTTATCAATTTTCTTTTTTTTTTTTTTTTTTTTTTGGTTGTGGAAACAGAAACATTTCATTGATGAAAGAAATAGGTGATTACAAGAAATAGTGTAACGTAATACTAGTGAAAGTAAAAAGTCGACAGAAAACAATGACAATAGGAAAAGAACCTTTCCAAACCGTCTTTTGAAGTAAACTTATTGAAATTATTTTACTTATTATTGTTGGAAAGCAGACTTTCAATAATTTGTGAGAGAAGTTTTAGATGGCATTGTACACTTCTAATACACATGCCTTCTGGAAACAATTTTTTCCTCATGAGTTTTCTTCTGCTATTTTATTGTTCTCGTATTTTTCTTATAATTTGTGAGAGAAGTTTTAGATGGCATTGTACACTTCTAATACACATTCCTTCTGAAAACAATTTTTTCCTCATGAGTTTTCTTCTGCTATTTTATTGTTCTCGTATTTTTCTTGATGTTTTGTGAAGTCTTTTGGAATCTCATTATGTCGAGATTTTAAGAAGCCTTGTGTAGGAGGTTATTGCAATATCAAATCCTTGGAATTCATTTTCTTGAGCACCTATGAGCGTCCAAATGCTGCTTCCATTGAGTTGCTTTCTTAAAAAAATATATTTGCAGATTTACCATACTCCACCAATGAGAGTCGGCTGCAAGAAGAATTTTCAAATTTTGGTGAGATTGCTGAAGGTAATTGCATTTCTTGTTGCCTAATCTCCAGCCAAGTCCAATAAGCCTTTTAATCTTGTTGCTTCACTTATCAACCCATGGCAGTGTTAGTAGCTAAAGACCGATTAACAAAAAGACCCAAAGGTTATGCGTTTATTCAATACACTTGCCAAGACGATGCAATGCTTGCTCTGGAAAATATGGATTGCAAGGTTAAACTTCACCTAGTTCTGTATTTTCTAGATAAGGTAACTCATGCTTGAAAGTTAATGTAGTTTCTGTGTCTCTCAAAACCAGAAATTTGATGGAAGGATGATCTATGTGGAACTCGCAAAACCTGGTAGTGATTCCTTTGGAGGATATCCAAGAACCTCCGGACCCCCAGAAGAGCGGCCTAAAGTGGAGCTAGAAGAGGTGGAAGATTGTTGGTATTGATCTTCTTCTTACTAAGATACACAATATATAGGACACCGATGGCTTTAACAGTTAATGATAGTTGTGCCCAATGAGATTCAGATCAATCCCAAAGAATCTGTGAGTGCTGAAGTGTTTTCTAAGATGGATTAATTACATATATTTTCATAGTTTCAAGCTTTAGATGCTGATGCCATTCTGCAACTCTTCTCCTGTATTTTGTTACTGGAACAGATATCTATTTGTAAGTACACTGTTTATGACACTTAATGCATCTTCTAGTGCATATTGCTTTATGTAGCTTTGCAATTGAGATTATGGAAAATGCGGAAATTCGTAATGCAAATACCTTTACAATGTCTTTTTTTTTTCTTTCTTTCTCTTTCCTGATCCAATAACCTGTGTCCAAATTTAAAGTGTATTGTGGTTTTTCAATCGGTTCTTATTTCTTGACTTGCACTCAACTTTTGGTATGATAATGCAAGAAGCGGCCCAGGGACACCTACACAGAGATTGCGTATTTGAATTTTTAAGCGAGCTTAATAAGAAAAATCTTTGATATCTCTAAAGTGCAGGTGTTGGGCATGTGTGTGTATATATATATAACTTTTACAATCAAAGAACCAATGAGTTTCATTTCTTGCATTATACTCATGATCTACTTTAGCTTTCAGATTTTTGGTAGAAGTCAAGGCTTAAATTAACGTAGGTGATCAATTTCTCCTATATATCTTCCACTTCTAGACAGGGGTCACAGTTCAACCACACATAGTGCTTTGTTCTATCTTCTCAAAAAGGAGACAATTTTAAAGTAGCTTTTATTTAACTTTTGAAGCTTGAATACATTACTTTTGGTCCAGCGGCTGTTGTTTGTCCTTCAATACTATTTAACTTTTGATGCTTGATCAATGGATAGTTCTATACAGTTAGCCATTTCTTCGACTCAAAAGAAGATAACAAAAGAATAGGCAACACCAAAATCTAGTTTTATTGCTTACTGACTGCAACTAATTTCATCTATCAATCTCAACTCTTGGAAATTGGTAGCATCTTCTAAAGAAGTCAATCCATGTGATCGTTTTTATTGCTTACCTGATTCACTTTTAAGTCTACTGCTTCTTGATCTGTGCAATTTTACTTGACATTACACAATATGTTCTATAGAATCCTTGGACTTGAGCCGATGCCTGCAAGTGGGGCAAGAAGAGTGAGACAGCAGCCATTTATCAATGCAAGTGACATGGTACCTGTGAGCACAGTTTGGCAACACCCGTATTTTATCCCCATTTGAGAAATCGACGAGGCAGATAGCACAGGCTGAAGTTGATGAAGGCGACGTCGGTGAGCCAGAATTCGTGTAAGTTGAAGTCGGCAGGGCAACCATGTCTTGCTTCTTCATGCCTGAGTTCAGTCCCCTTAAAGCCACCCAGTGGACTGTTTGTCTAAGGGTGTGATTGGCGCATTGAAGTATACATATCAGCATGGTATTTAGACCAAGTGTGCAAACAACGGCGCAAACGACTGCAACCACTATGACAATGAGGTTGAAATTGCCACCTTGTTCTTGCTCGCGAGCATCTGGGATAGATACACTTGGTGATGGATTAAGGGAAGGAGAGGAGGAAGGTTCCATGAACGAAGAACGGAGCATTTTTGGCGAGCTGAAGCGGCTGAGAAGAAAGCAAGATAAACACACATGTGAAACAAGTTGAGGTGAAGAAACATAAGATCTGGAGGAGGGCATATGATCAAATTAGATATTTGTGGACAGAGAGCTAGGTGGGTTCAATTCAACATGGAGGGTGAGAATGTGATGGGAAGTAGTGGGGTTATTTGAAAAATGAATCAACCTCTTTTTTTCTTTTGTTTGTGCGCTACAAACAGAAAAGTCAGTCTCATTGTCCCCTCACTTTCTTTCATCCTTAGCACCAAAGAAAATCAATCAATTTCCCCATGTGGCTATTTTCACTCGGGACAACAGAACCTGATATAGAGTTATAACACATTTCAAGACCAGCTTTCATGTATTTTTGTACTCTAAGAAGTAAGTAGAGTGAGATCAAATTATGCAAACTCAAAGTGAAACTTCTCACATCAACGCTACGACTAGCATTTGAAGTTGTAAGCAAGAGACGGGTTATCAGTTCAAAGACGTCTGCAAAGGGGAGTGCAATGTATATCATTTTTGGGTTCATTGGTGAGGGCAAAGGCATATGAATGGGTACAAAGTTCAATCTCCAAATTATGTGGTTCTAGTTTACTCAACTACTGACCTCTTCATCGTTATTGACTATAAAAGGATTGTATTCACTTCATCACTATTTTAATCCATTCTTTATTCTGTATGCATACCAAAACTATTCCTTTCAACTGCTGTGTATGATGATTGTCTACAAATCTAAGATAAATTTGATAACTTGAAACAAATGAAATTGTACCTTTTTTTTTTTAATTAAATCTATTTTCTCTTATTTTTTTACAATAGAATGCATATTTCTTGGGTAAAATAGTTAAATTCTTAGCCAAATTCTAAAACAAAAACAAGTATTTTAAAAACTATTTTTTTTTAGTCTTCAAAACTTTGCTTGGTTTTCGAAATAAAGTGGATAGCTAACTAAGAAATTTAGAGATAGAATGAGTGTTTATAGGTCTAATTTTTTAAAATTAAAAAACAAAGAACCAAATGATTACCAATCGGAGACTTAGGGTTTGTTTGTTAAAGAGTTCTAGATTTTGTTTTATGTTTTATGATTTATTGAGTTCAGTAAATATGTGTTTGACACGCAACATGTATTCTGTTACTGAAAATTGTTTTCAGATTCTGCGATCCAAATTATACAAATTCTGAAAATAACATTTTTATGTTTTCATTATATTCAGATTTTGAATTTTAAATTTTAAAATGCATAATTATATTAAATAAAAATAAAAAAAATTTAGAAATATAATATGTCAGGTTATAAATTTAATTATTTTTTAAAAGAAATATATTATCAATATGTATTATGTAATGTATTTAAAATTATATAACATTACAAAATAATAATTATATATTTAATATAAATCATATTCATACATAAAATAAGGGTTATTTTCAAATATAGTAAAATGAGACAACTTATTTATAAATATAGAAAAATGTGATGGACAAAGTGTGAGCAATCAAAACAATTATTCATAAATTAATAATTATTCATTGTGAACTAAATATTAGTGAGTAAACACGATTAGTTTTATGATTTATAAATATATAATATCAAACACATTTTAACAATTTCTAAACTACTAGACACATATTTAAAAATATGAAACAATTGATAATTGTGTTTCGAATTCTTTGCGAGACCCATTCTTAATTATTATTATTAATAATAATATTTCAATTTGTGATGTTAGCGTGGGTTAAAAAGAACGAGCCCCTGACGTAGCAGAGAGAGGAGTGGTAAAAGCAAGTCTTGTCTTTATCGTTCTTCCACACTTCACAAATATTGCGAAAGCAGAGAACCAAACAACAGTCAACATTGCTTTTTATTTTATTTATTTATTATTATTATTATTTTTTTAATTTTTGGAACTCCAACTCTTCCACCCAATTTTCATTAATGAAACTAGGCTATTTATTTACACTTTCATAAATTCATTAATTATCAATTTATTAACTATCCTTTTTTTTTTTTTTTTTTTTTTTATCTTTCTCTTCCATCCTATCCCTAACTCTTCCCCTGATCCACCGTCGCAAACACGCTTCCGACCACCGCAACGTCCGTCTCAATCACCACCCGATTATCCGATACATTTCTCACTATGTGCTTCGGAAATCCGCTTTCGGTACTTCGAAACGAGTATTGAACGTTCCTAATAAGATTCGGAAACAGGAGAACAGAACTGAAATCCAGAATCCATGAAGTTCCGTTTCCTTGCAATTCTGCGCTTCCGACTGTTGATTTCACTTTCATTCCTTTCGCGTTGTTTCTCTCGATCACCACCTGATCTATTTGCTTGAATGCCGATTTCGATTCGTCCAGTTGAACGATAGCCACTCCTTTGTCCGATCCGCTGAACATATTGTCTACGATATTCAATCCACTGACGACGCCGTTGATTGATTTGAGCGTAATCGAAGCATCGCCGAGGAAGAATGTGTTGGAAATGTGGAGTTGAACTGGATCTTCCGCTACGATTCCGGTGTAATCCATGTACGAATTCACGATTCTGGTCTGTGTTAGTCCTGGTAACTGCAAGTAAATTCCTGTGCCACCGAATCCAAATGCCTTGTTGTAGCAATGCACGCCTGTGATAATGTTCGCTTGGCCAGAGATGAGGATTCCAGTGGCGGCGGAGAAAATGACGACGTCAGTGATGGCGTTGTCATTGCCGACGATACTGATTCCGGTTCCAGAGAAGTTTCGTTCACCGGGATCGCCGCCGGCAGTAATGTGTTGGCCGAGGAAAGAGCTGCGGATGTAGGTTTCGTGACCGCTTTGTACCGAAATCCCATTGGTGGTGAAATGTGTTATGTAGCAATTGTCTATGCTTGTTCTTAAGGAATTGACGACGGAAATGCCACCGCCTCTGTAATTGGAATCCAATAGAAGGTCTCTGAAGGTGATATACTCATAATTATAGGATGAAGAAGAACTAAGCATCTGGTCTTCCGTTGAGTTCATCGCTCTCTGATTCTTAATTTTCTTCGCCGCTGACGAAGACGATAATTCGATTAGATATCCATCAGAGGGAAAATCGTCTGAAGCGCGTATACTTCCTCCATATATCTGAAATTTAAAATCAATTTACCAAAAAAAAAAAAAAAAAACCACATCAAAATTTCTTCACAATATATATTTTTATCAATTAAAACTCCAAATTAATAATTATGAATCTTGCAAAATCTTTCTTATGCTATATTTTATTTTTCCTCTTGATATATTGTAGCTAAACATCAATTTCTAAATAGTGAATTACACATTTTTAATTCAACAATGTGGAGAATGAGATTCAATCATAGACTGTATTCACCTTCAAATTAGTAATTTAATTATTCTACTTCTAAAAGTATTAGAATAAGAGTCAATTTACAAATATAAAATTTTAAATATATGATAAAAGATGTTTGAAAAGCAATTAAGTATAAAGCTGAAATTTTCATTTTAATTTTAATAAGAATTCTACACGTTTTGGTTGATATTTTTCGTAAACCCAAGATTTGCAAATCCCTTTCCCACTCTCATTGCATGTGCATATACATACACATGTTTAGTTTTTTAAAATATATATGCACACGAATATTGGGAAGGGAAAAACAAAAAACAAAAGAAATCAATTAAAATATCTACTTTAACTGTCATATTAATATATATATTTTTTTTTTATAGATTTGAAGAATTAATTTTTTTTGATAATGTAGTGGCTTGCATGAATGATATATAAATTGAAATAAGTAATAGAATTCAGATATATATGATGTAGGTTATTAAGTAGATGTAAATTTGAAAAATATGTTTACATTTAATTTATATTCTATATGATTAATTTCCAATTAAGATTGTTAATTATAAGTTCAACAGGGGAGTAAATAATTTGTATAACTGCCTTAAAAGGTATGAAGTAAGAGTCAATAAAGCAATTAGGTTCATAAAAATAAATAAAGAAAGAAAGAAAAAGGAAAACCCAATTGGGAGAAAACTTCAAAAAGAGAACCAAAAAAGAAAACTTGATTTATTATTGGATGACTTTTGAAGGCATCTAGAAAGCAAGATTTGGGTTGGAAGAAGGAGAAAGGCGTTTGCAAAAGGAAATTAATTGAGAGCAAGAAAACAACAACATTGTTTGGAAAGCAATGCTTTTCTTTCCATTTTCAAACAGCTTCCCCTTCAAAATATTTTAATTTTAATTTTAATTAATGCTTCAAAGTTCTTAATTAAAATTAAATATTACCGACTCCTGTTTTCTTTTTTTAAGTAAACTTCATTTATTTTATGTGAAAAGTAAACATGATTTTAATTGGCATGGATTATCTTCTTTTTTTTAGTTTAGGTCTCTTATTTCTCCTATTTGATCCTTTGATTCTAAATTTATACAAATATTACTGGTTTAACTCTAGATCCAATTTTAGCTAATTCATCTACTAATTTTTACAACAAAAAAAAAAATAATGTAAAACTTCATAAACGCATTAATTTCAAAAAAATAAAGTTATGCACAAAAATAAGTTTAACTAGGACTCAAAATTAGCTATTGAATAACATTCTCAAAATTCATAAATTAAAAAGAAAAATTATGAAGTTATTTTACTCTAAATAAATTATCAATTTCAAATCATACAAATGACTTATAATAAAAAAATTTCTAACCTTACTTGGAATAAAAACTTGTTAGATGTTAAGATTGCAATACTTATTTAAATTTTGGGGTAAAATTGATAGAAATTAAAATTTTAAAGGGACAAACTCACAAATTAATGGTGAATATTGATTTTTTTCTTAAAAAAAAATAATAACAATAAAGTCATTTTAATAGACTGGCCAAACAAGTGTCGAGTATGCAGGGAGAAAGGGAAAGTGAATTGACTTTTATGACCCTCTTATTAATTTTTACCAACAACCTTCCTTCCCATTTCTATCGGGCGTTACCAAAATTAGTTGCACTGCTCTCTCCACCTAATTAAACACTTTTCAATTTCCAATTAATTCAACTTTTCTTTTTTCTTTTTTCTAATAATGAAATTAGCAACAGAGTGAATTCTGTAATCAGGTGCGGGGATGCGTACCATAACATTGCCGACAAAGGCGCCCGGTAAGCGCAATGGACGGCTGATCAAGAAATTTCCACCGTCCAGATTGATCTGAGCACCTCCTAGATTCCTGACGCCGTCGATCAACGAGCCTTCACTCGTAGAATTGTACACATCAGATAACGCCCGGAGAAGCGATTCCGTGCTGTCGATTTTACCCGTCGGATCGGCTCCGTACGATGTCACGTGATACACACGAGCTCCTCCTGGTGGCTACACCATCCATTACATTTAGCCAATGAATTGATTTTTGATTTGAGATTCGATAAAATATGTGTATATATATATAACAAACGGGTAAAAGATTAATGATAATAACTTACTGTAAAACTGGGAATTGGGGCAGAGGGGGCGGCGTCGTGTCGAACCGTTAGTGAGGATTTGAGTTTGCGTAAATTAGAGAAATGGCGGTGGTAATGGGGGCTTCCGCCGGAAAAATGGGTGGGCGGCGCCGGAGAAGAAAGGGAATGTAAAGTGGGTGTTGCAGAAGAAAGAAAGGGGAAGACGAGGAGGATGTTTTGAAGGCATAATATGAAAAAGAGAGATAATGGTTGTGTCGCCATTGTTGGTCTGTGGAGAAAAGTTTAGGAGCAGGCTTTTATATAGAGACAGACACAGAGAAAGAGAGAGAGAGAGATTGAGAGAGAGAGAGAGAGAGAGAGAGAATGGTTTAAGTTAAAGGTGGGAATTTGGGATTGCATGGAGAAAAGAGAAGGGGTTTAACTACAAAAAGAAACCAAGGATCTCAAATATTTATTTATTACATATTGTTTAGGGAAATGTGATCAACAAAATGATTCAGCAAGAACAGGCAATAAAACATCTTTTTCTTTAATAACATTGTTATTATTTTTTTGTATTTGCTTTTAAATTAATTGGTAAATTAGGATGGGAAGAGATTGAGACATTCGTATCCCCTAATACATAGTAACTATACTCGTTTTAGTTTTAATATCCTCATATTTGTTCTACTAAAAATTTTTATAATATACCTCAAATTTCTTTCAACATACTTTTGCTTCTATTTTCAATTTTCAATTTTCAAGATTGTATGTATTTAGTCAATTCCCATGTTGTATGTATTTTTTTCTGTATTTATTCTTTTTTTTAAATTATATTTTTCTTTTTATATATATAATAATGTCTACAAATTTTCAATTTTGTATTTAATAAATTTTCGGATGATCAAATAATTTAAAGTTTATAAAGTTATTGTTAAGGATTATTCACTCGAATTTAACATTTACATATAATCTTTAAATAATACAGTATTAGTCTAATGTATAAATGTTAAAATAGATAAACAGTATAGAACCTACAAGACACCAATGAAAATCTAAATTATTAGAGGACAATTAATCATAAAATTTCAACGATTTATTAGAAACATTTAAAAATTAAACTAGAATGATTAAACTTAAAGACCTTTAAGAACCTAACAAAAAAATAAATAAATAAAGGGAGGAAGTACAAAGAAGTCCCACATGTGATGGTTCGTTTGAAATGGAAAAAGAAAAGGAAAAATGAAAAGGAAGTTGATGCAAGTTTTGGGGTGGTTTGGTTTGGTAGCCTAACGAATTTAACAAAGGGTAAGGTATTTTTAACAACAAAGTAAAGATTATTGTTGAAGCAACCCCAAAGCCTATGTCAAAATATCCTTTTTATTATTATTATTATTATTATTATTATTTATTGTTGTTATTCCTATTATTTTATTGCTGAAGATATATTTTTTCTTAACTACTTAAAGTGCGTTGAATTTTATTGTCTCGTTGAAATTGAAAGGCAAATATGTATTATATAATCATTTCTCCCTTCTATTACTTTTTTTTAACACTCTTTATTTTAATTAAGAATCGGTAAAAAAGTTCAGACTTTTTTCTATTAATTTTCTAAATTTTAATTACTAACTAATAGACAATTTAGAAAATTATTTTAAGATTTACATAATCGTTAATTGTAAAAAGTTAAATAAAATATATAATTTAATTTAAGTCTATTTAATAATTATTTGATTTTTAAAAATTAAACTTATTTTTTTTTTCTCAATTTCTTAAATAGTTTTTATTTATGTTAAGTAAAGTAGGATGAATTCTAAGTCAATTTTAAAAAACAAAAGCACTTTTTATCCTATAATTTTATTTTAAATTATATGTTTCTCAATTTTTTTTTCCTAACACAAAGTTTTTAAAGTACAATAAGAACTGAGAAGTTAGAACCATTGACTTTATGATTGTTAACACATATAAATGTCAGTTGAATTATACTCTTTCTGACTTCTTGGCACAAAGTTGAAAGTTGTGTCTTTACCTCTAGTTTTGATAAAATTTATTATTCTCCCTATCTCATCGTGGTCATTATATTTGTATAATCTATGATTCTATATACTTACAAATGCTTTTGTACGTACAAACCTAAATGTGGTAATAGTATAGAAGATGAGTGTTACCTTTATTGAATCTGCATTTAATATGGCCTAAACCTACAAAAATAGGATGCAATCGGATGACAAGGACAACAAGGACTATAGCACCTAAATTATTTCAAGCCTTTCAAATTTTCTATGCGAAATTTGTTGTTAATTTAAACTATAGGTTCAAGAGAAATTCTAATATCCATTTAAAAAAGAGAAATAAATAAATAAATAGGGACAAATTTAAAATTAAAAATAGTTTCATGTCATTATACTATCTTAGAAAAACATTTTTGTATAATTAAAGTGATTTGTCATCGAGTGTAATTTGCTAAAGTTTTTGTAGACTCTAGTTATGTTATTTAAAATATATTCTACCGCACTTTAATTAACTATTCAATTATTTATTTTATTTTTTCACAAAAACGGATATGAGAATTTGAATCTTAAAAAAAAAAAAAAAAAAAAAAAAAAAAGTGTCAATTACTAAGCTACAGTCATTTTAGTTGATCGATATATTTAGAAATAGGATTTCAAAAATATGAGGATTGAGGCATAATTGATTTTCTTTTTTCTTTTTTAAATGGACAGCTTATAGGAGAATCAAACATATAATATAATGATCAATATTAGATTGCAATATTTAACCACAACCATTATATAAGAAGCAACCTTCAATGGGAAGTTATTCCAAATTGATTGGATCGTTAATTAATTAAAGTGTCCCACACACTAATGAACAGATTTAACAACTAAGCACAGAATAAAGGGGTAACGGGACAAATAATTAAAATTACAAATAATAATAATAAGTAAATAAATAAAAATAAAAATTATTACTAACAAAATAATAGAAAATTAACTATGAAAAAATACAGAAATGTGTATATATAATAAATATACATAGACAAAGTAGCAAAATAAACTACAAAACAATATCACAAGATATAAGTAATAAAACCTACTAAGAATAAGAAGAAAATAGAATATCAAAAGTTATCTTTTATATATAGACATGGAGAATATATATACGACCTTTTATAATAAATTAATAAACTAATATCAATTAATCATTATTATTATTAATTCCAATCAATTATTAAATAAAAATTTATTATTTAGATTTAATAAATTCCAAGTAATATATTTACAGATAATATTTAAATTTTAAATATACAAATTTATTAATTATTCTAATTATTTTATTATTTATTAATGTTTAGTGATTAAATTAAATAATTCTAATAAATGTTTAACATTAAATATTCATTTATTTTTATTTGATGTGATTAAATTAATTAATATAACAACATACAATACTTCAATTTAATTTATGACTACACTAGTTATTCTTTTATATTAAATTGAGTAATTATATCATTTTATTTTATATATGAAATTGGTAAAACAAACCTACATACTACATTAATTATTGTGCATATCTATCAAACATTAAATTTAATATCCATACTATAAAATAATATTTGCAACACAAACAGATGTAAAATTAATCAATTGTTTTTCGCACATGTGCTTTTTTGGTGTATTTTTTAATTGTTTCTCATGCGAGGTTGAGACAATAGGAATGGTTTACATTATTCGAATCACTAACATACATAATGCTATATTCTAAATAATAATATTCTTAAAACTAATATGCACCTGTTTTAGTTTTTGAGGTTATATCAATTAGTTGTTCTAATCCAATCTAAATTTACTCTGAGAAAAACACATATAATGTCAATTGGAATATTTTCATTTGCAATTTGTAAAAATATATTTATTTATTTATTTATTTATTTATGTTGCATATATTTAAGAGTGTTTCTACTCACCAAGAATGTTTTCTCTCTCTCTCTACTACATATTTGGAAGAATTCTGTTTAATCATTTTTTAAAGTCATTTTGGACAATCCTACCAATAAATTTATAGAAATAAAGCCAATGTATATATTAATTGTGATACGAATTTGAGTTACGCGTTAATTTATTATTTTATTTATCAATAATTTCACATATGCCTTAATTCTTAGGTTTTGCAAAAACATCTTATATAAAATGCAGCAGTATTGAAATCTAAAAATCATTTCAAATCAACAACTAATATTTCAATCTCAAGATCAACAAGCTATAAATACATAAATTTTAGGAAAACAATTTTTAAATAAAGATATGAGCTAAATAAATCCATCACTAAACATATACCTATATCCAAGTAATTCTGACACAAAGTAATTTCAATATGCATAGTAAAACAAATAATTGGTGATACGTACATGTTTAGCTGTCACCAAAGGGCTAAGCACCCAACACACGACTCAAAGCCTACAAGTGTGCTACGGTGAGTCCAAAAGACCTATATTTACATCAATAACACCACAAACTCAAGACTCGAATTCCAGATTTGACCCCTTTTGTCTTGGCAATCCATTAACAATCTGGGTAATATAATATGAAAACACATTCACATAATATACAAGCAATCCCCATGAGTACATATATTCAAGTCATCATTAATCTCTCTTACTCTAAAATATTTGAATCCCATATATCATTGCTCCCGATGTATTTAATATTGGTTTCTGAAGATGTTGATGTTAAGAAAGGCCACTAGGGTTTGCTGCTCTTATTCTTTTTTTTCCAGGCCCAAGCCCATTATTGTTTGTTAGGGTTGGGTTGGGTTGGCCTTACCCCATTTTCTTCTCTTCTTTAGGTATTGTTGTTATGGGACTCTTCCACAATCATTCTCAGTGAGTGTGAAGAAAATATTTTTGCAAGAGATTTTCTGTTTGGCCATCTATATATATATATATGGTCGGTATTGTACACAATTTTAATATATGGAAGTCAAAGGCTTCTCTTCCACCTCTATCTGTTTTCATCAATTTTCTTATAATTTTTCAATTAAGTTGAGATGGTATTGTTCTTGGTTCAACTCTCTCCTATATCTCCCATTTTCATTTCTCGTGTTCAAAAAAAAAAAAAAAAAAAAATCCATACCAATTTAAGCTCACTTTGGCAAAGAAATTATCAATTTGAAATCATATAAACATCCTATGGGCTATAATCCTTAATTTTCACCAACAACCTTCCTTCTCATTTCTACCAGGCATTACTAGCCATCTGAAAGTGCAATAGACGACTAATCAAGAAATTTCCACTACATTAATTTGAGCACCTCCTAGATTTTTGACACTGTTGATCGACGAGCTTTCACTGGTAGAATTGTACGCATCGGATAACACCGTCGATCAACGATAGCATGTTCATGCATTATTTGATTTTTGATTTTTGATTTTTTTGTTGTTAAATAACATGCATTATTTGAATATAAATGTTATATTGTGTGGTGATGTTATATGTTTTTCATATGTAATAATATTAGATTTCTTATTATTATTGGGTTTGTTTTAGTACTATTATTATTGGTTTATATTATAGAATTGTTGAATTGTTAAAAAAAAAGTTTATATTATAGAATGGAATATAGAAATAGATTTCTTGATTTAAAAAAAAAAAAAAAAAAATCCCTTTATATTTGACTTCCTGAACAAATAAGTAATTGCACAGGTATAATAATATAAATAAAGAAGTATGCATCGAGATGGGAAAAAAATAGAAAGGAAAAATCGAAAATTGGAGCGAGCGAGTAAAATCAGAGATCGGCGTGAGACAAAAGAAAAAACCCCTTTCCGGATAGGAGAAGGCCACGAACAAAACCCTAAATCTTCGTGATCTCTGTTCGTTCGATTCTCTCCCGTTCTCGTTTTTTTCCAAAATCCTGTGCCTCGTGGAGAACTCGTTTCGTTTCGGGATTTAAATTTAGAGCGCTACGGTTTGTGTTCTGGTTATGGGGAAGAAGAAGAAGAGAGTTTCGTCTAAGGTATGGTGCTACTATTGCGACAGAGAATTCGATGACGAGAAGATATTGGTGCAGCATCAGAAGGCTAAACACTTCAAGTGCCATGTCTGTCACAAGAAGCTTTCTACTGCCGGCGGTATGGTCATCCACGTTCTTCAGGTCCACAAAGAGTCAGTCACCAAGTATATCAGCTCTTTCCCTCTCTCTTCCTTTCTCTTCTCAACTAGAAGTCTACGTTCATCTTCTTACTTTATTGAGTGTATTCTTCTCGCCTTCTGTCTGCAAAGATTCGAGGGTATCATCTGCTTTTCTTAGCCGCTTTTTTTTGCGACTGGTCGTGGTTTATAATTGAATTTATCTTTCTTAATGTGTTCGAACGATGAAATTATTGTTCTACATCAAGAAGTTGTTTCTTTGTTGGACTGTATTATAGACTGCTTCATTCCATAGATTTCCACATGCTGGATTGTAGGATTCGAACATGAAAGATATTGGGATATTGTAGTAGGTAGAAAAGGATATACTAGATGGACTTGCCTCTCAACGGAGCTTTTGATTTTTCTAAGATCAAGCACTTTTTTGTTGATTAATTAATTTCTGATTCTGAACTGGTATTTTTTGTGTTGGTCACGTTTGTATTCTAACGTTTTTATTGTTGTTGGTAATCTTGTGATAGAGTTCCTAATGCAAAACCAGGCAGAGAAGCAACAGATATCGAAATATACGGAATGCAAGGAATTCCTCCGGATGTCTTGGCAGCACACTATGGAGAGGAGGGTGAGGAATCTGTATAACTCATCCATGCACTGTCTTTATATTTTTCTACAATTATTATTATTGGTTTCTTACTTCTCTTCCTCTTCCTCTCGGTTCCTCCTCTCAGTCTTTCTCATGCATGCATACATACGTGTAAATCGACATATAAGGAGATGACGAGTTTATGGGTCTGTTATGTTTGTATTTAGGCAAGGATAACTCTCTTATAAATACAAGAAAACTTATTTATTTATTTATTTATTTCCAAACTGAGACGTCAATTTGCTAAACCCCACCTATTATTCTTATTTCTTGTCTAATGGGGAACAATTCTCCTGTAAGTTCGGTAATAGTTAATTTGTCCCACCCTCACCCCGATCTCCACCCTCGCCCATGATATCTCTTTGAGTTGTTTCACCTATGATCTTTCCTATGACGATTCCTTGTCAAACATAGTATCTTAGAGTTTCTTTTTTTGATTGGATCAGTCTGTGTGCGTATTAATATCATTTTAAACAATTGTAAATAATATGTATTGATTGATAATATGAATGTACAAAGGAAGAGGGCCCATCAAAGAAACTGGAAATTACCCCCCCCCCCCCCCCCCAAAAAAAAAAAAAAAAAAAAGGTCTTCCTGGGAAGTTGAACCAGATCAGTCCTATGACCTTAAGTATCCGAAATTCTGTCCAGGTGGTTAGTGGAAGGGACTTGTATCTATGTTGAGTTGGGAGCACATTGAGATTAGCACGACTATATTAACTGTTGAATAGGTGACAATCCTCAAACTACATGGCATGTACAGTTCAAGGTCCTAAGGGACAAGGAGTAAAATTTGTATTTAGGTCTTGGGATATCGATACATTCAAATTTCCCAGGAAACCTAACCATAACAAAGATCTGATTGTCGATGGTGACTATTGGTTAAGGTCATAGTGTCCATGGAGACTAGACTAGCTAGGCTTTTGTTTAGATAGTGGTTTGAAGAGGAATTATTCTTGGAAGCCATCCAATAATATTCGAGGATATTTTTGCTTGCCTTTTGGATCAGAAGGCAAAGACGATAGGACTTATGGGTTGGAAAGGAGATTGTTATAGTTGGTGTGAATAAGGGAGGGTGAACGGGCGAACCCATAAGAAAAAGACTTAATAGGTAATTAAAATTTAAATTATGAAGGTTCTTGGAGACTGATGCTCAGATTTAGGCGTTAAACCTAGCTAATGACGAGACCCTTCTTCCAAGCTCTCTCCAAACTCACTAAAAATTTTGTTATTCCTTTCAAGCCAAAGATGCCAAAGGACCACAAAGAAGCCAGCTCGCCACAAACTTGACACTTATCATGTTTAATTATAAATATTCTTTATAGTCCAATATACTTGCCACTCTCCCTGAGCCTTATATTGGAGGGGTTGATTTTATAATGGTATGCTTATTTTTCTGTTTTCCAAACTTTTCTACTCACTTCTATTAGCAGAGTTGTTTTCTTTTCTTTTCCACTCTCCCTGAGCCTTTATACCTCTTAATGATGAATGCCTTTTTTGCGTGTGCGCATGTGCATGTGTGTTTTTTTAGGAAACTTCCTTTTTGGAAGTGGTATTGGAGATAGTGGTGTAATTGTAGAATTATAGAATTGCATGTCTTTCTTGTAGAGGAAGAGTCCTTGTCGAAGGTGGCCAAAGTGGAGATGCCATCAACTCAGATGGTTGGAGGTGTGGTGCCCGGATCACTGGGTATTGTATACCCTCCTCAGCCAGGTTTAGCTGCAATGCAACCTATGTAAGTATCTCCCTACCTTTTTGTCTTCCATTCACTATTAGTGCTTAAATTGAAGTTTTTGCATTTGGTTGTGTTATCTTAAGTAAAATGTAAAGCAAACATTTTTAATCTCTGTCAATTACCATGTGACTGCAGTTATCCTTCAACTGGACAAGCACAGCCTACTGCCTGGCCAGTTCCACCTCGTCCCCAACCTTGGTTCCCCCCAAATTCAGCCGTTTCAATTCCTCCTCCTGCCCCATTGGGCTATGCTCAGCAGCCACTATTTCCTGTGCAGACTGCAAGGCCTCCACTTCCAGTATCATCAACTCCTATGCTCCAGCCTTTACAGATAACGCCTCCTGGATTGACGTCAACTACACCTTCAGTTTCTGTATCTCAACCGTTGTTCCCTGTTGTTAGTAATAGCCACGGACCTACCCAAAGCTCTCCTTTTTCTTCATCTACACTTTCAACAAGCATTCCTTTGACCTCGGCAGCAGATATCAAGGGCTCAGTGACACATCTGGGCACCAACTCCTTTTCTACAATTGGAAATCAAGTTTCAAACGTTCCAGGTTCAACTAATTACTTTATGCAGTCCCTTCTTTATGACTTGTCATAAAGCTTTCTCCAGTTTGATTTTATTCCAATGCCTTGAATAAAGACAAATATAGTAGTACTTCTAGAGGGTTAAGTATATGTGCAACAGCAATATAAATTCATGTTCGTTGATAATTGAAATTTGGCTTTTGCATAAACAACTAATCTTGAATCTAATATATTCGAGCATGGTTGCCACTATACTTCGTAAAGGTTTATCCACTAATAAATTCATTTTCAATTTCAATTTTCAATAGGAACTACAATCTATGCATCTCGAGTTTCCTTGACACCCAAATGTTGTAGGGTCAGGACGGTTATCTTGTGAGATTAGTTGAGGTGCGCGTAAGTTGGCCTGGACACTCACGGATATCAAAAAACTACAATCTATGCATCTGTTAATGTAGTTTCAGTTGCAATTTACAAACTCTTCTGTAAAATTTAGAAAGTCAGTTGAGCCATTATGTGACTGAACCTTCAAGTTGTGTATGAAAGAGACCAATGCCCATCCCACATTTATGGGAATAACCTCTCCTTCCTCAATTCTTGTGAGATTTATTCAAATCTTTGCAAGTTCCAAAAGACTTATTATCTGAGGAATTATTAAAATTTTGACTCCCAACTCCATTGGTTAGAACTTATAGCACAGAGCTTGTCTTTGTCTTGAAGTAGAGGTTTTGTTTCTGTTGTTTTTTGTAATTACTGAGCAGGTGACGTAACTGCCTTTAATGCTGTAGGTGCAATATTAAGCAATTCACATTCCTATGCCTCGGGACCAAATACAGGTGGTCCTTCTATCGGACCACCTCCTGTAATTGCGAATAAGGCTCCTACTCAACCATCAACGAATGAAGTATATTTGGTTTGGGATGATGAGGCGATGTCTATGGTAAGTTTTTTTTTTTTTTTTTTTTTTTTGTGTGTGTGCTGATTTACCATGATTTATCCTGATATTTCCAGCCTAGTTCCACTTTCTTATGGTAAACATGTGCAGGAGGAAAGAAGAATGTCCTTAACTAAGTATCAGGTGCATGATGAAACTAGCCAGGTAAGTTATACTACAACTTAAATACCATGTGCGGTAGGCTATACATGTTTCTGTTTTTGGATTCTTTGTGATAGACATTTCGTAATGTAGGGATGTGTACAAATCTGACTTTTATTTCATTTACAATTTATATAATGTATTTTGCTTAGAACCTTGAGCCTGAACTCACATTTTACCTCGAACTTCATCATCAAATGTAAATTTTGTTTTCTTTTAACTGACATTTTCCAGTTTGCACGCCATACCACCAATCTTGTGGGCATCAAAAGGCTCAAGTAGGTATTTATGTTATCCCACTTACAGTGTGTATATAAAAACTTTCCAAATGTTGCTGCAAGAAGGTTCTATTGCAACATATGGTTAAGAACGTAGTATATTCAATTATTCCTTTTGGCTTTTCAATCTATTATATGTGATTCACTCTCCCTATGCTTGATGCCAAAGTGTGGGGATTTGGGTGGAACAAGATTATACCCAACAGATTTTTGCTCATTCGTAGCATCATTACAATTTATTTTATGATCGATCAGTGAATACGACTTTGACCAGGTCAGCCTCTTTTGCAAAGTTTGGCACCTCTTGCATAGGACTCAACCATATGATTTGGCGATGGCATCGTTTCTATAACTTCTCTCTAATCATTTTTGTGTTGCATTCTTGTTTCAGATGAGTTCAATTGATGCAGCCATAGACAAACGAATCTTGGAAAGCAGGCTTGCTGGCCGAATGCCATTTTAGTTCAAGCCATGTTGACAGTTTCATGAAGCTCCTCGATAAGGCGGTCAGTGGCTGTAGGTTTCAGAAGAAGCTGTGGCATTTGTAAGTCACCAGAAAATGTTGGGAGCACATTTTTAGGGCTGGCTTCACAGATTGAGCAAATTAAACGTCTACATTTAATTCATTGCCAGAAATTGCATAGGACAGGACAGGGTTTTCTTTTTCATATTTATGTTGTCAATTATCTCTAGGCGATTTAAATGAGAGGGTGTTTTCTTTTCTGTCTTTTGTCATTTATTTTTGTTCCCTCTTTGTATCAATTTTATAAACCCATTTTCACAAGACACCCTACTAGAGTTTGACTTTAGAGTAAGATTTGCCGTTTCGACCTTGGGAGATAATTTCATCTTCCTTCCCTTATTTTGTTGGTTCTCTACTACCTGCCATTCTCTTAGTGTATAAAGCACAAATTTTATATCAAATTATATGCTTGTACGAAATTAAAATTGAAGAACAATAAACATTATATGAGAAGTATGACTTTTAGGTTGAGGGTTGAAATTATACTTTTGATTTTTGAGGATCACAATCTTCTTGTCAACGTCCCTCACCGTGTCCCTACTTTAAAATTTGTTGTCCAAGTTTTTATACTAAATTTCTAAAAATAAAAATTTAAAATTGAAGTATGACCATCTCTAATTTTGAAATTATGAACCCTGTTATTCTATCACGTAGATTTGCCAAAGTTTGATCTCAAACTTAATGGTCAAATTTGATTACAGGTTTTTAGGTTTGATGTGCTTGGAAGAGAAAAGGAAAAAATGGAAACCACTGGGGTAGTTTAAGAAATTGAGTTCTTGTCTTCTTCTTTTTGGGAGAACAAGCAGACGTTTTTCTTTAAATATGTAAGCTAAAGTAATATCCCATTATATCACCATCATCGACGGTCTGCCTTTAATTTCTTATAATAAGGACTCAGAATTCTTTCTCCAAAAAAAAGAAAAAAAGAAAGAGAGAATATTTTTCAATTAAAACTATTGGTATTTTGAAAACTTGTGAAAAGTGTGTATATATATTTATTATTTCCTTAATTTCTATAAATATGAGAAAGAAAATGCAAAAAAAAAAAAAAAAAAACAACTTTGACCCTAAAATTGTGGCCCGAACTTAAATAACCGTCATGATTCTTAATTTGGGTTGAATTTTTGCTAATTCACTCATTAATTTTAAAGAAAAAACAAAACTTATTCTTCCCCATAAATTTGTTAATTTCAATAAAATAAAATTTTGTATAGAAATAAGTTTAATCACGAATTAAGTACCAAATAACTTTGTCAAATTTTATGAAATTTGATTAAAGTTATAGCTCTATTGACAATTTTGTCTAAAATTCTCTAAGAGATAATTTTTTAAAAAACAATATTTGCATTGATAACTTATGATACTTCTTAAAGTTTAGAGTTAAAGTTGCAATATACTATTAAAAAAAATTGAAAGCAAAATTTATCTAAGTGAAAAGTAATTTGGATGAAATTAAAAAGTTAGGGTTAAAATTGTATTAACTTACAAGTTTAGAGGTCAAAATATATATATGTGTTTATATAAGGAGAAAAAAAAAATGAAGGCAACGCAAATTGTGGACACAGCAGCAGGGAACGTTGTAAACCCCAAAAACCCCGACGGGAGTGAGCAGCGAGCAGACCCAAGTCCTCTGCTTTGGTTCTTCATATCTTCCTTCCTTCGTTGATGCTTTTGATGAGAATTTGAGATGAAGGCTTTAAGGGCTCTGAGAATAGCCACCACGATTCCTGCTCGAACCAACCAGATTTTCCTCCTAAATCCAATACTTTCCCCTCGATGCTACTCTGCCCAGCCTGAGCAAGACGATTCTAGTCACAACCCTACTCTCTCGGACACCGAAAATGCCCCTGATTCCGTATTTGATAGTGCACAGTTCGCCATTCCAAACATGGATTCAAGTACTAAAACCGAGGCTCACTCCGGTTGGGATAAGAAATATAGGGCAAAAGCCGACCAACTGATATTTGGAAAAGATTCCGAGGGAGTCAAATACAAGATAATGGAGGAGGAGGAGGAAAGGCGACGGAGACTGCTTGCCAAGGCTCTGCTTGAGGCGGCCTTGGCAACTCCTGACGATGACGAAGAGGATGACGAGACAACTGTGAAAGAGGAAGACCAGAAGTCTCTGGCAGTGGGGATAATTGGCGCACCAAACGCTGGCAAGTCCGCATTGACTAACTATATGGTTTGTTCTTTAAGCTTTCACTCCTCTAGACTGCACAACTTCGTTAACTTTTATGACCAATGCATTTTTTCATATGATTTTTGAAACTTACGGTTGCTTAGAGCATGGAAGAAGGTGTTTTTTTTTATATGCTCAGCTGAACTAGTATTAGAACTGCTAGTTTGATGTAACTTCGTTTGTTGCAAATTCGTCGGATTCGTGGAGAATTTGAGGGTTATTATTCGTCCTTTTTTGTAGATTTGTATACTAAACCGATTGTTGTTCGTTCCCTTAAATGTAGAACTGCCTTTTTTTTCCCCTCTTTTAGTCAGAAATGCTTCATTTATTTAGTTTTAACGTTTCTTATTATGAAGGTGGTTATGTGGAATCAATCAGTTTGTATTGATTATGACAATAGATAGTAAGAAGAAGTAATTCTTTTTTTTTTTTTTTTTTTTTTTTTTTTTTTTTTTTTTTTTTTTTTTTTTTTTTTTTTTTTGTTTAGGTGGGAACTAAAGTTGCTGCAGTTTCACGGAAGACAAATACCACTACTCACGAAGTCCTAGGAATAATGACTAAAGGAAATACCCAAATTGTATGTATCATATTTTTATTTATCTGCAACAATCAATTACAATATGCGTTGCTACTTTTTACCTAGTGCTTCTAGTTGGAGTTGTTTCTCAATCTTTCGTTGTTATCCTAGTTTTTTCTCATTAATCCATTGGAGAAGTTGTTATTCTTCCTTTGCTTTTGGGATGGAGGATAAAAGCTAAACCGGTGTCACCTTTTCAAATAGAATACATTTGCCTGTATGAGCATGATGTGGTGCATAAAAGCTATAGCAGTGTCATCTTTCAGAGATTTAGAGTAGTGATGTTACTGTGAGAAGAATTCAAGTAACTTTTAATAGGATTGAATATTTGTTAGAGATTTTTTGATTTTACCATAGGTATTGAAGGTGTTCATTTAATTTAAGTTAATTTTTCTTCTTCATATACTGGCTCCTTTCAAAACTAAATTCAATTATTGTCAAAGAGAAAACAATATGTAAAATCTCATATTATGCATCTTGAAGAGATTCGTCGCTGTTTCTAATTTCTTCATCAAATAATGCATGTTTCACAATTATTGACGGAGGTCCTTTTCTTTGAGATATTTATGAGAAAATATTGCTCTATTCTTTATTTTTTTATTGCTACAGACTACAGAAGTAGTTAATTCGGGCCTTTCCTGATTCATTATGCCAATTCAGTGTTTCTTCGACACACCAGGGCTAATGTTAAAGAGCAAGGGATTTCCTCATAAAGATATGAAAGCTCGTGTGCAAAGTGCTTGGAGTTCAGTTGAACTTTATGATGTGTTGATAGTTATTTTTGACGTCCATAGACATCTTACAAGGTCGGTAGTAATTTCTTCTAGTCTCAAATGTTATAGAATATAGGGTTCTCAAATAAGAAACTTGATAACCATAGGCTTTTACAAATTTTCCTCGTTTTTCCTTGAATGGTTTAGAAATTTTAGAATGACACCAAATTTTGTCTTTTTTTTTTTTTTTTTTTCAGAACTTTTGTACTTTGTTATACTTTTAGTTGATTGTAGCTCCATTTATGCTACTTTTGTGGTCAACCCTGATGATTTAGCAGTTGACTTTTGGATTTTATATAGGCCTGATTCGAGGGTGGTAGGATTGATCAAACGAATGGGAGCATCACTACACCCAAAACAGAAGCGTATATTATGTATGAACAAAGTTGATCTAGTCGAAAACAAGAAAGACTTGTTAACAGTTGCAGAACAATTTAAAGATCTTCCCGGATATGAAAGGTATTATTGGTTCTTGCTTCAGAAAGTTGACTAGCTTATAGAGGTTCTTGAACATTCGTTTTCACTAAGAGAACAAACTTCGTATAGGTACTTCATGATCTCGGGGCTAAAGGGAGCTGGAGTAAAAGATCTTTCAAAATATTTGACGGAACAGGCATGTTTCCTATTTGGTTTCAATGCTATTACTCAGAGGAATATACCTATCGAGATTCTGCACTTGATAAATGAATATTCAAAATGGTCTTAAACTCGTCTATGCTTGAAATAAGTTAATTTATATTTTAAAATCCTATTTGGGTCTTTGAAATTAAATGTTACATTTCGGTCCTTAAACTTTCAAAATGTATATTTTGGCCCTCGAACGTTTATGTTTGTCTGTTTTGGTCTCTAACCTTTTTAAATATAATAATTATTTTGATCCTTTTATTTCATTTTTATCAAATTAATAATGTAGCTTTGTGTATGTGTGCTAACATGTTATTTATTATAAGTGTGATTTCAAGCACACTGATTAGATACGAGCATTGGGCAGGTGAAAATTAGATTGAAAAATAATATAACAAGGACCAAAACTGTTTTTTTAAAAGCTGTTTGCGAACTAAAATAGACATTATGAAAGTTCAGAAACTAAAGTGGAGTAAGCATGAAAGTCCAAGGACCAAAATAACCATTTTAAGGTTTAGGGATTAAAATGGAACAAACTTAGATCAAAATAAGATTTAAAATCTAATTTATATTTATCAATTTTTCACTTTCTTATCATTTATATCTGGCATTTGAGGTTCTCACAAGTTTGGTGATGATGCTGAACTTATCTTTTAGGGAAAAATTGCAAAAAGTCGTCCGTGAGGATTAATGACCTTTCTAAACTTATGGATTTTACAATAAGCCTTGAACATTGCAAAATGCACAACCCACTCCTAAGTTATAAGGATAACAAATTAAACATAGAAACTATAAAACTGTTATGATTTAACCCAAAATTTCGACTCTATAAAATTTAAAAACTATAGTATTGACCATTAAAAGAATTAGTTTTCAAATTGATGCTAAGCTATTGTCTCGTTTTAAGGAAACTAATGTTAAAGAGTTTAGGTTTGATTATAACAATCCTATACTTGGAGGGTTTAGTTTTAATGACACTTGTAGTTCATGTTCATGGGTGGTTTGTGCATTTAGCAACGTTTAGAGGCTTCAATGTAACAATTTCTTAAGCTTTGAAGGTGATTGGTCAAATTGAAGCTTTGAGGTTTTGAATGTAACGACTCCTATAGTTTAAGGGTAGCTTTATCAATTTTTTCTATCTTTTATCGTCAATTGTCACCAGCCAATTATTTTTTTCGTTCAGCTTAGACTTGCATTTAAACCTGGCTTACCCCTCCCTTTTTAGGCAGTCAAAAGACCTTGGGATGAAGATCCATACACTATGAATGAAGAAATGATGAAGAATATTTCACTTGAAGTTGTCCGGGAACGGTTGTTAGACCATGTGCATCAGGTATCATCGTCATTTCCTTTTTTCTGAGTTGGCCTAGAAATTCTTTTTGGTTCATAAACTTTGCTTCTTATTTCAGGAAATTCCTTATGGAATTGAGCATCGCCTGGTCGATTGGAAAGAATTTCGAGATGGTTCTCTTAGGATTGAGCAACACTTGATCACTAACAAACCAAGTCAGCGCAAAATTCTTGTGGGGAAAAACGGCTCTAAAATTGGGTAAAGTGATATTAATTTAATGTTTACTTTTGCAAACCAGTTGATATGAGAAACTTCTATAGTTTCATCATTAGTTTTTTTTTTTTTTTTCCCATTTTCTCTTTCTTTTTTTCTTTAATAAAATAAAATTCCCATGGGAAATAAGAGATCCAATGAGATGGTGTTTTCCATCTTTTAAATCTTCGAGGACAACTTTGAGAGTGATTTTAAAATTGTTAGATTACCTATTATCATGTTTAGAATCACTTCAAAACATGTTTTTAATCATTCAAAATCGATTTATGTGAAAATTGTGTTTAAAAAGTGTAAATTCAAACATTAAATTGATTATGAATCATTAAAAGCACGTTTGAACTTGAAAAAAGTTATTTTAATCATTCAACATCGTCTCAAATATTATGAAAGTTTAGAATTGAGATGGTCTTATTTTGATCCAACCAAAAACACAAAATTTTCCATCTAATGAGCTTTGATCTTTTGTAATCTTCGTTGCCTTTTGAATTGGGAGGAGGTCTATACTTCTCTCACTTTTTCATTCATTTAATTTTTCATTACACTTTTTTGTTTTCCATAAAATCGAAATATTAATCTTTAACTTCCAGCATTCCTCTAGTTTTCATATCCATCTATGGATACAGAGAGTTCCATACAATAATTGAATTCAAACCACGGTAATTTTAACCGTCCTAATCACCAGATGCAATCCTTGTTCCCAATTTCAGGAGAATAGGTATTGAAGCTAATGAAGAGCTAAGGTCTATCTTCAAGAAAGAAGTGCATCTCATCCTCCAAGTTAGACTTAAATGATGCATCTGCCTGCTTCAACCAATTGTTTGGAAAAAGCTATAGTTTCCCCTTTGTACATGTACAACATTATTGTCGATTATCCTAGATTTTGCAGATATCTTCCACTCCTTAATTTATGGTGGACGCGAGGAAAGGATGGAGGCTTCCGAAATGGAAATGCATTTTGATGAAGAGAAGAATCGACATTGTTCATGAAGCCGGTGAGAAATGAGGCAGTGAGATTAAGAGCTTGCTTGGAAGATTATAGATTTTGATCTACAACCCTACTTTTTTTTTTTTTTTTTTTTTTTTTTTTTTTTTTTTTTTTGTCTTTATTACATTTTATAACTGTAAGCATAATGCAAGGTGTTTCAATTTCTAAGTGACAATAGGCATCTAGGCGTTGGTATCCAACAAACTAGGGTGGGAATCAAGAAAGTTTTGGTGTATTACAAAGAATATCTCGCCTATTTATTTAGAACATACTCCTGCAGTTCGAGGAGGGTTTCAATTATTCTTTATTTCTTTCTTTAATAGTGAGCTTTAAGCTGATTGTCATGGGAGTTTATGGCCTAAGAAGCATAGACACTAATGAGGGACATTTACATGGTGACATGTAAATTTTAAAAATTTAGGACTTGTCATGTTGGAGACACATTATTTTTATTTTACATCATGCATTTACTTGAATTTTCTAATCCCTCACCCCTCTAATTACTTGAAAGGGTGGAGGGATTAGAGGAGATTAGCTGATTTAGTAGACTTTGAAGGTTGTTGTTGCGATGAAAATGCATGATGTATGATGTCTCGACTGGCCTAATGTTGCATTGAAAATGCTAAGGATTAATTTATTAATACACAAATTTTCCTATAAAAATTCAAATGTAAGTTTAAATAAGTTTCTCAGGGAGTCTAGAGTCGAACGCAAAGATTTGCAATAATTTGACGTTGAGAAAATTTCTTGACTTAATGCTTTGATTTGTACCAAGTATTTTGAATGTGTTTGAATCATTTTTTACAGTAGTAACTAAAAATAATAACTTTATATATAAATAAATTGGCGAATGAACTTATGGAGTGGTGATGCGGGATGGAAATAGATGAAATTATTAAATGCAAATATGTTCAAACAACATGCGTGGAGATGAATGAATTCATGGGAACAAGTGGAGATGGATGAATCCATGGGAACAAGTAGGGTTGAGATAACTTCGCTAACATATTTCTAAGACATCCATGGAACAAGTGGGGTTGGATGAATCCATGGAACAAGTAGGGTTGAGATAACTTCGCTAAGCATATTTCTAAGGCGCATGGTGAGTTTTTCATGCAAAAGTTGAATTTTATCTCCAAGTCTTTTCTTGTTAAATGTCAAGCCAAGTCTTTTCTTGTTAAATGCCAAAATTTAATCACTTACTCTCTCAAAGCAATTGATCGCTCTTGCTTAAACCTATTTGTTCTAATGCAAGTTGTGTTGGCTTCATGCACTCATGAAAACATTCAGTGTAAAGTGTTGAGGATGATGATGAAGAAGGATGGAAGTATAAAGTCAATCAAACTTATATTAAGGAAATAAACAAATTTTTCGATTGTCATGATTAAAATACAGGTATGAAAGGGGAATATAATGACAAAATGGAAATAAAAGTCGTCAAGTTACCAATAGCAATGTCTTGCTTCTTGGAGGCTTGATATGGTGACTATTTGATACAAATTTGCACAGGGGTGGATGGATTCATTTTCTGAGAGGTGACTCTAAAACTCTCATAATCTCTCATAATCTTCTTGTAGAAGAGGTCGAGCTCGAAGTAGAAGGTGACGATGAGGCTGAGGGAGAATTTGAGCAGAACTTTCACCTATTATTTTTCTATCTCCCTTCAGCATGAAGTCCTTCAGGCTATTTATTTTCTGTCTCCCTTCAGCATGAAGTCCTTCGGGCTATTTATAGGTGTTCAAAAGGGTAGTCTCATGATGATCTGACACATTTGACTTTAATTCCATGTCTTGCTACGATGACTTCATCGAGGTGCATTGGTTCTGCTATGGTTTGGTTAAATCAGCTGCACACTTGCATATTGACATGACAGTTACCACCCATGCGTCTAAATTACTTTTTCTTTTCGACGCGTTGATCGTCAGAACAGTGTAGTCTTGATGATTCTAGCAGCATCTTTCTTTCGCCCTTTGGGTGTTTTTGGTCTTTATTAGTTTTATCCTACATTAAAAAATATATAAAACTCATAATTTACAGGATAGATGTTTTTGTAAACATTGTAAACGTGAAGTTATTCATATTACACAATTCAATTCTTAAATCATACGTTTATCTTCAACATTACTCCAATTATTCTAAATAAAAAGTTCAATAACTTGTATTTCTACAAGTTATCAGTTACTTAGTAAAAACCTAAGAGAATAATGGTCATCAGAAGAGAAGGTAGAAGCAACAGTAGGTGAGGAACAGACTTTAGATAAGTCTCTTGATTTGGTGAATCTATCTTTAGGGCATGGTGGTCGAGTAGGATAAATTGACCCTGTTTATGACAATACATGCACTTGATTATTGGACAATTAGCAAAGTTTATGACTATATAGTTTACAATTTGTGCAGATGAGGGATTCATAAAGTTTTGCCATTTGAATAGATGAAAAAAAAAAAAAAAAAAAAAAAGCTAAACCAACTAACAAGTGAACCAAACCACTCAAATCGAACCAAACCAAGGTTGATTTTAACCAAACTAAGCCAAACCCAATTAGTTGAACCGAATTAGAATGATTTTTGAACAACAAATGAACCGTACCAAATTTCCAATTAAACCCAATGTTATGTTGCTGGACCGAATAAAGATTGAATATATGTCCAATCTCTAGTGGTGGTGAAACCAACCAAGATGTATGTGGTCCATCCCGACCTCAGACTCTTTCTTCCCGACCTATTTGACCCTCTAGCCGCTGTTATTTAGGTGGTATCCCTAGATCGAATTCCTCCCAGGAACACACGAAAGAAAGATATGAACTGGATAAATATAAATGGAAAAGAGGTGTTTCCAATTCATTTAAATCCAAAGCTTTTTCCACATCCATATGATCTACTAAAGTCGATGGGTATTGCCCATATAATGAAAGTAGATCGTGGTCCATAAAGTCCCAAGAAGGTAAGAATTTCAACCCGTCCGATGTTTCTGCACTATGAGCAAGCTGTGCAAAAAATCGCTTCTTTTTTCCAGTTTCGCAACAACTTGGGTGAAATGGGTTTCTACTAGGAAACCATGGATTTTTGAGTTTTCGTCATTAGTTATTGGTTGAGACACTGGAATGGAATGAGATAAGAATCTTTGGAGATCTTTCCTCTCCACTTACTCGTAACAAACTTTCCCTATGTAGAAGACTTCTTCCGAATGGCATAATTGTCCGATTTCTTCCTCGATCTTCAAAGAAGACTGATTTCTCCTACTCCTCCTTCTCCTTTAGGATAGGATCGTCATTGGTCCTTCTTTCACTAATGATCTAATGAGACCACCATTTTCTAGTCGTTCGAGCAAACGCTCAAGGGATGAGATTTTCTATCGCTTGCGCTTGCGCTTGCTTTTCACTCGGAAAGACAACGGTCTCTCTCTTCTATAAATATAAAGCGAAGCAAAGCGCATGGCGCCTCAGTGAAGAAAGCTTAATTAAAAAATCCATTCTTCAAGCCTAAAATGAGTCTTGCCCTAGTTTTTAAATCTTAAGACTTTTAACTTCTTGCTTACATAATTTTCAAACAATTTTACAAAATTACTCTAACTTTTTCTCTCTTTCCAACTATTCCTTCTTTTTTTTTCTTTCATGTTTTTTCTCCTTCTTCCTAGACTAGCTTTGGTGCAAAACGAGACTGAGCACGAAGAATAAGAGAACTAAACATTAGGAGAGCAAGAATGCAAGAAAGAGAAAAAATCGCTAGAAATAGAAGGTTTGGTCAATCTACTAAGATTCCACTTTAGTAGTTTCATCCAAATATAACGCCAGCATAAAGTAAAAGAACCTCAAATTCAAAAGTGGGCCGATTCTCATTCTCTCCCCCATTTATTTTCTGTCACTCCATCAACCGGAGCCCAAAAAAATCCCTCTTTTGTGAGATCTGAAATCAAACCGCGAGAGGTGAGAGGTTGCACAATCGTGAAAGGTTGCTGAGATTGGGACGAGCGGATCTGGGTGGCCTGCACGTCGGACGGTGAGCGGCAGATCAAGGCTCAGGGCGCGCGAATCAGGGCAGTCGTTCGACGGTGTCTGCGGCGGGGCAAACAGGGGTTGCTGGGTTCAAGCAGACCTGGGCGGCGGGAAATCCACGGAGCAGATCGCCGGCACGGTCTGAGCAGGGCGGCGGCGCGAACCTTCACTGAGCAGGGCCGTGCAGTTATCGGCGGTCGTCGACGGTGACAGGGTGGACTGAGGTAGGCGGCGGCTGGAACTTGATAAACCTAATTCTCGATAAGGATGTCTTATTGAATGAATAATTGGATGATTCTCTACATAACATAATACAAAACATATATACACAAGAAATAGAAGCATACAATAAAAGTCAAAATTAAAGCTCAATATACATGGTGATCTCGTATATGGTAACAATACTAATTATGTACATGGGATTTGTAATCGAATCTTCTTCTTTCTATTTTTCTTCTTCTTTGATCTTCGTATGTGGTCTTTCATCTTTATGATGCTTATTCGGTGGTTTTTGCCTTCTCTTTTTGTTTTATTTCACCATGAATTCACTCAAATTTGTGAACACTTTAGTGTCTTCGATCTTCGTATTATGTTCTTAAATTGTGAATAGAAACGTAAACTACTTTCTAAAATAATCGCGTATGTTATTTTATGTTGCTTTATGCCGCACTTCAAAGTATTTTAACTTACCATACTCTATTTCGACACTTGCCCTTAAAATCTCCACATGTGCAAGAATAAAGAAGAGGGCAGAACAAAGAGCTTACTTTAGTAAAGCCATCTTTTTTCTACTTTTTAGGTTTAGTTCTTTGTCTTCTTCTTTCATTTACTTACAGATATAGTTCTACACCTTCCTTTTCCATTTAGAAAAAATTGAAGGATTTCTTGTTTGCAGTATGGCTGGACTCAAATCTTCTGGAATCCATTTTGTGTCGTTCATGGTTATGCAAGTCCAATTGTGAAACTTTTATGAGGTTTGGTTTCTTGACCTTTTGTTTGGTATTGAATTTGTTCTTTTTCTCTTTTGTGAAAAAGAAAAAATTGTTTGAAGGCTTTGGAACTCTTATTCTTGTTTAGTATTTTAATTAAAATCGTACGTCTAACAACTCTCTCTTTCCAGACATCGTTGACAAATTGAAGATACCAATGGCAAGCGTCATTATGAAGTTCTTCATTGCATCACTGTTTATGTGGATAACTCCAATCACTTTGTTATATGGTTTTAACCATAATTTGATTCCGGGTAAGATTTATCGACATGACATAATATTAGCATCTATCGCTTACGTGGTTGCTCTGCGCCGGAAAGACTTTTGGTGGTTATCTTTTTATCTTTTGCACGGTTATTTATGGAGATTTGTGTTATCCAAGATTTTAGTCTTGTATTGTTTGTCTTTCTTTTAATTAGTATAATTGGCCCCTTCATTTGAATCGTCAAATGTACTCAATCCCCCCACACACACCGAAGACATGTTCCTTGCCACCGATAAAAACTTACACCAGATTACACTAACTTTCAGAATTGGACTTCCCATTTATTGCCCCCATGTATTTGCGATTGGAGGCCTGAAACTAACTAACCTCCTAGTTGATATAAAGAACCCAGTCTTTTCTAGCTTTCTTTTTATATTCTGATAAGTGATAATTACCAATAAGTACAATACAATAAGTGCATTTTGGTCTTGTCTGGATGGTGTTGCTTAAACAGCATGGTTTAATATGTGATGTAGCCTAAGAGTGACTAAGGAGAATTTTCTCCCATAATCGAATCAAGGATCTTTATTTAGAATGGGAGGTGTTTAATACATGAGAGGGAACTCCCTATTTATAAAGCATTAATACACAAACAGGGTAAAAGAGATTGACCTAGGGATTTACCTAAATTACCCTATTCCTAGCTTCATCAGTATGCCATCTTTACAACTTCATCATGGCTACTGCCTACTGGTCATCAAACTCAATTATAAAAATTGCACGCTCAAAATTCGACCGTCCTATCTGTAAATTTGTTAGTATAGAGACAACTTGTGAGTGAAATTGCACGCTCAACTTCATGTAAACCTCTCTCAATAATAGTTGTCCCCTTCCTCACTAGTTACTACCCTCTTTACTCATGACCGTCGGTCATTACCAAATCACTCTTAACACTACCTTTGATTCGGTCCTTTTAAGATAATGATCTTTCTTTTAGCAAAAATGTCCCTTCATATCCCTTTTCTATAAGATAGGAAGGGCTCTTGCACAAATTGTACTTCTACGCAATTGCTCCATAGACCTTATATCTATTATCTATATATATATATATATGTGAAGAAGAATTGTTGGTATGGATATCGTCTTATTGTTATGTTAGGGATTTTGTTCATTATAGTTTTGATCTTGTACTTTTTGTTTCTTGTCGTTAACGTGTCTTTTCTTCCCTCTCTCCTCTTCCCTTTTATTTGCCTATGTGTGATTACATTTCTAAGTAAATACTTTTCTTGAGTAGGTTCAACACAATTGAATCCGCATTCTCTTACACTCTTGAGTGGATTCCTTGCTGTCATATCAGTCAACATTGTCATTGCTATTTATATTATAATGGCAATGAAAGAACCTTCTAGTAAACATGAACCGGATCCTACATTTCTTGCCGAGGCAAAAGCTAGCATAAACCAGTCTACTGGGAAAGCTGATGACCCTTCACAAGCTCAGAATAAGAAGGAAGAATAGGCAACGAGGAAGGGAGGCTTTGATGAGGAACAATCTCAAGCTTAATATTCCAGGATTTAAGATGATAATCAGTTTCATGTGTGATCAGAGTGTCCTGCATGTCAATTGAGACTTGGGAAGAAAGAAGGTTCTGTTTCTTCACTTGTTTTGTTTCATTAAGATAGATTGCATTTAAATTTGATTCTTTTTTTCCACCGACGATGTTCTTCACTATGTGTTGCGAACTCTTTGCTTCTACTGTCATAACGTGAAGAGATGTACTAGATTTTGGGGAGAATTAAAAGAAAATTTAGATTATTGTATTTCTAGCTTCATAGTTCAAATTTGACATAATCCTGGATTCCTGACGGTTTCAATCTTTCATAGTCCAAGGAAGTACCATTTCACTACTCGTACATTCAGCAAGAACAAGATGTTAATGCACTTGGAATCTTTTAACTTTCAATCCTAGTAGATATGTAAAGAGTATAGCATTATTACATTTGCAACAAGAGTGAAGTAGATATTAAACACAACTAACTACTGCATCATTAAGTTCATAATAGACGTAAATTACAAGTCTTGACAATGATTGAAGTTGTTAACAATCTTTGTTATAATGGTGACTTGGTATAAGTCGTATCTTATCTTTGTGAAGTTACTTAAGTGTTCAATCACAACTTGTTATGTGACAAACTTTTTTTTCTTTGAAAAGGATCATTTTCTTTTTTCATTTGTAATTGAAGGAGAATAGAGGATGCATGAATATGGAGGTGGGGATTGGAAGTATTACTCAGAGTAGTATTATGCATTGATACTACTCTTCAGTCATATCATACTCAATGTCAAGATCATCGTCAAATTTCTCATTACTCGTGTCAAATTCCTCATCACTCTTGTTGATTTCTAGAGATCATATAAACCCTTGCTTGATAAGAAATTGAAAGGTTAAAATACATCAAAGAACTAAGGTCATGTTTATTCTAAGAAAACCTTCAATGGTTATCTAGAAAGTAACTCCATTTAATTACATTTATTGTTTGGCCATATTCTGTCCACTAAATGAAATGTGGGGTTTGTCTTGATATTGGAGTCCATAGGGTAAGAAGCACAAGCACTGACACATCTATACGAACATGGTAATACACCAATTTAAAATTAAAAAATAAAAATAAAAACGATATTTTTATTTTTATTTTACAAAAATATGTGTAGCTGACACATCAATATGAAGATAGGGATGCGCAAATTTAAAAATAAATAATAAATAATAAAGAACTTTATTTTTATTTTACAAAAATGTGAGCGCGCGCGTGTAACACATTAAAACTACGAACTAAATATTTTTCTCATGCTACAAGGAAACAATTAGCTGCATGGATTGTTGATGGTGGATCGAGGACTCAAGGGTGTGATGTGCCTTGTTTTTTTTTATGGGATCATATAACTGTGCGAGTAAAATCACAATGTTAACTGTGGATTGATTAGAATATCTAAAATAGTTAGAAAATGTATAATCTTATGGAACATTACTAGTTGAACAATTGCTTCATCAACAATAATCATGTCCTGGAATCAAAAGAGATTCCTCCTATAGCTACCAAAGGAAGGAGGAATTTAGAGCTCAAGGGAGCTGAACTGTTCTACCAATTAAAATGCCCATAAATGTATTCACCAAGCTACAACTGACAAGGGTTGTGAGAGATCAGTCACATCTCCATAGGAGAAGGTCTTGCAGAGGCTCTCAACTTCTCCTCTTTCCTTTTCTTGCTCCCATTTATATTCCTCTTCTTTTTCTTCAGTTCCTCAACTGGTTGTGTGGCCTCTAAATGTAGTTGTATAGATCCCAAGGGGTCTGCCTGGAATTTAGGGTGTCTAAGAACTCTAACCATTTGCTTTAATTCCTTCAATCTGATAAATAAAAGGAACCCATAATTACAAAACATAAGTATAGCGAAAAACTATAAAGCATGTCAAACAATGGTAACAAGCTAGCAAACAACTTACATAAACTTTAGCCTAGACTTGCAATTTACTTTCAACGACTTTGGCTGCAAAAGATTTTTGTTCAGAAGCCTCCAGTCTAGGAATAGACTCTGATAGAGCAGAGAGATCGAAAGCCTTCAACTCCCTCTTGCGTCTTCGAAGCTTTTTCTTCTGTAATGAGATGAATGCATGGACATTAAAAAAAAATATATATATATATATAAAGCCTCAAATTATTCTTTCCTCTCTCTCTGGGGTGGGGCATAAAATATCTACAAGATCAATACTTGAATGATGGGTTAAACTAGAGAAACTAAGTTTCTTCTTATTCAAATCCAAGGCTCCACAACCAAGAATGGTTGAAACAACACATTTTGGTGCTAAAATTTGCAATGCATTTTCTAGTTCTTCCTCCGACGAGTGCATCAAGGAAGAAACATGCTAAATACCATGCTGATCTTTAATTGCTTTTGCGCAGTTTGACATAGTTTAGGGAATCCATCATGCAGACGAAAACAGGAGGATGAATTTTGACTTTGAGTGAGGATGTCGCGTTCTATAAGTTCAAGTGCCTTGTAACCTGCTTTCAGTGGATTCATAGACAAATATCTATGAACCAAATGTTTGGGACACTTGTTACAATATCTCTTCCTGTCCTAGAGGACTACAAATCAGATACACTAACGGAGCATACCAATTAATAACCTTATGTATTGATGAATGCCCTGTTGGGGAACTGTTGAAAGAATCTACCAACTGTCCAGTCTAGAAAAAGAACAGATCCACCTCAATAAATACAAACAATGAATCACGAAGCAAAGGGAACTGCTGAAGAACGATGAATTTGGTGAGAAAACTGAATGAATCAGGAAGGAAGAATGGGCGACGCTTTTTCTTGGAAGATGGAATCCATGTATCCACCTATAATTTTCTGTAATTTTTGTTATTTATTACAGGGAGGCAATCTATAATCAGGTTCATGTCAGAGTTCCGAACTTACTCTCATAAAACTGGACCTTCTTTTCAAATTTTTGTTCGGCTTTAGATTTCGTATGCGACCTTCATCAACAACCGACAAGAAAAATTAGGATTGACGAAAAAAAATAAGAAGCTTCACGTAAGAAAGGATAACTACCGAGAGAATGGTTTGCCCACAATTACAGCACGCAAACTTACTGAGGACTTGAATCAAACTCCTGAAATCGAAAACAACCCTAAGTTCGAGTTTAGCTCAATTGTTCGCAAAGTAAAAGACCAACGGCATACCTGGTTCCGAGCGTTCTTTGATGAAGAGGCAAGATGGAGGGGCTGCGGCAGGGCGGCGTAGAGAGAGAGAATTTGGCAGTGGGGGCGTACCCACCACCGACGATGGCAGCAGCACAGAGGGAGGAGAGAAATCAAATATGGCGTGGCGGTGGGGTTGGTCTCAGCGTGCAGCAAGAGGCGGAGATGGCATGGCGGCGGGCGCGGCAGGGAGGAAAGGGAGGGAGCAGAAAGTAATTTGCCGATGCGTTGGGGGTCCCACTTGACAGTGTCAGGCTACTATGCACTCTGTGCATTGCACTCTTTGTCACACACACACACACAAAAGATTTAAAATCTTTAAAAAAAGAAATTAAAGAAGAATTTAACACATTTTGACAATTTACACCTAGGTATTTATCTTAGGACCTATTTTCATGCATTTTTCTTATTATAAAGAGAAAAATATTTAAAATATATTTATTAAAAAAAAAGTTTTCATAAATGGTTATTTAGTGAAAATTTTAATTTAAAAGTGTAAATCTTGAAACTGAATCAAAACTCGAATCTCAATACTAAAGTTGTAACATTTTAAAATCTATGGATTATAGAAACCACACTCAAAACTTTTGAACTTCTGACTTTGAGTTTAATTGCACAAATACTATGTCAGTTGAATTATAGATTAAATTGAAATCAAACTCAAAATTTAAAATTAAATGTGTGACAAAACTAAAAGAAAACTAAACTAAACTCAAAGTTAGAGACAAAATTTTATTTTTTCCTAAGTTTGATTTTTTTAGCTTATTTAATTAATAATTTATTTATTAAAAAAAAATTAATTGAGCAACAAATGGTGTGTCCGATTGTTGATAGTCCAATTTCTCATCGTGTAAATTGGCAACTCCTTGTATCTCCTTACATCGAAGCTATAGGGTTGAAAATCTGGAAATTCTCATCGTCATTTGCATAATTGTCCAATTCTTATGCACATAGCACGAGGCATCTTGTAGACTATAGGAGAGGAGTTGGCTCATATGTCAGAGGAGCAAGTCGCAACAAAAAGACCAAAGAGAATTGTTTTAGAAGTTTGAATAAGAACTACCGATTTAAAATGGTGATAACGATTAAAATGTCAAAGTCTCAGTTTTATTATAAGTGTGTGCGGAGAACATCATAAAACATTTTTTTTAAAAAGAACATATTGAAATTAAGACAAACACGTGGAAATATTTGATGAAAATGCCGACAAAAGTGTTTAATATTATGCTAAGAATACACAAGTTAAAAGGAACAGATATAAATGGTTTTTGAGACGTCACATGAATTCGGCTGCCTTTTATAGATGTAATAAAAGAGAGGGGCTTTGAGTTTATGTAAGGTCAATTACGCAAATAAAGATGCAAGAGATTTTTCTTTTGCTTTTCCTCATTATGTATTTTATTTATTCGTATTATTCTTCCTAAATAAAACCCTTTCTTTCTTCAATTTGAGGATTCTAAATTCCCAGAATTGACGCCATAGCCATACATGTCTGCGCAAACTTGGAAATTGGAATCATGAAAATTGTCGTGTAACAGTACAAAGGCTTCATCTTAACAATGTGATTTAACGGTAATGAAGACACAGCAAGTAACAATGGAACTCAAGACCACGTCTTTTGCCGTAATCTGGTAATGGTTAAGCCACCGACTCCAAAGCCATCCATTATAGCGTTTGCTGAAGGAAACTCAGCTCTTGATGTCAAACTACAAAGAAGCAAGCATGTGATTGTTACATTATAACTAGAAATTGCAGATTGAGTTGATTGCTAAAGACGATATGGACAATAGTTTTTCTTTTTATCCAAGTCCCACCCCACTCCAGCAAAACTTTTCCTCCCGAATCAGAAATAAAGTTGACAAAATATATCATCAAGGGGTCTAGCTCTTAGAGAAATGTAATGCTACTTTCTTGGTATCTTGTAATGATGGAACCACTTTGGTAAAGTGAAGAGCCTCGCCAGAGTTACCAGAATGAAAGCACAACTTCTCGTGCGAAGCATGAAAGTGATTAGGTCACTTAAACCCAGGAAAGACAAGAGTGCTTGAATCAGTCAACTGACACGGATAGATTCTTAACTTCATGCTATCAAAGAAGAGGAAGAGGAAGGAGAAAGGAAGAGGACATTCTGGAAAGATCCTAAATGCTTCCAACAGTTATATTCGCGAGTCAGTGGGTCCTAGCTCAAACCAACTACATTGGAGATTACCTGCTACGGAGCACAACACGTGGCATTCCTATTCGCTCAGCTCCGTCAATCCCAGACTGGGTTCCTGCAATAAGGATGCAATTGGAAACAGGTATGTTCGCAATTTCCGCTCCAGCACGCAATGCACATATGATCTTCTCCAAACTAAAAAAAGAAAAAATAGTCATTAAATAATGCACACGATAATGCTTTTTGTAACCAATATATTCAATATTAAACATTGCTGTCAAATAAACCAGCAACCCATTTATTTAAAATAAATTTCTAAGACTTGTGCACATATCATGACAGCTGAAAAGTGCGACCATAGGATTGTTTCCCCTATAAGAAACTTCACTAAATGTTGAAGGAATACAAACTCCCCAAGGGAGTGAAAATAACAAAAAAACAAAAAATTAGAGACAATCACAATCAAATAATGATCAACCATGAGAAAACATTTAAAGAACAATGGAATATTCCAAAATTCTCGCAGAACCATACGGTTCTTAGAATTTGAAAATAAACCACATAATGAAGCTACTAAAGATGTCCCAAATACTACAAAGTTCACTACCAAGATACATGTGTATTTACATCTAAGTTAATAAGATTGAAAACCATGCACAATAACCGCAACATATCTTTTTTCTATAACCACAAGTCAATTGAACCATTGGTCCATATTAGTTACTTCTATTACACTTCCACTGTTTGCATTGTCTCCTAACACTGATTAATTCTCATTAGCGGGCATTTTGTACAACAGAAGATGAAAGCAGCTGTGATACGAAGTTCAAAAGAAGAGGACGAAAGGTTAGTGCTATCTCTCTCACTTGGTAGCTTCCTCCCCATCCTATGAGACCAAATACCAGGAATAGTAAGCTGTAAAAATTCAGGACCTTCTCTATATGACTTCTCAAAAATTGGCCAATCAAGCTAAACCACAAGTGAACCTTCCAAGAAATTAAGGTTAACAAAAAAAGGAATTTCTTCCAAAGTTCCAAGTCCTCGGAATATGTGTTATGTGAATAGGTTAGAAAGGATTGGACCTCAATTATCCCCTTCTTTTTTTTGTCATATTCCTTTTCAAAAATGTATGCCAGTCAATTCACTGTTAGATGGTGCCTCAATACCTAGAAGACTTGAAGTATCAAATGATTGCAGGCCCCACATGTTAGTGCCGTCGGTTGGCCATTAACATGAAAATTATAATAACAACAACAATAATAACAATAACAATTACAACACAGAATTCAAAGCAAATCATAATCTACATTAACCAACAACTTCATTTAAGATAACAAACGGACCTTTCAGATGAGGTAGTATTTATCTCGACACTTAACTTCAGTGCCGATGCGACCTTCTTGGCTATCCTTTGTTTCTCAGCAGAAGCTATAGCCCGTCAAGCAAGAATACAGCCCTTCAGTTTACAACCTTCAATATTTAAATTTGGAATAACAGAAAGAATGTCAACCAACATGGAAAAAGGACTACCTGCTTTAATTGCTTCCTTAGCTAGTTCCTCTTCCAAACCTGAATACTTTGCTTGAGCACGCACAACTTCACTATATAAACTCTGTCTTGTCTCCTCATTCCCAACAATCTTTACTTTGGATATTCTCTCGGGCCCAAGCTTATTGATGATAGATCTAACAATTAAGCAACACATATTGGAAATCTTAGCTTTAACATCAAGATTATAAAATCATAGAAAAGAAACAAGCAAGCAAACAAGTTACAACATTGTGACAAACATTCTGTAAAGTGTGTGAAACAGACTTTTGATCAAAAAAAGAAAAAAATGTCTTCAACTGTGGTATAACTTTAATATTAACAGGAATATACCTGGCAATTTCTTCTCCACTTTTGCTGTAGGCTGTGAGAATAATCACAGGTATTCCCTCGTTATATGCATTGTCAATGAAACTGCAGAAATGGAATGTAGCTCTATTGAATAAAGAAACAATCAATAGATTGATTTGAAGATACGATTTGATAATTGACAATAACTCATGATATCAACTACTATTTTATGTCTAATCTCATTCGAAGTGAAGAGTAGCAAGCGACCAGCTACCATGCATAACATGATATTGAGCAATATCTGAAATGTTAGATGCGAGTTAAACTGTAGATGCATAACATTGTATTAAGCAATATCTGAAATGTGCCTAAAATTATATCTTCCCTTGCAAAATGCCTAACATTTGTAGATTGATAAATGACAAATGAGTTTCTAAGAATAGTTAATTCCCCAATTTTCATAACATATCAAGTATAAAATCTTTACATTTCCTAGAATTTCATAAGCCAATGTCATTTAATGAGGATCTTGATTTAGCTTAAGGTATGCTTCCTAATATGCCTGCCTATTTTATCTTCTGATGCTGCAGCCAAGAAGATTGATGAGCTAATTAGGACTTCTTCGGGAAAGATCCCACTCTTGCAGGTCGTGGTCATTTGAACTAAATGATCACTCATCAATGATTTCATTAGCAATAAGAGAAGAATCAAGGATTTGCCTACCCTCCCACAAAGATGGATTGATAGTCCTTCCATAAAAAATTGAACACGCATCCAAGCATCATAGAAAAACCATATATTTCCACAAATAGAGGCCGCCTTCAAATTAAAAATAGTTGGATTAAATAACCACGTACCATTCAAACAGGATTCAGTTTGGAGAACTTACTCTTCAACTCCAGGCCGTAGAGGTAAACTTTGTGAGACCATCAATTCATCTGATGCCTTTTTCTGCCAACAATGGATCAAAAAAATGCTTCATCATAATTAAAATAAAATAAATTAAAATTAAAAGAGAGATAGAAAAAACGTTGTTCTAGCATAAATATTTATTGTTATTACTCACAAGAGAAATGCCATAAAAAATAAATATAACATATGACCATCATGGGTTGGCATACTGGTAAAAAGGAGACATAGTCTCAATAAATGACTAAGAGATCAAGGGTTCAATCCATGGTGGCCACCTACCTAGGAATTAATTTCCTATGAGTTTTCTTGACACCCAAATGTTGTAGGGTCAGGTGGGTTATCCCATGAGATTAGTCGAGGTGCGCATAAGTTGGCTCGGACACTCACGGATTAAAAAAAAAAAAAAAATTCTATTCTTAAAAAAATAGTTACAGACAGAGAGGGGAGGATAGGGGCATGCAAACCAACTCGCATCTAACATTTCAGGAAGGGATAAATAAAAGATACTTTTAGGAAGGGATTGAGGGGTCCTGTATATACAGGAGTGAGTTTGGGATTATCAAGGCTGGATGTTTGTTATTTACAAGGAAATTCTTTAATTATCCTTTTTTTTTTTTATCATTTCATCCTATTAAAAACTTTTGTCAAGAAATTCATGGATGTCAGGAATTGAAAGGATGGCAAATCCTCACCGCAAGCTTTTTTACCAAGTACATTTCAGTACCATATGTCATTTAAAAAGACATGTCGAAGAAGGGAGACAAGATAAACCTAATGGTTAAACCCTCTTTTTGTGAGGAGAGGAGGAAACTTAAAGATATATAATTAACTCGTACAGAACTAGAAATTTCATAATATAAGCAAATATCTGCAAGAAAAAGAATGGTCCTGGACTTCTCTTTGAATTAACTGCCTAAGGGAACCTACAATCAAGCGCCTAAGCAATAACTGCAAAATATTTCATTCATGTGTGGTCTATAGAAGTACCTTTTCTCGCAGAACACTTTTAATAAATGATTCCTTCTCATTTGTTGGTAGTGAAGTCGGCCAACCAATCTATAATGAAGAGAAACACGTTGGCTGACTTAAAAAAGAGTTTCATAACTAAGGAAAGAGAAGCAATGACCAAAATAATAGTTCATAATTCCAATACAAGAAAAGAAATTCCTGTGAAAGAAACTCACACGGTTAAAATACATAATTAGCATCCGTTCCTCATTAGCAGCATTCTTCCTGTGAAAGAAATTAAAGCAATTTACAAACATCCGAGAGGTCTGTATCTCTCCCACTAAACTCAGCTGCTTGCTACAATTCCCTAATTTACTAACTAAATACACCACAGGTAGGTACTAATACTACAAAGGATCCCAAGTCACTCACACACAATCTCTGTCTCATACAAAAGAACTCACATCCACATGCACCCTTTGCTGTGACAACTAACAACTTAAGCCTTACATAACCAACCAAAAAAATATATAAATAATTTATTAAAAAAAAAAAAAAAAAAAAAAAAAAAAAAGAAAAGAAGTCATTTCTATTGATACAGGAAAGGATTTACAATTTACAAACATCCGAGAGGTCTATATCTTCCACTAAACTCGGCTACTCAGTATAATTCCCTACTTTACTAACAACTATATACACTCGGGTAGGTACTGCAAAGGATCCCAAGTTACTCACACACAATCCCTGTCCCATCCAAAAGAACTCACTTTCACATGCACCCTTTGCTCTGACAACTAACAACTGAACCCTTACATAGCCAACCTACTAATCAACACCACGAGACTTCTTCCTAGAGTATGTAAAATGGATGGAGGTTTTCCCTCTCCTGTCAGACGGTTAATTTAAAATCCACCTACTTCAACGACATATACTGCAGTGCAAAGACAACTGAATTTTGTTAAATTGAAGAAATCAGACTTGGATTGCCCAAAGGATGGGGGGAATTACAAGTTTTTTCTATGAGAAAAATTAGAAATAGTGAATATAATTTCATTTAATAAATCTAAGTTATGAGTTTAACTTAGATGCTCGTTAATAAAATGTTGTTGCGATGGTTCAAAGTTTGATAAGTTTGAGGGGGAAAAGTGAATATAATCTTTAAGATGCCAATCATATATTCATTTGAAAAACAAAACACATATGAAACCACAATGACATGCTTTCAAAATATAGATAGATTAGATAGTATCAACAAGAGTTACACCTGACAAGGTCTGAATATACAGGCTCAGTCCAATTTGCACAGTCAAGTCCAAGCTTCCGAAATGCTGTCAGCACAAAGTCAGATAATGATCATCCAAAACACATAAATCCCAATTAAATTAATAATAGAATTCAGATAAGTATGAAAATTTGAGCACCTTCATTGAAAGCTTGGCGATTAGTTGAGCGATATGCATCCACGAGGACCCTGGAAGGAAGGGAGAAAAAAGTTAAGTGAAGAAACTCCAACCTTAACCAGACTCATGAAACATTACAAAATTGGAGAGTATAAAAATATTAATTGTTTATTATGTCAAATCACCTAGACAATATTGCCCAACAACCCAAACTCAAATTAACGCAGCCTTGAGCCTACTGCCTCCCTGGCAACATCGCGTTCACACTTTGCTTTTTTTTTATTTTTTTACCTTTAATCATCAATATTTTTTCTTTCTTTCTCTTGGTTTATCAAATATCTGCAGAAGCTTTTATGGGCAAAATAATCATCACAACTCAAAAGGAACTTAGTACATATGCAAGATTTTGTAAAAGAAAAACTATGTCATCCAAATATATGGTTCGAAAAAGAAAGACCTTCTTGGTCTACTTTAACAGCTGGACATAGACAAGGGCTCGTTTTAAGTGATTGGTAGATTTAAGGGAACAAGGCCACAGCCTAAGATGAGTGATCCAGTACTTGCTCGGTTCTTCCTGGTGAAAGCTTATTAGAACTGGTTGTCTTTTTTTCTTTTTCTTTTTTCTTTTTTTTTTTAAATATAGAAACAACTCCAAGAGAAAGGGTTTTCAACTAAGTAAAATATTGCCTAGGAAATAATTACAAAAAGTCTTCGAAAACCAAAGTTTGTAAAGAAACATGAAACCTCACCAAGACCAAACCTCATTAGGGTGTCTCTCCACACCACGAAACACTCTGTTATTTCTCTCCCTCCCAAAGATCCCACAATAAACGCACACACCCAGCAAGTCAAAGAAAGCGGCACTCTTTGAAAAGTCGATGGAGGAGGAACTCCCTGATCATCAACCGAATATCCCTCTGACAAGCAATCGCAAAATCGAACTCCTGGAAGAAGTCATTCCACACGGAAGCAGCTATTCTGTTGGTGCTCAAATTTTCATACTGGTTGTTTATCTTGTATATTTAGTTATTCTCCCCCACTTGAAGCAGCCAAGTGTAGTTAAAATTGCCAGTTATTCCTAAGGTAGTCCAATCATTTTTCAAGTCTGAATCAGATATCTTCCCTCTCCTAACAATAATAATTATTATTATAAATAAATAAGTCAGAGAACTTTCCCACTTTCTGATTCTTTAACATTCATGTACTGTTTATGATGGTTAACGTTGTCTCCATTGATGAAAGTATTTGTCTGGGATTAACTTCTATCATCTTTTTTTTTTTTTTTTTTTCATTCAGATCCACAAATGAGGGAAGACAACCAATCTTCTAGTTTCCATACTTGGGCCGTCCGAAAGATCGTAGGTCCTATAATTAAGAGTCCTGTCTACCGAATTTCTGATGGTGTCCAATAATGGCCTAAATTTGTTCTTGATTCAACTAAAGACGAGCATGGCCAGGAAACGTGATAAAACAAAAGAGCGTACAGAATTTAAACCGCAAGCAGTAAACACATTGATTTGGAAGTCTAAAGACATACTGGTGAGGTAAAAATGGTGGAATAAATCGTCGTTATCCAAACATCTAATAGACTTGATTTAAACGGTGTCCACCGGAAGAGCGTTTATGCAGGCAGATAAAAAAAACAAGTGGTAATAGTACAGATAAGACCATAAAGCTAGAAATACAACCGCTTCGTGAATTTAAAACAGAAATCGAACAGGAAAAGAGAAGTGCTACAGCGTCACTACGTCTTTGAAATTAAACGCTAGCTAGGTATTTGTCTAGTACTTATCCATACCGAAAAGAAGCAGATTCGGATAAACAGAACAATTCAAACCACAAAGAATGAGTAAAAAGATTGAATGCATGAATTAAGAAGAATAATTGAGGGAAAATCACCCTTCAACTTCGAGAAGAACCGCGAGTTCTTGGGGTGAGTCATTGTCAGAACGGCTGGGACTGTTGAAAGCAGTTAATCTTCTAGTCCGTAAACTCTTTCCAATGAAATTATTGCTTCCGGAGAAAACAGAGAGATGTGGAGAAGAAGACGGATAGAATCTGCTTGGGGGGTGATTAAGAGTTGCATGGGAGTATGAGCAATTGCAAGTTGTGGTTCTTTTGATGGGATGAGTATAGAGCATGGAGCGGGAGGTTATTTCCATGGCAGTTGATGCAGGTTTTAGAGCACGCCTCCGATGCCCTTCGTCTGCTGCTGATTTCACTACTATTTTAGTATTTTTGCCCTTTGCGAAAAAGGGTCCGTCCATGTCCGGTACTTAAATTAACTTTGACTCCTGTCGTTTACTGTGGATCAGTCAAATTAATTGGTCAGTTTTTTTAGTTATCTGAAAACAATAATTTCAGGATCAGTTAGTTATAAATTAATAATAATAATAATTTAGAGATCGGTTATACAAACACATTTTAAACTAACAATCTAGTCGTTGCATTTTTATTTTATTTATTTATTTATTTTGTTAGTAGGTAGTAATTAGTCATTGTTTGTAAAAATTTATAATAATTTAGCTCGAAAACTTTAGTTATAATATTTTAATATATATAGTGACAAATCTTATCCAAATTAAGTGGTGATGTTTTGAAAAATTCGAATGTTGATTTCAACTTGTAACATCTTAGATTTCATATGTGTTAAGAGGTCATTTTAAATGTAAAGTACAAACTCAAAAGGAAAAAATCAACGATCAAATTGGGGTAAACCAAGCATGCTAATCAAAACTTAGTAGCAAAAACAATTTGGGCCTCGAACCATAACCCATGACCTAGTTGAACTTGGTGGGGAAAAGGAAATCTAGCCAATGGTCTAATTGTCTGCCTAGGCATTAATATGATTGAGACCATACCAAAGTTGGCTATTCAGTTAAGGGTTGTGTGTCTCTTGCGCTCTGGCTCATGAAGCTTTCAACTAGTTCGATTATATCTATTCTACTTTGTTCAATAGGGAAGTGAGAGGTAGGTCACCATTCATACAAATTCTTGTGCGTGTGTCTCTTTCACCAGGTTTAAAATATAAATGTCCACGAAAATATCAAACCAATACATTCGTAGCTTAGTAACTTTCATAAATACAAAGTCGATACATGTGTCAAATTTAATTCAATTGAGTTGTTACTTGATCCAAATAAGAGATAACTCATTTAAATTGAGTAGAGTAAATATTTAATGTTTTATATTTGTACATGAAATGTCATCTAATTTGATGATTCAATCCAATTTGCAATTTCTAACCATGAATTCAAACAATTTTGTATATCAAAACCAAAATTAAATAACTATATAAGAAGTATTAAAATAGTATTCACGTTTAATATTTTAAATATTTATCTAGAGTAACGTTCTAAATGAACTATGGGTATGTCTAGCGACTTTTGTTGATGAGATGTCTAATTAATTAATTATCAAGAGAATAACTTATGTAATCATAAGTTTAAATTAGTACCAGTTACTATATAGCTACATTAGTCAAACTCAACATGGTTTGACTCGTATAGTATTTGTATTGTTAACTTTGAAGTCAAAAGTTTGATTTCTCGTCCCACATGTTGTCACGAATATATTGTTAAATATCCAATTCAATTGAAATCAAAATAAATAAATATATTCACGTTAAACAGTAATCACAACTAACATTGAAAATTAACTAATTCAGTGTATTTTCAACAAAAATAAGTACATATTAGTTAATATATTAACAATAAATATAATCACTCTTGTATTAAATAGCTAAGATAATTACGTAGTATTAGTTATAATGCGTGACTTCTAAATTTGGATGAGTATAAACAATGCATTGATATTTTATAATTAATTAAAAATTAAGTAGTAGTGATTGATAAGATTTAAACTATTACTTGAGTTGTAATTTGACTTTTCTCGTCTCAACTATAAAAGTTTCACCATTGGAGGATATAAAAAGAAACTTAGTAGGACGGTTTTTAAGGTCTCCATTAGGGTGTTCATATTCGGGTCTTCAACTATATATCATTGTCGGCATTTGTAATTGTTATAAATAAATATTTGTAACATCCCAAGTCCAGTATTCAAACTATGGATTTGACATCTACGGGTCCCGACAATGTCATCATTACTTGTTGGTCCTGACAATGTCATCGTTACTTGTCTTAAGCTATTTATAATAGTGGAAATTATTCTCACACACTAACACAAGTTCTTTCACCATGCCTTGTCCTCTGTTACATGCTCATTAGAAAAAATAATCACAACAACATTGCTCCAAGTTAAGAATGCTTAATTTTAGAGTTTTTATGACTGAGTCGTCAAAAAGTAATGTGCAACTTGTTGATACAGTCATATAAGGTAATAACTTTCAATTATTTTAAGTATTTCTTAACTATGCTTTCATATTTTCACGATCCTTCTCATTTGGATGCGATGTTGATTTATGTTCCCCTCCTAGGCTCAGGGTGTTACATGTCCACCAGTTCCACTTGATTTGTCCTCGAACCACACCTAACTAGGAGAGGTTCCGCTATGATACAATGTGTACTGTCTTCTACCAATACTAAGATGATGTGCATCAATCACATATTGTTAGAACCTGTATTAAAATAGTATACAACCCAACCATAAAACAATTATAATCTATAAATTATTATAACCCACAAATATAATAAACTACAAATTATCATAACTAATTAAGTGCCAAAAACATCGCTTTAAGTTTAAAAAAGTGAAAACACGTGTAACAGGCAAGACCTTAGAGTTTATCAATCAACGTTACGGCTGTCTTTGCTTTTGCAAATTGGCGTTTAGACGACTTTCGAATAAGACAACTCGAGAACTAATTAGTTAATATATAAATGCCCAATTTGAAAATTGTAAAATAATTAGTGATAAGTTTGTATCAAATTAAAATGCACTACCATGACTCAACCGTAGCTTATATTTAGGGAAATTATTATAAAATATAAAAAATATCAAATTATTTATATTTATATATATATATATATATATATATATATATATAAATTAATGTCTATTAATGTTAGACCGTAATAGACTTCTATCGTTTGAGTTATAAAAATTTATCGCAGTTTATCACTCAAGCGATGAAGTCTATCGCGATCTATCATTAATAGACAGTAAAAATTTTATATATTTATAAATAATTTAACTCACTATTTTATACTTGAAAATAACTTTAATATTTACTCAATTTTTTTAGATTGAAAGTTTAAATCCTTAAAAAAAAAAACATATTTATGAGTAAGATAAAATACTAGTTATTATTATTACTATTTTCAACCGAACGCGTCGAAAGTTTACCGTATTAAAAAATGGGAATTATAAGTAAGTTAAATTAAACTAAAAGCTCACGATTAAAGAAAAATAATAATCAAGAACTAAACATGTACACATAATTCGGGGATATTGAATGCAGTCAATAATAATAAATAAATAAAGTGGAAATAAAAATATAAGACAAGGGTCAATCACGTCACATGCAGAAAAGGAGGCAAACCTGTAATTTGAAAATTTCGAAAATCAAATAATCGACCATCGTTTCATTACCAATTCACTATTGCAACTCAGTTATTCGGTCAGTCAGTTTTAATTAAATGTTAAAAAAAAAAAAAAAAAATCCCAAACAGCGAAGAAACTGATATTTTATTTTATCTGGGCTAAATTAAAGTTTTATCCATGTAATTCGAGATTTATGTTTATTTGTTTTATAGATTTTAAAATTATTTAACATGTATCTAACCTTTTAATTTTATATCTACAAGCACTTATCAAATTAATTGATCTATTTTGATATAAAATTGAACCATAAATTTTTGATACTGTGCTTATTTGATATAAATATTTTTAAAAAAATTTAAAAGTCAGAATTGTGACTTTAAAAGCTAAAGACCAAATAGATTTAAATATTTAAGTTTAGATATTTTTAAAAGTATAGTATGTATACACACAGTCAACTAAACAAACAAATGACACCGAATTTGCATGATTTTATAACGGGTTACATTAGAACTTTAGTGTGTCTATGGTCTAACTTTTTAAGTGTTTAATCTTGAAAATAAGTCATTTTGAAAAAAATGAAATATTTCACAACCACTTAAAATAACTTTTCGAACACTTTTAAATTGTAAAATCTCAAACTGCTTTTATCAAAATAGTTCAAATAAAATTAATTTTTTTGAAAAATATATTTTTTCTAGTTAATCTAAGCAATCCTAGTTGATGAGATTTAAGATTTGGGTCTAATTAGTTCATAATTTTTTTTTTAAAAAAATGAAGACAATTATACATTTTCAACTTGAGAAATACATGAACGCCAATTTAATTAAATAAAAATAGATAAACAACAAATTAAGAGAAAAATGTTACAAAGTTGAATAAACACCATTTATGATCACATCGTATAAATTAAAATTAACGAGGTATGAAAATACTATTAATGAAACAGACCAACAAAAATAATATAATTCGTATATAAAATCCTACAACAACTCTACATTTATTATGATTTAAAAATGATAGAAAACTTTAACAAATTTGCTTATCTCTGTTTTGTTGAACTAAATTATATATGGAGCGATTTTTCAAAATTTTGAAAATGATATATATTTGGAATGTTTTTAAATACAGTAAAATAACCAGTCTATATATTTTATAATTAAATGAACTATTAATTTGATTTTGAATTATGTTTTAATGTAGATAATATTTATAAATAATAAGGGGAGAAGCGAAAGTGGTGAAATTTAAAATAGGATTTGAATAATATTTGAGAAATGTGAGTGGTATAATTTGAAAAATGGGCATTTGGGAACTTTTCCAGGGTTTGAAAACGCCCGTGGCCTGATTTAAATAATCTTAATTAATACAAAAAGAAAATCCAACGGGCAGTTCATTGGATCAGTATCCGCTCCCCTTCCAAGTCTCACTATAGTCTTGTTTATAGCTTTGTTTCGGACCCCACCGGGGACCCTACAATTTGAACCGCTCAACCATTGTAAAATTCAATATAAATATTATGTCACGCGCTGTGAAGAATGTTGGTAGGACCACGCGCCTTTCACTGCCACGCTGTCAATCTTGATTGGTTCTTACCGGCACGAATGCAGGCCGACGAGTGGGAATGGCTCTCCCCGAATGCGTACACCCCAAAATACCCTTCTGTCTCAAAGGGAATGAGAAACGAAAAAAGGGAAGAGCAAAATCTCTTTCTTCCACTCTCCCCCCATCGCTTCTTCTCTCTCCCTCCCCCTTCCTCTCTGTCTGTTTGCTCTGATTTAGGGCATCGCTTCATAGCATTTCTTCGTCGAGGCTCGCGTGTTCTACCTGTTGCAGGTATTTGCCGGAGAGGAATATAGAGATAGAGACAATTCTGCATTTGTTTTATTTGTAGATAGGATCAAATAGTTAGTAAAAATGTCGGAGGAAGAGAAACTGCTTAAGGAGGCGAAGAAACTACCGTGGGAGGATCGGCTGTCGCACAAGAATTGGAAGGTCAGGAACGAAGCCAACATTGATCTAGCAGCCGTATGCGACTCCATTACGGATCCTAAGGATTCTCGTCTCCGCGAATTTGGTGAGTCTACTTAGGTTCATTTCCACTTATTAGATCTGGTATCACGGCTTTGCAGTTCAGTGTTGACGATCGAGTGCACTGATTGGTATAGATCTTTGCTCATGCATTTCATTTATGATTTCCTTAGGCCCGTTATTTAGGAAGACCGTCGCGGATTCTAATGCACCAGTGCAAGAGAAGGCACTGGATGCGTTGATTGCTTACTTACGAGCTGCTGACGCAGATGCGGGGAGGTGGGAATTCTTTTGTTTCTCTATCTGAACCCGGAACTTATTTTAGTCGTCCACATTTGTGTTTCTGGTTCTTTAGAGTTATCAGTTAACATTCTGATTGTGTTTGCTTTTGGAAATTTTCGTTTATAGATTTGCCAAAGAAATTTGTGACGCAATTGTTGCAAAATGCTTAACTGGTAGACCTAAGACCGTGGAGAAGGCCCAAGCAGTGTTTATGCTATGGGTGGAACTCGAAGCCGTGGATGTTTTCCTGGTATTTTTTTTTCTGCGCATCCCATAGCTTCAATCATTGAATTCAGCATGTAGCATTTTGCTTTCAGCTGTTTATCTTCCATGGTGCACTTTAGATAGTTAGAAAGTATTCTTGAGGATTGCAAGTGGCTTATGAGACCAATAGAGAATCTTGCTTTTCGGAGGTGTACATATGCTTCTTCCTAGATTTTACTGTTATATATGGAGGTTTTGGTTTTCATTTCTTAGTGGTAATACTTAAAAGTTTCTTTGTCAGTTTAATGTAGCAATCAGATGTTAGTTTTGAAACTACTTGTATATCTCCAACAGTAATAATTTAAAAATTAATAGCATAAAATATTCACGAGTTATTCCACCAGAATTGGCCTAACCATGAGGGTGTAGTTTCATGGTGGAGGAGCTTCTTCATCATCCCCTTTCTTGAGAAGGGCGCTTCCAGTGGTCTGCTATCCTTTGCTATTTGATGGGGCCTTTTGGCAGAAAGTCACGATAAAATTTTTAGAGGGCTTGGGAGGCCTTATGGGGTGGCCTTGCTAGATATCACTCTTCTCTTTGGGCTAGGAGTTGGAGTCCTTTGTATTGTTTTTTCTGTTCGATCTTCATGAGAACTTGGTCTCTTATAAAGAAAATGATGATGATGTCTATATGCCTTAAAAAGATTTCCCTTTTACAAATATTCAGGGTATGGTGTAGAGGTCACCTTATCCTTGGATCAACCAAATGCCCATGTCAAAACCATTCAGGCAACCACCTACTTCGGATGTTTGATGATTTTGCTAACTTGACTACCAAACTTTGTACAATGAGGTTGTGGTCCCCATTCTTAGTTTTTAATGAAGTGAGGGAGGGGTTCCTGGACTTGTGTGCTTGCTAAAGTCAAACCTCTTGAGAAATTTTCATTTTCCACAACAGACAAGAGTACTTGGAGAGTGAAGTGGATGATCAACTGACGTCTAGTTACACATCGTTAATGACTGGAAACAGAATCTATTGAAGAAACCTTAAGAGAGTTTATATAGGTTGTAGCTTTCCTTTCACTAAATGTTTATTTAAAAAATTGTTTCCAATAAAAGAGTTTCCCTGATTTTTATGCTGCTAAAGCATGATTATATGAAGTCCAGCTAAAGGGTGCCAAGCTCGCTTTGTTTGTTGATGGTTTCCTTGATTCAAGTGTGCTAGGATATTCTTTTGAGTCTAGCATGGGCTTATGTTTCTCAATATAAACTATCTTGCTTTTATCTTTCTTCTTCTTCTTCTTTTTAAGTTTTTTCTGTGTGTTTGCATGATTTTTTTTGCATTTTCTTTTCTTTTGATCAGAAATATATATTTCACTTTTTTAAAATGAAAAATAAACGCAAACTGCAAGTTCAATTTGTTTGGAGATACATATGTATATATGTATGTATTGAGGTCTATTCTTGTATCTCATTAGACGGGTTATGCTAATATAGGATGCAATGGAAAAAGCTGTAAAGAATAAAGTTGCAAAAGCAGTTGTCCCTGCAATTGATGTCATGTTTCAAGCTTTGAGGTTTGTATTTGGATTTTATCATTTATTTTTATTTTATTGTGTAAATTCATTTACGACTTTCCTCGTGAAAATAGTGACTTTGGAGCAAAAGTTGTGCCTCCAAAACGAATTTTAAAGATGCTTCCAGAACTCTTTGACCATCAAGATCAAAATGTTCGTGCATCTTCTAAGGGGTTGACGCTTGAGCTTTGTCGTTGGATTGGGAAAGATCCAGTAAAGTCAATATTGTTTGAAAAAATGAGAGATACAATGGTATGATGAATATGATAGCTGTTATTTAATACAACGTTCTTTACCAGTTCCTACATGTGATATATTTTTTTAATCTTGAATTTTCAGAAAAAGGAGTTGGAGGCTGAGCTTGTCAATGTTACGGGGTCTGCTAGGCCTTCTCGGAAAATAAGGTTAACATCAGTCTCTTTACATTCTTGCTAGTGATTTTTTTTTTTTGGTAAAGATATTATTATTAATGGCCTGATATTTATTAGGTCATGTTCTCTAAGCTGCCATTATCCACTTGCCGTGTTCACTTCAATTTTTCTTTCATTGGAATGGCTCCCATGTCACTTACTACTATGAGACTCTCCATTCTCTCTTCTTCTTTAAGTAATGTAATATTTTGTTGAGGTTGTAGTTCAAATGACATTTTTTAACCAGAAATAACTTCTCATTGATATATGAAAATGAAAAAAAAATATTAAGATACAAGTTTCCAATGGAAACAAAAAAAGACAATACAATAGGAAAGAAAGAAAAAAGTGCAAGAAGATAAATCAATGAAAAACAACTAACAAAGCAAAGGACACAACCGATAATCTGCAAAAATAGCACCACTCTAACTAAAATTTCAGAAGCTTCTTATGGTGGAAAATAAGTAGGAATCTCTAAATTGCAGCTTTTCCCTGAAAAGTAAATCCATGAATAGAAATTTCCACCAATGCACTCTGCCATAGAGATGGAAACCGAAGACTAATTTATGGTCCAAATAGTTGCACCAATTAAGGAAGTTCTTGACAAAATTCTTCCTTACAACAGACACTCACAAGTCTCAACCAGCTTGTGCCGATCAGGAAAAAGAGAAAAAAGGCTAGTCTCAAAAACCAGGAATCATAAAAATGATCGCATGTATATAAATATATATATATATATTTACTTTGACATAGTTATGCCGATAAGTTCAATATTGTTGCTGTGTCAAGAATTTATAGCATTGTTAATTTGAGGATAAATTGAAAATTTGCCATTATTGAAGACTCCCCTGAGTTATACGGATGGATGCTTCTTGCATTCTCTTGGTGGTTGCCCCAAGGAAACAAAATGAAAGGAAAATACGGGGGGGGGGGGGGTGGTCGAGTGCTCATGTAAAATAAAAGAAGGGACAAATAGAAGAGTAAAGGAACGGGAAAGAGGTAAATGTATAGAGAGAGAGAGAGAACAAGCAAGCTGTAGAGTATTGTGGGTGGTATACCGATGATTGGTGGGTGGACAACTTAACTTATGGTACTTATCTTGTATGAAGCTTCTTGCCACAAAGGTATATGATAGCATAATACCACAAAAAATTCAGCAACTAATGCTAATGCTAGACAATGTATCATAATATTAGAGGTTTTCCTCCAATTAATTATTGTTTAACTCTTTCTCTGTTGCTTCCTTCCCTCTACTTCTATTTAAACTGTTCAATTGGTTTTTTTTCTTCAAATTCATAAATTTGGAACTTCATATCCTTTGTTGTTTAACAAGATGATCTCTATTTTGTTGTTTGTTCTGGATTTTGCATGCTGTTATAAATTATAACTGCATAAGTTCTTTCATCTTTTATTTAAATCCCAAATTAGCTATTTTTATATCCAACTCTTCCATAGCAACCAATTTAAAGGTTTCCTTATTGTATTTGTGTTGAGATTAATTATTTTACTTAGTTAGGTCCGAGCAAGACAAAGAGCCAGAAAAGGAAGATACTTCTGAGGCTGTTGGTACAGGACCTTCTGAAGAATCTGTAGCTGATGGTATGCAGAAATTTATATGGATATTTTATTCATTTATTGTGCTTAATTTTGTTTGTCTAATGCTATGTATTTTGAACGCAACATGAACAAAGTATTTATTAATAGCTTAAAAACTTCTAACATTCTAATACACTTCAATTTTTGCTTATTTCGCTATTTTCCCTTTCATGGGTTATTGTCACTTTGAGCATCAATCACTTTTCATTGTATCAATTAAAAGTCCTGTTTCTTTCTTTCTTTCTTTCTTTCTTTCTTTTTTTTTCTTAAAGCATTCTAATACACTTCAACTGTCAGTTCCTCAGGAAATAGATGAATACGATCTTGTTGACCCAGTAGACATATTGACTCCATTGGAGAAGTCTGGATTTTGGGATGGAGTGGTTGGTGATTTTGATCTCTTGTCTTACAATATATATTTTCTATTAAAATATATGTACTTCTGTTCCTACTCGCTGATAAAACGTAATGTCTATAGCTTTGAACTTCACTAGTTTCGCTACCCCACAAACTTATTCATTCATCCTTGTTTTTTTAGAAAGCTACAAAATGGTCAGAAAGAAAAGAGGCTGTTGCTGAACTAACCAAACTTGCTTCAACGAAAAAGATTGCACCTGGTGACTTTTCAGAAGTTTGTAGAACTTTAAAGAAGGTATGATATCTTCTCTGTGGCCCTATTTTCTCTCCCAGGGCTTGAATTGATTTCTTTGAACAGTCATATATTTTAATTTGCCTGTCTTTCAATTTGAAATTTCTCTGATTTCAATACCCTAATCTGCAACTGCCCACCCGATGAACAAAAGTCACTTTTGCTGCTTTGCAGTGCTATTCTCTATTCTGTAGCATATATGTGATGGTGTAACATTCTTATATGCATCAATCATGTTTTCTATTTTACATTCTGTATTGTTTATTGAATCAGAGAAGAGAAGTGTTTACAAAATTGGATTTGTTTAAACAGTAACTTTAATTTTCGTGCAAGCCATGATAGTTACCTGAATTTGCTTGCACATATTGAAGAAAGTTTACTTGCATAAAAATGGGTTCCACTATTTGACTTACCAACAAAAATTTGAATGAACCAGCTGATCACGGATGTGAATATTGCCGTTGCTGTTGAAGCCATTCAAGCTATTGGCAATCTTTCCAGAGGACTCAGAGCTAACTTTTCTGGGAGTTCACGATTCCTATTGCCAGTTTTACTTGTATGTATATTAGCTCAACATTTCCTCCAGTAAATTGTTATAAATATCTCAATCAAGATATTTGCCTCACATGCCACAACGATGTTGTATTTTTATATGTTAGTGGTAAATCTTGTCAATAGTTTTTTATCTTTATGGTTTTTGGCACTTGCCTTCATAGCATGCTTAACAACTTGCTTTCGTTTTTTTGGTAGGAAAAACTAAAAGAAAAAAAACCTGCTCTGATGGAGTCATTAACTCAAACTCTCCAAGCGATGCATAAGGCTGGGTGCCTAAGTCTTTCTGACGTTGTCGAAGGTGAGAGTTCAATTTGTTAGATTTGTTGAATAAAAATTTTTAGGCAATGTTTGGGTTGTGGTGCTTTTATTTCTTTGATGAGAAAAACAGCTTTTCATTGATTGAAAAAATGAAAAAATACATTATATCTTTCTCTTTGATTGTTGGGCTCCTTTTTTGTAAGTTGTTGTGTGGGGATACCTTATCTCCCCTCTTTTTGTATCTTTCTCTTTGATAATTAAAAATTATGTCTCTTATCAACATAAAAAAGAAGAGAAAATTACCTTTTTAGTCCACGAGCTTTTAAGAATGGGTGCTTTTGGTCCCTAAGGTTACAATTTGGCCACTTTTCTAGATTTGTGTGTGTCATCCTGCCATGCTAGTCTTCTCTGTATTATTCCGATTTTATCCTATGTCCCCAAAGGGACTACGATTTGGCTAATTTAGTCCCTCAGTTTTGAAAATTTGGCTTAAAAGGTCCCTATTCCGTTGTTAAGTATTTTTATAATATTCTAAAACATTTTTAAATAAAAAAACAAATCTTTTCTCTCTCCACCGCCATTCTCTCTCTTTCTTCTTCATCTTCACCTCTCTACCTACAGGTCTTTTTTCCCTTTTTTAATTTGTTTTCTTTTCTTTTTAATTTTAAAGAAGAAAATAGACCCCGAAGCTCATATATAGATGTGATGGATTTCTCATCCGATCAGTTTTTGGACAATGGGGTTTTAGATAGAGACAGGATATTAACATTTTGGAATTCTTTTATATTACACCTTATTGGAACTGTTTGGTTCTTATTTTCATCTTTTTTAGCCTAAATATGAAAGTGGTAGTCGATTGTCTGTTCTTGATAACTCGGTTCTTCAGTGTCCTGTAAAATTTGATTATTCTTGTGATATTGGAAGAAGAAACTCTATGCAATCCAATGTGGAAGGTGAAGATGGAGAAGAAAAAGAAGGAATGGCAGCGGAGGGAGAAGAGCATGAGAGAGAAAAGATATATTTATTTTTTTTAAAAATAATATAAAAAATACTTAATTAATGTTATGGGGACCTTTTAAACTTATTTTTCAAAATTGAGGGATTAAATTGGCCAAATTGAAACCTTAAGGACCAAATGCACCTACAAAAACTCGGAAACTAAAAAAGTAATCCCCCAAAGAGACAAACAAAGAGAAACAAAAGAAAGAATTCATGGGTAATGTAAAAATTGAAGTCCACAAAAGGGAGTGCCAGCCTCCAATTATTTGGCCTAATGAATAATTAGGAAAGACCTTCATCATTAAATCGCAAAGGGAAGCATAAAATTTGGCAAGAGACTAAATATCACCTGGATCCCTTTTCAAACCTCTAAATACTCTATTATTTCTCCTCTCTAGAGATCCAACTTCAAAGAACATGTACCAACAAGCCACAAGAAACAATGCTTTTTCCTAAAAGGTAGATAGAGAAGGAGCTTATTGATCATCTCTTTCATGGGTACGTATGGTGGGCTAGCTTAAAGTCAAATGTCTACATGAAATAACTTGAAACAGACCAAAGTTGCATCTCCAAATAATAAGATCCAAGTCTTTTCTCTACCTTTTAACAAAACAAGATTGGTTGATCAATGAAGGTCACTTTCTTGAGAGTTGATCAAGAGTGTTTACTCTTGTGTGTTAGAGCAAAAAATAGAAACTGAATGAAAAGAAAGGGATCTCCCAGACCAAGATGTTAGCCACAAAATGTTTTTTTTGAGGACAAATGGTATTAGCGAGGAAATGTAGTTGATGCAAGCCACAAGTGCACGAGACGATTTAAGTCCGAATATCGTTTCACTAAGGATCTAATTGAAAGTTCAAATTACCTATCTATTCTAGAGTTGGTCAATTTTATTTGAGGATTCGAAATCAAGTTTAGATGGAGAAAATAATTAAAGCAATAAAGAAAGCATGTAAAGTTGAAAATCAAGAGTCAAAGAGTGTTCTATGATATTGAATCCTTATTTACTTCATTATGCAATATTTCAGGGTTCATGGAATTAATTGTAAATCATAGTATTGAATCCTTATTTACTTCATTATGCAATATTTTAGGGTGTATGGAATTAATTGTAAATCATATGCTTAAGTCTAGAAACATAAATATGAGTTATTTTCTATAAAAAAACAACATTTTCTCATGCAACTTAATTGATTACTAAGTTCTTGAAACCAAATTAAATCACATGGCATTAAGATTAGTCTTTAGCAACTTTCATTATTAATCTAACTATGTCCATAATAGATTAATAACGATTCATTGTTGCAAGTCTGATCAAACATGCAACCCATCAAATTGAATATCTAACCTAACAAGTATTGATGGCCAATCAACAAGAATTAATCACAATAACAATGAAAAACATATTTTTTACAACAATCCATGAAAAGTCTACAACATTAGCATAACTTCATAAATAGTTCATTAATACCCTAAAACTGAAGAGTTTAGCCACTCATAGCTTTAAACTTGTTCAAGATAAATCTCAGCATAAAAAGAGTATAAAGAAAGGAAAACTCTATTGTTGAAAAACCTTTGATTGAGTAAAAACCGCCAAGACTCCCTTGATTTTCACGTCGGGAATTCGAATGGCTGCCAAAATCTATCTCAAACACTTTTTTCTGTTCCTTGTAGCAAACTCATACTTTGAGGCTCTAGATTTCGTGATTAAGGTTGCTGGAAACCTTTCAATTTATAGAAGTGGCTGCCCAAAATATTTTCCAAATTTGTAGACTTTTCAAAAAAGGAAAGCTGGCGTCGTGACGCTCTTGGACAGCGCAACAACGTTGCCCGTCATAAAGGGTAGCACAACGACGTTGTAAGGTAGCGTTGCGACGCTGACCGTCATGGATGCCTAACCTCATGTGCCGCGCCGCAACAACACTCCCTGCTACGCTCTTTCGACTTCAAAAATAATAGCTCTCAGGTTGTGAGCGTCGAGGGTAGCGTCGCAACGCTGTGCTGCCCTATTTTGAGGGTTTTTGCACTTTTGTTTTCTATTTTTGTCCGATTTTGGCTCGGTTTGGTTCTTTTGGTCTTTGACACTTACTTTCTCCATAATTACCTGAAAACTACTCGCAAACACATGAAATTTAATAAAAACATTCCTAATTTAAGAGCAATAAAAGCACTTTTTGGGTGCTTTTCAGTAGTCCAGGAGGCTCCCACCCATTGATCCTCCCAAAAATACATTACCTTCTCCCTCACAAAGTAGTATATCAAATGTAGGAAAAAAGGAAGCTCAAGGGAGATATCCTTCCACAAGTTTTTGTGTGCCTTTAATCCCACCTGTTAGCCACTCAAAGGGACGAGACCCGTTGTTATACGTCTTGATGCTACTGAATCATTTTTTTTGGTAGCTTTGGTTATTTTTTAATAATGTTTTCCCCTTTTTAAGGAGCGACGAACTTATCGTTTGGCTTGTGTATTGATCATCTATCATTTTTTTTCTCCATTTGTTTTTTTGAATATTTGACACGTTTCCTAAGTGTCTAAGAAAATGCTCAAGAACTTTGTTCAACAAACAGTGCTTTTGTTTAAGGATACAAAGCTTTGGTTAACTTTGTTTAACAAGCCTATGATTCTTGTGTAAGAAATATTTTTCAGCAGGTATATTCTTTGTGTATGTGTCTGCTGTAAGAAGCAAAAAAGTCAGGAAAAATTAATTGGCAATGCGGAGACTTTTCTCTCTGCTTTTTGCACTTTTGAGACGGTCCAAAAAAATACTCCAGAACAATAGATATGTGATGTATGTGGTTGACTGGTTACCAATACTTGTTCACTTTCTTTCTCTTGGTAACTTGTCTGGAGAAAAATATTAGAATATTTCCACCACTATTGGTTAGTCGAATAGTGAAAGGAGAAAGCTGCAAGGCCAAATGTCCGTGGGGTTATAGGTTTAAAATTATGGTTATCCTATTTGACATTTTAAAAGATCCTATACAATGTCCCGCAATTGTTGTACTAAAAGAAAGTATTTTTAAAAAAGATATCCTATAAGTTTCTCCAGGAATGTACTTCTATGGAACTATACGATGCTCTTAGTAAGTTTGTGTGGATCATTATCCAAAAACAAGAAAGAAATAGAGAAATATGAGAATAGTGTAAGCTGTTCAAACTTTCTTCATTCATCCCTAATTAATTTATTTTCTTATCTCTTGTATTATGAGATTTAATCTCACTTCATTATATCAATGAAAGAGATCGTGTCCTTCTAAAAAAAAAAGTTACCTTCTTATATCATTTCCAATCGGAGAGACTATGGAGTTCTTTCCTAAGTTGAAAATGGTGGCAATGATTTTAATCAATGCTTTTCTTGCAGATGTCAAGACAGCAAGCAAAAACAAAGTTCCTCTTGTGCGCTCATCGACGTTAAGCTGGGTTACTTTCTGTATTGAAACTAGTAACAAAGCTGTTGTCCTCAAGGTGCATAAGGAATATGTCCCTATATTTATGGAGGTCAGTGGATCACATGCTTTAAGCTCTTCTATAGTTAATTTTTTAGTGTATTTTTTAAGAATTTTTATTTTCATCTTGTTCACTCTTAACTATTTCAGAATTCTCCTTGGTTGTTTCTCTTTCAATTTTTTCTTCTTTCATATTGAGGCCTGTGGGAGGGGAAGTTTGGAGAGAGGGAGAAACAAGAATGTTGTAAGACATGGAAACATATGGAGGGGATATTTTCTATTTTGTCTTTTTCCTTTTGCTTCCTTCTCAATTTATTTTGCAAATTACTCTACTTCTTTGATCGTAGCCACTTAGCCAGTTAAAGCCTCTTTTTCTTGGGGCTTTGCCTGCCACTTTTGATGTATATCATCCTAACAAATTAGTTTCCTGTTGGAAAGAAAGGCTATATCTCTTTTCAAATGTTTTGAACAAGTATCATTTCTTATACATATGTGCAGTGTGCATAAACTATGTTGCTTATTGCTTATGTCATTTTTCTATGTGGATGTATCAAACCGTGGACTATTCACACTTTCTACTATTATTCTCTTTCTTTAGGGTTTACCCATTTGTTTATGCTATTGATTTGTTTTTGTCTTATTGAATCTTAATATAAATTGTTTTTCCCCATTTTAGAGCCTTAATGATGGGACCCCTGAAGTGAGGGATGCTGCCTTTTTGGCTTTGGCAGCAGTAGCTAAGGTAAGTAATTTCAGTCAACTATATATTTTATATACTTTTTAAAGTTAATTATTTGATTCTGCATGGTGTAAACCAAAATAACCAAATCTTCCATTAAACAACCAATTGCATACAAAAGGTTGGGCATCTACACTCGTTGGCCCAGTAATAGAAGACCCGGCACATTAATTCAACAGTAAACCCAATTACAAGGAAAATAACAACCTAAATAAGCCGTATTAGAATGTTTTAAAAGAGAGAACTAGGTATGGACTAAGATACTACATCACTGCTGCTGTTACAAACTTTCTTCTTTGACTATGATAGTTGGTTGGCATGAGACCTTTGGAGAGGTCCGTGGAGAAACTTGATGATGTAAGAAGGAAGAGATTATCTGAGATGATTATGGGCTCTGAAAGCAGTGTACCTTGTAATGGCTCAGGTTATTGACATTCTAGTAATTCAACATTTGATTAAATATTACCTTATTAATTTTTCTTTGATTAATTTTCCCAATTTTACATTTCTCTTCCTCCACTCTTAAACAACTTGTAACAAAGTTCACTATTCTATATTTTATGTCAACTTTCTAAAGTATGTCTCATGGCAATGCAGCAAACCAAGCTCCTGGTGCAAGCGTGCCATCAGTTTCGGTAGGTCATAGATATTAAGATGTGTTTCTACCAATGTTCCCTGCTCTGTTGCTATGGCCTATGTATAGTCTATACAATGTTTCATGAAACAATATGTAAAATATGTTATTAATAGCGTCTACCTTGAAATGATTCAAGTTTTAACTGTTTATGCATCCAAGTGAATGATGCATTTCTATATCATTTTTTTATTATGAGAACCAAAGCTTTCTGGGAAACATGAGAAGGAACAAAGTTGCATTTCTATATCATGTACAGATAGCGTGACTTGGTGCCTTGACTTTATGGGCAAGCTAAAAACACTCATATACTTTATGGTTACAAGTCATAGCTTTAACCATGGAAGTTGCCTTTAAGAGACATTGCTGTGAACCATATGTCTTTCTTTGATACTTGATCATGTAAAGTTGGGCTGTCTTGTGGGATTTATTCAATGTGCGTGTAATGATGTGAAAATCCATGATTAGAGAAAGAACACATTTGTATTTATGTTAGGTTTTTTCGATAGAAAATGAAGGTCTACTTATAAAAGATAATAATAAAGAATAAAAAGATAAGTTATATCATCAAAGAGTTGAACTTTTCAGATTGAATCTCTGTCCCTCTCTTTCTCTCTCTTCCTGTTTTGGCATGTCGGTTCCTATTTGTGCCTTTATTGTTAACAATCCGTTGGATCTTGTGTTGGTTTGTCTCCACATGGTGTTATCTTAGTTGTCCTGTCTTGGTCCTATTTTCTCCTTTTCTATTCTTTTAGTATCTGTTTCCTCTTCATCAATATTTAAACTGTTTCTTCCAAAAAAAAGTCTGTACTTTTTTGTTTATTTTCTTTGTTATTATATAATGGTGATATATCGGACCAAACATTTATGCAGGATTCAGATGGTTTATTTGTCAAAAAATCTGCAGCCAGCATGCTTAGTGGAAAGAGGCCTGCACAGGCAGCTGTGAGTTAATTTTACAAGTGTTCTGGTTTCGGAGGCAAAGAAATTTATTCACTACTTATGCAGTACTTTCTTGTCATCATAATATATTCTAATAGTTCTATTTTTATTTCCCAGCCTTCTAGTAAAAAAGGAAACTCAGCGAAATCAAGCACCAATAAGAAAGCAGATGGTAGTGTACCTAGTGGTGCACCACCAAAATCTTCCAAGCCTATTGAAGTTCCAGAAGATGTTGAGGTAATCTAAAAACTTATCTAGTGTGTGCTAGCGATCTTTAGTTCTATCTTCTTCATGGATTTGGTTGGTTGGATCCTTCCAAGTGTTTTTGATGTTTCTTCTGCTGCTTTGAGATTGTTTGCAGTGGCATGGTTCTGAATCAGTGTAGTTGTTTCCCTTATACCAACAGCTTTATGGTTGGCTGCAATTTCCTGGATTTTGGTTTTTGGTTGGAGAGGATCTAGAGTATTTTTTAGTATTGACTATTAAGTTAAGGCATTGATTCTGCTTGGGATGAGAGTAGGTTGCGATGTTTGTTCCAGGAATATAATGTTGATGGTAGCTTTGTTCATTCTCATATTGAATTTCAGGTGGAATTGTAATTTTAATTTGTTGTAGTTTTGAGAAGATAAAAAAAGGTTTTATTATTTTGCTTCTTACAAAAATATCTTTGTTTATTGTTGGCTGCTTTTTTATGTATTGACTGATCTTGCTGCTTTCATTAAACATTTGTAGCCGGCTGAGATGAGCCTTGAAGAGGTGGAGAGCAAATTAGGTTCTCTTGTTGAAGCAGATACAGTTTCTCAATTGAAGAGCACTGTATGGAAAGAACGACTTGAAGGTTCTCTTATTAATGAACTGTTGCTATAACCTTTTTATTTGTTTATTATATATACATATATATATATATAACAAACAAATTTCATTGATATATGAAATTTACAAAAAGAGGGCAAAAGCCCACACCAAAGGAGTTACAAGAGAGTCCTCCAATTGGTCAAAAGAGAAGAAAGGTTGTAAGAGCTATAGAAAGATGTTATTTGCACCATGTCATAGCAAGATAGACAATATATTAAAATTCCTGTTGCCTTAGTTACTCTTATTGTTCTCAAATTCCTTTCATTTTTACTCCTAATGAATGCTAAAAGACCAATTTGTTTCTGGAAAATACCTTGCTAAATAATAACTGCTTTTCACTTCTCTCTCCATTTCAATCCTAGCAGCAAACCAACTTTAGTTGTTTAGTCAACAATAGTTATGTTTTAAGCTTGATGCTGAAATGGAACAAAACCTATTAATAGTCAACAAAAGAATAAAAGTTGGTCAATGTAGGACTGGCATATTGGTTCATACAGCATAATATTTCTAGCTCTACTTTTCAGGGTTGGTTACCTTTTGTGGATGTGCAGCGGATTAATTTGTTATTACATTGACTCTTAAAAATTTCAACTTATTTTTCAGCAATATCTTCATTGAAGCAACAAGTGGAAGGTTTGGAAGATCTTAACCCGTCAGTTGAGATACTTGTTCGTTTACTTTGCATTATCCCTGGTTGGAGTGAGAAAAATGTTCAGGTTTTATTCTAACTCTGCTACTTTACATTTCTTTTATTTATTTGCTTTGCTGGGTTATTATATATTTATGTGCTCAAGCTGAATGATGCAGGTTCAGCAACAGGTTATTGAAGTCATTACTTATATAGCTTCCACTGCAAAGAAATTTCCCAAAAAGTGTATCGTACTTTGCCTTTCAGGTGGTTAACTTGGACCATTGCAATAGTTCAACATGTTTAATCTTTGATAGAATAATTTTTTTAAGCAAACTCATTTTCACTGATCCAGCTAATTAGTTACAAATTGATTAATTTTGTGAGAAGAAAGTCTCACAAATCTCAAGATAAACTATATTAGCAATTAAATCCACCCCGATTTAAAGTATAACCAAATGTATATACCCACAGGTGTAACTGACTAAAACTCACAAAAAATTCCGCCAATTAGCGTTGATAATAAAAGGAGTATAGTTAGAAAAATATTTAAAAGGAATTACTGTGAAGACCTATGAAACTAAGCATACTCCGAGATTTCCAATCTCGTTCCTTTGCGTTGAAAGTTCTTTAGTTTCTTTTCATCCCAATACCCCAGCCAAAGTCCTCTATGATGTTGGTGTTGGCACAAAGAACTTTTGACCAAACAATAGCTGCTTGATTCTATCTTTTGCTGTTCCATCAAAGACCCTGGAGCTTGAAACTGCTGTAATAACTGAAACTAGAAATTTCATTTATTTATGAATAAAAGCTTGGTTGCTGTAAGAAAAATAGGAAGGTTCCACTTTGCATCATTTCCCTTCCGTGCTACATTATCATTTTACATTTTTTGTGACATTTTATTCCACATTGTTAACCAGTGGAAATATGAATGTGTTTATATTACATGCTTGATAGGTATAAGTGAACGTGTAGCAGATATCAAAACTCGTGCTCAAGCGATGAAGTGCCTTACTACTTTCTCAGAAGCAGTTGGTCCAGGATTTATTTTTGAAAGAGTATGTTTCTGTGCTTTATTAAACCGGCAGTACAATTATGAAAAAATTCATTTGCACTTTTTTACTTTTATACATCTGTCTACAGTGCTGCATGTTTGTTTTTGAAAACTCTCATAGAGTTGAGAGTATTTTAGAGAGATAAAGAGAGCTAGACAGATGGAGAAATCTTCATTATAGTTTCTCAAACTATTACAATAAAAACATAATGCTTAAATTGTAAGAACTAAGGCCCAATATACTATTATATCTAAAATAAACTAACACTAATTATCCTAATACAAAATTTAATTACATCAAATCCTCTAACATCCCCCCGCAAGTGAATGTGGCGATTCAACAGATTCAACGTGGAGCTTGAACATATGAAACACAAAGACGTGAACTACTTGGAGCTTGAAAGTTACATGAAAATGGAGAAGATGGAGTCAAGAGAGTAGTATTGCAAGAGAATTTGAGTTACGAGAAAAGAGAAGAGAGAAATTAGAGATTAAAGAGAAATTGGGGAGAATTTGATTTATGAGAAGAGTAGAGGGATTATGAGGAGATTTTGATTTTGGGAGAGAAAATATAGAATTAATTAAAGGTTCAGATAAAAGAGATGTTGGGAAGAGAAATAAATGAATGTGAGAGAGATAGGGAGAGAAAATGTTGGGAGAGAAAGATTGGTAATATTGGGGAGTGTGAGAGATGGAAAGAAGTAGTATTAAGAGAGATAATGTGGTGTCTTTTTTTTTTAATTGAAAATTTGGAGAAAGATAAGGGATACTAATGTATGTTTGTGGTTAAAGTAAATTAGACAGAATTTTTATGTAACTACAGTTTGTATATTTTTGTTTTTTCTTCCATATATTAAGTTACTGTTCCTTTGAACTTTTAGCTCTTTAAAATCATGAAAGAGCACAAAAATCCAAAGGTCCTTAGTGAGGGACTTTTGTGGATGGTTTCTGCGGTTGAGGACTTTGGTATATCTCTTTTAAAACTCAAGGTACTTGGCTCCTCTTTTTCTTTGAAAATTGAAATTCTTTTGATCTACTTTCTGAACATTTTTGGTGTAATTGTTATATATGATCTATTTATTAATGGATGAAAATAAATCTCACAGGATTTAATTGATTTCTGTAAAGAAACGGGTCTTCAGTCCAGTGCTGCGGCCACAAGGAATGCTACTATTAAGCTTTTGGGTTGCGTACATAAATTTGTTGGACCAGGTGACTGGATCCTTTCTTTCTGTTTCTTGGACCTTAACTTGAATCCTGGAAAATATAATTCTACCTCTCTAACATATAATTCTACCTCTCTAACTTGAATCCCTTAATTTTTGCAGATCTTAAAGGTTTTCTCTCGGATGTGAAGCCTGCACTGCTTACTGCAATTGATACTGAATTTGAAAAAAATCCATTTGAGGTATGTGAGGCCCTAGATCATACATACACCAAATATGGATTGGATTCTACCTTCCATAGAGTTCAATTGTCTATTATCTTTTAGGGTACTGCTGCTGCTCCAAAACGAATAGTCAGGGCAGAGGAACTAACATCATCAACATCTGTTAGCGGGACAGATGGCCTGCCACGAGAAGATATTAGTGGGAAGATCACTCCTACACTCCTGAAGAATTTTGAAAGTCCTGACTGGAAGGTACTCTTAGTTTTAAAAATTGTAGTCCACTGCGTTTGCTTAATGTTTTCTGTTTAATAGTTGACTTTGATAGAAATTATATAACTGTTTATTGCTTAATACATGTTTCTTATATTTCAGGTCCGTCTGGAGTCTATTGAAGCTGTGAATAAAATGTTGGAAGAAGCTAATAAACGCATTCAGCCTACTGGGACATGTAACTTACTTGGGACATTTTCCCCCTTTTCTTTTTTCCATTTTGATTATTGGTGTTTGTTGATTATTCATTTGTTAATATTTGCCAGCGGATCTGCTTGGAGCTTTAAGAGGGCGCTTGTATGATAGCAATAAAAATTTGGTCATGGCAACTTTGGCAACCATCGGTAATGTTGCTTCTGCTATGGGGCCATCTGTTGAAAAGTCAGGCAAGGTTTGTTGTGGATCCTTAGATAATTTTTTATTAGTTTCTTATCCCTTAGGAAGTTGAACTTCAATAGTCCTTTATGGTTTTATCTTGTTCTCAGGGGGTGCTGTCAGATGTCTTGAAATGTCTTGGTGACAACAAGAAGCATATGAGGGAAGCCACTTTGACTGCGTTAGATGCCTGGCTAGCTGCTGTCCATTTTGATAAAATGGTATGTCTTAACCCTGTATGGTAAAGTTGCAATGAATATCTAACTTTATATGACGGTAGAAATTTGTCCTTGCTTCAGATTCCTTATCTGATATTAGCTCTAGTGGATAACAAGGTCAGTGCAGAAGGGCGGAAGGACCTTTTGGAATGGTTGTCAAGAAAGCTTTCTGGAATCAATGATTCTTCTGATTCCATACAGCTGCTAAAACCAGCTTGCTCTGCTTTGACGGTACCTATTTTGCTGACAATTTGGTTGGAATTTTTGAGCATATTACTTGTTCTTCCGTAATTCCTTATGAAATAAAATTTTGTTTAGGACAAATCGTCTGATGTTCGAAAAGCAGCAGAGGCATGCATTACTGAAATTTTAAGGGTTGGGCGACAGGAAGCAGTATGCATCATGAAAACTATACTTTATTTACTCTTAAATTGAGTTCTGACTATTCCCTGAAATTTTTGTCTTCCTTATCTATAGGTTGAAAAAATTCTTAAAGATATTAGTGGGCCAGGTTTGTCCCTTGTTGTTGAAAGACTAAAACCTTATGGTGCATTTCAAGGTATGTTGCTTGCTCTTTAGGTTACATTTATTTCTGTCTTGCTTAAGATTAAATTGTTCAACTTGTTTCTCGCAGAATCCTTCGAGTCAGCTAAACAAATTACCTCAAGCTTGCCATCCAAAAACGCTGTAAAGGTCGGAAAGGCCACTTCAAATGGTGTTTCTAAGCATGGAAATAAACCGATATCATCAGTATGTTTCTTTGGCTAGAATCTGTAGGACCTTCAATGTTTGGTAACTGATTTAACTATCCTATTAGTCCTTTGTCTGCCCTCAATACTGCCCTTCTATTTTTACAGAGAGGCACCATTTCAAAGGGAAATAGGACTGAATCCTTAATATCCGCACATGATTTGGCTGTTCAATCACAGGCTTTGTTAAATGTCAAGGACTCAAATAAGGTGCCTCGTCTTCTGATCAACCTCCAAACCTGATCTTGTAATTCAATTTGCTTTAGTTTTTCATTTGACTGACTTGTTCATTTGCAGGAGGAAAGAGAGAGAATAATAGTTCGTAAGTTCAAGTTTGAAGAACCACGCATAGAGCAGATTCAAGATCTTGAGGTTTGAATATGATTGTGCTGTGTAGTTGTACTTGTTGAATGAATTTTGTTTTGCATTCTAATTTCCAAAGGTTTGAATATTATTTCCAATTGGAAACCTCTTTTGTAATCACCTTTAGGTACTTGGGGGGTTTTTCCCTTATTTCATTTATTCAATGAAATGTTTTTTATAAAAAAATAATTTCCAGATGTTTACTTCAATATTTTTATTAATTTCTGAATTGTGGTTTCTATGCAGAACGATATGATGAAATATTTCAGGGAGGATTTGCAGCGAAGGCTGTTAAGCGCTGACTTTAAGAAGCAAGTTGATGGTCTAGAGATGCTGCAAAAGGTGTTTTGCTATGAAATGACGTCTTTTAGTTTCATGGCACATTCCAAAATGTCATATTTACAAACTTCTATCAATTTCCAGGCACTTGCGTCAATTGGAAAGGATGTTATCGAGGTTTTAGATATTCTACTCAGGTGGTTTGTTCTGCAATTTTGTAAATCAAACACAACATGTCTATTAAAGGTATAGCTTTGACATCCCCTAAACACGTATTTTCTTTCCATTTGTTTGCACACGCATTATTTCCATCTGGGATGTCTAATAAGGTAAAAATGATCAGGTGTTAGAGTTTCTTCCTGAACTTTTTGAGACCTTGAAGGATGAAGGGTACTGTATAAATGAGTCTGAAGCGGCTATCTTCCTTCCGTGCTTGATAGAGAAGGTGCTTCATAGTGCTCTGAATTTGCTTTCAAGTAGTTGATTGTTTGAAATTTTATGTGTTGTTTTGCTAACGTTGAGATGCCAAATTGCTTTAATGCATTGTTGGCTTGTAAGGTAGTGTTTTTGTTGTTTATTCTAGTTTGTTTTTCATCTGGAAAAGACACTTACTTGCACTGTGCTGCAGTTGGGGCACAATATTGAGAAAGTGAAGGAAAAAATGCGGGAGCTGACAAAACAAATTATACAGACTTACTCTGCAACAAAAATGTTTCCTTACATACTTGAGGGTTTACGTTCTAAAAACAATCGCACTCGGATTGAATGTGCTGACCTTATTGGATTCTTAATTGATAATTATGGATCTGAGGTAAAAATATTGAATAAGTTTTTGTGTAGGTGAATTTTTTGGTTTCAACTAAATGCTTGTTTTTCTCCCTTTTTTAGGTTAGTGGGCAGTTGAGATCATTGCAACTTGTTGCAAGCTTAACAGCAGAACGTGATGGTGAAATTAGGAAAGCTGCTCTAAATACACTTGCTACTGGATACAAGCTTCTTGGTTAGTCTTGATGTCTGCCTTTGCCCCATCGGGAGGGATTAAATGATAATGAAAACCCTTTTACATCTGTTTTTGTAACCTTCTTCACATGTTTTATAGAACCACTAAAATTCTTAGCTTTAAAGTTGTGTTCGGACCAAATAGTTTGTTGTTGTGTGTGTGTGTGTGTGTTTACAGAAGTTCTCTTTATATCCTTTGATAAGAAAATATATATGTTAGATTAGAAGCTTTTATTTCTTTGGTGTATTAGAGCTCTACAAGCTGTATGCTTTACCTTCTTATGTAATTTTCGACTTCTCTCTTTTGTAACTTTTGGGATGTGATGAGGGCGCTATGGTGGTGTCAACCTAGTTGAGATGACTGGGTGCGCCTCCTGATCCCCATACCTTGCTTTTTAATTGCTTAGACTACTATGTTTCTTTGTAATTTGAGCTTTTGGCTCTTTTCATTAAATCAATGAAAAGTTCATTTCCTTTTCAAAAAAAAAAAAAAAAAGAAAATATATATGTTTCATGTATGCTTTTTCCTTCAATCATTTACTAATATATATATATATATATTTCAGTTTGTAATATTGTATTGCATCGTCAAATAAAGTTAATTAAAAAGGAAGAATGGGATTGTTTTGCAAATACTTGATGGAGCTTTCGGAACCCTATTCCAAATTTAGTTTTTTAAGTTTGTGATTTGTTATGGTCTGTGGTATCTTTATATTTTTGTATCCAGATAGACCCTAGATATCTATCTGGTAAAGTGATAGATGTCTATTTGGGTTTATCGCAGTCTATCACAGATAGAAAGTAAAATTTTGTTATATTTGTAATTATTTTCAATCTTTTTTCTATTTTCGAAAACATCCCAAAAATGTATTTCATTGTCTTATTCACGGCTTCATCATTTTTCTTGGTAGAGAAGCGAGAGAACAATGTTAATTTGGCCTCCTTTTCTTTTTTTTTTATGCTTGCCATGGATGATTTTTTTTTTCCTTCCCTCTTTTTCATATTTTTGCCTCTTTTGTTGTGACAATGTTTGGCATCGCTGTGCTGAATGTTTGTTGTTCTTTGTAGGTGAGGAGGTATGGAGATATGTGGGAAAACTGACAGATGCTCAGAGAAGCATGTTGGACGATAGATTTAAGTGGAAGGTGTGTTTATATTTTACTTGTATAAATGGTCATGCATGCTTGTAAACACATTACACGCCTCTCCCCTTTTTCTGTATCCTCCACCTTGATGAAAATTAAGTTTCCTATGAAAGAAAAAAAAAAACTATGAATTACACCGTCTAGTTTCTACCATGTTCCTATTTTCATTCTGTACTCATTCCAGGTTAGAGAAATGGAGAAAAAGAAGGAAGGGAAACCTGGTGAAGCTAGAGCTGCTATGAGACGGCCTCTTAGGGAATATGAGTATGTACCTTATTACACCTAATTATTTGTATTTTTTTTTTCAAAGGGTTTGATGTTTTGGCATGGAATGCGATGATTGTGAAACCTACTGGACTGGGTTTGTTTTCTGAAATGATTGTAGAGCTGCTTTGATACAGTCTTGTAGGTTTATGCATCGTAGAGTGGGGCAGATGAAAGTGATGAGTGGAGTTCACTTGAGTTTGTTTCCTGCTGCTATTGCCAGACCACGCAGGAAACACTATATTTTATGGTGTAGGCGTTGGCTTACATGAAAAGTGAAGCTATTAATTGATTTTAAATTGTTGCGGTAACAAAGTAAGATCGAATTAAGATTGTTTGCAAGTTGCCTTTGTTAGTTGATCCTTTCTCTTGTATCCTCAGTTGGAAGGCGAAGGAAATTTTGGATCACTTGCTTTGGAGGTGTGAGTTTGCGTGGTCGTGTGGGACTGCTTCTTCTGGGAGTTTGAATTTATGCTGGCTCATTAGTGGGACGTTGGTAGTTTGATTGGGAAGTTTCTTCTCCATCCACCTTTGTAGGAGAAGGGTCGGTTCTTGTTGTTAGCAGGGGTGTGTGCTTTGTTATAGGTTTTGTGGGGTGAGAGAAACAACATAGATTTTGGGGTGGAAAGGGATCCTCCTAGTGAAGTTTCATATTTTTGTAATTACTCTTTGGGAAATATTTTACTTTCTTAGTCCCCCTTCAAGCGAGCTTGGTTTTTGTATGCCCTTCTTTTATCCTTTTTCTCAATGAAAGTTGTTGCTTCTGTTAAAAAGATTGGTTTTCTAAGAATATCGATTTCGGAGGTCCCTGTTGTTTGCGTTCCTTTAACGAACCCTTTTAAATGGACAAAGCTCTGCTTGAATATGGAACCCTTTTAAATGGACAAAGCTCTGCTTGAATATGAAGATAAGGACAGTGCCGGTGCCAGATGCATAAAAGTCAGGAATTAAAATTGGAACACTGATTATACTCATTGAAGGTTTTAAATAATTTCTTCATAAGGAGGATGGAAAAAAGTTGGATGTTCTTTTTGGCTCTCACTTGGTTCAAACAGTTCACCTCATGTTCATAATTATCAATCATCATCCCTTTTTTCTTTTTGCAGTTTATCTTTTAGCAAATTGAAGGTCCTTTTTCTAGTTTCACTTGGCACGAGAAAGTTTCCCTCTATGTGTATAATTTCATCATATCAATGAAATGGATGCATTAATGTTTCTCATGAAAGAAAATGCATGTGAATAAATGGTAACCATATGGCATATTGTATGGCTGCTACGTTCAGTTTTCCAGTTCTGGGGCGATTCTTTATCGCTGAATTCATTGTTGTATGGTTTTCTTAGTCCCAGGGTTTGAACTTATTAAGCTAAGTTTTTGTAATTTCATTCTAGATCTGACGTAGCTGAGCAAAGTGGGGAAGTTTCTCGATCCATGTCTGGAGCAATTTCAACAAGGTATTTAGATATTTTAGATCTTTGAGACAATATGCCGCATCAATGATGAGTGTCGTAATGTGTCTTGATGGCATGAATGCTATACCCTATTTTCTGGGGAAATAAAAAGAAAAATTGCAGTAAACTCTCTGTTTTTCGGATGGGATGCCCATTTCTTTTAACGATTTAAAAAACAATCCTTTATTTCTCTAGGTTTTCATTGTTTCAGTTTTCTATATTTGTGATACATAACTTTTTATTTTGTTGGACTTAGATTTCTTATTGGCTATAATATTGTGTTTAGCTCCAGGAAAAATTATGGTTCTGAGCTTCATATGGAGAGACAATCGGTGCCTCAACCACTTACAACGGCCAATGGTCCCACAGACTGGAATGAAGCAATGGACATTATTTCTTTTGGCTCACCCGAGCAGGTGAACGACTCTCTCTCTCTCTCTCTCTCTTTGTTTTTTTTTTTTTAGAAGAACTTTTTCTCCTGAGGGGTTACATTTTCTTTCTTATCTGCAAGTAGGTACTCTTTATTGATGATTGCCTGCAACTGAAGAAATCTTAATTTTTAATGATGTCCTTCAGTAGGGATTAGGTTTCACATTGAAAAATGTTTGTAAATACTAAAAAATCCATGGAAATGCAACTGAAAAAATCTTAATTTTTAATAAAGTCTTACATTAGGGATTATGTTCCACACTGAAATATATTTGTAAATACTGTAAGGTAAGCTCTACGGGCAATAAATCAGCTAGCAGATCAAGCATCCACTTAAAACTATCTTACACAATGGAAACCATTGAACTCCATTGTATAAAGCTGTAAAACCACACTCAAACATCTAGACCAAAGTTAGGCAAATACTGTTAAACATTCTCAAGGATGGAACTCATACTGAAGGATTCTTTTTTTGCATTTCAATGGGAATAGTTACAATTTAAGCCAAAATCACTGTTCCACAGAGGTATACTTTCCCTTCATGCCAAATCATCTATATTTACTCCATTTTATCGTATGACTTACATAAATCAGAAATGTATCAGTATGTATAATATTTACGTATAATTCAGCAATAGGCTTTTCCACCATTGATCACCGTTTCAAATGAATGGTATTAGGCACCTAGCTGCTCTTCTATTATATTAAAATAATTGACACCCGATTGTAGTTTTCTTGTGTTAGAACAGTTTATTTATGTGAGGTGTCAAAATCAATATTGGGTACCTTTTGCAGTCTGTGGAAGGAATGAAAGTTGTATGTCATGAGTTGGCTCAAGCCTCCAGTGATCCAGAAGGCAGTTCGATGGATGAGTTGGCAAGGGATGCTGATAGACTTGTTTTATGCTTGGCAACAAAAGTACGAACAGAGCTGTTTCCGTCTACTCCCATATTTGGATTTTCTTTGCCCATTTTGTGAATTGCTTGCCCCTCCTTAATCTTTTCTGTCTATAGGTTGCCAAGACTTTTGACTACAGTCTGACTGGAGCTTCTTCAAGGTCCTGTAAATATGTTCTCAATACCCTTATGCAGGTGCTTACCAGTCAATTTTCATTTGGATTCTAAGAATTATGCTTTTGTTAATTCTACACAGGAGTTGCAGCAACTGAAAACATGCATTAAGTCTGCTGAAAGAAATTGTTCTATATGAAATATCCGATCTATTTCTTTTCATTGAGCTTTGTAAGAAGAAACCTTTCTTGTTGATTGAAAACTTAACTTTTGGTGCAGACATTTCAAAACAAAAGACTTGCTTATGCTGTCAAGGAAAAGACTCTGGACAGTCTTATAACTGAACTCCTTTTGTGGCTTTTGGATGAACGAGTCCCACATATGGATGATGGCAGCCAACTTTTGAAAGCTTTAAATGTTTTGATGCTGAAGATTCTGGTCATTATTTTCTCAAGATGCTTCTTTTTTGGAGGGTTTTTGGGAAATTATTTTTAACTACTTGAATCTTTTTTTCTTTTTTCTTTTTCTTCTTGTACAGGATAATGCAGATCGTACTTCATCATTTGTGGTACTAATAAATCTGTTGCGTCCACTGGAACCCTCAAGATGGCCTTCAACCGGGTCCAAAGAGTCATTTGCTTCCAGAAATCAGAAGTTCTCTGATTTGGTTGTAAAATGTCTTATTAAACTTACAAAGGTATGTCTTCATTGTTCCCATCAGTTTGATTACTCCTTTTTGTATGTCTCCCTGAGCTACCATTGACAGAGCTTTATGAAATATTTAAAGTTTGGGCCATTTCTCAAATTGTTCCTGTTGTCCTTACCCAAGGAAAAAGGTCATCCTTGCATAATTAGAGTATGTTTTAGTTCTTTTCAATTATTTCAGGAAGGTAAGGAGCGATTTCTCTAGATAGCGAAGGTTAGACATGGGAATGGAGGGGGATGGTCCTCTTTTCTTCATACCTGTTGATTAATAAAATAGATCTGGATGATTGTTGTGGTCTTCTATGGCCATGATAATTGAGTTGGACTGTCTAGTTTTTCTTGGATTTGTGGGGCTGTTTTATTTTATTTTACTTTTAAAAAATAGGAAATGATGAAATATTTTCACAATAGGTACAACCTGACCCAGGGTGGTGGACCCATCTCCAAGGCTTCTAAAGGAAAGCCTTCCAATAGTTAATAATCGTGTAAAGGATATAACTACAGAAGATTTTTGTGTGTACTGCGCACCATCAAGAAGCACTGTGTTGTACATACATACAAAAAGAATAAAAAACGAAAACTTATCTTCAAAGATCTGTTGTTATACTCTCTAAAATATGCCACAAAAGACCTGTAGTAGCACCGCACGAAAGAATCTTCCCTCTCCCTTTAAACCAGCCATCTCACACTTCTACAACCCAATCATCGATCTGCTTTGGAGAACAAAAAGTGACCCTAAACTCCTTAAAGATAACCAACCACCTTTTAGAGGCAAAAGAACAGTTAAGGAGAATGTGGTCTAAAATTCTTCCCAGTTACTGCCAGTGTTTTCAAAGCGCAAGGCACACTTTGAGGGAACAAACTTTTTAATTGTTTCGAGGTGATAGGCAACAAAAAGGCATTGCCTGATTGAAGTGAGGCGCACTTAATAAAATAATAAATAATATTATTATAGATTAAAAGAAATACTTAGGAACATAAAGAAATTAACTCTAATAATGTTGGGGAAGAGAAAAGATAATATGAAAAGTGAAATATAAGTAGAAATGCTTTTTAAATTGGTAAAAAGATGGTGGTATGAGTAGTCTTTATTAGAGTAGAAATATTGTCATCTAGCAGTTTGGCTAGCAACCATCTAACATTTCTTTATTCTTGCCAGCCACTTCTTTAATGTTGGTAGCCAACCGTTCATTTCTTCTAGGAATGTATGAAAGAAAAGAGAGCTTTTTGTGGACTATTCTTCTTCCCTTCTAAATTTCAACACTTCATCTTCTTCCTTTTCGCTCTGTTTTCGATAAACTGCTGATGAATGGCTGAACAATAAAGAGAGAGATAACATCTTCGGTTCTGTTTCTACTTCTTTGACTCTCCTTAAATTCTTCTTTCTTTCTTTGATGTTTCTTTAAATCTAACTTTACAGACTTCGATACTTCTTCTTAATCAAAAAATTGAATTTAAAAAAAGAACAATTGAAGAAGGTGAGTGCCCTACTGAAGGTGCTTGCTTTAAGCGAGTGCCCGGGTGCGCCTCAACAACAGTTGTTAGTGCAAAAACACCACATCAATGAATTGACTGGCTGTTTCTCATAAAAAAAAATGGAGGGAGAAATAGCCCAATCAGGGGCCTTTTTTGAACTCTCAAAATTATTCAGATGTCAATAAGCCACCGGCCAAAGAAAAACTTTGATCTTTTGAGGGACTTCGCACTTCCAGATGCCGTAACTTTTTTGAAAAAAAGGAAACAAGACTTGCAAATCCCATAAATAATGTTTTGACTCACTTTCGTACCTTCCTTCAAACTCTGAATTGCTGTCTGAATTATGTGAGGAGTCCCAACTCTTGTATTATATTTTTCAGAAAACTATTCTAATAAGTTTGTCTAGCTAAAAAAGGTTATTGGCTGGCTTGTACACACCCCATTCTACACAAAGTCTAGTGATTTTTTCCATCTGATTTGTGACATTTGTCATAACTGTAGGAATCCTTAGCAAAATGAATAAATAAATGAACAAAATAACTAGGTAGACTACTAAACATGAGTTAAGCTAAGGTAACTCAACCTCCTTTGAAAATAACAACGCCTTTCCATTTTTCTATTTCGCATTTCACTCTATCAACCAAAGGATCCCAAGAGGAAAAAAAGGTGGTTGTTTTCACCAAGGGGAAAACACAAATAATTCGCAGGAAACTTTCCCATGTATACCCAAAGCAGGTAGCTTACTCCACCTCTGAACGGGCCATATTAACACCAATCAAAGCTGCTTTCCTTTGTTGAGCTTGAGGCCTGCCCTAAATCATCTATCAAAATGTACCATGCTTTCTTACACAATTCTCCTGTCATGCCATCAAGACTCAGAGACTTATTTCCTCCAAAATCATGGCCACCTTCTTGATTGCATCTTTCCTCAAAGGCAATCTCCATCTCCTCACTTATCAAGCTGAGGATTTGAACTCACGTCCAGCCAATTAACTACAGCATTCCTTCCACCAACTAAGCTAACAAAGCTTTTTAGTCCTTATATTTAAAACAAAATATTTTTTAAAATGCAGGAAATCAAATCCTAGTAATCCTGGTATGTTGGCGATATAGTTGCTGATACAGGAAGGAGCAAGACTTTTCTCACCTGTATGTTTGTAAGATTCTCAAAATATCTGAAATATTTCCAATATATCCACGATATCAGGAGATATTTTAATCCACGGTCATAAATGGGAATCACGTTCCAGATTGGCAAGTTAGGATATTTCATCCCATGGACATCTTCATAGACAATTTTCAAGACTGGTAGATTCAAGGAGGTCCTGGGTGACTTTTTCATAGAGAAAATAATCACTCACTCTTCTTGAGGGTTCTTGCTACCTTTTTTCTCAGCCAAATCTATTTTCTTTCTTAGTGAAAGTATGTCTTCTATCAAGAAACTTTTTAAACAACACATGAAAGCATCTTTTGTACACCCTTTGATAGGGCCCTTTTTGTACAACCTTAATACTTTTACACAACACCCTTGTGAGCATTTTTTTCCACTCTTGAAAGTGGGACTTATGAACATTAAAAGAACAGTTGAAAGTGATACCGGTACAGTGCATGCTAAGTATGGGAGGTTCTTCAAAATTACTTATTGGAAAAAACTTAGGTGCAGTTGGGGCTGCACCCATCTCTTGTGCAACCCCTGCTGTACCCAATCAAATGTTGACATGTGTCAACATATTTTTTTGAAATAATAGTTCTTTTTTTTTTTTTTGTGGTTAACATGTGGGAAGCATTAGCTGCACCTAAGTATTCCTCTGGTTCACTTTTGTGGTAGAGAGATATATTTAGGAATTGGCTTCCTGGTGACACAGGTTCTTCAAAGCACAATATATGATGTTGATCTTGATCGCATCTTGCAAAGCATCCATTTATATCTACAAAATCTGGGGATGGAAGAAATTAGGAGAAGGTATTTTTTCAAAAAAAAAAAATTATGACCTTTTGGTTTGTAACATTGTATTTATGTGGCTTTTCTTGTTCCTCGTTAAAGAGCTGGAGCTGATGATAAACCCCTTCGAATGGTTAAAACTGTTCTACATGAACTTGTGAAGCTTCGTGGTGCTGCAATAAAGGGTCATCTCTCTATGGTTCCTATTGATATGAAACCGCAGCCAATTATTCTTGCATACATTGATCTTAATCTCGAGGTAGAACAAATTAAATGGTCAATTCTATTATAATTATGTTATTGAGGAAAACTGCTAAGTTTTGATGTCTCTGTATCCAAGCAGACTTTAGCCGCAGCGAGAATGTTAACGTCAACTGGGCCTGTTGGCCAGACTCATTGGGGTGACTCCACAGCAAATAATGCTTCTTCTGGGACACAGTCTGCCGATGCACAGTTGAAGGTATCAGGCCCTAGCATAGAAATGATACTTCCCTTATTTGTCTTCAAAGTTATCTGTCAGTTATGTTAAAGTTATTGTATTTATTTTCATTTTCCTTTCTAACTTGCATCTTAGATCAATCATATTCTGATTTGTGCATTTTACTGCAGCAAGAACTTGCTGCTATATTCAAGAAAATTGGGGACAAGCAGACATGCACCATTGGATTATACGAGTTATATAGAATAACTCAACTTTACCCAAAGGTATTGAACTATCCTTTTCCATCGGTATTGCAATTGTAATAAGTGGATGTGTGCGTGAACAGAGAAAAGGTAAGATTTTTATTCAGAGGAAATGCCACCATAACAGGCTCTATAACACATCTAGAGAACATTAATCATCCTTTGGTCTTCTCAGGTTGATAGATTTGCTCAGCTTCATCTCTTGCTTTTCTCAGGTTGATATATTTGCTCAGCTTCAAAATGCAAGCGAGGCATTTCGTACATACATTAGAGATGGTTTAGCCCAGGTTTGTGTCTTATTAACAGAATATTTGAAGAGATGTTTATTACAATTTCCCCCAGGTTTAGTTTTGGCCAATGTGTTCATTGACTTTGTTCTTAATTCCTATTGTGGGTGGCATGAAAAGATTATTGTTCCTCGTTATTGAAGCAAAACTACATTTATGTAATTCAATTTCATTGCAGATGGAGAGGAATGCAGCAGCCGGAAGAACACCTTCAAGTTTGCCATTGTCAACCCCTCCTCCAGCTTCCATGACTTCTTCGCCTGACTTTGCCCCCTTGTCTCCTGTACATACTAATTCTTTAACTGAAGCAAAATCACTGAATGTGAAACCTGAACCGACTAACTTTACTTTGCCACCATCATATACCGAAGACAATAGGATTATTACTTCAAGAGGTCCCACGCCTGATTACTCACTTGGAGACCAAAGGAATGACAAATACATAAGCGGAGGTAAAAATGTCACTATTTTTTGAGTCGTGCTTCTGTTTTGTAATGTTTTCTTATGGGATCTGATAGTGGGAAATTTCCTGGAAAACTCAGTAACGAGTGGCACTCTTGATGCAATAAGAGAGAGGATGAAAAGTATGCAATTAGCCGCGGCTGCTGGAAACCATGAATCGGGAAGCAAGCCATTAATGTCTGTAAATGACAATTTGCACCCAGGAATGATTGCTCAAATGCCTCAAGCATCAGAACACATCGGTGTTGAGAATTCTGCTCAAACTGGGGTCCTTCCCATGGACGAGAAAGCACTATCTGGACTTCAAGCCAGGATGGAAAGACTTAAAAGTGGAACTATTGAACCTCTGTGAAGCAGACAAGATATGAGAGCTACCAAGATTTCAACATCTGAACACCAACCGTTATCGTGTACGATAGAAGAGCAAAAATGTGGATGCCGGTAGTAGAGAATAGTTATCTTTTATTGGTTGCTGGTGCTTATTTTTCAGGGCGCGAGTTTATTGAAATTTTAGGATGTCGGGTCGTTCTAAGTCGCCAGCTTTTGTATTTGTGTTTTGAAGAATTGCTATTAAACCAATGGCAGTCACTTCCATTAAAATATATATTTGGAATCACATCAAATGCTATTCTTTTATGTTCATCAAATTACCCCAGCGTAAGGGTAAGCTGTATTTTTCCCGCCGTATACTTTTAAACGTAAATGAAAATTCACTTCCAGCGTCTGTTCTTAGTCATATGATGCTAAATTGTTAAGGCCTCTGCCCTTCCATCCCTTGGATAGATAGAGAGGGAGGGCAAAGCTTTTTTTTGGTTTTTGCATGTTGTCAAAGAGTTAGAACAATGGATGACCATCGGTTTGTTTGGTCATTCTTTTTAAGCACCATCTCAATGTAACATTTGGTAGGTTGCATCAGAAAAATTGCTTGAGAAGTAAAATACAGTAGCAATGCAAGACTTCTTTTGAATTATTATATTTTGATGTTTTTAGTTGGAAACGAGATCAACCACAACAATATTTATAGCATTGGTATCAAATGCTACATTGTTCTGCATCAGGCTTATCTAAATTCAATACTAAGCAATTTGTTTATTTACTTGGTTCAATTATGTTGTATACAACATCGTAGCAATGTCTTTGTGGGTAGAAGTTTTGCTAGTTTAATGTAAATATTCATTAAATATAATCAATTATTTAGGATTGCCTGCTTTTTACCCCCATTTTGAGTTCAACGAAAAAGCTTATCTTTTCTGTACATGATTAAATATTTTAAAGATGCTCCTTTATCGTGTCACAAGATAACTTATAGTATTCAAATTTGATATGACATGTTCTTGAACACTAGTGCAGCCCTGGTGGACCCACTGGGCCCTGGGGGCTCATTCTTTTTCTGACATGTATATAATTGTAATTTTCATTAAAAAAAACTCTTATTGGTTTTCCTTTTTCTAAATTATTTCCTTTATTCAAAGTGTATACTTTAGATTCTTAAAAAAAAAATTATAAGCTGTTTCTCTTCAATAAAACAATTTTTTCTTTTACAGATTTGAATTTAGCGAAGTGTATGATTTGCAGTACTGATTACTATTTAGTCGCAGTCACAAATAATTCAATTTAATTTATCATGCATTAAGGTTTTGAAGATGTCAACAAATAAATTTGATTGAAGTTAAGTCCCATCTAACATAAAGTTTTGGGTTTTTATACACGAGTACCTATTATTCTTAGGTAGTTTGAAATTTTCATTCTTCTTTTTCCTCACTCGTTTTGATTTTGGTTCTTAGATTTGTAATTTCATCTTAACAACTCTACTCTCTAAACATGTGTAACATAGACATCTATTGAAGTTAAATAATGCTATTCTTTGAGATTTGGGTTAGATTTTACATTTTTACCTTAAAAGTTTTGAATGATATTGGTTTTGGTCTATACCATTAGTTTCCCATTAGCTATAATCAATGAAACCTTATTGAGTTTATTATATCAATTATAAAGGTGTCATGACATCAATTCATTAATTTTAAGTCCTGATTTCATTTCTTTCTTTTCCTTTAGTCTTTCTAAGTCAGCCTCCTCCTACAAACCCATCATCATTGAGGATTTGCAAGTATCCACCTATATCGAGTGATTGAGTCAATATCTTCTTGGGATTCTCTTGAACTATTTAACATTTATGGATAGTTATTCAAATAGGGCTTCTCAACTTTTTATTATTATTTTTTTTAGAGGTCACATTTTCCACTTGGTATCTAGTATGAAAAAGTTTTTTCAAAACAAGAACGAACTGTTTACATGAAAAAAGATGTGGAGAACTTGGATATGGATGGAGTTGAAACTTTAGACTTTTTTTTTCCTTTTTTTTTTTTTTTTTTTTTTTTTTTTTTTTTTTTGGTTTCAAACAGAGGTGTAATTTAATTTTAGGCTTGAATGATTTGAAGTCAAATAGCAGTGCAAAGAGCCGATCATAATATTCTCTAAAAAAGTTATTTTGTCGGTGAGTGAAGGCCAAAGCAAAGCAAACTCCTCTCAACCACTTTAAATTAATTTTGGGGTCTAAGTTCTAACATCACCAACCTTCCCCATTGCTTTTATTTCTGTATTAATTGAATGTACAATATCGGTTCAACAGCTGAAGCCCCCCTTCTTTGAAATCAATACAATCCCATTTCATTAATCTTAATCCACGAAAATACATCAAATTATCAACATTCTGAATTCATCCTCAAAGAAATTTAAGGGGAAAAAAAAAAAAAAAAGCTTTACCCCCACCCCACTCTAAATTTGAATAAATACTCACCTTAATTAAATTTCTATCAATATGTCGATATTTCTATCGATTTTTTCATGTTTCCATGAGTTCAACCTCGACATGAGGAATTTATTGCTGTTTTCATTGTATCGTAGAAATATTCATGAAACATAAAAATAAGCAACAAAATGTCACTATTGTAAACATACTATAAATAATAGATTTTTAAAAATCATAAAATGTTTATTTATTAATTTAAATTTATTATTTTAAATTTTTATATAAATATTTCCATTAAAATTAAATTTTAGTAAAATTGAAGTCTTGATATTTTCGACATGATATTTTAAGTTTAAAATAGAATCTTCTTTGAGTGGTAGTTCCTCTAATCATGTTGGGAGGGATATGTGCTTTTTTAGTTAGGTTTAGGGATTTTAAAGTTTAGTCTTTGCTTTTTTTCACTTATTTAAATTTGTGACAAGGTTCGAGCATTTTTATGGCTGAACAATTTTTTTGGTTTTTTATTGATTGAATCCGATGTGATTTATTAGTGGACAAATTTTTAATTTTTATACATTATTTAATTGGATGAAATAGAAAACTTTAGAACTTTGAATTAAATAAAAAAAAATTTAAGGGAGCAAAAGAAAGAGCAATTAATAATGTTTCATTAAATAAACAGTATCATCTATAACAACTTTGGGTCTTTTTCTTTTTTTCTTTTTTTAGTGTGTTGAGAGGACGCCATGTCCTTTGTCCTGTAGTGATTAGGAACATAATAAATCATCACACTTTGAATACAATACAAAGGTTAATACCCAATTAATGGGATATTATGTAAAATTACACAAAACTCAAACCTCTCTCTCTCTCTCTCTCTCTCTCTACACTAAAATCACACTCTTAATTCCCATAAAATAAATGAAAAAATAAATTAGAAAACTCTCAGTTTTCTTATATCCCTTAATCTATACAATGGGCATTTGGAGAGCCCTCATATTTGCAAATGTCTAGTAGTAATTAACCAACAACCACACCCCAAAAGGATTCAAAAAAAAAAAAAGAGAAAAAAAAAAGCAGCTCAGCTCAGACTCGGACGTTTCCATTTCATCGCGAGCGGCAGCATAATACACAAATTGATAATGTGTTTTTTGTTTTGGGTTCTTAATTATAGAAACTAAACTAACCTCCAAATTCAGAGTGTTTGGGTTTTGTTGAAATGATTAGCAGGAGGAAATAGTGGAGAGTGTGGTGGCTGAAGCAGAGGATGTTCTTGGAGATGGAAATGCCTGTTTCAACAACACAGTGGGGAGAATGCTGGTTTTTCGCCTCTCTTGTTCTTTGATTACCTCTCCAGCAAAAGCCTCCAGTTTCTCCAAATTTGTGTTCTCAATCATCTTCTTTCCTTTGAATAAAACAGCTTCTATGTTCTTCTGGGTTAACATTTCATCTGCTTTTTCCAATATGTTTATGCTCTTTTGCCCTCTTTTTCCCTTCTCCAAACCCCCACCACCATACTTGCTCTTCCCTACAATCCCATTTCCCTGAGAACATAAAGCAAATTCCCTTGTTACTTAGAATCAATGGAGGACCAATTCTTCAAAACTTATCTGTTTTTAACTTTTTCTCAATAGAGTAATACTTGGCTGCTAGCTAGGCAATTGAAAGAATAGCTCTAGCAGCTAAGTATTACTCTTTTTCTTTTTCAGTTGTATAAGCTTAAAAAGGAAATTGAAAGAAGGAATTTGAGTTGAATACCTGAATACGGATATAATTGGTTGTCCTGTGCGGACCAAATGCCATCGAAACAGCTTGATCAACCTATAGAATAAAAAAAGAAAGCACAAAATAATTAGCTCACCAACCCATTAAATGAATTGGCCCCATTTCTTTCTCTACGTGTTTTGTGCTAACAAATTAAGATTCTCTTGTTGGTTGCCAAATATTATAATTTGAAATTCTATTTGGAAATAAAATAAGCTCACTATAATTATGAAATATTTATATATATATATATATATATATATATATAAAAGAAAGGGGTTGGAGGAAGCTGATTTGTCATGCAATAAAGCTGTCCAAATACGGCCTATTTTTAAACGTTGTATGCTCAAAATTAAATGCCGGATCTCTTTGCTATTCTCTTCCTCAACCGACAAATCTATCAATATCAATTCAATAGTAAAATTTGTACTTCGGATTTGTTTATCTTTTAACCATTTTTCAGTGAATCAATTCATTGAATTTTAAATAAGGGGCAAGATTAGGTAATTTACCACGTCGGAAGCTCCCTCTCCGGCAATCCTTGTGAACGAGGCCGGCGATGAATTTAGGTTTACAGCGCCGAAATCTGACTCTCCGTTTCCGAGAGATACTACGAGGAGATCTTCGACGGTGTTGCAGAACGGAAATTCTTGTTTATTGTTCAACACATGAGTAATAGCGGCGGCCGTCGGGTTGTTCATCGCTATGCCGCCGTCGACGGCGGAGATTTTCGTTCGCTTGTCGACGGACGACATTTCGACGGCTCCGGAGACCGTCGGTTCTGCAGACGTCGCAATACAAACGTCGCGAATCTTGAAATCGTAACCGTCCATTTCGTGAGCGTCGGCACGAGAAAACAGGAATGGCGCTCGCGTGGAGAGATCGTAGCACGGAATCAAAACCGACTTCAACGTGTCCTTCAACGTGCACTCTCCAAACGTCTTCCGAAACAACTTCTCCACCTTCGAGGGGCGGAACACTCGTCGGAAAATTCCTCCATCCGATGACCGGAAAATCTCCCGACGGTTCTTAATCAGAAAACTCAAAGCTCCATCCGCCGTAAACAGAGGACAACCGTCTTTCCCCCTTGTAAACAGCAACGCCGCAAGAATGCCTCCCGCTCCAGAACCAGCAACCACATCAAAATAGTCGGAAATGCGCGCATCAGGCTTTCCCGACTTCCGACGGAGAAAATCCTCAAGATACGCAAGTGACTTAGCGGCAAGAATTCCATCGGTGGAGCCTCCACCATCAATACTCAAAATCCTGACCTTCCCTGAGTTCTGCTTTCCAGATTTCAAGGCATTGGCATCCACCTGAGCCTGAGCGGCGACATGTAGCTTCGGATTTGAATCATCGCAGCCAAATAGAAACTGATTTTCCAGAATGGAGAAGATCTCATAAGTAAGCTTATCAACATCGAAGCTCACCGACTCGATATCGTTAATCTGAGGAAATGAGGTGACAGCAGCCATTTTCCACAAATAAAATCAGCAAAATCAAACTCAAGGATGAATTAAGATTATTAATTAGAGGAAAATGGAAGTGGAAATGATCTAAGTTGGAGAGAAATTGGAGAAGGTGAAAAGTGGAAATAGAAATGGAAAATGAAGAGATGAAGAAGAAGGAAGTGGCGGGGGAGTTTATATAGCAAAGAGAGTGAAGAGTTACGTACGTGCGGCACTGACTTCGGGAAATGCGCGCGTGCGTTCTATTTCATCTTCGCCTCTTTTTTTTATTTTTATTTTGGAAAAAATATAATCGTGGAGGAAGGAACATTCCTTGAATTTGATAGACAAATTAAATAAGCTTCTTCATTTTTTATTTTAACCCATCTTTTATTTTAATTAAAAAATGGAATTGGTTTGGAGGAGAAAAATTAATTTAATCTGATATTGTCTGTTAGGAGGGTGGCCACGTATATTGTCATTCTCACATTTAGGACATAGACAAAATTAAATGAATCAGCCACCCATTTATTTATTCCACACCACTAATAATGCATATATCATTATTTAACATTGCGGTTATTGCAAAAATATTCAATTATTTCATTATTTTTAAATTCCAAAGAATTTATAAGTGTCCCCCCTTCCCTCCAAAACAAAACAAATTAACTTCCCTTCAAACAAAAAGCAGCCCTCCACTTAAATTCCAAAATAAAGGGGACAGGCTTTGCTTTTTAAGCACTTTTTTTTTTTTTTTTTTTTTTTTTTTTTAATTTTTTACCACCAACACCAACACAAAATAAAGGGGGATAAAAACACTTGGAATAATTAACAATTCAAATTTGGCCAGCTTTCAAGTTTTTATCTTTTGGTAACGGTATCCGTTTTTTTTTTTTTTTTTTTTAAATATATATAGTATCCTCATCTTCTTTGAAATTCCTTTTAGTAACTATTTTGCCTTTTATTTTTCATTTTTTCAAAATCAAATTTACAATCACTACATTCCTACACATTACCTACTTTTTAAACATGCTTTTAAAAATCAAACTAAAATTTAAAAATCATAGCCATACTTTAGTAATCATTTGCACTTTGTTTGATATTAAGCCTATGAATACCTCTTTCGGCTCTAAATTTCTTGCTTTGATTTTCAAACGCCAAACTAATATATATATATATATATATATAGTTTTTAAAAGCTTGTTTTTATTTATTGGGAATGCAATCAAAATCCTGCATTAACTAAATAAGGGGATGATCATGGAGTTTTAAGGGAAGACAAGTGTCTCCAATGGTATGAAATCTTTTGTGTGAAACCGAAAGAAAAATACGTGTAATCAACGTGGACAATAAAATATGTTAGAAAGTATGTTATTGTTAGTATTGTTATTTAAAATTGGGGTATGAAATTGAAGTGATGGAATGAGTAGGGAGGAGGGTAGTAGGAAAATTGTGTATGAGTGAGTTTGGTAGTGTGTGGAGAGTGTTTGCACCGTCAAAAAGGAAGACCAAATAATAGAGTGATATGATCATAAATGAGATACGGGGTTGGGTGCTACTGCTAGCTATATATATTGTACTCAACTAAATACCATCTAACATCCTATTTGGTCCCCCACCCCCCAATCTTTAAATATCTCTTTTGGTATTGACAGAAGTTGTAAGGTTTTTAAAAACTCTATGCTTAACAATACTTTCCATAGTTACATAATCTCTTGTTTTTTGTTTTAAATTTAAATACGATATCAATTCATTCATCTACCCTAATGAGCTAAACATGATTTGATTTCATATATTTAGTGATGTCAATTTTTTCATAGAGAAGTTGAAACTTTTAGAGGAAACGATCTAAAAACTTGAACTTGTAATGACTTATATGATAGGATTACATAGAGAAATAGAAGTACTCTTTAGTTTATGCGCTTGTATTTCAATTGCAGACTTTGAGCTTTTTATGGAAAGAAAATAAGTATGTAACGACTCAATAGATTAAAATTTCACTCCTTAGTGAATAAGATCATCAATAGAATTGCATGTCAAACACATTCTTATGCACTCCCCTACACACGTCTCAATACATATGTATATATAAGTTTGTTCACGTGAAATAAGCGAATGAATACATTTGTGATTTATATGATTACATTACAAATTAGTCGACGTAGTTTTGAAAGTTAGAATTTTATTTCTATAATTTGATAAAACCTAATATTTGTTTGATAGAAGTATTAAACTAAATTATAAGGAGAAATAGAGTAAATAGTTGTTTAAACTATTAGGAGTAAATTTTAGTAGGGTACAATGCGTGGCATTGTACAGTTTTTTTATGAAAGAAAAAGATTCGTAGAGATGATGAGCTGGCAGATAAATATTTAAAATTTGATTTTTGACCAAAATTGGATATACACAAGTCACACACAACACAAGACAACACAGAGTCAAAGAGCCAAAAATAAAATAAAAGGAAGGGTTAAAAATTATATAAAAAAAAAATAATAATAATAAATAAATAATTGGAGTGTTGTGTTGAGTTGACACTTTCACCCACAGTTGTACAGGGCCCGTACCCGACGACATGTACCTAATGCCTGAGCTGTGTAACAAAAGAAATAAAAACCTATATTTAGGTTTACATTTACATTTCTTTTTTTCATATATATATATATATATCCTCCGTACACCTACACAACCTCTATTACTATTCTCTATTCTCACCCCCTCACCACACCTGGATTTTATGACTCTTTCTTTGTATTCAACATAAATCACTAAGTAGGGAGGTACTATGTTCACTCCTCTGTATTGTTGCTTGTTCTTTAGTTATAATTTTTTATTTGGGTAAAGGATTTGATTGTTCGTTTAAACATATTGCCATCATTAGATTGTGATGTATCATACCTATGGTCCCCATATACGGTATACGTAAGGATATCTCACTCTGTAATTTTCGCGTAACCACTTCGACCTAAATAATTGTAATAGAGTGAATAACGTGATTGTCCGTTCAAATATATCTCTACTATTAAATCATGAAATGCTCCTATCTATGGTCTAAATCACCTCAAACACGAAAGGGCATGCCACTTCATCGTGTAACAATTGCGAGCTAAATAGTTGAATTGGGACAAATGACGTGATTATATTGTCCATTCAAACATATCTCTACTATTAGATCGTGGTGTTCTATATCTATTTATTGGGATAGTTGCAAATATAACAATAAGGTTCAAAATAGACCATATCAGTTCAGTAATAGAGTCTATCATTGATAAATTTTACTATATTTATAATTTTTTTTTAAATGTTTATATCTACTTAATAAAGTGTTATCTAATGCAGTTATCGTTATTTATTTATAAAGAGAAAAAAAAAGTTAGATATATTAACCCTTTGGTTAGTTTGGGTTGGGTTATTTAATTTTCATAGGGATAAATTTGTACTTTAGCGGGCCAATGAGCAACAATGTTCTTTAAGTGTGTTTGTTGAAACTTCCATTTCATTCAACGAAATTTATGGAGCATATATGCTATTAATTGCCCGAAGTCCCCACTCCCTTTTTACAATCAACAGAAAATATCTTCTTCTTCTTCTTCTTTTTTTTTTTTTTTTAATTTTTATTTCTTTCCCACAACTCATAAATACCATTAATTACCTTTTAATTTATTGTCAATACCCAACATCTTCCATTACCTTCATATTGATTAATAAGGAAAGAGAATTTTGGTAATTTATTAAATTTTCTAATTTATCGTCCTTTTTTCTTGGGGGGTTAAAGGAAAGCATCATTCCATCGACGCCAATCACGTCGTTTTTGTCTTTGCATGAAGTAGATTAGTATTAAATAGATTATGCATAATATGTTATAAATATTAGTAGTTATAATTCTATTTATTACAAACAACAAACAACCAAATATAGCTTTGGTTTCTGGACGTCGTTGATTAAAAATATTTCAAAAAATATAAAATGGAATAAATATAGAATTTCTGAGCCACCCGCTTCTAACACATTTTTCTCATTCATGAGTAGCCCCCTATTTAAGACGTGTTTAAGAAAAATGTGTTTTAAAAATTTATTTTCATTTAAACACTTTTAAATAAAAATATTCATGGATTTGGTGTGTCCTATACTAAAAATGTTTTTTATTAATATCAAATTAATATAAAAGACAACTATAAAATACTATGAACTAATGATTTAAAATAATAGTTGTCGAAATCAGTTAAACATTTAAATTTTTTTTGAATGACTTATTTCTTAAATTCTATAAAGAGATTAAATGTTCGTACATAAATAAATGAGTACATTGACAACATATTAGATTGGTGGTTCATGAGTTCGTCAGCCTTCCATATCAATTTTTCAAAATAATAATAATAATAATAATAATAAAAAGAATTATTAAACTAATTTAAGGCTCACAAATACAGTTGTGATCACAACCTACGAAATTTAAAAGAATGTCATGCAGATAGACTTTCTAACTTCTTTTTTCTAAAATAATTTTAGGTTTTTTTTTTTTTTTTTTTCTTTTTCTTTCAACTTCAATTCTTTTTTCCAAATTTTTTAATTCCTTCCTCGACTTTCATTTCAATTTTCTCGGCTTATTCTTCAGTTTCTTTTCCTAATTTATGAGGCAAGGTTTTAAATTATTTTTTCTTTTTAGGTTTGTTATCCTATTATATATTATAAGAATGTTTTTAAATATATTAAAATGAATTAAAATATTTATAAATATAGCAAAATTTCATAGAGATCTTGATAGACTAGTATTATCTATCGTTGTCTGTTAGTGATAGACATGGATAAATATATGTGATATTTTGCTATATTTAAAAATATTTTCAAAAATTTTGTTATTTAAAATAATTACTTATATATACACACACATACATATATATACATTTAGTTTTTATATTTCAATTACTTTTAGGGTATACTGTTTCAATTATTTTTTGTTTATTCTTTTAATTTTCATATTTCAATTACTTTTATAAATTTAGTTTAAGTCAATTATTCATTTATATTTTAGTTTTATTTATTTTATAAATATATTTATTTTTATTAATGTTTGAAATAGTCTATGCTATGGAGCCAATAATCAAGGATCTTAATAGCCATTAGAAATAGTACCTAATTTTCTATAATTACTTATAAATTATTTTGACTCAATGATGAGTAAAGTCCTCTCAACAAAATTTCTATATCCGCCATGATTTTTTTTTTTTTTTTTTTACTTTTACTTTTTATAAAGAGAGTTTATTTCAAAATCTTCTTCCTAAAACGTATATACATTTTATTACTCAATCACATATGAAAATGTGAAATCTAAACGTTTAGCTTCTTAATTGAGAGTCTATGTCCTAATTAATTAGTTGGTTTGTGTGAAAAAAGAAAATGTTAGATAATTTGTAAAAATATTCTGAAAATGATGGTATTTTTAGTGAAATCATTGGTTCAACAAATAATTTCAAATTTTAATAAATCATTCATCCAATATATTTTTGTGTAAAAATATAGAAGCAAGATTTGGGGCTATTAAATATATATATATATAAAAGATCTGGACGTTTGGATTGAGAAAGTATGAAGAAAGTCGGTCCAACTAATTTTTTCCGCGAGGGACGTACTACTATTTATGAAAAAGCTTCATTATTATAATTTATTGCTTTCATATTCTCTCATATCCCTTTCTTTACATATATTTTTTTTTAATTTTTTCTTCCTCCTAAAATATGCCCACATTTTGTTTTATCAAAGTTAGCAAATGTGCAAGAGGTTACCGTCCAATTTGAACTAATAATAGACACATGTTTCAATTGACTTTCTAAGTGTTTATAAACTTCGTTTTTTTCACTTATAAATTTTATTTAAACACTTATAAAACAAACTCTAATGCACCGCAATGTATTGATTAGTTTGGTTGTGCTCAACTTATATCGATATATTTGATGAGATATCTTATTTTAAAACTTTCTTATTTACTTTTCTTAAGATTTCCATACATCTATTCTATAATAGGATTGTATTAATTAAGCAATTTTACTTAAAAATAAGTTTGTTAGGCCTTGAATTACAACTCCATCAAATACAAGATCCTATCTCTCTCAGTTCATCTTTTTTTTTGTTAAATGATCATTTGCATTTTTATACATTATTCTGTATTATTTCTGAATATGATATAAACTTAACGTAATTTATAACACTTTTGACTTTTGATATATAAAAGTCAGAATGATTTGAGTTTAAGCATTATGAGGTCATTTGAAAATCAAGATGTTTTAACAATTTTTTTTTTTTTTTGTTCAATTTATAAGTTTGGTTGGAAATAATACAAAAAAAAAAAATGGTATAAAATCGAATGGTTATTTGGTTGGAAATGGAGTGAATTGAGAGAAAGGTAGGATCAAATTTATGATATTTTATATTTTGTAATATAAGGGAAATTTTCTCAAATAGTTCAAACAAATATTTTAGAAAACACATGCCAATTTTTATGTAGTTTTTAATTTTTTATTGGTAGTTTCAGCAAATTTTCCTCAATTTTAATGATTGTGCCTATGAGTTATTCAACAAGATTCAAGTAACTTCCCCAAAAAATTACTTTTGTATTGAACATTAAAAAATAGTATTAAATGGACTCAACTTTAATTTAGGGTGTATTTTAAAAAAAGGTCTCAAATTACTTTATTTTTTATTCATGGGATTTTATCACTTTTTCTTAATTTTAAGCTTCCCAAAATGTCCTTATTACAATTAGTTATTATTGATTTTTATTATTAAATTGAAATTTCTCAATATTTTTATTACGAATTTATTTTCGGAATTGACAAGCTTGTAAAGCTCCGATTTATGTAGTTGATTTCAGAAAAGGAAGGATTTTTTTTCTTTAATATTAGTTTGTAAAATTCACACACCAAATTTTTTTAATATATAGGAACAACTCTGAAAATTTAAAGTCCCGTTCCAACGACGTTTTTAGCTTTAATATGTTTTAAATTCAAACTTTTATTTTTCTTCTAAATTTTATACTATAATTTTCACATTTTTTATAAATAACATTAGAGGTGTTAGCTATTTTATTATTGGCAAAAAGTACAATCTAGATTTTGGACATTAGCAAATGTTTCTTTAATTTGAAGTGAGGTGTTTTTTAAAATTGAAACTCTTTTCACCAGCTTCCTTCTTACGAATAGGACTAAAAATAATATAAAACTAATTATGGAAATATAGAATGTTTTGCTATTAAAAGATATTACGAGGGGATTTAAATTTTGTAAAGACATTTATCGGCAAACTAATCCTACATTATTATTATTAATGCAGTGGACGATTACTTAATTAACAAATGCTGCATGCCAAAATATTTGTTTTGGCAAATGAAGAAGCACAATTATTATCCAACATGCTTCCAATTTCCGGAAATTTTTCTATACATGTAACATTTGTCTCCGAACATCTAAATATAATCATTCAGTTTCCAAGCCTGACCGTTCAAATCATTCTTTTCCGTTTTTTTATTTATTTATTATTATTATTATTTTTTGGGCTAGTTTGAAATGTATTTCACATAATGCAGTTTTTATTTCTAACTCTTTTTTGACAAAAAAAAAAAAAAAAAAAAAAATGATATTTATAAATAATAACAAAATATCACAATCAAAAAGACAAAAGTTATCTCTTGACAAAGATTGAATCCATAATCTTTCTCTTACGAAGTGAACGCACTACCACTATGCTGCGAAAGCAACTAATTACAAAATTTTATAAATACTTTTTCAAAGGAAATTGTTTTTTGTGTGTATTTTATCGTGAACTTTGAAGTATACTTCAATTTAGTCACTATCGGCTATTTCTAAAAAAATTTAGGTATAAATCATATATAGTTTAAGAGATTTAGATAGTTTAAAATGATATGATAATTGGTTTAGTGACAATATAATAAATGAGTGCATTTACATGCCAATATTTTAAACTAATTGTCCAAAATTTAACTACTACTATTCTTCTTAATCGTAATTTAAGATAAGAATGTAGACAATAAATCTGTAATTGACTTTAATTGTAATGTATGATATGATCAACGATGCATTAGATAATGATATAATTAATTTATGTTGGCTAATATAATTGAATTTTTCACAATTTTTTGTGGACTTCTTTTTTTAATTATTGATACATGCATTGATTTTCATATTATTTTATACTAGGATGCATTGATATTGATATTTGGGAAGGTGGAAGGAAAAAGATATTTGAGATTTTGGAGAGGAGGAAAAAAAAAAAAAAGAAAAAAAAAAAGAAATTTATAATAAAGGTCAAATGGAAATAGAAGGCAAATGACAATGAATGGGGTCCCCAAAGAACCAAAATAATTATTATAATGACTTTCTTATAAGTTATAACCGAAAACCTCGTCAATCATCTTCAATATGTTCAAGAAATTAAAATAAATAAATAAATAAATAAAAATAAATTTAGAAAATAAAAATCTGGCCAATCATATTCATGGGGGCGGAGGTTGATGATATCACTTTCCTATGCCCTTCCCTAATTTTAACCACCACCGACACTTCTATTTCTTTATATTTATTTTCCTTTTCTTTTTTTTTTTTTTTTTCTTCATTTTAAAACAACATTCTATTCTATATCCTTCTTTTGGTTGTTACTATTTTTCTTGTTCTATGTATTTTCCCTTATCAAAGACAATAAAATCCCTTACCCATTATTTTAGTAAACTCAATGTTGGGATTTGTATCTTGGTATATAATAGAACCAAATAATAGGACATTTTGTTTCTTAGAAATTTATTAAATAATCTCTGCATTTGTCTTTCATCATGAAATATGCATAATCTCATTCATTTTTTTTTAAAAAATACAATATGTTGGAAGGGTTGTGACTTGGTAATTGTCTTATTTGAATACATTATTGTGATATTTGAAGGATTATAATATAGTAAGGAATGGAAAAGTAGATCTAAAGAGAGAGAGTTTTGGAGAATGGGGGATGAAACTAAACTAATATATTGATGAAAATATAATATGGGGATAAAAAGAATGAAAATGAAAGGGACAATGAAATCCCAAGGGGTGATTGTGTCACCCATGGAGGTGGTAGGGACACCGCCAAAAATATATATATAAAAAAAAAATAATAATAATAAATTGAAACTAAAAAAGAAAATGGAAAGGGAAAGGGAAATGAGGTGGTAGGTAGCTAATTAAAGGCCTTCCTTTTAAAAGAATTGCTATCAAAGTTTTGTTTCTATTTCAACATTGTCATCACGCTTTCTTGTCTCCCTATTCTCTCCTCATTTACTTACTTATTCCCTTTTTTTTTTTTTTCTCTTCTAATTTATGTTAAAGTTATAATCTAGGATCATCAAATTTTTTGTCATTGTTTCTAATATAGACTTTCATACAAATAAATAACAGAATTTTTTTTTTGTCTCACATTACTCGTCTTAAGATTTAAAATTTAGAATCGAGTAAAAAATTAGAAAAAAACGAATTATCGAAGATTGATCTAATTGAACATTAAATATTTTGGTTTGAGAATTTTTCTACTACATTGGATTTTCTTTTGTATGAGATTATTCGAAATATAAGTAAACTAGCTTCGATGCTAGTTCATAATTTTTTTTTTTTTTGTAAAAGATAAAAAATAGAAAAAGATTAGTATTCTTAGGTAGGAATTAATGAGTTATAATCCTTAAGAAAACCATAAAGTGACACAAAACAAATTGAAAACTAAGCCAAGGCACATAATTGCTAATTTAACAAATTTCTATTGAAGTTCATATCTCATATCATACTAGCTAGCATAGTGTAGATTGAATTTTGGACTTATTTGAGGGACTAATATATAATTTAAATATTTTAGGTAGTCTTTTGACAATAAAAGATATATCATATTAGGGAATTATATATGGTAAAGCAAGGAAAAAAAAAAAAGAGTAAAATTATGGAGTTTGATTAACACTAATCATGGAGTGATTGGACATGGAGTGCATTAAGAAAATTGTTGTCTGCAATTAGAAGCTAACTAGATGAGAAGGGATTATTATTAACTATTATAGTTTTTTTATTATTTATTTCTTTTTGCAAAGGGAAGGTTTAATATTATAAGATGATAAATAGAAAGGGTTTCTTAACGTATAGGGGAAGGGGGGGCAAGTGGCGAGATTCGTTTGAGTAAAATTAATATAATAATTAATGTTTTAGTTAGAGCACTAATGATTAGTAATAATCATGATTAAAAATAATATGTATGGAGGGGATAAAATGTGCTGAATATGATGCCAAAATAGTATAATTTGTCTGATGGTACTGTACAATGAGAATCAATATTCTTTCAAGCCAAGTTTTTCTTTCTCCTCTTAATATATTAATGTTGCTATTCAAATCCATCACTTTATTATTCAATTCAAGTTTTAATAAGTCTCTACGCTATTTTTTCTATTAAAAAAAAGAAAAATTTAGACGGTCAAATTCAATTTCATATCATTATGAACTAGTTTGGATTGACTTGAAAAAAAATAGTTTTAAAAAAATTATTTTTATTTAAATTATTTTAATAAAAATTGTTAAAAGAATAGTTAAAAATCTATTTTGAGTGGTTATCAAACACTCTATTTTTTTTAAAAAAATGACTTATTTTTTAAATTACACTTAAAAATATATTCCAAACACACCCTCTATCTTTTAATATCATAGAACATAATCTTTTTAGTATGTAAATTTTCAATAGTAAATATATTCAATTTTTCTTCTAAATTTCAAAAAGTTATCATTTAGTTCACGAATTTTTTAGAATATATTTCAAAAGATTTCTAAGCATTTCTTTTATTTTAAATGTTAACATAATATTTCAAATTTAAAATAATAATCGAAGAATAAGAGAGAATGAGAGTGGAGGAAGGGGAGAGAAAATTTTAATTATTGTTTTTAATTTAAAATGCCACGTCAACATTCAAAATATGAATTGAAAATTATTCCAAGGGCTTTTGGTATATATTTTTCAAATTTCAAGAATAAAAATGTATATTTAATTTAAAACTTGAGGAAGTAAAAACATTTATTCTCAAAAATTTATGAACCAAAAAGAAAATCTATAAAATTTAATATTCTACTAGTTTTCTTGACACTTTAGAGTAGGCGGATTGTCCGGTAAAAATTAATTGAAGTGCGCATAATTGGCTTAAACAATCACGAATATATATATAAAAAAAATCCCTATAAAGTATGTCTTAATTCATTTATTGAATGGAACAATTATATAACCATGGGGGAAATTTCATTTTCTCTCCATTTGACGAAATTTCGAGAATATTTTGATTCCTCCCATTTAGACGAAATTTTGATATTTCAAGAAAATTTTGAGAAATGTCGACATTTCGAGAAAATTTTGATTTTTTAAAACAACCTACTGTAGCTCAGTTCAAGTTTTTTAATTTTATTGTCTCCATTACACACAATTCCATAATTTCACACACCAATGTCATGTTTGACAAGGATTAAGCCTTTTTTATTTGACATTTTCTCTAATTTCCAATTTTTCTCAATTTATAGCTTTATTTTCGACCAAAAACTTCATTTATAAAGAAATTGAGTTTGGAAAAACCACAAAAAATAACCTATATTAATTTTTAACCCCATTCAAACATTTTTTTCCATTAAATTTTCACATTATTTTACCTCAAAATTGAAGTGATAGAAGTTTTTCTCTTTTACCATCCAAAAATTTCATAATTTTCACATAATTTCACCTCAAAATATTCCTAAACTTAATACTATTTTGTAATTATATGTCTACTTCTTTTCTTTTAATTCTTGTTGTTGCATCAACCATTTATACAAACATTTACAATAAACATCTAAATATTGTCTTACTTCATAGGAACTATGGTAAAAAATGGTCAATTATAGTCTAATTAAGCCATAATCAAAGTTTCATTAATTAGTTATAACAATTTCCATCAATTTCCATAAAATTTCCCAAAATTTCTATAAAATTGGGACTTCGATATATATTTCCGTTAACATTTGATATTTTGAAACTTTGTATATAACTTTAGTTAATAATTTAGCATAAAATATTGTCATGACATATCTACTAGTGGATTTAGCTACCTATTGCATTGCCTCAATCCAATTAAATTATATCTAACAAACACATCATATTAGTACTACGTTAACTTAAAAAAAATTCATATTGACAAATTATGAAGTTGACAAAGTAAAATTTTGTTACTAACACGCAAAGTAAAAATTTTCAATTTAAGGTTAACATTAAACTTTAAGCTTCATCCATTGAAATCTAGTACTTATTGTAGTTGGTACATTTTTTTAAACTAAGATTAAAATATTGTTAACAAATATTCATTGAAATTCTAATCGTGAATTAAAAGCCTAAAACTCATGTCAAATTGATGCACAAACTTAATGATGAAGGGTGTGTTTGGAATACATTTCCAAATGTTTAATTTAAAATATAAATCATTTTGAAAAAAGAAATGGAATGTTTTGTAACCAATCAAAATATATTTTGAAGTATGTTTTAAATAGTTTTTATTAAAAAAATTTAAATAAAAATGAATTTTTAAAAAAAGAACACTTTTTTTCAAGCCAATCTAAACCGTGATCACACTCAAAATAAGTCATAAAATGAAGCATGATTGGAAAAGAAAAAAGAAAGAAAAAAAAAAACTCAAACTTACACCAACATATCCAAACTCAACTAAATAAGCTAATCTAAAAATAATTTTAAAAGAATATCTAACTATAAAAAGTAAAAACGTTCTGCACATAAATTACTTGTTTAAATTTATGATTTATATTGAAAAAAAATTGAATCAGAAATTCTTAGAGGGAGAGAAAAGGTAAGAAAATAAGTTAATGGCAACGATTAAAACAAAAATGATGTAAAGTAGAAGATTAAGATAGATTTTTTTAAAAGAAATAGTTTCAAAGCAAATATATTTTAATAAAAAGATTTTTTTTTAAAAAAAAAAAAAAAAGAAAAGAAAAGAAAAGAAAAAAACTTCTCATCTGAAAGTGTAATGATTCCTAATGGCTAATATGATAAATAGTTAGGAAGAAATGAGAAAATAAAAAATGGAGAAATTTTGGTGGATAAGATATATGGATTGATGAAGTCAATTTAATGGAAGGGAAAGGGACAGATGTCAGATGGTGAAGGAAAAATCAAAATAAAGAGAGGAGGGGCTTTTTGGGAAAACGACATATAACTTGGCCGACACAATTTGGAATGCAAAATCATTTTTTTTTTTTTTTTTTTATAAATAATAATAATAAACCGCACGAATTGCACGTTTGGTACACGAACCCCACACGCTTGATCCTGATGGACTCCGCTATGTTTGTCATTTTTGTACAAAACAATTTGGAATATAATATTATTTTACTCATTTCTTGTACTAACATTTTCAGGTTTTTTTTCCCCCCTTTTTTTTCTTCATATTATTAAAACATTATTGCTGCATTTGCATGACTATTCCATCATTTCATCACTACTACCTATCTTATACCTCTTCTTATCTCCTTCCTGATTAGATTGAGATGTCGCAACAACACCATCTTATTAATAATGCAACTTCTAATTTAACAAAATCAATTGCGTTGAATAATTCGACTTTACGAGTTTGAATTACCTAGTACTTGAGAATTAAGTCTTTATTTTCTTCTTTTTTTTTAAAAAGAAAAAATGCCTCGAATTTGTATTGTTTTTCATTAACTTCAACGTTGTTTTTTCTTTAGAGTGGAGAGATAAAATAACAAAAACATTCTGAATGAAGTAGGACTTTGAGTTTAGTATTAATTTGTCAAATAGTTATATGTCTTAGTCCATAAAAATTTCTTTTTCTCGAAATATTTTTTCCTACTCTATCTCTTTGGAGACTAATAAATTTGTAACCGGATCATAATCAAAGAATACATCTAAATTATGAATTGTAGATTTGAATTTTTTAGAGTTAAAAAGCTTACCTAAAACATCAATTTATATTCATAGATTTTGAGGATTGTATCAATTATAACCATGAACTAACAAAATATATTAGTTTAAACTTTGAACTTTTACAAATATATTAAATTGTACCTTTGTCCATATTATGTTTAACAAATTTCGTGTGAAACTCGTAAGTTATATCAATTAAATTTCTAAGCTTTTGTAGGTGAATCCAATCAAACTCTTCATTACGATTATTTTTGAAAGTCATTTATGTATGAATTCTCACGTATGTATAAATTTCTTCAAAGTTTCGTTTTACAAAATAGAGAATTAAAATTGATAGTGGGATAATTCTCAAAATAAAAAATTTGAACTGAGTGTATAAATTGATTTTAGTGATTTAATTTATACCATTATAAATCTGCGAAAGTGGGTTTAGAATATAAATGAATATTTTCTCAAGAAACTTAATGGATTGAAAAGCTCCTATTTGGGCCAAAATATAATGCATTGAAATTGGGTTGGGTTATTTGTTGTCCAACGAGGCCCATCTTGCCGAACAGGTTTCTGGGCTGAAGCATCAAACTTCAAATGCAACTCCCCCGGTTGACTGAGATGGCTAATACTTCTTCATAGATAAAACGCTAAATTAAACATAAAAATAAAAATATACTTAAAAGTCAATTAACGATATTTGAAATTATTAAGTAAAATGACTTATTACCCATGGCTAGAGGATGAATATGTACTTTAATACTTTAGCCTTCGTTAATATACCAGGATTAAATCTATTAGAAAATTTCCATTTCTCCCCTAAATTTATAGGTTAAACGTCTTTCAAAATGATATCTAAGTTGTATTCGGTGTCCAACAAAGAGATTTTCTTTCCTAGCACATTTTTTAAATGCATATTTGTATATATCCGTGTTCAACATGGACACTTCTTTTTTACTTCACATGTGCCTTGTATTCAAAATGTAGAAAGAAAGAATTTGCCAAGATCGACAAAAACAATATTCATATGGTGTTTATTGATGTGGGTTTACAATGTGGAGTAACTGATTTGTTGCTAAGGGGAGAAAAATAAAATTGCCACCAACTTTGATTTAAAGGATGCGATTTAGCATTCAAAATGCACTAAATGATTTGTAAATAAAAGATTTAAAAGATTTCGAATTTAGAGGTCATTTTTGTATGGATAATGTATCAACATTCCGCAACACTAGTTTAACAAATGAAACTTTATTTTTCTTGTATAACATCCCATAAAACTTGTTTCTTTTAATTGTGTTTAGATGGATAAATAATATTGTTTTAATATTGGATAAAATTTAAATTTATCATTAAATTTTAACACAATTAAAATTAAAATGCATGCTATTTGTTATCCAAATTAATTTATATGTACTATTTTTTTTAGTGCAACAATTGTGAAGTATGAGATTTTTTCAATCTCTAAAAAGAAGTATCATATCAATTATCATTAAATTGTTAACTTTAACTAATTTATATTATTACTATAAAAAATATTTGTTAAAATTTCGATATTTGTTTTTTCTATTGTAATTTTAATCGATGATATTAATAGAAACACAACTTAATTCACATCAAATTTGTGCTCGATTTTGAGTTCAGAAATTAAATTCTCCATCCACGTACTATTAAAAAAAGAACTATTGCATTTCTTCCCTTTGGAATCTGAATATACATTGAGCCGTTTGGGAGAAGACGAATATAAAATACAAAATTTATATTATATTTTAGAAAATGCAAGGTAAATATAAGACTTCAGCAGGGGTAGTTTAGGCAGTGGAAATTCGTAACGGCTACTTTGATCACCGCCGTTTGAGCGAGAAGAAATTTGAGCACGCTCTTCCAGGAATCACAGTGTGAGTTTCACTACTTGACTTCCAAATCCTCTATTTCGCTTTGGAACTGTAACGATTGTCGTACACCTACAATCCCTCCCACTCTGTTTCTGCAGTAAACGAACGATGAACTTGAACATCTTCAGGAAGAAAACCTCGCCCAAAGGTCTGATAAATTTCTCACTTCCGATCCGCTCCTTCTTTGCTTCCTAATTTACTATTCTTTTGTCTATTCAACCCTCCGATTTCCCTCTTTCTGTCTCAATTTCACTGTTTTTTTACGCTGATTTCCCTAATTTGTACGATTTCAGCGTTTTTTTTGACACAGATCTTAGGGTTAATATTGTGTTAGATTAAAGTGTCAGATGATATTATTAAATTTGCTTCACCCATTCAGCTTAAGTAGTTTTTGGGTCAATCCTCTTATTATTTGAAATGATATTTACTTCTACTACTAAGGGAACTTTAGCTGCCTGGAGTGCGGTTAATGCAGAAATTCAATGCGGATTGATTAGATTAGACATGAACGATGACATTGTGCTTTTATTACAGATGCTCTTCGCACCAGCAAGCGAGAAATGGCTGTTGCAACTAGAGGTACTATAAACCTTCATCTGGAAAAGTTATATTCTGTTTCTTTTGCACTGGAAGTGAGATGCAGGAATGTATTTGATTATCCCAATGGATTGACGATCTTGAATTATGCATAAGTACTGCCATTTGACTTTTTAGACTATTCCCCAGTCCCCAGTTGTTAGCAACCGGAAATCTGTTTCTCTAGTACACCTTTTCTCTTTACATCCGGATGCCATCAGCCTTCAGACTAATTGGCAACACCTAAAGCAATCAATGGAGGAGCATTACGTCCTTTAGTTCAGCTCCTCAATCTATTTATTAATTCGCTTGTCACTTTATTATGCCGTTCCCTTTTCTTTCCTACCTCATTTGTATAGAGGTGGCCTTTACCAAAATACGCTATTGGACAAAATTAGAATAGCCATTTTTTTCAACTGCCTAGCCATACTTTAAATGCATGTAAGTGCACATACATGGTATTGGTAATTGTGGCATTTGTGGAATAAGGTTTGCAAGTAAACAGGTCTGTGAGTTAAGGGCCAAAATTCCCTTTACTTGCCTTGTTCTTTCCTCAACCCTCATCACTACTTCATCAGTAAGATACAGACCTGAAGTTTTATTTTCTCATGGTGTAGAATCTTCAATCAGTACATTCACGATTCATCATACTCCATCCCTGAATTTACATGTTTATGAAATTCATATGTTTGTGGCTTATACGTTTATCAATTTTTAGGCATTGAGCGAGAAATTGCATCTCTTCAGTTGGAGGTATGATGTGAACTCCCTTCTGGTTTTCATTTCTATTACTACCTTTGCCTTTTCTCTTCTCTTAGATTACCCCACTCTTTCTAATTTCAGGAGAAAAAATTGGTGGCAGAGATAAAGCAAACTGCCAAAACTGGGAATGAGGCAAGTTAACTTTTTATATCCAATGGTGGTAGATATAGCCTTATATTTAGTACTTTGTGCCTTCCACAACTGCCCAACCATGTTAATCTTATTTATGGATTGTTCCATTAGTCATTCATGATTCTAAAACTTCAAACTATTTGCAGTGTTTCCTGGGCTTTGTATGTGATCGGTTCTTTTCTATACCTTCATGATTACTGGTTGGTTTGGTATTTTGGTTTCCATGCAGTTGAGTCACTCAACTTGAGTGTTTCATATTTTCCCGTGACTGGTTGTATGTGATTAATTTTTTTTCTATACCTTCATGATTACTGGTTGGTTTGATATTTTGGTTTCCATGCAGTTGAGTCACTCAACTTGAGTGCTTCATATTTCCCCTTGACTGCAATTCTAAGAAGACAACAAATGTTGAGGTGGCAGCAAAGGAATTTAGAATCCGATGTTGCCATTTATTCAGAAATAAACTAAATGTAGATTGTGGATTACTGTTGATAATCATTTTGAGCAGGAGCACACACAAACTTAGGATCCTATTGTTAGGGTGTAAGAATGTTTTCATACTTCATTTTTTCTTTTAATGTAACATACAGGCTGCCACTAGAATCCTAGCTCGTCAGCTTGTTCGCCTACGCCAACAGATAACTAATTTGCAAGGGAGTCGTGCCCAAATTCGAGGTGTAGCTACTCATACACAGGTCGCCATCCTTACTGTGGAAACGTGTTGACATTCTGTTTTAGTTTAGTGAAAATGATTAGCTAATGTTGTCTTTTTCCAGGCACTATATGCTAGCACATCAATCTCTACTGGAATGAAGGGTGCAACAAAGGCAATGGTTGCAATGAACAAGGTAAGCACACGAATATGATAACCTTCATTTTATTATGATTCTACTATTTTAAAGGAAGAATGAGACACGCTAGCAGCAAACTGGAAGTTACTTGATTGAAGTTTTTGATTGGTGTGTCATATTGGTTAACATAATTGACTGAAATTTGATGTAAGAGTAAAATTAGATGACTTTTTAAAACTAACATATAGGCTACTTTACATGGAAACTTGTTAGTTTGTATATCATATTTATAACCAAACGTATCTTGACTTTCTGTTGCAGCAAATGGCACCAGCTAAGCAGGCTAAAGTGATTAAGGAGTTTCAGAAGCAGTCGGCACAGTTGGACATGACGGTGACATTCCCAGTTTCACCTTTATTTTTTGTTCAATAGTTATTAAATAGAATATAGTTTCCAGGGGAAGGGAGAGTGAGTTGAATTATATACCTATGTCCAAATCAAACCTTGTGTTTTTAAAGATATATCTGAAATTCAAGAAAAGGGATATTACTTCTGCTTTCCACTTCATTGAAAGTTTTCCACTTATGGGTAGCTCTGTCTGATGTATATTCATTGTAGTTCTACATAGTTTTTATCCATTGCATTTTCATCATTAACAGCTGTTTCTAATATAATACGTGTTTTTTGTGAGGACAACAGAGAATCAAGATGTAGGAGTTTATTTTTCTCCAGATTTGGGGGGAGTGGGTGATGGAGAAAAAGGGGCCTTGCCATTGTATTAACTTAATCTCACTGTATTCCTAGTGTTGGATGCAAAACAACCCAACTATTATTGTGTCCTCAAGCTAGTAGGTTTTTTCTTTTTTTCTTTATTCACTCGTGCAATATGTTTTCGTACTTCTTTTCTCCAGATTGAAATGATGTCAGAGTCTATAGATGAAACTTTAGATAAGGATGAGGCTGAAGAGGAAACTGAGGAGCTTACGAATCAGGTAAATTCTTGCAACATATTTAAGGGGTAGGATGCATACCCTATACCTTTGATTGAAGGATTTTACTAACTAGATATTTGTTTTTGTTGTGCTCTTTAATAGGTGCTTGATGAGATTGGCGTTGATATTGCATCCCAGGTTGGTCTCTTGAAAATTAACGCTTTGCTTGAATCTCAAATATGTTTTCATTTTTTCTTTCTTCATTTGGAAAAATTTAATGCTCTCTGACACTGATTTTTCCTGTTGACAGTTATCTTCTGCTCCCAAAGGCCGGATTGCAGCAAGAAAAACTGAAAATACAGTTACCAGGTACCCTATGCATTACTATTTGGATTTTTCTTTCTCTGGTATCATATATTTTATAACATACACTGATACACACATATAACTATATAAATACATATTGGTCCTAGTTTGTATTGTTATAGCCTGATCGAATGTGCATACTAGGGTAAATTTTACTGGGCCTTTGAATATTCTGTATTGTACTAAGATACGTAAACCACGAGTGCTTTCACTGTTCTCCAATGCCAATTGCCGACAGGGCCTTTTAGCAACATTGCTAAATTCATCCACTTTGGACAAACACTGTGCATAAAGAAGATCCAATAAACCTTTAATTAAGCTCCTCTTCGAGATATTTCTTTTGGGAAGATTCCAATAGGTACCTAACCTCCTATCCATATGGGCGTGGAAACTGAGATGATAAACCTCCAGGGCATAATGGGGGGTCAATATATGAAGAAAATATTATCTACACTGTTTTAAAACAAATATATTTTCGCTAAGTAGATTTCTAGTATTAAAGAATTTGATTGATAAATGGCCATAATCAAACAACGTTTAATCCGAACATAACAGTGAGAAATTACTATTATTATTATTATTATTTTATAATAATAATAATAATAAGCTTCCTTCTCCTTCCTCCTTTTGAAGATTGAAGCTGTAATTTGTGCATTTGTCCACTGAGCAATACTCAAATGGATGCAGTTGATTCGTTCTATAAGATAGTATTTGTAACTTTCTGCACTTGCTAAATTCTAACTTTATGTGCAGCTCTGAATCTCCTGACGTTGAGGACCTTGAAAAGAGGTTGGCTTCTCTTCGACGAAACTGAACTAGATCGAATTCCACAAAGCTATGAGAATTACAAATACACCCGTTTTATTACATGTAAAGTCAAGTAATATTGTTGGTTTGGTTAGCACATTTATGTGAATCATATTTCCCTTTATTAACGTTAATTATTAGTGAATGTATATTCGTTGTGGCACTTAGAATCATGATTATATAACTTATATTACATATATAATAGGTAGAGCTTTTAAATAACCATCCCTTTGCTAATTGGCATTCTGTTCATACAAGCCAAACTTATTATTGACATCTACATTTGACGAGGAAAAAAAAAAAAAAAAGAATCCTCACCTGCAAGCTGCAATATAGCATCATTCATCAGAATTATAATTTTGATGCAAAGAAAGTTGTAACGTGGAAACTTCTGGAACACCATTCCGTCAAGTACTTAACAGCAGACCATAAAATTTCATCCCTTTTATCATCATCTTTTCTTATATGATGAAAAATGTGTGACATATTTGGTAATGAGATATATGGTGTATATAATCACATGTGTTCCAATACAACTTTGAGGAGAGATTTTCAGGAAATAATGAAAAAAAAAAAAAAAAAACCCATTAAACACGAATAAAAATAAACAAGAAAATATGTTTCAAACAGTTTTTATTATTTAAACAATATAAAATTGTTTTTCTAAAAAAATGCCTTAGTTGTTCATATATATTTTTTTGTAGATCAGAATTATGAAATGACGAGAGGATACTTTGATCAAGAATTGGAAGTAAATAAATAAATGAATCCAATAGAGAATTGAGGGAGAGAGAGAGAGCCATAAATCAAAGTCCACGTAATTAATAAAGCCAGTTTGGATTGGATTTATTCTTTCTGTTTATTTCGTTGACAAGATGGACGCGCTCGTCTATTAAATTAAAATTAAATAAGATAAAAGTAAAAATCTCCGAAATTGCTCATTCTTTCTCCATTTCCGAATTTCTTTTAAAACTAATATTTATTTTTTTCTTAAAAAGGAAAAAAAGAAAAAGAAAAAGAAAATATTCTTCTTCGTTTCTTCAATCCTACCGTCTTCCTTTTCTATCCCATTGTGTCTGGCATTTCAATTTCCAACCGCAGTTCTCGCTTCCATCCTCATCCGCTTAAGCCGGCCTCCTCCATAGCTACGCCTCTTCGATCGTCTTCTTCATAACTAACCCTTTATTCGTTCTCTCCTCCACCATTTTCAGGTTTTTTTTAACCTCCCTCTCTCTCCCTGTGTGTAATTGTAATTTGTGTTTCTTGCACTATCTTCTGCACTTTTTGATTTCTTTCGTTTAATGAGATTGTTGGTAATTTGGACATTTGGTTTTCGAATGATTGACAGATTTCCTTCCTGGGGCTTCTACGTGATTGTTTCTGTAGAAAATCGGTGGTCGCGAGGAGGATCTGGAGAAGGTGATTATTTCTGGATTTGGATTTGAGAAAAGAATATTTTTCGTTTGTTTTGTTTGCTTTTAGGGACTTGGGCTTTTAGATTTTATGCTGCCCTAATAATTTTCATTGGATAGACTAGTAATTTCCTTTTATCTTAGATGTCTTTTGCTGGGGCATGCATTCTTTTATTGTGCTTATTTCCCAGTTACATGCTGTCCTTTAATTTTGCAATGTTATATTTTTGTGCACGCAACAATGAAGCGGTTTTCCACGGATTTTCCCCGATAAGAGATTTAATTATTGATCTCATAAGCTGTACAAAGAAGGCTGAGGACAAGAGGAGCTTCTTAATCCACACAGTTAGGTGGATCACATTTTTTAATTAACCATTGTTTTAAGAGGAAATGAATGATGAAACCTTTCTGGTAGATTATGGGTTCTTTCCGTGAGCGGAATAACAAGGTGTTTAGAGGGTTAGATATCATGTTTTCCTTTTGGCTTTGATTTCAAAAACTTTTTATAAATATTCTATAGGCGTCATTTTGTATAGTTGGAGCCATTTCTCTAGCAGGGTTCCCTCCCTTCTTTTGTGTGTGGAGTTCTTTTGTATGTACTTGTATTCTTTCATTTATTCATGAAAGTTGTTTTTATAATAATAATAATAATAATAATAATAATAATTGGAACCTTTCCAGTATAAGGAACCAAAGACACCCTGGTAACCTTAATTGTCGCTGAGGGTCTTCTATATCCGTTTTTGTTCTAAAAAGTCATTTGCTTGGTTGATCTACTTTTATTCCTGTACTTCCTGGATACAATTTCAGTAGTTACATTTATTTTTTTGGCTTCAGTTTTAGAATCTAATTTCTTATGAGCCACATTGATCTATTTATGGCGGACGAGGGGAGTGTTTTTTCTAATGAATTTTGTATCCTTGCAAATCATCAGTGGACTTGTATGAATTCCTGTTTAATATTGAATCTTGTTGAAGGAAAATTTATGCTTCATGTGGAATTATTTTAGATAGAGGGAAGTTAATTTCATGTTGGTTTATTTTTCCAATCTTGCAGATAGATTCTGTTCCTCGTTAGCAAGTTCACTCTTGACAAGCTCTTGATTTTTTCTCTCCACTTGCTGTAGCAGCTATGCAGAGCCAACTTGTATGCAGTGGGTGTAGGAGCATTCTTCTTTATCCAGGAGGGGCTACTAATGTATGCTGTGCATTATGCAATACAGTCACCTCAGTTCCTCCTCCTGGTATACAAATTTTCTTTTGGACTCTTTTCCCCTTTTTGGTCGTTAAAAGCATTGAGAAAATTATGATAACAAATGTCATGTGCTAAGTTAACTATAATCCACATCTACTTGACAAACTATTTAGAAGGGTCTAGTGGCCAACGCCACTTTAGCACGTGACTTCATTTCCTAATTCAATTATGGCATGGAGACAAAAATATCTAAAATTGTAGACATTTTAAGTGGCAAGCAAATCTGACTACATTAAAGGGTGTTGACATTTACACCAATAAAGAGCATGAAATAAAATCAAGTCCAAATAATGCTAAGAAAAGATACAATAGGAAAACAAATGATAAGGATACTCTTCAATAACACACTAGGATGTAGAAAGATAGAAATAAGGCATTCATAGTTGAAGCCAATCTGGTGTATTAACCCCACCATGGTTAGCTCCCACAAGAAAAACTTAACTTTATGCCGATAAGCACCCCTCCAAATGACTGAGTAAAGCTGTTGGACATCAGGTCTTCGGAATGAGAACTCTCCATCAGAGAACAAACAGAAAATGCTTTAGAAGGGTCTAGTGGCCAACGCCACTTTAGCATTCTATAGAACAGCCATTCAACCATTTCAACATTGGCGAGGTTTCTTCAAAAACCCAAATCTTGTATACCCCGATAAAAAATCATCTCCACAAAAGGAGTCCAAATAGTAGAGATCTTATATCTGAAATAGGTTTTTCCTTTATCTTTTTTTTCCCTTTTCTTTTCTTTTCTTTTCTTAATTGGGCACAGTTTAACTCAAGGAAGGATGCATAGGTAATATGGTACCCAAGATGGCCCTAACATTATATGAGCATCGACTACAAAAATCATTTAAAAGAGCGTAAGAAAAATACAATTTGAAGATTTATCCCAAGTTTCCATCAATTTGGACTTTTATTTCTTCTCCTTTGTAAATGACGTTGTCTTCATTTCAGATATGCAAATATCTTCTGTGCATAAATATTTTGTGCATCTCTCTCTCTCTCTCTCTCTCTCTCTCTATATATATATATATATATATATATATATATTTGAGAAATGCCCTAAATTGTCAAAAGAGCTAATAGATACTCATTAAAGGAACTATACTATTAAAGCTGTCAATTGATTTGAAGTGTAACATAAGATTGTCAATAGACTGAGATGTGGAATTTGACGTGTTTATAGTTCTCTTTGGACCAATGTAACTAGCCCCTTTAGGAATTTCCATTTTTGAGTGGATGTTGTAATTTTAGAAGCATCACAGTTGTAAACATTTGCGATACCAAATGGGGTAAATTAGTTAGAAGAAAAGAATAAGGGGTTAATTTCAAACAATAAGTAATATAGCTGATGAAATAGACCATCTATAGAATAGGATTACTGTGATCTGCAAAGCAAAAGGAAGTCATAATCTAAGAAGCAGGGGTACGGACATGACTTGACAATTTCTGAAAAAGTAGGACATGAACATGTTGGGGACATTTATTTTTTACTTTTAGAATTAGAATATATATGTATATATTTATATATTAATACTAGACTGCCTATCGACGTACAACACAAGCATGCTTTGATTTGTGCTAAACTTAACCAAATCTCCCCAATGTTTGGTCCCTAAGGTTTCATGGTAGGATATTTTCATTTCATAAGGCACCATGAAAAAATACGGTTGTGATAGGCTGCTTTGCAAGTTTGGAGTTTTGTGGGTTCATGCAACAATTATGCCTTTCTATAATTGGAATATGTTCATGTGAAGATGTTCCAAGTGGATATCATGTTTGTAACCTCTTCGTGGAGTATTTTGTTTAACGTTTATGGTAAATATATCAATTGTCCCTAATCTTGTAGGTAATTCACAATTTGGTTCTTAATCTTTTAAATTCTCAATTTTACCCTTAATGTATTAAATATTCTCATTCATGTCTTCCTTGAAATACTCTTTTAAAATTTGTTAGTTGAGTTCCTTTTAGTCCTTCATATCGCTATTTCTCATGTGGTAACTCTTTTGAAGTCTTGTATCAGAGATTTGGGCCTTGCATTTGCAGGAACAGATATGGCTCAACTTATATGTGGAGGTTGCAGGACATTGCTCATGTACGCACGTGGGGCAACGAGTGTTAGATGCTCATGCTGTCATACAGTAAACCTTGCACCTGGTATGAAGAAAATTATTTTTATATTTGTATGAGCTTTTATTTATTTAGTGAACTAGGGATAACAGTAAGACCTGGGCATTGAGTTGATTAAATTATTGGTTTTTCCTGCTATAATTTCTTGGCTCTCTATCATTTTCTCATATTTCTCGCTCTTTTCTTCCTCCACTCCTTTTTTGTTTATTTTGTATGCTTCTGAGAAAAAAAATCACAATATTTTTAGTGTGGTTTTTTTGTTTTTTTTTTTTTTGCTTGAGAACAAAACTGGTGGCATTGTTACTTGTCTTTCTCAAACACTGCTGTTGTATTGCTTTTGTTTTTTTTCTTTTAAATTCTTAATAAAGGACTTGTTCTTAATCTTTTTTTTTTTTTTTTTTTTAAAATTATTATTATGGTTGCAAGCTAGAGGAGTTGTTTTCCTGAGGGGTAGTCTTGCTTGGGAAATGAAATTTTGGCTTTCCTCAATTTGGATGTGGGATCTTATTTCTGCCAATTCTAGTCTTGTTTATGCTGGTTTCTGTATTCTGCTATTAATTATTAGACACAAAATTTTCCGATGGTATATTACTCAGCTAGGTTACTGAGTTTTCATGTTTTGGTGGTTGTAACTGTTAAAAAAGCTACAAACCAGGTTGCACATGTTAACTGTGGAAACTGCCGAACAACACTTGTCTTTCCTTATGGAGCTCCATCTGTCAAGTGTGCGATCTGTCACTATGTTACTAATGTTGGTGTAAGTATAATCATCCATTTCTTTTGAGAGGTATCTGAAATTTCTTGATATTTTAGTTTGTTGAGTCGGTGAATGTGATAGGTTGGAAGTTTTCTCTCTTGATATGAAGCCATACTTTCTTCTGTGTGCCGTCTCCATCCCTTATAAATATTCTTTATTTTGATTTTGGAAACCAAATGAGACTATTTTCGATGTGGCTTCAGTTAAACTTGAGTATTGTGAGAGGATACAACTAAATTTTGAGGTCAAAATTAAGGTGCTACATTCTGTAGCAGTCCAACACTTGTTACATTCCCAAATAATCACTTGTTTTTCTGCATGGGTTGATAGGGAATATTAAGGAAGAACCAAAATATACAAAACTTCACAAACACAAACTTATGTCCAAGATATTTAGTCTATAAACTTCCCAGGAACCTGAGGTGGTGCAGTTTGGATCTGTTAAATGCTTCTGATTACGTATTCTCTTGTTATACACTAAGTGCTAATATTTTCTACCAGCACTTCATGTTTTCTCCATTGATTTCTTTGCAGATATCCAATGTGAGGGTTCCCATACCAGTGCACAGGCGTAATGGAACAATAAGCTCTGGGATGCCCCCTTCATCATCAGTATGTTCTCAAGCTTTTTATTTCTCTCATGTCCTTTCAGGCCTCTGCATTTACTATTTAGTGGATTTGTAATGTGATTGTGCGGCATAGTTGATTGAGGATTATTGACTATTTTCGTTTCCTGCAGTCTCAGAGCCAAACAGTAGTAGTTGAGAACCCCATGTCTGTTGATGAAAGTGGCAAATTGGTAAGTATACATGCTGTTCACTCGGTTCTTTTCCCTTTACCCTCTTTAGAACCGCACGTTCTCTGATTTATTATCAACAACAAGATGTTTAGATTACTAATACTCTGAATGACAGGTGAGCAATGTCGTTGTCGGTGTCACGACAGATAAAAGGTAATTCAGTAAGATGGTTGATTGATGGCACTTACAATTAGCGGCTTAAAAAGGATGGGAGGAAGCGATCTATATATCTCTCTAGTACATCACTATACTGCTTGGAATATGAATATGGTTGTGGAAATTTCTGTATAGTTTGTCTCCGGATTTGCCCTTAAAATGTCACCATTCATTCTTGAGTCAACTTCAATTTGAGGTTCAGAGAACTTTTTACCCTGTGAATGCGATGTATATTGTGGACCTGAAGAATTGAGGGTCTGTACTGTATTACTTGTGTGATTTCTGTACCGAATCATTGAGCTGTCTCGCAAGTAAAAATATTATACATCCATTGTATCCCCTTTGGTAAATATGATTATAGACGTTGTCTTGTAATTTCTGTTTCCTTCATTGGTGGTATGCATTTTGAATTTCCATTGGTTTTGTTCCATATCCTTTTGCTAATTTATTTTTATGCATTTATCTGTCTTCTTAGGAAGTGATAGGTCATTTGATGCACAATATGCCCCCAAGTTTTCTTTTTTCATTTTTAAAATATAATTAAGGTTTCAAGACTAAGATTTTACTTTTAACACAAACAGTTAAATGATATAACATAATCTATCATCCTAAGGATAGATTCAGAATTGTTCACACTCTAATGTTTAAGTCACTATTAGATTATAGTGACGTCGAACTGAACTAAGTCACTATTAGATTAGAGTAACGTTGAACTGAATTAAGATAATAGAGTTAACTCTTTCTTCGGTGGGATGGGACTCTTTTGAGTCAACCGACATGTGAAATAAATAGGTGTAAGAAAAGGGCTTCACAATCACTCTGATAAAGATAAAGTGGTGTCTAAGCAATATTATCTTGTCTTCTTTAGACGAAAGTTATTTTTTCCATTTACTGAACGAGCTTTGAGTAGAGAACCATAAAGGGGAAAGCCTCTTCTTTAGTAATGATACTCCTGTAATTCTCATAATGAAAAGCATTCTCTTTTTCTTCCAGCCCATATCCTACTTTCTATCATTAGTGACAAATGAGGCCCAGTCAGGCCCTCGCAAAGTTGCAATAAAGGGAAATATGAGAGAGAAAGAAGTCAACTTAGTTATTACCTCACTTTTGAATTTTAATCTACATTACAGAAACCAGCTAGATTTTCTTTCTTTTTTTTTTTTTTTTTTTCTTTTTACATCAGAAAACATTTACATCCAACAAAAAAAATGAATGAAAAAATTGGTTAACACACCTCCAAATTATTCAAAGGGCAGCAGAAGGGTAACAAACACAGAACATGATCTTTTTCTTTTTCTTTTCATGAAGGGGGAAGAATTGACTCGCCCTCCAAAGCTCTCAATTAGTAGTATTGTTATATGAGATCTTCAAAATCACCGAAAGAGGAATGTTGATTATATGGCCTGCACTCCCAAAAAGTCCAATTCTACCAAAGCTAGCAACCGAGCTGTTCATCGTGGAGTTGAAGAATATGGTTAGCTCTTGTTTCTCGCCACTGCCGATTGTAAATCGAGTTGGAGAAACCTTCAAAGAAATCCCATAAGGAGCACTCCAACCAACACTATAAAACTCAGGTCCAGCAATGTTGGTCACAGTTCGTTGCACTACTCTCGACTGGTTAAGTTTTGCTATCGTCACAGAGGGCAAGTTCAAATCAGCTCCAGTAATGCTAGAATTGTATAGCCCACAGTTCTGGCCTGTGTAGTTGAATACCACAGGAGATGATCCGTTGATACCACAAAGAAAAGACATATAATCATCGTAACCTACAAGAACCGAAGAACCGAACTCAAATGTTATACCATGCAGCTACTACCAAAATGATCATCAAGCAAAAATAGGCAAATAGAGTATGAAACTTCAATGCCATCCTGAAAAATTCTCAGTTTCCAATATTTCCAAAGTCATTCTCTGCTAATCATAAAAAGTAGGCTATAATATTGAAGTACTTACTAGAATCAAATATCAACCCTGGGTTGAGAGCTGCTGTTGCATTCACAAAACCACTTCCCATATCGAAAGGCGTAGCTGGAGACTGGTTCTGTTCAGGGTTAGCATAAGCACGCTGCGCCATGATCGGTCCACCAGTCTTGTTGTAAAGAGAAGCTGTTGTCGATAGTGCAGATGCAATGGCTGAAGGACTAAGACTAGGATACTTCTGCTTTATGAGTGAGGCTAGGCCTGCAATATGAGGAGCAGCCATGCTCGTTCCCGACATCATTGCAAAGTTTTCACCTGGAGAGTTTGTAAAAGTTAACATAGATGTCTAACGTTTCATGTTGTATGTAAAATCAAGACCGTTGCCGATGATTACCAAGAAATTCAATAGAGTCAGTGGCAACAGAGCTCCAAGCAGCCCATATGGAATTTCCAGGAGCTACCAAGTTAGGCTTCATAATATCAGAATCATCAAGAGAACTGTCTTCTGGATCTGGTCCTCTAGCAGAGTAGTACATAATTTGTGGGGCAGAAGAGCTATAATTTGCCTTCAATCCTCCACATATGCTGGCAACAGCTCCAAATTTAGAAATTTTCTTTGTTAATCCATCTACTTCCAAAGAAGAATTGTAGTATTGAAGAAGCATCTGCCAGCAAAACCATGAATTTCAGAACCATAGAAAAGCAACGGTGTGGAGGGGAGCTAATTATGTACAAATGAAATAATCCATTTTAAAGCCCCGCTTTGATGCAAAATGGCTTTGACAACCACTTCATATAACATATTACATTGATAACCATAAAATAAAGAACCAAAAAGTCAAAAAGTTAAATGGCAGGCTGATTCCTTGTAAAAGGCTAACTAACAAGGAAAAGCACAACCTTGGAATCTTCTGGTGATGAAATTATGATGCCGGGCATTTTCATTGGAATTGGGTTGAGCCTAAAACCTATCACAAAAGAATCCATATAGAAAATGACACCAGCAGCACTCAAGTTTTTCGCCGTCTGTAAAGCCTGTTTAACCGTTGAAAGCCCTAGCACAAATCTGATTGAGTAGCTGCATATTAGAAGGTTCCCTTGGACCAGATCCTGATCAAAGTTACTGGAGTCTTGGCATTCGCCCACATACATGTCCTCTGACACGTTTGTGTCATTGTTCAGTGCATGTATTGCAGCAACTAGTTTGTACTTTGTGTCATTATAGGTTCCAGCTGAATAGGAGAATATGAATTAGATTTTATCTACCAAGAAAAGACGAGCATCTATATTCAAGTTGCTCCCACGAATATAGTTAAAGTGAAGGCAAGAAAAACAAGAACCATGATGAACAAACAAACACCCAACTAAATTACAAACTTGAAAGAAATGGAAGAGAATAAGTTGGATAGGCTAATAGAGAACAGTGGAAAGTAAAAGACAGGATCATGATCAGATAAAATAGACGAGGGAATGAAAACAAAGAAAAGATTGTAATATCAGGATAACACGATAATGCATACTACCAAATTATAACAATAGATTTCCTTTAATTTAAAAACATTACCTTCCTTGGAATCAAAGTTTGCATATTTCTCTAAAGGGGATGCACGAGCTATTCATTTCAAAATTCTATGGATAAACTTAATTTCACAAATTGTACTATATCTTCATCTGATCATTAAAATGGTCTCATAGAGAATCATTATCATATTAAGTTTAAATTAAATGGAGCAACTTTCTCCTATTGTGGCAAACAAAATCAATTTCAGGTATACCTCAGTAAGCTTTGCATTTCCTAGACAAGTCCTTAATGTGGTTTGAGCTAATTCAAGACAGTATCCAAAGTCAGATCCCCCTGCTTTCTTATAAGAATGAAAGCCCCTTTCCCTTAAAGTGGAGGAGTGGTACAAACAGAGAAGATAGAAAGAAACTTACGTGCAAGACCGACCCCCGGGATGGTGACATTATTGCCAAGGTGTATAGAGTTAGCATAGCTTCTATCGTGAGAAGCAGCACCAACAGTAAAGATCCATGGACTGAAGGAAGACATGCTCTTTGGTGCTGGTCCAGTATTGCCAGCTGCTTGCACAACGAATATACCAGCCTTTACAGCAGAGAGCAGTGCCATATCTATGGGATTAAAAAATGTTGCAATACCAGGGGGACGCCGATTCGGTGTGATTGATAAACTTATTATATCCACTCCATCCTGAGCAGCCTGCAAAAGATATCATAGATTACTATAGAGCACTAAAGAATAGAGTTGTATCCTCATTTGTTTATTTAGTAGGTAATCCTGCATCCTCTGCACCAAAAAAATAGAAAGAAGATGTGGCATTCTTTAGAAGAAAGAAAAATACCAACAATTGAATGCAAATTAAGTCTCTAGGCTCTTATATAATAATAAGTTTCAAGGGAAGAATTGGTATATTTCGGCTGGGCCAGGTTTTCTTTACTTTTTTCTTTTTAGACTTTACACCAGTAAGTTTTTCAGTCCTGTTTCCCAAACTGCTCACTTGGTTATCTGTACCACCATCAGTTCTTGCTGATTTTCAAGTCAATTGTCAACAAGAGGGGAAGAGGGGCCAAAGTTGAACTGCTTACATGTATTCGAAATACAAAAGTATGATACTAAGTCCTCAAAAATTTCTCAACTCCATCTTCAATTGCAGAGCCAGAAACAAACTAAACAACTAAGCATACCATACACACCTGATCAACTGCAGCAACAACATCAGCAGCAAAACCTCCAAAACTTTTGTACAGTGCCTTGTAAACAGCAATGCTGAATAAAGAAGCATAAGCAAGCATTCAAACAAGGAAGCAAATGAAACTCATGCAATATAACATGTACTTTAAAGTATTAGTTAAATAAGAAACTAGTATATCAAAGGAAAAACAAAGTAATAGCTCTAGGAGTGACTGTAGCCTTAGTCCAGATTAATTACTGTGAACGAGGAGCCATCCCACTGGCATTTCCAAAGTGATGTCCAGCAACTATGACTGGAATGCCATGGTTTCCAGCAGCAATTGAAGCTGTGTGCCTGCAGATATAGGGTCCCAACATTTTTATTAGAATTAATACATATATTATGCAGGCAACTGAAATTTTTTCCTGTGTTAAAAAAAATAAAAATAAAAAATAAAATAAATAAAATAAAGGTGTCGTTATAAAAGGCAAAAAGGGAATAAAAGATGTATCTAAAGAAATGGAATAAGTGAAAATCTACCAGGATGAACCTAAAGTGGAAAAAAGAAAGGGGAAAAGAGAAGATAAGTAAAGGGTCGGAAAGAGTAGGAGGAAATACAACTTATGAGGTCTTTTTCTTAGATGAATAAATGAACTTTCATTGAGAAAGTTGAAAGAATTCAGAGAACAAAAAAGGAAAATGCCCACAAAAGAGAGGCAACCTACAAAAATAAAAATTAAAAAAGCCAAGCAGAAACTTATAAGATATAACAAGGAATGCATGCAACCCCAACGTGAAAACAAAGTTAAGATGTTTACACTCCTCAAAAGTATATAAGTCAAATGTCATTTGAATCATCTTAAGCTTTCCTAAAACTTTGACAACTCTTCATTTAGATTCCTAGAAGAAAATGTAACAAGCAAACAGACCAAAAATTGTGTTCTCATCACCTTCTGTAAACCCCTCCAAGGATAGTACTAGCTTTATGGAAAGGAATTATATATCTATATATTAATTGAAAATAATATACACACACACACACATGTATATATATTTGTTTCAGTTTCAAACCAAAAGGGAGGACCTGGGCATATGATGTCATGACTGACAAGGAAAAAAACCAACAGAAATGTTAATTTGATCCACAAACTTCCAAACTATAAAAGAAACACTTACGTGCCATGTCCATCACCATCAAATGGCGATGCATAATCCTGAGATGCATTAAATATTCCCCTTGTTATAGCTGATGCTGCAAAATGGCGTGCTCCCACAAGCTTCCGATTGCAAGATCCAGATGGAAAATCTGGAGTTACCTCACAGATTCCAGAGAAGTGAGCCGGAATGGGAAACGGATTATCAGTCAAATCATCAGCAAAGCTGGGGTGCGAAGGATCAATGCCAGTGTCAATGAACCCTATCACAATCCCAGCTCCAGCAGACTCAAAGCCACCATCTTGAGACCAAGCTCCCTGCGGTAGGCCCAAGAACTGTGGAGTGTGGGTCGTAGCAGTTCTAACAGAGAAATCCATGACAACATTTGCCACCTCTATCCTCTTTGAAAGTTTACTTGCCTATGAATTGAAAGATACCAGCAAATTAGAACCTACTTGATGCATCTTTTAAACTTAAATACAAAATCCATCACGGTTTGTTTCTTCGATGCCGAAGTGTTAGTAGACAGGACATAATTTCTTCTGAACAATTTTTATCAGGTAAACACTAACAATTAAACACCATCGTAGTTTAAAGTAGGGAATCAGTGATGATGATGTTAAAAGAAGGGAATAAATTACAAACTTGTACCTGTTCTTCGGTAACAAGCACAGCAAATCCATTGATCAAGAAATGGTAACTGTACAGCTTTAGATATTTTTCCCCCTTCAAGACCTTCTTCAACAATGAATCATGAACTCGGGCTATGTAAGATCTATATCTTCGATGCTTTCTCGATATGTTTCTAAATAGAAAACACCAAAGCAGTAGCGTTTAAAATACAATTTAAAAAAAGGCATAATTATACTACTTGTAAAAGAATGGAACAGACTAAACACGAAGAAGAGCAGAATCGAAAAGGGAATAGCATTATGGCCAATCATAACCAGCATGGCGTGGAGGATTGAACAAATAGTCAAACAAACAATAACTTCAATCAGTGATTATTATTTGTGCATCGATGGCCTAACAAGACATTGATAATACATTAAACAAAAAATTAGCAAAAACAACAGTTTCCATAAGGTTGTGGGATAGTTTTCATGGAACTCCACTGAGAAACAGAGATAGAAGACTAGTAAACGCAACAGAACTGTACATAACACAAATTCTGCATTTTCTCAACACAATAGAAGTACCAAATGATGAAGAAAAATAAAATTTTGACAGAGAGAAAGAAAAACTTCCAAAGCCCAGAAAAAGCAACCAATATCAACGGCATAAAAGAGAACATGTCAACAACTCATGCTTGAACAAATATGCCCACGTTGGGGTTTAAGAAAATTCCAGTGATGGCAAATGCCTTATACTACAAGTTTTCATCATATTTCAAGTAAAGCGCTAAAATGAGGAGCTTAGAGCTGCTAAATGCACGTATAAGAGAGAAGGGAAAAGAGTGATGGAGAAGTACCTTGGTTTGTGGATGCTTAATCCACCAGAAGTATTAAGCCTAAAAGAAGTGGTATTTTGTCTAAGCTGACCATAGTAATGAGTAGTGGAAGGAGGTTCCTTGAGAGTTACAATGTAAACAGCTGTTGAATCACCGAATTCGTCAAGACAAGATGCGCATAGAAACATCCCAAAACAGACAACAACACATAGTAGACGTGCACAGTAAATAATATCCATTGGGGAACAGTAATTAAACCCCAAAAGAACACCCTTTTAGTGTTGTAATCAGAAGCTCCTTCCCTTCATATCTTGAAGCATAAGCTTGGTTGTAGTCTCTTTTGAGTACTTAAATTGGGACAAGAGATGCACCAACATGAAACTAGGAAACTCTAAATCTAGAGGCTAATAGTTCCAAGAAGACAATGAAAAAACAGCCATGAAAACTTCCCCTCTCAAATGGGGAAGTGATAATAATGGCCAAGAAAGCAGACCCTTCTTCTTTTCGGTGATAAAGAACCCACTTTTGTTCACTTTTTGTGCATCTACTGTAGGTATTGAGAGAGAGAGAGAGAGAGAGGGTAAAGGAGGTGAGAGAATGAGAGATTGTATTAATGGCAGCAGTGTTGATGGAAATGGCCAATCTTGCAAAAACTTTCTTGGGTAATGTGAATTTGAACGTTTTAATTACTCAAAGCCAAAACGAAAGGGAGAAAAATACGGAGAAACACAGGGCGGAGGCAGAAAGCTTGAGGTAGTAATCCAAGTAAAGAAACAAAAACGTTTTCTTTGTTCTTATTCTATAATCTGACTGAAGGGGCCTTTTGGTATTGGCCTGTAAGTCAAGAAATTTGATTTCAAAGAACAAGGGAAATTTAAACTGACAACTGCATTTCCAAAAATGTCAAACAAATTTGCTCCAGACAGTGAAATTTCATATAATAGCAATGACCCACATTCAAAAACAAATTTTAAATTAGGATTTCCTAATAAAGATTGAATTTTTATGTAAATAATGTACTAAGAAATTCCATGGAAGTACAAAGGGGAACAAAGACGTTGAGGCAATGTGCGAAGGAAAAAAGTGGGGTACGTGTGAGAAATTGATAGGTTCGCTCATAAATTTTACCCCTTTTTTTTCCTTTACTTCTTTTTCTTTGTCCATTTGCTCCCAACGTTCGATTTTTTTAAGCTCACCCGTGAGAGAGAGAGAGTTTTGGTTTTGTGGGTGTAATGTGGGACGGTGGTGTCTTTGGAGGCTCGCACGTGCCAAAAGTGAGAAATTAGTGGACATTGTCTTTTTTATATATTCTATTTCATTTCCATCTCAAGTTGGCCTTTTTACTTAATTTTGTTCCATAAATAGTTAATTAGCAATTAGAATGATGGTTGGGCCTTACTAAAACTGATTATTTATCATACATTGCTTTTAGGAAAATTCCACTATTTACTTTTCCTCATTTTCTGACTAGAATTGAGGATTATCTTTTCTTTAATCATTGTCTTTGGATTTTATTGCTTAATATGTGAATAGTTTCTAATGTTGGACTTTCTGGTAAAAAAAATAAATTTAACTTTGGTAATTGAAAAGGAGTTTGATCATGAAGATGACAATATAGCCAAACATATCTCCCATGTTCTGTTTAAACATACTATTGGTCATAAATGCTTATCAATGCTTGAGTAGTTAAAGTTGCCCAATTTGAACCTGTATAGACTGGTAACATATTTTGTTTAATGATCTAAAAACATGTATGGACTATTAATGTGGGATGAGAAAAAAAAAATTAATACCCTAGTATATACGCTCTTCATTAATATTTCTTTTTATGACTAGTAGGTATATTAGTTTACTATGTACTTTTCATTTTAACTACTTACACATTCTTAACCTTCGATTAAGAAGAAAAACAAATTAATTCTATTTGAAAATGTGTTTGTTGTACTTAGAATGAGCTAGGAACTTATTAAGCAAAATTTGGTGTATTTGATCTAAGTGAAAACTTGTTATATTTTACGGTTTAATATACTTAACATACTTGAGTTTTTTTAGAAAAAGGCATCTAATCTATTTTTTTTTTGGTGTACTCATTCTCTTATGTTTTAGGAAGAATTTGAATCTTTTATTAGGTTTAGTTTACTCATCCTACCCTATTATGTTGTGGATCAAGATATACAGTATTGAAAAATGTACATAATCTTAATAATAAGTAATATGTACATGTAAGGTTAATAATTTGTGTCATATATAGAATTTACCTATCATAAAGGTGAAAATCAAAGGTAAATTTACAATCTCAACTTTAGGCATGGGATTCCAAAATCCATTTGTTATGAGCTTGTATAATTGTTGTTAAAGAACACTTTTATTTGTCAAAGTGGTAGGCCCAACCAAAGCCCATCATATGACTAGCTGACCATCTCTAAACTAAAAGCACATAAAAAATTACAAAGCCATTTGAGGGATATTTTTCATGGAGTATTGACTGTCTCTAAAGGAACCTGATTCCACAATCATTTACATCACTTCCTATTGGATTTTTATTTATAACCTTCCCCCATGTGTACCAAACAATTTGTATTGCTCACTAAAAGAATTTTTTCATTCTTGTCATAATAACATCTGGAAACATGACATTATAAGAAATTATGGATAGATTAAAATAAATGCTAGAAATTTATTCTTTTACTCGTAAACTTGACAAAGTCTATCAAATTCTTACTTTAAACTTTTAGTTTCAACAAACTGGACTTACTTTGATAAATGTTGCAATAATCTTTACCATAACCTTTCATGAGTATTACATTTCTTTTTATCTTTTGCAAAGTTATAAAATACATGTTTGATGCAAAACTGAGGAGACTTTAGAGAAAATGACAATAGAACTAAAAATTTGTTGTTTTTCATCACTTTTGAGAGAGTTATTCAATAGTCGATCTTGTACTTTTGTTCAATGCCTGACTTTTTTTTTTTTTTTTTTTTAAAGTAATAACGTTTTGTTAAAATTAGTAGATGAAGTTAGCAAGAAGTTGAACGAAAGTAAAAAGTTGCAACACTTATTTAAGTCTAAGCTCAACTTATTAAAATTGAAAGTTTATGGTGAAAATTGATAGGCCATAACAAATTTCAAGTTAACATTGGATTTGTTCTCCACCAAAAAAAATAATAATAATAATAATAATAATAAACGTTGAGCTAGTTTTTTTCTTTTTCTTTTGAGTTCAACAATTGAGGGATGGAGGATTGAATCATCGATCTTAAAATGATAATTAATACTTTATCCACTAAGCGATGTTCAAATTGGCTAGTTGAGCTAATTTCTAACCTTCAGTTTTTAAACAATAATGAATATTATTCAATGTGGTTGTCACATAATAGTTGTTCATTTAACTATTGAGGATATGGTTAAATCTTGATTCTTAATTTAACTTTCGCACCTCTAACCTTATAAAACCATTGATTTCCTTAAATAATATCTCGTAAATATCGTAGGATCCCCCTTGAAAATGGTACTCTTACCAAAAGAGTGAAAATTCTCATCTATTTCACAAACTTATAAAGAAGGTTTGTGATCCTAAATATCCATGCTGTGTACCGACATTTATGTCTCCAATTCTAACAATGGTTAAAGAGATTTGGTAGTAAATATGGTAAATATAATTCTGAAAATTCATTATACTCCAATCATGTTACAAATACAAGTATGCTCTTAAACACATCTCTAAATACATACAATGCCAAATAACAAAAGGATGCTTTTGATCAATCATTTTTTCTTCAATTATGATAAAGCTCCAACCAAAAACTTGTAAGGGACATACAAATTATAATGTCTCAACAAAGAGAGACATACAAACAATCACGCCATCTGAGAAATGAAGATGATCAAAGACATTTTTGTTTCAACACTTTGATTTCCCCTTCTCCATATGTTAAAGTTGGTAGTTGACAAAAATGTGGTGCAATAAAATAATGGTCGCCTAACCTCACCCTTCTCCTTTGGTCTTTGATTCCGGCAATCATACTTATAGTAGAAGCAATCTTTCTTAGACCCCTCCTTTTGTGGTGCACGTTAGAAGAAGAATACCCTTCTACAATAATATTGACACACTTGAGAAATTTTATTTCACAGACTAGGGACGGTGATGAGACTTTGCAGTATAATTTTTCTTTTAATTAATATTTCTAACACTTGGTTTGGATTTCCTTTAAGCAGACATAATTAAGAGCGTGTAGCATCACAAAAGAGACATTGTCCACTAGAAGAATCCTGTCTTGGGTCAAAGACAGTGACAAAACAGCGTACCATTTAGATCTGTGAAAACTTGGCCTTTTCAAAACTTAGATTGTAGTTGGCATATGCCCCACCGTAAGGTGAAGCATTGTGTGGTTCTTATTAACAGCAATTGTCCCCCTGAAAAAGAAAATTTTGGTTTGGAACTACCATTATTATTTAGATAGTTTAGTTTTGTTGAAGAGTCACAGAGCCTTTCAGAATATGATATTACTTGACAATCATGCTAATTGGAAAGAAGTTGCTTCTTCCTACCCTTTTATAATCCTCCAATCTTCATTACATTTGTTTCATGAAAAAGAAAAAAAAAAACCCACACACACAACTCATGCACACAAAAATATATAGATTCTCCTTTAGACAGGAGAGGTTCCAAAATACAGAACCTTCAGTTCGTACTATTCAGGCTTGAGGTCCTTAAGTAATCCTATATAATACCAACACAGATTAAAAGGTGAAAGGGGCATGCGAATCTACCTAGATCAGGAATTGGCAATTCACATTAAAATCCTGCATTTGAAGTATATCTAACGGTTAAATTGCAAAACCAGGACCACAATTTGCTAATAACAGTACATTGTCGAATCCTACAACAGCATCAACACAAATTGGAAGAGAGATTGGGCCCAGGGAGATGAACCAAACTGTAGCCCCTGGCAAGTGAACCTTAGGTTGAAGCAACACAAGATATCCACGGATGGCCTCCACAGATCATCATATGTAATATGTCTGCAACAAATGACTATCAAGTTACTGAGAAATGATCGACAGCAAAATTATAAGAATGCACAGTATCGCTAATTTTTTGATATTGGACAAAATTTTGAATCCTAGAATGGTTGTAAATTTATAATATGCAAAGTTTAAAAACTTAGGATGAGCAAAGTTTCCCCAAAGTACTGCAGAATTTGGTTTAAATCAGGTGGTAACAACTCAAGCTCGTAACAGCCTTTACCAATACCACCTCACTATACCAACCAAGCATTCAGATCTTGTAAAGGGGCATATTAAACCAACAGAGTTGTTAGAGATAAAGAAAGTGGAGAAACAAGCAATTTCGAAGTACACTTCAAAGTGCCATCAAAGCATCGAGAAAGGAATACATGACAATTAGTGCATACCTATGAATTAACCATATAAAGACAGTCAAAAGATGGCCACAATTTAGGATCATAGCTAATTTTCTGAGTCAGTGACTCAATTGAGAAAGTCATCAGGGAACAATGTTAATACCTGAAAATATTTCAACCTTATAACTAGGAAGTTGGGAAATAAGCATCCTCTTGGAAGAAATACTCCTCCCATACAAAGCAAAATAACAATACCATCACAAATTTCTATTTAAAAGATATATTTTATTATCACGACTTGGCAAACATTAAGTCACTCAATTGATTGATAGGAATATTCAGTCAAACCAAGGAAAATGTGTCCGTGTCTGACACACTAAATAATGTGTATGAATTATTATTTTTTCCCTCTAATTCTGGACACCACTCTAAAAAATATTTATCCAAAACTTTAAGGGATAGATATTTTATTATAGGTTGAATCCTCTTATATATTGATCAATCCTAAAGTATTAATGTATTACAATGATATCTTATCCCTGTCATAGCCAACTAAATATTTCAATATCTTTTAAGATTGCAAATAAAGTAAGAGTTAACTTACTATACTAAATTTACATGTTTTAGCTATGGAGAAATTGTTTTATCTATGGAGAAGTATTAATATATCAATATATACACATATTTCAGTAAAACAAAACATGTTGCCAGTGTGTCCATGTCCTACTCTTTTAGAAATTGATGTGTCACGGAGTCCACATCGTTTGGGTTTGTGTCAGTCCTCAGAGTAAACCCATTTAACCCAAATTATTTCATCAAAGAAATTCTTCTTTTATACCAACAAAAGTGTTCAGTTCCTATTGAAGGACCTGTTAGGGAATTTGGAAGAAGAAAAGGCCCCAAGAATGTTAATTTTCTCCTACAGGCTCACTCAGGTATTTAAAATATCATTACTTATATGGAATAAGAAAAGCAGTATCCTTATCCTAAGCAGTCAGCACAGAGCAATGAAGAAAGAACCTTCCGTGAGGAACAAGAAGTGCAAACCGCCAAAGAACAAGTAATCAACAATATCCCAACTCCTGAGCACAAATATGGCAAGGGACAAAAGTAGGCAGGGCAGAAAAACTTATGTAACTTTAACTGTGTCTTGGGAGGGAATTCCCGCCATCCCATGCGCCGAGGATGTCTGTTGGAGTGTTTCAACAAGTTATCAATGTCCCTCTTCCTTCTTCTGATAAATATATTACACAAAGTTTCTTGTTGGTGGGGGAATAAATATTATGCAACTTTCTTCTCAAATACTGCATTCTAATATACAAGTTATTTCCTCCAGTTCTAATAGAGATTGTTTCTAGGTTTGGTGTCAGAACCATTCTGCTACTTCCAAATTATGCCATCGAGTGTTATTCTAAAAGTTAGGGGTATGAATTTGTTAGGTACTTAAGCACCTTGGAGAACCACGCCCTAAAAGCTAACTAATGAGGTGATGGAGCCAAGCTACTTAAGTACCACATTGGTCATCCCATTCCAGCCAATGTGTGACAAAGGTAGCCAATACTACCTTGATTCCTAACAATACCCATCCTCGGAAAGCCAACGTCCCGATCGCTACTCCAATGATACTTCACTCATCCATACCTGGTTAGAACCATCCGCCGGTTCCACTCTGGAACGTCAACAACCGGCTCTCATACCATTGTTAGGTACTTAAGCACCTTGGAGAACCACACCCCAAAAGCTAGCTATTGAGATGGAAGAGCCAAGCCACTTAAGTACCACATTGGTCATTCCATTCTAACCAATGTGGGACAAAGGTACCCTATACTACCTTGGTTCCTAACAGAACCTGTAGGAGTCATGCTAGTCTATCATTCCAATTTTATCGGATGTACCTGAAAAGACTTGGGGGTGTGAATCAAAACAAAACACAGAACTAAGCAAAGTTGGTTAGGTAAGTTTTTCTGCATAGTCAGTTACATTTACACAAATTGGTACACTCCTCCAGCAGTCATCATGTATAGTATATTAGTTTACAGTTGAACAGAATCATCATGAGCTACCATCAACATAGAGTTACTCATATATCCTCCTTATTTAAGCCCAAGATGCTATTTCTCAATCCCAGCTTGAATGCCAAAAGGACATTGGTGCCCTGGCAGAAAGGATCAATGAGGTGGTTCTGTAAGATATACAAAAAAAAAATAGAGGTACTTTTGGTCTCTAAACTTTGGCATGTGACTATTTAGTCCATTTACTTTCAAATTTGTAACAATTTACTATGTAATTCAACATTTTTAAGAGCTTACTCTCTACCATGTAAAATCTTGTTAAGATTTAATAGAACTTTTAACTTATATACATTGATAAACCGTTAGGGACCAAATGCATTTGTAAATTGCTTTACATAATAAAAGTCACCTATCATTCCTTCCCCTTGATGAGGTTGTTCATGAGACAGACAAAACCATTACAATTTTTAAAACTGCTAGAACTAAACCATTACGGGCTAAAATTTAAGAATTGAATTGCTACAAATGTAAAACTACAGCTATCAAGTTCGTGGAAATTTTTACTTCAATGAGAAAGTATGGAAATCAAGAGTGTTTTTAACCAAATAAATACAGTAGAGATAGCGTAATGTTAGATCTCATTGGGTTCTCAAGGGCAAATGCAACCGCCTAGATAGATTCCCAAGAGTAGACCAATGTCAGAGAAACAAACAAGCACAGATGGATGACAAGACATTTGTTCCTTACAAGTGAACAGAAAAAGGTTCTACCGTTGATTTGAACATGGAAGAAAAAATATATATTAAGACAAGGAACCCTAGACTCCCCTTAGAAGATCCTATAATTTCTCTCGAGCAAAAGAACCATAGAGTAACCAAAAGATATTAATCCAGATGACCTTATCCTTGCCAGAGAAACTAATTCCGGAAATACTTTAGAACAAAAGCCTTGTTGCAAAAAAGGGTGTCTGTCTGCCCACAAGCCAGTAATTGTCGAACATGTTAAAGTCACAACCTTCAAAGGCAGTCCAATAACTCAACCAACCGTACACCAATGGCTAATTTGGATTCCAGAGAAGTTGGAAACATACCTAAATGCGATTCATTCTAAATATAATGCTCTTAAATTTTAATCCCGCAACAGAGCAGATCGGGTTTATTGGTGATAGAAACAAAGAAATGAACGCTAGATGGATAATGCTAACGACTTTCGAAGAAAAAGACAAGTACCAACACTATTGCTGTTGATTTTGCTGTTGGTTCTGTGGGTTGGGCGGAGGCGGCATGCCAGGACGAGGTGGTCCGTAAACAGGAACAGCGCCACCGGGCGGAGGAGGCATCCCAGGTCGAGGAGGGGGAGCTGGCATTCCAGGTCTGGGGGGTGGTGGTGGTCCCCTCATCACCTGCCCGGTTGGCGGAGGTCCCATAGGTCTCTGCGCAAATTGAGGAGGAACCGGGAAAGGTTGTGGCGGGGCTCCCCCTGGTCTCGCTGCAGAGAATTGTGGTGGAGGCACCGGTGGAGGCATACCTCTCCCGACCGGAGGTGGAGCTTGCCCTGGAAACATCGGCATCTGACCAGGTGGACGGATAACGGGGGCAGCCGGATATGTCATCGGCGGAGCGGATAGCTGAGGTACTGGCGGGCGAGATATTTGAGGCTGCATCATCCCCGGAGCAGGTCCACCCACTCCGCGAACTGGCCCAGCAAGACCAGGCTGCGCCTGAACCAACGGAGCAGTCGGGATACCCCTACCAGCGGCACGTCCAATACCAGGCCCAGCCATAGCCGCAGCATTGACAGCCTTAGCACGGGACTCTTCAGCAGGCGGTGGACCCTCAACTGTCATGGAAATGACCTCTTCGCCGCGGAGAAGAACGAGCCCAAGGGTACGACGCTCGTCACGTTCCTCATTAGTCTTTTTACCCTTCGCCGGAGGAAGCTTACGGAACTCCTCGCAGTCGCCGAGGACGAGGTTCATATGCCGATCGAAGGCCATGAACTTGCCGACCAATTGGCGACCATCTTGGATGGTGACCCTCATACGGTAGTTAATATACTGGAGCATCTTCGAACTCTTAGACATCGACATTGTGCCAGAATGTCAAACGCCTGAATTGAGATGTGACCTAGGGTTTCTTTCAGTAAGAACTCCAACAAGAAGAAAGGAAGCTAGCGGAAGGGGGGGGGAGAGAAAAACCACCTAGGGTTTTACAAATTGGAGCCTAAATTTGCTCTTTACGAAAATAAAGGGCCGAACACCACAATTTCGGCCCACCGGTCCAGGTCCATGCCCGTATGCGCTTAATTCAATGTGATTTCATTTCACACCAATCTTAGCCTCCATGATTTACCTTTAATATCCCCTCGAAAAAAAAAAATTTTTAAATAATAATCTTTTAATAACAATTTGATAATATTAGTTTTTTTAAGGAGAAAAAGGTAGTGCATCCTTTTAGTATTCTAATTTTGAAAAATATATGTGTTTGGTCTTTGATTTTTAAAATATATATTTTTAGTCTCAACCAAAGACGCTCAATAATATTGGTTTGTATAAGAAAGAAGTAAGAAGATGGAAGGATGAGATGAGAGAAAAAAGAGAGTAAAAATGAGAAAAGAGAAGATAAAGTATTTTTTTATTTTGATCATTGTACATTTAAGAAAAACCTTTACAAAAGAAATAAGAAAACAAAATTTAATTAAACAAATGACATCATGTCAATAATGTTGTAATTTAACATAAATACTAAGGGATCACTCTTTTAGAAAAATCGAGGGGTTGAAGGTGCTATCAAAATAAAAAGTGAATTTGAAATTTCAAGAGTCCCAAATGCAACTTATACTAAAGATCATTGACCAAAAGTATAATTTTTCTTGTAAAATTACCTTCAACTTATTTAATCAAATATTTTATCTAAATTGTCTTATCTATGTTTTTTTTTTTTAAGAAAATAAGAAATTTAAATTTTAATAATCTACCGTGTCTTCAGAATATAGCTTTTTCACTTGGATCAAGTGAACATTTCTCATTTTTCATATGAGCTAAGATTGACAATAGTCATTTCCTAAACGAATGCGAACCATACTGCTGGAATAAAAGTCGCTCTATCACTAATCTCTTAGTTTAGTAGGAGTAGAATTAATTTTGATAGACATATGATTAATCAATTAACTTATGTTTGTAGGTGTTCTAGAAGTTGTCAAGATGAGCAATGATGTATGGTGTTCCTTGTAATTGATATGTATATATCAACTTAATTGATGGCAAGGTAAACAATTTTGTTTTTTTTTTAATCAGTAAATTCGTGTCTTTCAAAATTTAGATATGTGTGGGTTCTTCAGCTATAGATTATATGTTTTAATATGTTTTAAGTCGTATAGTTAGAGGATATATTCGAAAGTGACCTAGTGGATGGCTGGAGGTTGAGAGCACTCTCTTGATCACAAATGGTTGCATATGGTCAATGTGAACTCAACTTCATCTCAAGCTTATGGCCTAAAGACTAGTCTAAGCCATGACTTAGACAAATAACTGGCTTGATTCGTCCCAAGCTAACTACCAGCCTAATGAGCTATATAACTCAACCAACCCAAATATATAGATGAATTTAAGCTCATACGTTTTCAAACCCAACAATTCTACAGTGAATTGGTCACACGGTGTAGTTTTTGCAACCAAAGAATCACAGTGTGGGGCCTTAATTTGGTTATATCTCTCAATGCAAGTTCACTTTAGTTAAATGTCCATTTGTTTTTACTTGTCTTTTTTATGTTATTTCCAACCACACTTATATATTGAACAAAACTCAAAATTGTTTAAGTTTAAGTTTCGAGATGTCATAACTTTTCAACTAAAATTTAATGGTTTTCTTTATTAAAAAAAAACAATTTATCTTGTAGAGACTTACGTGTTTGGAGATCTTTATTCAATCATTACACCCACAAATGGTAGCAGCTGATTATAGTTAAACGCCATAGATTGACGTGCTTGGAGATCTTATTCGACAATCACACCCACAAAATGGTTGTAACTGATTATAGCTAAATGTTAGAACATTGAAGATGGGCCATCAGTGTTCAAGTCGCTGGGAAGCGAAATGTAGAGTTGAAGGTACATTCAATGATCTAGTATTTTATTTATTTATTTTTGTTAAATTATAAATTTAGTTGTTGAACTTTAAAGTTTGTATCTATAAATTTTCAAAAATGTCTAATAAGTCTTTGAACATTCAATTTTGTATCTTCAAAGTCTATAAACTTTTAATTTTGTGTCTTAATCCATGAACCTTGTTTTTTTTTTCAAATAATTCATAAATTTAATTTTTATGTCTAATAGAACCTACAAATTCAATATTGTAAGAAATTAGGAGAAAATAGGCTTAATTTTCAAAAACAAAAAACAAAAAGAACTAGTTACCAAACGAAGTCTGAATTTTAAGAAAATATTGACTATGTTTTTTTTTTTTTTCACAACAAAATGATAACTATATAAAAACATCTTATAGATATAGAATTGAAAAGTTTAAGCATTTATTAAATACAAAATTAAAAATAAAAAATAAAAGAATTTACTATAAATAGAAAAAATATCAAACTATTTACAAATAAAAAATTTTCAGAAATGTCATTTTGCTATATTTGAAAACATCCCAATTAAAAATCTATTAGATAGTTTTTTAATAAAAAATTAAGATTTAAAATAAATAAATAAAAGAAAAGAAGAAAGAGAGAAAGTTCAAGAGTAACTTCTAATTTAACCTTATTTATTATAAACACAAATATTTTTGGACCAACCCAAAAAACCCAAATTTAGGGAAATAATTGCATAGAAACCTATTTTAAAGGCCCAAAATGACAAATAACCTAACTTTTGAAAAAAATGCAAAATGATGATGTTATGACCACGTGAAATTACGATATATTTTGTTTGTTTTTTATCTTATTCTCAGGGTTTTTTTTTTCCTTCTTCTTCGGCGACTCCTGTTGCATTGAAAATCAATTGTAAATGACGGGTTGAATTGGTCTTATGCCGCTTTAATGTTATTTTAGATTGATCTAGTGAAACACAATTTTTTCTATTAAAAACCCAAGTGTAAGTTTAAAATAGGTTTCCTAAAAGTCTAGGGTTCAATACAAAGATTTGTAACAACTTGATGTTAAGAAAATTATCTAATTTAATGCAATTTGCTATACAAAATAATATATGTGAAAAGAATGTGTCGAGATGTCTTTACAATAAACTAAAAATGAATATACATGTATAAGAATTGTGAATGAACATGTGGGATAATGATGCGCGGAGGATGATGGTTGAAAGTGTCAAGTACACATACAATCAAAACAGCAGATGTTGAGATGGAGAAATCAATGAAGAAAATAGGGTTGAGACTTCACTAACATATTTTTAAGTAATACTTATGTAGGCATTCATGTCGAGTACGCATCTCTCGATGCTTCGACTCCACATTTATCTTATTTATAAGACGCATGATGAGTTTCTTCTTAACAAAATATCAACTTTATCTCTAAAGCTAATTATTTTATTGTTTAAATGACAATGGTTAATTACTTACCCCCTCAAACAGATAATTATACTTACTTAAACTTATTTGTTCGATAGATTCATGCAAAGTTTTTAGCACACATTTAAACGAGATGAATTCAACTTAAGTAACACGTATAAAATGTTAATTTTATCCACTCAACCTATTAAGAAATTTAGTTACCCATAATGTAAAATGATAATGGATGACAATATGAAATCAATCAAATTTATATTAAAAAAATATGTGTCTTTCTATATCACAACCTTAATACAAATAAGAAAGGTGGAAATGAAAGCAAAATGAATAACGTCAAGCCGCCAATAACAACGTCTTGCTTCTTTGAAGTTTGAGATGGAGGTTGTTTGATGTAATTTGCATAGGTGGAATGGATGAATTCTTATTCTTTGGGAGGCAACACTAAGAGAGCTCAAAATTTTCTCAGAAGAGAGCTCGAGGTAGAAAGCGACAATAGTGGTGAGGGAGATTGAGTAGAGTTTACACCCACTATTTTCTCTTTATCTTCAACTTGAACTCTGCGGGCTATTTATAGGCGTCCAAAAAGTAATCTCATGATTGTCTGACATTCTTGCATTTAATTCTATGCTCTGCTGTGTAGATTTCTTCGTATCACAGGTTCATAAGCTTTGTTGTGACTCGGTCAAATTAGTCAACCACTTTCATATTGACACGCCAGCAACCGCCCATGCATTTGACTTTTTTTCTTTGGGATGTCGAGTTCTTGGACGCGTTGATTAGTGGAACGATGTAATATTGGTGATTATGGCAACATATTTTTCTTGTCCTCAAGCACTTTTGGTTTCTTTTTGTTAAATCATGCGTCCAAAAGATATAAAATTCATAATTTTCAGAATAGAAGCTTTGTAAATATTGTGAATGTAAAGTTATTCCTACTACACTATTTCCTTCTCAAACTCATGTATTCATCTTTTAAGTTACTCTAATTATTCCAAATAAAGTGTACAATAACTTGTATTTCTACAAGTTATCAATCCTCATCTTTTTTTTCTTCTTCTTCTTTTGCTACTTTTTCTTCTTCGGCACGATAAGTCCAAGCTTCAACGCAATCAATTCTAGTGAGCGAGAGTGATGAGGGTAATTGTGAATGTAAAGTTATTTCTATTACACTATTTTCATTTCAAACTCATGTATTCATCTTCTAAATTACTCTAATTATTCCAAATAAAGTGTACAATAACTTGTATTTCTACAAGTTATCAACTCTCCTTATTTTTTTCTTCTTCTTCTACTACTTTTTCTTCTTATTCGGCATGATAAGTCCAAGCTTTGACTCAACCAACTCTAGTGAGCGAGAGTGAGAACGAAAGAGAGCGAGAGAGATATGAGAGTGATTGTGAGTGAGGAAAGGAAGCGAGAGTGAGAGAGATGAGAGTGATTGTGAGTGAAGAAAGAAAGCGAGAGCGAGAGCGAAACGAGTTTTTCCGTGTGTGCGAGTTAAGTTTGGTAATTTCATATGAACTTAACATCCGCAGAGGGTCATTTGACATTATCGGCCCAATTTTTAGGTTATCCGTACAAATTAATATTTTTTTATTAGACATTTTTTAATAAAAAGTTAAGTTTAAAATTAAAATAATAATAATAAAAAAAAAAATTTAAGAGTAACTTCTAATTTAACCTTATCTATTATAAACATAAATATTTTTGGATCAACCCGAAAAGCCCAAATTTTGGTTAAACATTCAATTGCCTCGTCGGTCTTCTCTCTTTATCTCTCGAGTCTGCTGGATTCAGATCTAGAAGAAGGAGCTTGGACGAAGGAAGAGTTAAACCATGGCAGCACCAGATCATTTGTTCAATCTGAGAAATAATTTCTATTTGGGAGCGTATCAGGCAGCCATTAACAACAGCGATCTCCCCAATCTCTCCCCCGATGACGCAATCGAGAGGGATTCCATTGTTTTCCGCTCTTACATTGCCCTTGGCAGTTATCAGGTCTGTTCGTGCACATTAGCATGGTTGTAATACTTATTGATGCTTGGTTTGAATTCATTTTGATACTCTGTGCGTACTCTTTCAGCTAGCGATCAGCGAGATCGACTCTTCCGCCCCGACACCTCTTCAAGCCGTCAAATTGCTCGCTCTGTATCTGTCCGATCCCAGTAGCAAGGTTTCATCCGTGGATCTAGACCCTTTTTAGCTGATTTTTTTATTTGGAATTTAAATTCTCTTTGGAATTCATAGAATTTCAATTATTTCATTGGGTCATGCATTTCTAAGTTTTGTTACTTCATTTTATAAATTTAAACCATATTTGACACTGATCTGAAACGAAGTACTAAAGTATCGAGAAGGTTTTACTGGGAATTCGATGTTGATGACTCCATTTTATTGGCTAGTGATGTTTTCTACCTTTTCATTTGGGGGGTGTGAGTGGGGGTGGATGAGGGAAGGGGAAGCAATTCATAATTTCGGTAATGAACGGATAGAATTTTAGTTTTTAATATTTGGTAATTGAAATCTGCGCGTAATAGGATGAATAATAAAAGTCACCTAACGTGTGAATATGCTATGTAGAACCAACTTAAAAGATTTCAGATTTTACCACTTGTACTGGACGATAAACGATGTTCAGAAAAAAATGAAGACGGTTTTCTTATTCCCGAGAGCAGAGTAATCATATTTTCGTTACTGATGAATTCATTGAACATTGTAGGAATCTACCATTGCAAGTCTACAGGAATGGTTATCAGATCCAGCCATTGGAAACAATCCTACTTTGAGGCTAGTTGCAGGAATCATATTCATGCATGAGCAAGATTACAATGAAGCCCTGAAACACACAAATGCTGGAGGAACCATGGAGTTGTAAGTCTCATTTGAATGCATTACCAGTATTTATATCTCTCATCGTCATAGCTTCAGTTTTTAGATGCTATTATGTAGGTTTTGATATTTTTTCTTTCCTTTTTTTTCCGTTGTAAATCAATGTTGTCACATATGTAAAATAGAAGATCCAACTTTCATCCAGAAAAATGAAAGAATTTATAAGGAAATACAGACAACAGCTCTACAAAAGGAGCCCAACCAAACATTACTAACTATATGAGAAAAGAGAGCTCCAATCTAAGACAATAAACCTAGTGATTAATTTTATAAATCTTTAGAGACTAGAGTCCAAAGAGAAGTATTATGTTTTGTTAGAGAAAAAAACGTTCACCCAGAATCTCTTGAACCCCCTAAAGTCATGTATTTGATCCAATGGTTCTTTCTAGGGTTTATGATTTTCTTTGACTATGACCTTTGGCTATCAGGAGACTAATCATTGGTATTTTGTGATAATGCGATTGCACTTGGAGGGTGACCCCACCCCCCTCCTCCCTTGTTTCTGTTGCCAAGAAAAGATCGATTAGTTGAAAAGTGTGCAACCATTGGGGGTTTAATATTTGAAGTAATTTATCCATATACATCTTCTTATTTGCCTAATCCAGATGCAAATAGTCGATTTGGGGAAGATATGTGTGGGACTGGAAGTGCATACAGTAATTAGCTCAAGCCTGATTTTATTTTTTCCTTGCAGGCATGCACTGAATGTTCAAATATTTCTTAAGATGCACAGGTCAGATTATGCAGAGAGACAGCTGAGAGTCATGCAACAGATTGATGAGGATCATACATTAACACAACTTGCACATGCTTGGTTAAATCTTGCAGTGGTTTGTAGCTTATATTTCCATTGCTCTGAAGGAAGGAATATTTTGGAGGTAGTCCATACTACCTTGGTTCCTTACGTAGTCTCATTCTTCTGTAATTTTTTGTTTGACCAGGGTGGTTCCAAGATACAAGAAGCATATCTCATCTTCCAAGATTTCTCTGAAAAATATCCCATGACAAGCTTGATCTTGAATGGAAGGGCCGTCTGCTGCATGCATATGGGAAACTTTGATGAAGCCGAGACACTTCTTCTTGAAGCACTGAACAAGGTAGTTTTTGGATGACCCTGCATTTGATTACTTATATTGTATAACTGAAACAGCTTCTCTCGGCACAGACTAGTGACTGAAAATAAAATAAATAAATACATAAAAGAAAAAAAAAAAAAAAAAAGGAAAAAAAAACCTAGACAAAGCATCTCTGCAACTTGGTTGTCTTCAATGAAATTCCAATGTGATCAAAGTTTCAGACTGAACATTTTCAGGACAACTTAGGATGCAAATATATTCTAAAAATTTGTAATCGTAGATAAGAAGTTTCTTTCTTTGTCTTCACAGGATGCAAAAGATCCCGAAACTCTTGCCAATCTAGTTGTATGCAATCTTCACCTTGGCAAACCAACTTCTCGTTTTCTCAGGTAATGGGTGGGGATCAATGGCCAGAAATCTTTTTCTTCCCTTACTTTCTATTCTTTTATGTTTTGGTTGTTTGGTTGCAATGCTTTTCTATACTCTGCATCTTTGTGGGAATTGAGGACTGAGGGTAGTTTATTAAATGTAATACTATGATCCCCTAAATTCTAGAAAGTTTTTTAAATTGAGGTTCGAGTGACTTTTGAGAGTAGTATTTTAAAGTGAAACAGTTCCTATCCCACTTTTGAAGAAACTAAACCCATTTTCTAAAAATTTTTGAAGGGGAGTTAATGAAGAGTTTGAATATTGGAGGTTGAGATTTGAGATTCTTCTATCGTACCGTAGGTCTTGTTATGCTCATCTAATATCTTGGGTATTCCTAGAAATAACGACCTTGAACTAGATCTGTTCTATAGGTTATACAACGGTGTCCTTGAGTTCTAAATGTTTACTTGGAAATAAGTTGTTTGTTTTTATTTTAACTTCTACTATGGTGACTTTATATGTATTGATAAAAACTACTTGAGCAGTTGAATCCACGCACAAGTTGGATTAGAATGTATCTTACCGTGGCTGCTATTGCTAACATACTTTCCACAAATTTTCAGCCAATTGAAACTTTCGCATCCCGACCACTTGCTTGTTAAACGCATCTCAGCTGCTGAAGAAAACTTTGATAGAGCTGTTCAATCTGTTGCGTAGAGAACCCTTGCTGCTTTTGGAAAGGAGATGAACGATGTTTGCTAGTGTTAAACGACAGTCTTCAACCACCCCGCGGCTGTTTACTGTTAAAGGGCTGTTGATTTTGCTCAAATTGGCTATTAAATACCAAATTGAACCAAATGTTTGACAGAATTTATAAGCGCACGATTCTGGTCATTTTTGTACTGAGCTTCCTGGATGATTTTACTTAATTCTTTAGCATTTTCATTTGTTTTGGCCTTTGGGTTGGATTGGGTGTAAAAGACAACTGGCCCTTCAAATTTCACTGTTTGATATTATAGCATTATACCACAAGTCTTAAGAGAGTACGAATAGTGAAACAGAAGTTACAGGCTACAGTCAGAGTTTAATATCAGACGTTATGATGCTGAACTTTAGAATAATTATTAATCTCATTCTCAATGTAGAATAACTAATAATTCTTAAAAATGTGTGAAGTAACTTGCTTGGTTATTGAAGAGATTGGATAGCACGACTTATGGATTTATAAGCTCAGATAACACCTTTTCTTTACATGAAATAGGTGATACATCAACAAGATTAAAGTGGACCAAAGTTTTTTCCTGTTGTAAATATTTTCAAAGGTATCATAATTAACTTTAATGAATTTCTTCACAATTCAACGTGTACACAAGGAGCCTTTCCCTTTCATTCTAAAAATAAACAAGAAGTGTGTATATACCGCAATTGACAGAAGAGACGCTTTCGAGGTCTTTGCCACCACAATTAGTTTCAGAAAGATGTCTATCATTTGTAAACTCATGAAAGTAAAACAAGTAATTTGATAGGGATCATCACCATACAAAGAATAAAGGCCTTAGTTTCCCCCCTTTTCTCTCATATTGTAATCCAAATTTTTGTTCCCCTTTTATCTGGAATCAAATTTCTGCTTTGGCTTCATTCACACATAAGTACATAACAGAAGCATAACTCATTTTTCATTTTTCCATTTGGCAAAATTTATGCATTCATTTTACCATCTCGATGAGGAAGGAAGGGTGCAGAGAGATGAACGGAAAAGGAACGAGTGAGAAAGAAGGGCAATTTCTGCACAGACATCCTTTATTTTCTCAACTATATCGTTTCAAATTCATGTGACAAATGCGCTGTTTCCTATAGTATAACTACTACATAATAAAGTAAGGGCATAGAATGTAAACTTCATGTTGTAAAAATTGGATACAAAAAAAAAAAAGAAAAAAATTCCGATCACTCTGCTTGCAATCCAGCTGCTGAAGTAGCAACAGAAAGCACAGACGAAGTTGACACCTCAAAGGGTCTTTCCCAAGGTTCCTTCTTGGGCAATTAAATGCTCTCTTCTTTCATGGAGGAGCCATTCAAGAGCTTCCATAACCATTAAGATGTGACTTTTGCCATCTCCAAGCCACCTTTAAGCTTTCTTCAAGATCTGTGTACTGAGCTGTCCAGTTAAGTTCCTTATTTATCTTTGTTGGGTCACTAAAGACTTCTGCATAATCACCCGGTCGACGGTCAAGATAATCAACTTTGATAGTAACCCCAGTTGCCTTCTTGCATGCTTCAACGAACTCCTTAACTGATCTACCTGATTAAAAGACCATGAAAACGAGTCTGAGATGTGGCATCGTACATTTTACTTCATTGCCGGATGTTGGATGAGGAATATAATTAAAATGTATGTTTTTTTTATTCTTCTTATTTTGAGATGAGCAAACCTTTTCCAGTGCCAACATTATATATTCCAACTTTTCCAGCTTCTGCCTTCGCAAGAGCTTTTACATGAGCGTCAACCAGATCAGTGACATCAATGTAATCTCGGACACAAGTTCCATCATGTGTAGGGTAGTCTGTTCCTCTAACCTGCAATGTACCAACTTTAATGAATTTTCAAGACAAACAAAGATGAAAAGGAAGGGCAGTGTTGTAGCTTATTGTTAAGAGATCTTAAATGGATTTGCGTTGCTGCTCTCTTTGTTAAGTATGAAAAGCAGGCAGTTTCTGTTTGAAGTTGAGGATGAAAAGAGGATATCGTACCTTGAGTCCAGGAATAATGCCGCGAGCTGCATCGAAGCAAGCCCCTGAAATTCGTCCCTGCTCACGAAGTTCGGGTCTAGGAGCTTCACCTAACCTACCCTCTGGGTCTGATCCAATCACATTGAAGTATCTGAAATTTTAAAGATACCCAGAAACAAGAACTTGTAAGTTGTGATAATAATAATAAATAAATAAAAAGTAAAAACTCAAGAAAGAACAAAAGATAGTGTCAAGTTAATAAAAAAGTGTTAAAAAAGCGCTTGAGTTTGACGTTTTCCTTATTGTGACCAAGATAAATGCAATTAGAATAGGACTTTTAGTCACATCAATTAATCTGGCAACAGTACAGTTGTTTAAAATAAAGCTTCAAAGTTGACCACGAGATTTTATATTAATCTTAAATCATCAATAACATTGGAAATAACTCTAGCTCCCTAAGTATTAGACTTTTCAAAGTAGACAAAAATAACTGATAAACCAAGAGGAGAAATATATGCTCGGCGATCAACATAAAAGGCATTGGATGAAATGAAATATATTACACAGACAAAGGCGAAAAGAAAAACAAGAGGAAGGATTACTCTAGAAGTAATGCACTAAAAGCACAATTCCAGTTACTGATAACAAAAATAATAATACCAACCGCAAGATCATGACCGCCATTTTTGAGTTTTTGGAAAAATCTTTTATGATATCTTCTGCCATCTTCTTGGCCTTCCCATAAGGATTGATAGGGACCTGCGGTCATATAACCATACAAATCTGTTAGTTCCACCACAGTAATAGCCATCTCCTTTCAATTAGTTGTTGAAGCCAAAAAAAGGAATCAAGTTACACATTGTGGATAAAAACGCAATCATTTACAGAAGGTTCAAGTAAAATACTTGTGGAGTTTCTTCAGTGATAGGCATTTTATCTGGTTCACCATATGTGGCACATGTACTTGAATATATCAATTTCTTCACACCATGGGCAGCCATTGCCTCTATAACTGTTAAGGTATTTGATGTAATATTGTGATAGTACCTACATAAAAAACAAAAACGTTACAATTAAATACTTGAATGCATTTTTTTTCTTCAAGCAGACAATTCTTAGAAAAAAGAGTTGCGACCTTATGTGGCAAAGACAACTTGAACTGTAACTGTAATATTCTAAGAATCATAATATAACCAAAATGAAACGGATATAGGCATCTCAAATTCCCTGTACAGAACTGAACAATTTTTCTCACTGTAAACCAAAACAAATTATGTTGTCATTTAAGTGGGAAAAAACAGAACTTGAAGATGAAAAATGATGAACCCTTGGAGATGCTGTTGCACCACAGTACTTGGGATGTTAAGCAGGTCAAAATAAATGTAAAAATAGTCTTACGTAATAGAAAACTTGAAAAAAAAGAAAAAGAAAAAAATAAAAAAGACCCTTCTTGATTTGTTACACAACATAACTTGATAAAGAACGCTTACTTCAGTGGATCAACGGTACTCTCACCGACATAAGCAACTGCTGCAAAATGCATGACAGCATCAAAAGCATTCTCTGAAAATATCTTGTTAACCTAGGAAAACAATTCATTGTTAGAGTTGATCATAACGATCTCAAGACATATTTAGTACAATTATGTTGAAGACAGTACAGATTTGGCGTCTCCCAAGTCAGCATAAATAAATTGAAGCCTCCCAGGTTCTGGAAATAGTTCTTGCAGAACCTTTACAGCACCAAGATTTCCTCGTGACAGGTTATCCTGTTAAGTTAAAAAAGGTATGTCTAGGATGATTAATATAGAAGAGGATGGGTATAAAGTGAAGTTGAGAATTCTCAGGAGATTTACCACTATGGTTACACGATAATTGTCCTTCAGAAGTCTTAGTGTAGCATGTGAACCAATGTATCCAGCACCTCCTGTTACTAGTACATGAGTTACCCCTGGCTCACGCAGGCCAAACTGAAGAAAAAAATATTTTTAGAATTGTGACTGTCTACTGATCCATTCCATATAGGAAAAGATACGTAATGCTGAAAAGTCAGAAATTGAAACAGTCAAGAGCCAACAGGTTCAGACGAACAGTTTGCAGGCAGCCATACTGATGTAAGCACAAGAGTTACAAAGCAAGAGGCTAGGATGTTATGATCAACACGACCATCTTAACTGTTTACAAAAAGACTGAAGATATAAGCACAAGATCAAAGAGATACCTGGCTTGGGGCACTGAAAGCCGGTGATTGCTTAAGCATGATAATGCATAAAGCTGTGAGAGTGGCAGCCAGAATAAATTTTCCCACAACATTGTTTTTCTTTTTGGGATCTGAATAATCCATACCTATAAGAAAGTCAAAATCGGAAGTCCAGTTTATGAATCCTAGAAAATCCATGGACAACAAGCAACTCGACTTAATTGGTTATTTGAGAGACTGCATATAAAACAATTTTTTGCTCTTGGTTCAAAATTGTTTTTAAGATGATATGCTAAGGTTAAGATGATATGATATTATTGTTTACAAGATCATGATTTCAAAAGAAAACAACTTTAGTAATTCAAAAGAACATGCTATCAAGGGAGGGAAGACAATTATCAAAACTTGATTGGCTGAATTCTTGTTTTTGGAAAAAGGCTACAAAACGTATTTGAATTTAAAAAGGTCAAATCCATAATATCGACAGTGATGATGATTTGATACATGAACATCTTCCATAGTTTCATTTCCAGAAGTTACCTCCTAATGATAGAGATCTGGTGGACCTTTGTTGAGTTCTGCTTCTGCCAAAATTTAGCATTTGCCACTTTCTTCAACTAAAGGACCTACGTTTTAAAGAGCAATTTCCAGCCTGCAACTTGACCACAAAGTACAACTAGAGTCTTGCCTTGGTTATTATTTTGTTATGATGGCCTGCAACAAAAGCAGAAAGAATAATAAATCATAAAGGTCCAATGCACAAGAGGTTAAAACAAGAATAATTAAACGCCTCCTTGCTCTTATAGAAGCCTGGCAGTTTATCAATTGGAAAAGAATTTTTTCTTCTTCTTCTTTTTAGGAAGAGTTGGCCAAAGGGAAAAATAAACCATGGTAAGTCAGGACCCATGTCTGAAAGTAAAAACCAAACACAGCTAAATGCATCATTTTCAGACATGTGAACAACAGACATGCGGTTGTTTTGCAAAAGAAAACGCCTCAATTTCCAAGGGACAAGACCCAAAAAGTCCATTTCTCAATATTGGAAATGGAAATGATATGAGAAAAAAGTCAGTGGAAGGATAAAAGACATGAAATAGAATTTAAAAAAAAAAAAAACAACAACAACAACAATTGAAACGATGAGATCCATGGCATGGCAGGCAAATTACACCAACACCATAGAATCTGTAAAACAAGGATGCATAGATGATAAGAAAAAAGAGAGAGAGACCCAGAAGAAAAAGAAAGCAGAGAAGTAGTACCTGGATGAAGAAAAGAGAAGAAGATGGTGCAAAGCAAACAAATGCCAAAAAAGGAATGAGAATGTATTAAATAGGGGAATCGTGAATATGGGTTTAATCCGAGAAATGAAAAGAGACCTGTAAGTTTGGAAGTCAGCGCGTTGGGGGAAAATCCCACATGAAAAAAGGGGGTTGAGAATTGAGTAGAAAGCAAGAGGAAAGAAGAGTTGGAAGGGGGAATGAAAGAGAGAAAAGGCAATGAAAAGAGGAGATTGATTGGAATTCAAAGTTTGCAGAGAGGAACGTTTGGAGGAAGAAAAGGGGAAAACTGAAAAGAGAGGGAGTTGAAAAAAAGACGGAGAATTTTGTGAATCCATAGCCATAGGGGACGTAATATAGTTGAGAAGGTGGGAGAGAAGAAAGGGTACAGACATTTTCGTTGCGATGCGTGGACTTTTCAACAGAAACAGAAACAAAAACAAAAACAAAAACAAAGAAATTGAACAAATGGGAATTTGGGAATTAGAAAAATAAAATGAGAGAGAGAGGCAATGATGTGATCGATGATCGATCTGGAGAAGATGGGTTTCAGGGAAGGGAAGAATGTGGGAAATTGAGGTTTCTGGGCAATCCTCAATTGCACGCCCACATGTCCCCAATTCCCTGCTCCATTCTTCCTCTCTCCTCCTTCCCAACAAAAAAAAAAAAAAAAAATATATAAATTATTAAAATTGAAAAAAAATAAAATAAAATAAATAAATAAATTTGCTATCAAAATTTCCCTAAAAGTCTCATCTTCTAAATTTTATTTAATCGACTTCTTTTAGTATAAAGAATGAAAAGTAAGAACAAAATACATGTAATAAGATTTGTTCCATACAATTTTTTTTTTGTGCGTGAACCACTAGCAATATTAGTAGGAGGACACAATGAATAAGGACTAATATCTAACCCAAATTTACAAATTCAAGATAAATGTGGATGTTTCTTGTCATTTAAATGCCCAATGTATTGGAATGGGGATGCTCCTTTGTAATTATCATGGTGGTTTGGTGGTGGCAAAATTTAAAAATATTTATGGAAATTTAGATGTTTTCTCAATTGAATCCTTCATACTTCTTCTTGGTTTACGGTTGGCTATCTTCTGTGGAAATTTTTTTTCTCTAGGGGTGGAATCCAAATGCCCAAGAATTAGTTAATGTTATCTATCGTCATGTGTGAAAGTTGTTTCCTTAGAGAGTGGATGCTGAAGGTGAAAATTAAAGGTTTAGATATGTGTTTAAGGAATCCATTGAAACATCTCATGTGGTTGTAGACCAAACTCTCATATCTCAAAGATCTCTTATTTGGGTTGAATTCAATCTCCAACTGACTTTCTCGTGTTTTGTTGTCAGATCAAGTACGAGCGCCTTTCTTCATCGTTCTTTTTTTTTTTTTTTTTTCCTCTCTCTCTCTTTATTTAAAAAACTCCCATCAACAATCTTATATTACTTTGCACTTTTTGAGGGGCAAAATAAGTAACTCGATTTTGGATTTTGTTGATTCTAACCCTTTTTTTATTCTTTTGGTTTTGTTGATTCTAACCCTTTTTTTTTTCCTTTTTACAAAAGAATAAAATAAAAGTTTTGAATGGGGTCAGTAGGAATATTTCTACTCACCAACAAGTAGTAAACTAGCAGCATACTTGGTTAAAATATGGTTTTGTAATTTGAATTTTATTCTATTTTAGTCCACTTACTTTTTAAAAAAATTATTATAAAAAAAATATATCAAACTATTTACAAATATAAACGGTAATAAAAGTGAAATTTTTCTATATTTGTAAATAGTTTGACACATTTTGCTATATTTAAAAATATCCCCTTTCTATGGCATAAATTTAGTTTTATACTGTTAATAAATTTTAAATTTAATCATTCAAATTAAAATTAATTAAATAATAATCATAATTTACATTAAGAAAAATCATTGTGTTAATATATTATAAAACTTTCTTCCTCGTTTCTAAAAGAAAACAATAATAAATAAACCGTATGAATTATTCTTTTAAAATTTATTAAACTACAAAGAATAAATTTGGATAATTAAAAAACGAAAGTAAAATAGAATAAAACTTATTCTTATCAAGGACAATACATAAGGCTTGGCCAATTTGAGAACACAATATTATTATAATGTCCAAATACGGTAGCCTCGTAAATGCATTAAACTATCTACCAAATTCATTGGCCTATCTCTTCCCAAAATTACTAAACATGCCAAGTGAAAGGGAAATGAACGTTACCTTGGGTTTAGACAATATTAATTACTTTTCCATAGTAAAAATAATTATAGGAGAGGGTTCCAATCGCTTATCTCTATAATGGAAGTTCATGTCATTACCGCTAAGTTAAGCTCACTTTGGCCTTGAACCTTAAAATTTAAGGTTCATAATATTTTAATCACTAAGTTTTCGAACTTCATATTATAACTCAAGATTTTATGAAATTTAATTTTCACAGTATTTTAGTACATGTCATCAATTTTGTTAATACCTAATAATACATTTTTATTATAAAAACATTTCTTCTTTTTTTCCCTTCCTATACATTTAATTTTTTTTTGAAAAAACTGAACGCCTCTTTGGACAAAGGACAAAGGGAGGAGTTATTTTTAGTTCATTTTTTTTAAGAAAAAAAAAAAAAAGTTAACCGCAGGAAGGGAGAATTGAGAATGAATAGAAAATGCTCGAAGAGGAAAGAATGAGAAGGAAAAGTGACATCAACATCTATGATATCCATGGATGAAAGAATGGGAACAATATTATCTTTTAAAAAATAACAAATATATTTTTAACAAAAACATTTTACCAAGTCAGCTTTTTATTAATAATTAATAGAGACCAAAATGCTATCGACACTGGGAAGTTAAGATACCAAATTTCAAAACTCAGAAACAAAAATGTTATTAAACTTAAAATCAATCATAGACCAAAGTATAATTTTTTTTTCAAAAACTAATTTATGTTTACTTTACTATTCTTCCTCTGATTTTTGTATATCATGTTTTGAAAATTATGGCAACGCGTAACATCAAAAATTAAACGAAGATATATTCAAAATTACCCTTATATTCACTTCGAGGAAGTTAATTGAATTTCGTAAGCTAACTACATCAATCCAATTAGTAGGTTTAAGTAATTTGATGAATGGATCAAAAGTCAATGTTTGGAGGAAATTCAATACGAATCAAGATTTCCAAATAATAATAATAATAATACTACTAATCTTTTTTAAGAAAAAAATGCGTAGAAAAAGAAAAAAGCTTTAAACATTTTCTTAGTTTGGATTTACGAGATAAACCTACCAAATTAACCCAACTCTCAATGGAATTAAAATAACAGAAAACAATAATGTTTTGTTATAATCTACTAATCATATTATTCTTCATTTTTACGATTTTTCCCTTTTTCTTTTAATGTTTTCTTTGTTTTTATTTATACTTTTTTTCAACCAAATTTATTTCTATTTTTTTATTAAAAAAAAAAACTAAATTTAGAATTTTAGTTGTTTTTAATGTATTTTTTTGGGTCCTTATTTTAATTATGTTAAATTGACTTGAATTTACTAATTTATAATTAAAAAAAAAAGTATATTCAACACCTAAAAGTTAAAAATAATCAAACAAATATTTAAAGAAAATAAAATAATTAAATTTAACAAATAAAGTATTACCCAAATTCAAAATTCGAGTTAGAAAAAAAAATTAAGCTTATAAATACTATTTTATTCCTTGATTATTGTGTTTTAATTCTCTACATTTTAAAAATATTCTCAAAATCAAACTCAAAATTTTGAAGAAAAAATAGTATTTGTTACGGACTTATTTGTGTTTTAGACATTTTTAAAAGAATTCAAATATTTACTTAAAATAAATAAATAAATAAATAAAACTATGTTAAGAAAATTGTGAAAAAGAAAAAACAATTTTCAAAAACTAAAAATAAAGTGTTATATTATAATTATTCATTTCCAATGGCATATGCTTAGTTTTTTTTAGTTCAACAATATGTGGACCGAAAGATACTCTAATCTCTTAATCGAGATTACATGACTTAAGTAAGTTATATTCACATGTTTACAATACTTGAGCTATACCTATCTTCATCGACATCTTAATTGACTAATAATAATAATTTTATTAGAAAAATATCAATTTACACCCCTAAATTTTAAGAGTTGTATCAATTTAAATCATGAACAGATAGTGTTCTTAATTTAAACTATGAACTTTTGTAAGCATATTAATTTACATCATCTATTATGTTCTATTTAGACAAACATTGTGTGAAACTTATAATTTTATCAATTAAAACCCTAAGCTTTCACAAACAAATCAATTTAGACTTTCAATTAATATTTCTTTTGAAAATTGTCCACGCATCAAGTTCTAATCCGTCTATTATATTAATTTCACATTTGAAGAAATCTAACTCACGTTTAAAATTTGAATGTATAGATGTTTTTCAAATGTAATCATATAATAAAAAAAATTTAATTGATTCATATGTTTCACACAATATTTTTTAAACTAAGTATGATAGAATTGTGTTAATTAATTGATACAATATTTATACAAATCCAAAGTAAATTGAAATTTTCTGAATTTTATTTGAAACGTAGTTGGAGTGTGTGTGATTAAAGTAATAATGGAGGGTTGGCAGTTCTAATTAATTATTAAAAATTAACAGTTTCGTTAAGACATTGGAAACCAATAGTTGACATTTGAATTATTATTTTAATTCTCATATGCTATATTTGCACGTTATTGACAGATTGACTAATTTTTCTAATTTTCATATCAATTTTTCCAATAATTTTATTATGAAAAAATTTCAAGTAATATAATCCAATTAAAACTCAGAAGAGAATTATCCCTTCACCAGTTGTCCATTTTGATCCTAAATTATGCTCATGAGCTTGAAAGAATATTTGTTAAATATATTCCAATACTTGTGTTTAAATTAATGTAGAGGTTGACTTGATAAAAAGTTGACCGATTTGATCTTTTTTTTTTTTTTTTTTTTTTCAACTTCTTCATAAGAGTTGGGTGGAGTAAGGAGGATAAAAATTTTACTCCTTTTTTTCCCTTAATTTCAAAGTAATCATCCACTTTTTGAACTAATAATACATGTAATAATCAGTTAATTATTAAACATGTCGGATGAAGACAAAAAAAAAAAAAAAAAAAAAAAAAAATGTTGAGGGTGAATTTAGACTCAATAAAAATTAGACTTGAATGAGATAAAAGGGGAAACTCAATATCAAATATTCGACCCATAGCTCAAATGGACCTTGGGCCTCACAAGTCAAGGGCCATGAGAAGTTACCTTGGGTCTTAGTCTAAAAAGAGGTTGAGGGTGACTATTCGGTGTGAGAGTAAACAATCCGCCCACCCAGGTCTAAAGAAAGAGAAGAATAATGACAAGCCAATTCGCCTATATATACATCATTATGACTTTATAAACTAATTTTTTTTTATTGACTTAAGCATTAGAAGTGTTGTAGCAAGTAAAATACTATACAAGTATATGAATTTTCTAGTCACATATGTTTTTTCCTAAATCATAAATTTATGGTTACTGTGAGGTAAAAGTCATATCGATTTGTTTTGTCTGAATTTGATGACATCAACTGTATGTATATTTAGAACTCTCACTTTAATTCAATTGTAAGCAAGAACATGCTTCACAAATTGCTTAATTTGCCTGATTTTTATGGCCACGTGTCTCTTTTACACTACAACTTTAAGCAACATTAATTAAAAATAAGTAAAAATGACAATTAGATTTTTTTAAAGTAATTTATGATAGAGAGATGTTTTTAATTGGTTTGAGAGTTGGTTGCCGTTACACCTACGAAAGGATTCATATGTCTTTACTTCAATTTTAATCCAAACTATCCTTTATTTGTCCTTTCATTTTCTGAATATGTTTGGAATGATATTTAACATGTTACAAATTAAAACACTTCTTAAATTCAAATTATGGACTGTAATAATATATATATATATATATTTATTTATTTTATCTTCAAATATAAGAAAATTAACTAAAATATTTACAAATATAGCAAAATTTTATTGTCTGACTATGATAGACTGTGATATTTTACTATTATTTATAAATATTTTCAACAATTTTGTCGTTTAAATAATTTCTCTATTTTTTTTTAAAGAGAAAACAGATTGATTATATATATATATATATATATATATATATATATATATATATATATATAAATTTAATTATATAATTTATAATAACACGAGGGTATACAATTCTTGGTTTTTAGATTAGGCTTGGAATTAGAGCACAATATGCTGCAAGTTGACCTAATAAATTGGATTTTTTTTTTCTTTTTCAAAAAGGGAAAATTTTCAAACAAAAATGAGTGAGGCAAACTCTTTTGTTTTATTACATTTGAAATGGTTTTAGAGTGAACTAACAATTCTGTCATATTTATCAGGAAAAATAAAACTAAATAAAGTACTAAGTTATTTAAATTGTTAATTAAAACAATCAATACCATTTATCGGAAGATTAAATTAAAAATTAAAATTTCTTCCATTCATTTTGTATCCTAAGCAAGTATAAAATTTGAAATTTTGTCTAAAAAAAGAAAGCTATGTCACTTTGACTCTCCATCCATAATTGCTTTAGTTAATTATTATTATTTTTGTGTATTTAATGTTTGATTAATTATTGTCATTTTGTGAATGACCTTGCATGAACAAGAAAAGTTGAATAAAACAAGGTTATGAGATTATAAAATATATCCTTATTATCATAATTGTATCGCTACCTAATTCTTAAACTATGGTAATTTTAAATCAAATTATGGTGTGGACCAACCGATTGCTAGTGTTTTTATTATATTAAATTGATAATAATAAATATGAAAGCTTCAATGGAATGATTAGGGAGATAAGAGCAGCCCTTAAGTAGGGTGGGGTTAATGGTCATTTTATATTTTTTTGGCTGGCTGTTTTGTAATCTTCGTGATTGAAAGAAACCCATTTGTTCTATTTAAAATCCAATTATTTACAAATAATTATATTAATTTCTTTTTTTGAAGACTCTTTTTAAATATAGCAAAATAAACTAAAATATTCATAAATGTAGCAAATTTTTTCTATTAGTGTATTTTGCTATTAGTTGTAAATATTTTCAGCAGTTTTGCTATTTAAGATCATTTCTCTTTGTTTTGCTTTAGTTGTTACATGTAGTTGGGGTTAATCAATTTCATCTTTATTTTATTTTAAAATCCGAGAGATAAGCCAAATATTTATAAGGAGGCATAGAGGCATATGGTATTATCAATTGTAAATCTAAAGTTTGTTGGATGGCTACTAAATTGTGTGCTCAAAGAAATTATCTACCAAGAAATCATAAATTCTATTGTCTTCAATTAAACAACTCTAGAAAATGACAACTACGGACTAACTATTGCTGAGTTTATTTGATTTCTTAACTTATTTTGTATAAATATAAATGTTATAACATATGATTGTCAACCTGGGCATATAGTTCAACTGATTAAGACATATAGTGTTGGCCAAAAGATTAAAAGTTTGAATCTCTTTATTTTACATGTTGTTGAAACTAAAAAAAAAAAAAAAAAAAAAAAAAAAAGATAGATCTGATCTAACATAACGTAACACATGCAATTTAATAGTTGGACATTTTCTAGTATAACATTAATTATGGGAATATAGAGAATCGAACATTGATTTCAAGAGAGGGAGTGCATGTCCATTACCACTAAACTAAGTTAGTTCTCACTCTGAAAATTCATTAGTTAACTTTGATATAATAGAATATATGTATTATTAGCATTAATTATATATTCAACTAGTTAAACTCTTTTAGGTAAGTAACTCTTCCACTAAAAGAAAGATTACTAATGACATTTATACGGCTATTTTGATTTTTGGCCAAACCTAATTTCTTCTTCTTGAAATTGGGAGTTTTTGGGACATAGTTTTTTGGTTTCCGTGTCGAACAAATTATAAAGCTATTATTCAGCCACTAATATTTTCTAGAAAATATAATTGAATTTTTATAAATATATATTGTTTACTTATTTAGTTGAATTGGTTAGGATTAATTTTTTTAAGAATGAATATTTAAAGTTTTGAATTAGGTTTAGATTGACTCAACATCATTTTCAATACTGTTTATAATGATGTTTATGTAGTTAGAAATTTCAAACTAAGATATTAAAGTCTATATTAAAAGGAGAAAAGAAAAAAACAAGAGTTTGAAAATGAAATCTCATTTTCAAACTGGTGGCTTTTGGGTGTGAGGTAGATGGACGGAGTCAAAAGTAAGGTGCTTGGAAGGGACCCACGATTACATCATATAATTAAAAAAATCTACATTATAGTTATATTATGTAATATAACATTATATAAAATTATATATATATATATATATATAAATGCTATGTTCAAATAGAATACCTATGTGTATGCTGATTAAGTTCAAAGTAGTTTATATTATTGAATTGAAGATTGAACAAAATCCAGTTTATGGTATGCATGTCATGCACCATAATAATACTATACAACTTCCACACAACAAATTTCTTGACTTAAATCTTAACAACACAAACTTAAAAGTAATAACAATAAAAATAATAAACGTGTTTGTGACGGTGCAAGGAACTGGGCTGGCCCAACAACTTTTGGGCCCACGATTGGTCAAATTGTTTCAGTTTGTGTTGGGCTTGTTTGTTGATTTTTAATTATTTATTCTTTTTAGCTTGGGTGTTCGTGGACTTGGATACCTCTCAAATTCAATTGTTTCTTTTTTAAAAATAAAATAAAATAATAAATTTGAATCGGCTCTGTGCAACTCAAAGTAATTTTACACAAACTATAAAGTTCCTATTTGTTTGAACCAAACCCAATACCGTATGGGTTAGGATGAGTTCACTATTTAGATCATCGTCATTGATCTTTAACACCCCTTATTACAACTTACATATGTACTATATTTGATTTATTATTATATATTTGAATTTGGAGTCTGAAAAATTTTCATTATTGGTGCTAAAGTCTTCAAAAAAACATGACTAACCAAACTCATTAGGTTTGATTAGGTTATAAACTGATTTCTAAGTTCATCTACAACAATTTTGAATTAAACAAGTCAATATGAACTTCGTATTAAAACTGTTTTCAGATTTTGTGATCCAAACAGTGTAAATTATGAAAACAACATTTTTATGTTTTTAATTGCATTCAAAATTTTAAATTTTACATCTTAACATGCAAAATTATATTAAATAAAGATTAAAACATTTATAAATAAAATATGTCGTGTTGTAAGGTAAACTCATTTTTAAAAAATATAATATGTATAAATTATATTCATATGTAAATTAGTAATAGTTTATTGTCTATTAATAACTACAGCTAATTTTATGATTAATAAATATATACTATCAAACACAATGTTTAAATTATAATTCAAATTATGAATTTACTACCAAACACATATATAAAAATACGAAATACAATTCTATTTTCATTGAATATTTTGTTTTCAAATTATCTACTAAAAATGTACCTTAGAATATTAAGTTTCTACCCTCAAATTGCTTGAAACAAAAGAAAAAGAGAGAGAAAATGAAAGTCACCAAATAGGTACAAAGGGGAAGCATTAAAGAAACTAAGAATTTAATTGGTAGTCAACTGTTAATCTCGAGTTAAATAAAGAAAGTGCAAATGCAATATGACCGTTGCCTTTCCACCCTCCCTCGATAGTACACAACGGACGCTCATAACAAACACAAAATTCAAAATTCAAAAATTCAAAAAACTAAAGCCATAAAGAGAAAGCTGCCACCTTTCTCCCAATTTCATTCTCACTCTCCCTCCATTCCCTGTGCTTCTCGGACTTGGAGCTACACACCTTTCTTCTTCGGCTCCACCTCACTCTCCGAACCTTCTTTCCAAACAAAACAAACCACCGCTCCTTCTTCCATAATTTCATGTTCGTTTCTTCGACAATGGAACTGGAGAAGTTGTCGTGAAGTTTTTTTACTTGGCTGTTTCTCCAACGGAACTATTCTTGTCCTTCCTTCTCTGTTTTTTAAGGTTTATACACAATGAAGGAAGATAACCCATCAGAAAACAGAGGGAAACCATCTAGGTTCGCTGATCAAAATCAGAATCCCAAGTGTCTAAATCAGAATAATGCCAAAGGAACTACTGGGAATGGTTCGAAATTGAGGGCTGCTTCTTCCTGGGGTTCTCACATTGTTAAAGGTTTCTCCACAGACAAGAGAACTAAAGCTCAGAGCAATCTTCAACCCAAGAAAGCACCACCACTTGGGAATTCGGATTTAGCTAATCAGAAGGAGAAGTTTGTTCCTTCCCATTCTCGCATCAAGCGTTCTATTATTGGGGATTTAGCTTGTTCGGCCAATCCTGCTCAAGTTCATCCACAGTCTTATCAGACCCATCGCAGACAATCATCTCGTGATTTGTTCGTCGAGCTCGATCAACTCAGAAGTTTGCTAAACGAATCTAAGCAGAGGGAATTCGAACTTCAGAATGAACTTGCAGAACTTAAGCGGAATACTAGAAATTATGAACTTGAAAGGGAACTTGAGGAAAAGAAAGCCGAATTAGACGGCCTTACTCAAAAAGTTAGTGTATTGGAAGAAGATAGAAGAGCACTGTCCGAACAATTAGTGGCACTATCATCGATTCCTGAGAAGCAGGAAGAGCCGCAGACTGCGCCTGTAAACGTAGAGGTGGAAGTTGTTGAGTTGAGACGCTTGAATAAGGAACTTCAGCTTCAGAAGAGGAACCTCGCTTGTAGGCTTTCTGCGGTGGAGTCTGAGTTGGCTTGTCTAGCAAAGAATTCCGAGGTAACATTTAGTCATTTACTAGGGTCTTTGTGTTGAATGGTCAAATTTTTTAAATGTATATGAAACATTCCACAACACTCTTTCACAACACCAAAAAGCTAACATTTTACCTTTGTTACTACCAGAGTGAAGCTGTAGCAAAGATCAAAGCAGAGGCATCCTTGCTAAGACACACAAATGAAGATTTGTGCAAGCAAGTGGAAGGTCTGCAGATGAGCAGATTGAATGAGGTTGAGGAACTTGCATACCTTAGGTGGGTTAATTCCTGTTTAAGGAGCGAGCTTCGAAACTCTTGTCCCTCGGCGAATTCTGGTAGCCCATCCAGCCCTCAGCCAATTGAGAGGAATACTGAATCAGTTGGTTCATTATCCAGCCAAAAGGAGAACATGGAGTACAGTAGTGCAAAGAGAATAAATCTAATTAAGAAGTTGAAGAAATGGCCTATTACTGATGAAGACTTGTCTAATTTAGATTGTTCGGATAATAGTCTTTTAGACAAAAATTGGGTTGACATAGAGGAAGGAAGAAGCCCCAGAAGAAGACATTCCATTAGTGGAGCCAAATGCTGGCCTGAAGAATTGGAGCCAAACAAGAGGAGGCAATCTGATGGCTTTATATGTGCAAAAGAGATGGAAAAAGAAGCAGATCCTCTATCCTCTCAGAAATATGATTTGGGTGTTATTCAGAGGCCTCATGTTTTGGGAAATTGCCATGAAAATAACAGGAGTTTTGCTTCTTTGGATGTGGAGAAACGAGCATTGCGTATACCAAATCCCCCTCCGAGGCCTTCTTGCTCGATTTCTAGTGAACCTAAAGAAGAAAACACAGCTCAAGTCCCGCCACCTCTGCCACCGCCTCCTCCGCCCCCTCCTCTTCCAAAGTTCGCTGTGAGAAGCGCCACAGGAATGGTACAGCGAGCTCCACAAGTTGTTGAATTCTACCATTCACTAATGAAGAGAGATTCCAGAAAAGATTCTTCTAATGGAGCCATATGCAATGTTCCAGATGTTTCAAATGTCCGGAGCAGCATGATTGGAGAAATTGAGAATCGATCATCTCATTTGCTTGCTGTAAGCTCTCAGTCATATTGTCTTCCATTCTGATTGTAGTTCTCTCATCAGAAGACATAATAATATTTCATACTTTTGCAGATAAAGGCAGATATTGAGACACAGGGAGAGTTTGTAAATTCACTGATAAGAGAGGTCAACAATGCAGTTTATCTGAAGATCGAAGATATTGTGGAATTTGTGAAGTGGCTTGACGATGAACTTTGCTTTCTGGTATTCCTTTGATTCTCTTAACCTTGGTGCATTTGATTTAAACGTTATAGGAAAAAAATGAACTTAAAAGAGAAGCAAGTAAGTGAATGCATGCTGTAGAATGTAGAGTTGATATTTCTATGATAATCATATGAAGGCTGCATAATGAATGGATCATTTTATTGAAGAGTTGAGTAATTTGCTGATCGATTAATTTTCTCAAAGGTGGATGAAAGGGCAGTTCTTAAGCACTTTGATTGGCCAGAGAGAAAGGCTGACACCTTGCGAGAAGCAGCCTTTGGGTACAGAGATCTAAAGAAATTGGAGTGTGAAATCTCAGCCTACAAAGATGATCCCAGATTGCCTTGTGACATTGCTCTCAAAAAAATGGTTGCTTTATCAGAGAAGTAAGGATCTAAAGCTTCCCGCATCCAAATTTGTTTATATTCTTTGAAGTCAGTGATGATAAACAATGTCTTTATGAAATCAGGATGGAGCGTAGTAGTTATAACCTTCTCCGGATGAGGGAATCATTGATGCGAAATTGCAAAGAGTTCCAAATTCCCACAGATTGGATGCTTGACAATGGAATCATAAGCAAGGTAAAACTTCTTAATATATCATAAGCCTCTGGAAAAGCAGTCTGAAGAGTCGACATGACGATGTCTTGTTATTGCTGGATAATTTCTTAATAACAACCATAGTCTATGATGTATTTGATCAAAACCAAAATCAAACTCTATAATGTAGACAAACACAGATGTCCTGTTATTGCTGGATAATTTCTCGATAGCAACCAAAATCTAGATCTATATGAACAAATCAAAATACTCTATGTTGTAGATAAAGTTGGGTTCCGTGAAGTTGGCAAAAATGTACATGAAGAGAGTAGCAATGGAACTTCAATCAAAGGCTTCATCAGAGAAAGATCCCGCAATGGATTACATGCTTCTTCAAGGAGTGAGATTTGCCTTTAGAATCCATCAGGTAGCAATTAGTTAAGCCTTCGTTCACTGCATTTTTCTTCAGGAAAAGACAAAGATTGTTGCTGATTGTGTTTTGCCTTTCGCGGCTACAGTTTGCAGGAGGGTTCGATGCCGAAACAATGCATGCATTTGAGGATCTGAGAAACTTGGCCAACCTTCTGAGCAAAAAGTGAAAGTTATACACTACAGAACAAAGCAAATAGAAATCAGTTGGTTTAGGTTTACTAACTCGGTAAAGCAGCTAGCTACCATGCTGGCAATACATTCATCAGGTCATCTGAACAATATTTTTCTCTTCATGGGAAGTTTTTGGATTTGAAACTTAGAGCTGGGCTGCGGGGGAAGCCAGATCTTTAGCGAACTGTATTTTTGTCCTCTGCCATCCTTCCTCCTCTCTTCATGAAGCAAGCTCCTCCAAAGCACAGGCAGGTCCTACGGAAAGAGAGGTGGCAAACTGCCAGAGGGAGGAAGATCGTTTTAATATATATTAATGTAAATTGTGTGTTAACTGAAAATCAAACGTCTTTGTGGAATGAGTGTTCCTTTGTTAATGAAATTTTTTCTCTTGATTTCTGTGTTTCTAAAGTAAGATTGCTGAGAGTAGAGGGCATGTTTCGAAATGTGTTCAATAAGAAAAAAAAGAGGCTTCAATTTTCAATTTAAGAAATGTATCACAGGTTGTGTGTAACTGGTTAAGATTTAGATAGTTTGAAATCACAAATAAAATCAGTGTGAATTTAGTGTCATGGTTTTAAAGTTAAATTTAGTATCTATAATTTGATAAAGTCTCCCACATAATTTTTATGGTTTAATAAAATAAGAACTAAATTATAATTATAACTACAAGAATTAAATTCTAACTTTCAAGGAGACTCATTGTAATTATAAATCTTTTTTTAGTAAAAGAAACATTTCATTGAAAAACTAAATCAGGAAAAAACCCCAAGTACGTGAAGGTGGTTATAAAAGAGAATGCTAATTATTGAGTAGAAAAGATAAACAGTATAGCTAACCAAATTTGTAATTGAACTTCTGTTCTATATAAATGTTATAAAGTTGTGGTTGTATATCTCGTTAAGATTGAGATTACTTGAAATAACAAAACACAGATATATGGTTTTCAAACCACATCACCTTCAATAATTTCTAAGAACAAAGGTACTCCAGAAAACAACTTAAAACAAGCTCTAAAATATCTACCAGCACTTACTTCTCCTGATATTTTTCAATAAATCCAAAAACAAGTTGAGAAAACACCATTCAGACAACCTTTATGTGATTTTCTTAAAAAGATGAACACTCTCTAACCAAAAAGATCATAAAACAAAGCAACTTAAAGAAAAGAAACGAATTGAGCGATCCAATAAATGACGAGAGGGGAGTGGATTTGGATGATTGATGAAATCTAAAGCAGTGGAGAAAAGGGTAATATGAAAGGACTGGAAGATTTGACATACAGAAAAGACCTAACATTGCCTGTATTTACCCCATCTTGGGCACCAAACTACAAAAGAGACAGACAAACCAGCCACTCTGCCAACCCCATAAACAATTAAGAAAAAAAAAAATTAAAGACAGAGAAGAAATCTCCGCTCCCATCACCCTATTCTGTTTCTTCCAAGTTCTACTTCTACTATCCTTTCTTTTCTTTCTCCCTTGATTTTGGCTAACTTCTGGCTGTAGCCCACCTCCAACCTCTTTACAACCAACATTTTTCTGAAAATAATCTCATTTTGGATGCACATGATTTGGTAATTTCTGATGCTGTTGCAGACGAAAAGACCCATGTCTGGTGCAACAGAGTACCCTTTGTGTGTCAATATATTAAATATCCGGTATCGCGGTTAAATTATTAATTGACCCAAATTTATAAGATTTATTTAGATGATCTAGTGATCCAAAAACTTAAGTTAACAGATGAAACTAAATTTAATATCATATTAAATAATAATAATACGTAGGAGGTTAAACACAAAACCTCGCCTACTATCACTAAAAATTTAAACTAATGAGTGAAGCAAATTTAATTTTATATCATCAACAACCACGTTCATAGTATGTGTTCTAACTTCTAACTCTAACTACTCTCTTCAATTCAATTCAATTCAATTCATCTTCATCCTTTCCTTTCACAGATATCAACTATTTGATTACTACTTATCCTCACATCACACAATACCACAAGCATTATCATACAGTGAAAATGTAATGACTATGGTCGGAATTCATATATCTTAAAAGGAAAAACTAGGGTTGGTAAATTAGGGTGTGGGAAATACGGAAAGAACAGTAAAGTGAGTTAGAATTGAAGTGATGTGACCTGTTAATTGGGGATTTTAGGCGAAATTTTGGAGCCATTCCCATCCCATCGCATCGATCTGCCACGGAAAGCTTAGTAGTCACATCCACCAGGATCCCACGGCAGAGGAAATTTTACTTTCTTTCTTAGATCTCACCGGCGAAAAATGGTGCTTTTATGGCTTGTTCTGTCCCGATTCACGAACCTCCCCTTCCATTTTTCCATTCCCAACTGCTGTTTTCCGTCTGCTTCTGCTTATCTTTTTCGGGAATTCCTCTTAGAATATCTGATCTCCTCCATCAACCAGACCGCCATCATGATACCACTTCAAAATAATAATTATAATAATCAATTTACTCCTCAACTTTCACTTTGAATTAACTTTTTTGATCAACTTTAATATATGTGATTTAGTCCCCATTGTGAACAAAATCTCACAAATACAAAGTGTCGGTGATAATGTAATATATAATAATATATCATGTCTACTAAATATCATTAACATCTTATATTGCAAATTTTAAATTAGGTAAATGGTTAACTGTTAATAACTAAGTGATTACAGATAAAGCTTAATGGTGACCAAATTAGGATTCATTTTATTAAATGATGCTTTTTTTCATCGTGCATCGACAATAAAAATATATATATATATATTATATGTGAGAGAGAATATTTGATTTGGGAATTGAAGGAAAAGAAAAAGAAAGTTGAGATAAGGCATGAGAAAGTGAGAAAAAAAAGAAAGAAAGTAAAGTAAAAGTAAGAAAAACAGAAAGTAGTGTGATTTGAAATATAGATTAGTAAGGAATCTGAGTGAGTGCTTTAACAAAAATTAATGGCCACATATATAGCCAAATCAATCAAATTAATATTATAAATAATAACTAAAAATAACTTAGCTCAGTTGGTATCCAAGAGGTTCGTGTTTCAAATTTTCCTCTATTGTCACGGTTGAGAGTTTATTAGTGATATAAATATATTATTGATAGACTTTTATTGATGTTTCTCAAACATAAATAGGATGTCAGAGGAGCATGAATTGGTTATTATAGTCTTGTGTGGGTTGTAATAGTTTGTGTTTGGTGTGTAAATTATTTTAGAACTATTTTAGTATGGGGTAAGAAATAGGAAAATTATTATAAATAGAAAAAACTATTTAAAAATATCTAAAATTTTCACTGTATATCAATGATAGGACTGCGATAGATTTCTATCGCTTGAGTGATGAAATATATCACAGTCTATCACTAATAGATAATAATTTTTTTTTATATTTATAAATAATTTAGCTCATTTTGCTATGTTTGAAAGAGTCACTTATAATGAGTAATTACAATTTGTACCACTTTTAGAGCCAATAATTATGTGAATACAAACCTTCTTTAAAAATTTCAAATATAACAAAATCTATTTGTGACATATTCTATCATTAATGGATTCCAATATCTGAATCAAAATTTGTTTGCATCTACAAATTATTCTGCATTGCTCTATACTTGCCAATACTGGGCAATATTGTTATATTTGTCTAGACATAAAATAATCAACTCCATTCACTTAAAGTTGGGATCCAAATTTCCAGACTCCCTCCAATAGAACTCTATTATTGATAATTTAGTTTAACCATAGTCTTGTATTTTTATTATAACTACATTTGATTGAAGTCTATTAATATTTATAAATGCTAGACTTGTTAATGTTGATACAATTATACATGTATTGAAGTTTATTAGTAAATATCGCTAATAAACTTCAATTATTGAAAGTTTAGTTTAATCATAAATTTATATTGTTATCAAAACTATAGTTGTATTGATGTATTTTCTATTGTTTAAAAAATTAATTCCATCATATATTTCTTATCAAATTAATTTCACTCAAATCACGTCTACACGAAAAAAAATATCATTTTAAATATCTAGTAATACTATATATATTAAATAAAAATAATAATAAAGTTATTTTAGTTTTTGCTTTTAAAAGACATTTTCAAAATTGTGGTCAAATAATAATATTTAGAAAAACAAAATTTCACAAATAAATTATTAAGAAATACATATAATTTTTTAAATAGGAAACCAAAATCGAAAGGTTTTTTTGTCTAAAAAAAGGAAAATAGTTTGCAAATAGTCCCCTATCTATTAACATTGTCATCCACATTGAACTAACCACACAAATATCAAAACATATACTTCAAAAAAAAATGTTGAAGCATATGCAACTTGGATTGCACCTATTTATTATGTGTAGCTCTAGTGACACTAAATTAAAAATTGTCACATGTTAATTTTAAAAAAATAATTAAATAATATTTATTTTATATATAGAAAGATTATGTAACTTAGATACAACTTAAGCTGGACTTAAGTGTAAGAATATAACTAAAAAAACAACAATATCCTTAGTATATTATCCTTCAAATAAAAACAATGGAGTGAAATAACTCCAATTTGTCAATTCAAGTATATATATATACAAAATTCTGGAAATTATTGGAGAGAAAAGGCAAGTGGAAGAGTAATTTATAAATAAAACAAAAAATGTATCTACCAATTATAAAACACATATTCGCTTAAAAAAGAAACTATAAAACACATATTTCTTTTTTTAAAATTGAGTAAATTTCACTGATTCTTTTTCTCCAGAAGCAATGAAATATTAATTGTCGGTTTTATACATCGGTGCAAATTTTGATCTTCATTACACGAGTAAATTTTACATTATTTTATTTGTTAAAATTAGTGGACAAATTATTAGAAATTAAATAAATAAGGGTAAAAATAATTGATAGAAGCTCTTGTGCTTAAAAAAAAAAAAAAAAAAAAAAATTGATAGAAGCTTTTGAATTTTCTTTCTCATACACGGATCAAAATGGGTAAATTTTGATTCTTCTTTGACGGAATATTAGAAAAATACTCCTAAATTTTATTATGTATGGAAAAACCGCCCAAAATTTCATAATTCAAATCATTATTAAAGTAGATATTCTTCCTAACATTGACCTTTCATCAAACATTCTAATAATTAGCGTAATATTATATAACATTTGTAAGAAGGAAAGGCACTTTTTTAAAATGTTTATTATTATTATTATTATTATATTAATTAAGATAATTATATTTTTGAAGGAAAAAAGGGGGGGTGAAGGGAAAGGAAATGACGTTTCGAAATGATATTGGAACTGTCATCGCTTGCTTGCTTGCTTGACGTGGTTGTGTTTTCCATAGGTCCTTCTGTCCCCTACTGTCGTCTCTCTTCTCCAATTTCTCTCCATTATTTATGCTTTATATTTTCTTCAACTTCTCCACTTCTTCTACTTCCATTTCCACCTTATTCTTTCTTTTTCTTTTTCCTCTCTCTTACTCCTCATTTTTATTTTATTAATTAGTCTTTATGTTCACTATTTTCACATTATCATCATCATTATTTCATCCAACTAATTAAAAATCATGTTGGCTATGGAAGCCGCCTCCGCCGCCTCTACCACCACCTCCACTTCCGACAACCACCACCACCTCCATTATCCTCTCTTGGTCCCCGCACCACCACCACAGCCGCCGCCTGCACTCAGCAGGTACTTTCATTAAACAATCTTCTTATTTTCTCTTTCTCTTTCAATTTTCAACAACCCTAAGCTTTTCTGTCTTGTTTTCATTTTTCTTTTTCGCTCTCACTTTTTTTATTTTCTTTTCAAAATTTTAGTCGTTAAGAAATGTCTACAAAATCATACATATAATTTAAAATAATCCAAAATCTAGTTGACATGATTTCAACAATCAACTTTTAAAAGTTTTTTCTAAAGAAAAATCTACTCTTAGCGGTTGATAAGTTCATATCGAATTAAAAAGAAGCATTTTTTTTAATATTCAGTAAATGAAACATATGTATTAATATATTGAAAATTACTAGAGTTTTTTTTATCCAAATATTAACCTTTTCATTTAAATTTGAGAGAAGTAAAAACAATAGAATGCTAAAACTTTTAGTCGTAGGATCAATCGTGTAGGACCGTGCGTACATAATGAATCGGTTAAAATGGCAATGATTACGTGCTTTCCTCTTAAAAATAAATATAATTCAGTTTTTTTTTTTTTTGGTTAAACTGCAAATTTGATCTTCATGATAAAAATAAAAATAATAATAATAATAATAAAAAATTAGAATTAGGATTTATTTGGTGCGTTTTAATGTAACATTAATTTGTAAAATTTGAAGAAATAAAGTTAAATTTTTACTTAACCTAATAATTTATTTAGAAAAATCCACTACCCGTGAACACAGGTACGAATCACAAAAGCGGCGAGACTGGAACACGTTCGGGCAGTACTTAAAGAACCACCGGCCACCACTGACACTTTCCCGTTGCAGCGGGGCTCATATTCTGGAGTTCCTCCGCTACCTCGACCAGTTCGGGAAGACCAAGGTCCACACCTCCTGCTGCCCGTTCTTCGGGCACCCACAGCCCCCTGCTCCCTGCCCCTGCCCTCTCCGCCAGGCCTGGGGCAGCCTCGACGCCCTCATCGGCCGCCTCCGCGCCGCCTTCGAGGAGAACGGCGGCCACCCCGAGACCAATCCCTTCGGCACCCGAGCCGTGAGGCTGTATTTAAGGGAAGTGAGAGAGTCGCAGGCGAAGGCCAGAGGAATTGCTTACGAGAAGAAGAAGCGAAAGAAATCCGGCATGCCTCTGCTGAAGAAGAACCAACCCATGGCTCTGTTGGATCACTCCGCTTCGTAATTTCTATCCTAATTACCTATCATTAATCCATTAATCTTCTCCCTTTCATTAATTGGGGAAACCCCCTAAAACTAAATATAGTTTAGTATTTTGTTTAATTACCCCTTCCCCACCCGCTGTTTATATATATTATTATTATTATTATTATTCAGACAATTTTCAGTTTCATGCCCTAATTAATTCCTTTCATTTTTATTTTATCATCATTTTATTTTCGGATTCTGAATCTTTTTATTCATTAAATCCATCTTGCCTTCAAAGCCTTCCTGAATTATTGTTCAACAATTGAAAGACAATTTGAGATTTTTTATTTTCTTAAATATCTTTTTAATGTGGTATCCTATCCTTAATCTGAAATTGGAAACTGGTGTTTTGAAGGTAAAAAGCTAAAAGAATCTCAATTCTCAATCAATAGTTCTTCCTATTGAACTTTTCTCCTCAATTATAGTTGTGCTAACTGTACTGTTAGCTCATTTTTTCTATAAAATTGTATTTTGAAACTTCGATAAATGGACTCTTAATAATTAGTGCTCTAGTGCAAATATCAATGAAGTTTCAATTACAATTCATATTTGAATTGAACTCGTGTAAGTTTTGAAGCATGTATTTAATTTTAATTTTGTTCTTTAATCATGTTTAATTTGTGTTAAGAAATTTTGAATGTACTTCATTTATATTAAAAAGTAAGATGAATTTAGTGGAGATTTTAGATAAAAATTAAACTTAAAACATATTGAAGTTATAAGTTTTACGGAAGCATATAACAATACTAAATTGAAGGTGGAGAAAAAGAAAAGGTAATTTGTTTCCAAAAACCACGAAATGTAAAAAGTGAAAAGATTAAGGATAAGACAAGTACTATACAGTATGATCGTTTAATTTTAATGCTCACTATTTTACTCTTTGTTACCATAATCCATTTACAAATAATTGGGAAAAAACAAGTGTCGAGTATGTGTGAGTGGCGTTCACTAGAGTGATAAGACAACTTATTTTTAACTGCACTTTTCAATACAGGATTCCCAATTTTTTTTTCCTTCAAACCGATAGGATTCCCGATGAATCGTCAAGTGGTAGATGATTATAATCTCCACTTTTTATATATATATTTTTTCTTTAAAATTTCTCTCCACTACATACATATACTATTAGGACGAAGGTTTAAAATGTTGATATCAATAGAAATATCTATAAAATATTCATTTTGATGTATATTTCTGAAAAAAATAAAAAATTCAAAAAAAATATATAAAAATAAAAATTTTATGATTTTTAAAAGTCTATTATTTATATTATATTTATATTAGTGACATTTTATTGTTTATTGTTTATGTTTCGTGTATTTTTTTATGATACAATAGAAAAATGTCGATTCACTCATGTCGATGTCGAATCATAGAAACATGAAAATATCAATATGTCGATGGAAATTTTATACTATAATTATGATTGAAATTTAATAATATAATTATGATTGAGTACATTTTAATTCATTTAAATACCAAAAACAATTGCTATATATATATACACATATATGCGCATATATATGTCCTCAAGTTTTTGCAATTATTTTATCTATTCTATCTGCTTCTTCTATGTAATTTTCCGACTCATATCAATTTTTGCTAATTCACTCGCTAATTTTGATATTAACTATCAAATAATTTTGCCAAAATTAATAAATTTTAAAAAGAAAAAAAGAAAATGGCCCAACGTCATTTATGTCTAAATTTTATTTTGCGTGGGATACGTGTTTTGTAATTTGTTAAATGCAGTTTTTTTTTTTTTAAAAGCAAAAGTTATAAAAGGGTAAAATTGAAAAGTTAAGATTGTTATATTTATCTAAATTTGAGGTTTGGAAAGTAAAGTTATACAAAAGTTAAACTTGATTTTTATTTTAAATAAGTTTTAAATAAATTCATTAAATTAAAATACAAAATGGCTATAATGCCACATCATTTTTTTTAATCAATTTCAATATTTAGTCATAACTAAATGGAAAAGAAAAATTAATATATAGATATAATGGTTTCCATTATTATAAATTGACAAAGAAAATCCCACTTAGAGCAAGTTTCTCCCAAGCTATGTGTGTCACATAAATTGTAGACATCTTATTACAACCACACGTATTCATCCAACTTCTAACCTTACCTATTATATTATTATGTTATATTATATTATTGCTTTTAATTATATCATTTTTTTGTTCCCAAAGTCTGCAGTGGAGGATCCATCAATATTGCATTTTCTTCTTCATCTTTCATTATTGCTTAATATAGTTCTGTATTTCCATCATTGCCATCTTCTATCCTTATATTTAGTTTTGTTCTTATATATATATTAAATTAAAATATAATTGTATGGTGTGTTTATTTCAACTTTTTAAATATTTAATTTGAAAATTAGTTATTTTGACAGAAGTTAAATGTTTAGCAAACAGTTAAAATAACTTTAGAACCATTTTCTTTTGTATTTTAAACAACTTTTATATCAAAAGAGTTTATAAATAAAAATATATTTTTTAATAATATTTTTTTTTCTAGTCAATCTAAATAAATTCTTAGTCATTCTAAGGAAGTTAGAATTTAGTGTTTATAATTTAATCAAATTTCATAAATAATTTTTAATTAGATAAAATCCTCACAAATAATTCTTACTCCAGAGATTATTTAGAATGAGTTAAATTTTATCTAATCATCAGAACTAAATTCTAATTATAAATCATAGGATTAAATTCTAACTTTCTATAAAGGATAGGAATTGCATTTGTTATGTATTTATTTTGATGAAATTTTTGTTAATTATTCTATTCATTAAATATGATTTACGATACCAATGTGTTGAATTTGATATCAACAAAATTTTAGTCTTCAAAACTTTGACAACTCTATTTCATAAGCATTTGATTGGTTGTTTGATCTTTTATATATATATATAAGTTTATAAACACTATTTTTATTTATAATTCCTTTTTTTGCCTTTTACTTTCTAACAATATTTTCAGATTACATGCTAAGTTTTAAAAATTAAGAAATATTTTTTAAAAAGTAATTTTGTAAAAAAGAAATTGGTTAATAGTTTAAATATTAACTTCAAAAAGCTATGAAGACTAATGTAAACAATATATATATGAGAAAACAAGCATTAGTAATTAAAAAAACCAAATGCGTCAAAATAACTTTCTCATTAGTTTTCATTTGTCTTCACTCTTCAATAAATATTTTAGGTCACCTACTTTCATTTGTTATAATATTCAATAGGTGCAGATTAAAAACCTAATCAATTTCATGCAATGTGACATATAATAGTTTAGCAATAAAATAATGAGTCGATGACCAGGCTAATTTTTTTTTTTTAAAAAAAAAAAACATTTAAAGATGGAAATGAACCATTAAATATATATAAGAAAGAAAAATGAAATAAGTATACAAATTTATATGAGGAAAAAAATAATTAAAATTAGATTTAAGTATGTTATTACTGAGGGGAAATGGTAATTTTAACCTACGAACTTACCTAGAAAACTTACAAATTCATCCAATTGCACCAAATTAAATAAATGTTACAATTTTCAACTTAAATTTTAAAATATACCTCATAGAAGTTTTTCTTTAAAAAAAAAAAAATTAAAAAAGAGTTATTTTAAACGCGGAATGAATTATATAAAAAGTATTTATATATAGTATGCAATTAATAAGATTTTGACAAATAAGGTGTTATGTTTTTTAAAGGTAAATAAAGCATTAGAGTTGATTATCAATATGAACATTGCTCGACAATAATTGACATATACTTATTCCCTCTCAAAGTCAAGTTAAATGTTAACCCTCACATTTTTTTTTTTTTTAAATATTAGAGCTGACTTTTTTTATAATTTGAAAGTAGTTATTTACTTGTTGATTTTGTACCTCAATCAAATTTAATTTTTTACAAACTTGATATCTTTTTATCATCATTGTTGGTTAAAATTAGTGGATAAATGAGCAAAATTCGAATTTAGAGTAAAAATTTAGAATTTTAAATGGATAAAATTGAAAGTTTATACAAATTTTTATGATTAAAATATTAGACTAGGTCCACCTAGGCTAATTATTATGCAAGAAAAATGAGGGTTTTTTTTTTTTTCTATGAATTTTGGTATGCAAAAATTAAGTTGTGAATAGGAAAACAAAACTATAAGATAGATAAATGGCTTTTGTGAGGCTCCAATTTTGGGGATTCTTCTTTATTATGCATTAAAATTAAAATAAGTGCTGATCATATTCATGACTCTTCTTGCATTTCTCGACTTCATCATCATCTTAATTATTTATGTATTCATTATTCATGGTTTTTTAAAAGAAGTTTATGTTTTATGTGTATTTATTTGTTTATTTAAATATGTTATGGTTTTTGTGGGTAATTTTCATAATTTTGTAAATCAAACCTTTATTCTATACAATATCTTCTCAAAATGTATTTTCTCATATTGTATCATGTATGTATAAAAAAAAAAACCCTAAATATTTTCTTAAACAAAATTAAATATAGCTAAAATTCCATATTGGAAATTTGAAATATGGGAAGTAAAGGTAATTGACATATACGCTATAGCTAGTATATAACCATATATTTTTATAATTTTAAATTTAAAGAATAAATAATTTTGCATCTAGAATTTAGTAACTTCCCAAATTAGTTGCTTGATTTACCAGTGTGATAAAATTAACTTCACTGTTGACCAGTCAATATACCTTTCTATTAAACAAAATCATTATACATAAGTTTTAAAACTCAATCCTACTTTTTAATATTTAGGTTTCGTTTGATAACATTTTTTTTTCAAAAGAAATAAATCTATTTTCTCTCCATTTTCTTACATTGATTTGCATTTCTATTAAGTACAATAGTTAAATCATTTGTCAAATTTCAAAAAAAAAAAAATTAAAAGCTACTTTTTTTTTTTTTTAGTTTTTAAATTTTGGCATAGTTTTTTAAATCATTAGTAAAAGTAGATAACAAAGAAATAAATTTAAAGGTAAATATAATGTCTACCCGCTTAATTTTAAGAAACAAAAAATACGATTAAGCCTCCCACCAAATAATAATATATTTGCTTAGCTCTTATATTCTGGCTAACTACTATCATCCGGAGGATTCTATTAGCTTAATTAGGAATTTGTATCGACTAGTCAACTTGTAAAAAGGAATAGTAATGTCTAAACACGAGCATTTATTGAATTGATCGACAAAATCGTAACGGATAGTAATTAAGATTGATTTAATTTTATATTAAGAGAGTTTTGGTGGTTGATAAAATGATAATTGTGAAAAAAAAAAAAAAAAAAAAAGTTAGTACTTAGTAAAAGGGATAGAAATAGATCAGCGTAGTTGGTAAGATATGGTCCATGAGAAAAATAGAAGGCCAGCTGGTCCTCCATTTAAGAAGCAAATGGAGGTGGGTTTGGAGATTTTATTTATTTTTTAGTAATTAATGTCCATGCCTTGTGTCCTCACCTTTCAAATGATTCCACCCCGAATCTCAAACTATGTCAATTCAATGTTAATTATTATGTATCAAAGAAGTATACTAATTACACAACATTTGAATTTCCAAATCAAATTACCGCAAGTTATCATATAATAAAAAACATACGTATTTATGTATTTTTATTATGTAATGTTTTTTTAGTACGACAATTATATAAATGGAAGATCAAATCTTCAACTTTGTTAAAGTAAATTTGGATTTATTCTTAATTACTTTATTCCTAATTAGTATTTTCCTTTCTTGGTTTATTTTCTTAGTTGAGTCGTGTTGGTGTCTATCGATTTGTATTTTTAATGAATTCAAGCAATTATTCAATACAATATACAAATTACAATAAATCTAAAATGAAAAAATGCATATCAATTAGCATTGAACTTAATTTACTTTGCATTGATAATTTAGTTTTTAATGTTATAGTTTATAAATATATTTCGCCTCTAATTAAAGATCTAGGAAGTCAAACAATAGAATTAAAAAACATGAAGCATGTGTTACATATGAATTAGAGTAAAGCAGAGAAACAAATCCTTTGACTTTCCATTATATGATTTGAACTTTGAAGCCATCATTTTTTGGGCCGGCTTCCCTATCCGTTCAGGCCCAATTATCAAAACAAATGGGCAACTATATAATTTTGGTTGGACAACTTTGTAAATGACTGCAACACTATTTCTATTTTCTATATATATGTATAAAAAAAAAAAAAAAAAAAGAGTAAAAGAAACTACCACAATTCTTAAAATAAAGAGGAAAAAAAAAAAAAAAAACTGGGTTATCAAACTTGTGCATTTTGGATTAACTTGAAATTTTCTCGCCGTTAGATCAAGTCAAGTCAAATTTGGTCGTAGATTGAAAACTATTTATGGTACATTTAATATTTTTAGGCCTCTATCATTATCAAAGGTGAGAAATTTTCTTTTTTAAACTATAGGTGGGAAAATTAAGTATTATTGTTTTTGTAGAGACGTTGTATTTATCTAGTCTTTTTTTTTAAAAAAATTTAAATAATAATACTTCATTACTGCCTATTTAAAATAAGATATTTACCGTTTATTTTAATAAAAGTCTACATATAAATTAGTTATGGAATTTGAAATTGGAGAAACATTTAAAACTCACCTTAATTTATTTTATTTTATTTTATCGACATATTGTTTTACAACTTCATTGACGTTCATTTTTTTCTTAATTGAAACTTGAAAGACGATTTAAGTTTAAAAATGCAAATAGTAATGTCAATATTTTAATTGAACATAATTTAAATAGGCAGGATATTAATATATATATAGACATGGAAATAGCGAAAATTTATCAATTGGATCCATTCTCGGTTTGATCTTTTCAATAAATTTATTTTTATTTAATGGATGACACATGAACTCTTCTAATCTATTATAATCCTACAATTCTTAAATAAATCAATTACAATAAACAATAAATGAAAAATAGAGAAGAGGAAGAAGAAGTAAGGTTGAGCTTGTTCCTATGGATCTATAAATTTTTTAAAATTTTTAAATTTTAATTTCATGAAAAGTTTTGGTCAACGCATACCATTAATTTGGACCATAGAGTTAGTTTATTCTTTCTAGAGCATAAATTCTAGCTTTTATCTATTTTGATACATATATTTTCAAAATTAATTTTAATTTAAGTCATTCTATTTTTTTAGTTTTTGTCCAATTTCGTATTTATACTTTTGGAAATTGATCCTTTTTCTTTTAATATAATTTTATTTATTATATAAATCTCATTTTCTGTATTACAATTCCATCATGTGCAATATGTTCAAAAATTTTAAATAAAATATAATTTTTATTCCTATACTCAGACAATTTCACCCTAAACTTTCTATTTTATTAAGTTGCATATTAAACTTGAAAAAATGTTGAAATAATTATCTTATATCTTTAAAGTGGTGCAATTTATACCTCATGTCTTATGATATGTTTAAGAAATTGTTAGTGACAAAAAAATCTAATAAAACAAATGAATTTGTAGGAAGAAGTAGTATTTATAGCTTCATGTTAAAAGAAAAAAAACAAAAGGTTAGTTCAGATATTGTATATGGATTTAAATCCTAAAGTTGAAGATATAAAACAACCATTTATGATAAAAAAGATTAAATTACAAATTTAATCTATAATTTAAGAAATCTTAAAATTTTGTCCGCTAATTTCAAAAATTAGAATTTTATATAATATAACTTGATAAAATTTTATATATAATCTATACGGTTTGACATACCTTCAAACTAGTCTCAAAATTAAATTTTAACTCTAAAATTATAAGAATGAAATATATTCTAGGGCCAAATTTGTAATATAACAAACAAACAAAAAAAAAAGAAAAAGAAAAAAGAGGGGCGAACCGTTAGCATTGTGTGAGGGTGAGGGCGGCCGAGTCAGTGGGTCGCAAATGGAACGCGGTTTCAAAACGGGAAAGGAAAAGAAGGTAAAGTGGTCAATCAATTGAACACGTGGGTGGTGGAGATTCGTCGACCCAATCATCTGCGGCCCTTTCCGGAGTCGACGTGGTCGCACGTTGCCGGCTGCAACCGGTAATGGACACGTGTCGGTAGCCTTTGATTGTATCGTCTACGCTATTCAACTCCGACGAGCCGGTGGCAGTTTCCGAAAGTGGACTTAAGCCAGCAGACAACCAACTTTGATGTCAACGTCTCTGTGAGTTGCACCAAGTAAAGGTTATTGTTTCTTATTTTATCCGCAAATTCCATCGTATTAGCTCCTAATCCTCCACCCCATTTCTCCCTTATTCAATTTCTTTATCCATTCCATTACTTTCTCCTTTTCCCCTAATTTACGCTGGAGCAAGAAGATCAACTACTGCCAACCAATACACCGACGAAAACTACTTCCCGAACAGACACCCGGCTTCAGCTTCCGATCGTGAACACTGCTCTTTTGTTCGTCTTCTTCACCCAGGTTCTTTTCTTTTATTTATCTTTTATTCGGGGGTTGGATGGGATTTGGTGGGGGTAATTAATTTATTATTATTATTTATTATTATTATTATTATTATTATTATTATTTATTTATTTATTTAATTTTTTTACTTTTTCGGATGGTTCCTTGTAGATTATGTGGAGTTAGTAATTGCAACTGACGGGACCTTCATCGGAGTTGCTACTATGATTAGTATTTTAATTCTGAAAAATCATAATTGATTGAGTTAGCCGGCTTGGACGTTTTCGTGTAACATGTAGTTGCTGAAGAAATTTATGGTCAATCATGCCAGTTTGTGATCAAGACTCGAGGGAATTTGATTTTGAGCGATTTAATTTTATAAGAAAATTTCATGAACATGCATCATGGAGCTATCTGGGTTGTAAGGGTATAATCTTTTAGTTTCATTTTTTAAATCCCCTTTTTAGTGTTTTGTAGGCTGATAGAGTTTAGAAAGGAGTTGGGGATTATCACCGTCCCGAAATTTATAAACTTACCTCGTATCCTTACAATCCCATGCGCGGGAGTGAATAGTTTATTCGATAGTTTTTAGGGGTTGAAGACTGGGGGGAAGAAGAATTTGGTGAACCTAAGTAAAATCACCCAAATATAGTGATAGTGGTACTTTTATATTGATCATTTATTGTTCTTGCGGCTTCTACTGGTAGGAGGAGGTGATATAGGGACGGCTTCGAATTCTCAATCTATTTCATGTGAAATGAAACATTTGTATTCTTTTGTATTGCTCAGTTTCGTCATTGGCAGAATTTCATCTCATTTTGGTACTTTATCCTTATTATTCATCCATATGAATTGATCCAATTATATCATGAAACAACAATCGTTCTTGTATGTATTTACAAGTTTGCATCATTTCTTTATATTAGCAGGTGGAAAAGAATAATGCCTGATCGTGATTGAAAGAGTTATTATGGATTCAGCAAGGAGTTGGTTTCAGAAGTTCCAAAATAGAGTAAAGAAGGAAACTGTAAGTGACAATGAGGTTCAAGATGTACCCTCAAGTGCAACAAAGCAGAAAGTTGAGGTTGCTAAGCAATATATCGAAAACCATTACAAATCTCAAATGAAGTCATTGCAAGATAGGAAGGAGAGGTACTTTTTTGTATGTATAGTTTTTATGTTTAAATTAAATAGTCTGGTTACTGACGATGACTTTCCATGGATGTAAATACATGCACTTATATTGAGGTGATTATAATGTTTTTATCCTTGCAGTGGATTATTTAGTTCATTTCAATTGAAGTGATTTCTCTCTTTATTTTGAAAGAGTAGGAAATCATTAGAATAGGCAGGTGGTCGGTACTACTATTTAACCCTGGAATTTAAGTATCGTTTTCTTTTCTCTGTTTTTTTTTTTTTTTTTTTACAGACGTTGGGTGTTGGAGAGGAGGCTTGCTGATGCTGATGTTTCTGAGGAAGACCAAATAAACGTTCTTAAATATTTAGAACAGAAGGAGACAGAATACATGCGCCTTCGTAGACATAAAATGGGCGTTGATGACTTTGAACTTTTGACAATTATTGGAAGGGGTGCATTTGGGGAGGTTCGCTTCTAACTCCTTTGTCATGTTATTGTTTGAACTTTTGAATCCCAACCATTCTTTATTTCTCGTTCACTTTTCACTTATTGTTTGTCGTCTAATTTCCTTTTTATCTCATTTCACTGATAATAGTACAAAACTATACATGTAGACTATTATCTATCTTTACCAGGATATACATACACGGGATCTTGTTATGATAGTTTTTTTAGTAGGTTCTTATGATAGTTATTATTATTTTGCAGGTTAGACTTTGTAGAGAAAAAGCCACAGGTCACGTGTATGCAATGAAGAAGCTTAAGAAATCTGAGATGCTTCGCAGGGGGCAGGTATTTCTGAAACCTTGATGTCCTAAATTGGTTTGATGATGGATTGACATAATTTCACATATTCCAGTTGATGGTTATTCTTCCTTTTGAATTTCAAACTGGCTTGTGTATAGTATGCCTCGACATCTGATGTGAACTTGGTGGTGAAGAACTTACTATTCTGTTAAATAAAGGATGAGAAATTGGATGCTGGAGTAGAATCCTTTATACCATCACAGGTTTTCTGATTTATGAAGGTCATGTCTATCTTGTTGAAAGATGATTTCTCTTCTTCCATGGATGGACATGGTGGTAAAATGTCTAGTAAGTTTAACCTAGAGCTCACCTAGTGCAGAGCATTTTGGAGCATCTACTTCAGTCATGTGACCATATGCTAAATGGGTAGAGAAAGCATCCATTTTGATTTAGTAGAGACAGAGAGAGTCTGGATGGTTTTTTGCATTAAGACAAAGAATCTTATGCTGTCTGACATTCACTTAAGTACGGGGCAATGTGGTTTAAGTAGGGGTTGTTTCGGTTATTGTTTTTCAGATCCTGCTGGAAAGCAAATAAAATTAAAACGAATAGGAAGTGGAAATAATTCTCCTTTAATTCTTAAAATATGGATTTGACTCTTGTAATATATTCTATTTTCTTTTTCTCTTTTTTTTTTTTTGTAGGTGGAACATGTTAAAGCTGAAAGAAATCTTTTAGCAGAGGTTGACAGTGCCTACATTGTGAAGTTATACTGCTCCTTTCAGGATGATGATTTTTTGTATCTTATAATGCAATATCTTCCTGGAGGTGATATGATGACCCTGTTAATGCGCAAGGATATTTTGACGGAGGATGAGGCCAGATTTTATGTTGGGGAAACAGTCCTTGCTATAGAGTCCATCCACAAGCATAATTACATTCACAGGTTTTATATCTTTTTCTTCTTTCAAAAATCTTCCATTGCTTGCTCATGTCATGGTTTTTTGCTCAATTTTCATTTGATTGAGAAAACAAACAATTATCTAAACTAACTTTCTTAGATGTCATGTGATGATAATGCATATTTGAAACTATCCATGGTTTCATTCGAACCTTCTTGAATTTTTGTTCAGGAAGTGTTTGGAAAAAACATAGTGTGGTTTTTCGATTGGTTAATCATGTTTGAATATGAGTTTGCGTATAATAAAAACATTAAGCATTCATTTCTTTGAAAAACTGGCCAAGTAGCAATTCTTCTACTGCAGCCTTTCTAACAAAAGAGAATATTTGTAGTAGATACTGGAAGATCTGTGGTTGCATGAATTGAGCCACAGTCGCAACTACACATTTTCTCCATTTCTAGGATGAAGGTTTTTTATTTTTTTTATTTTCTTTCCCCACAGAAATTCAAATTTCTGGATCACTGTATCAGCTCAAAATCCATATTCTTGCTTTAGATTGCTTTCTTAAAATTTCCTGGCGTTTCACATTTTGTGCTTCTTATCTGTCTCTTTCTTCTCATATAAGTTACTTTTTAATTTATTATTCAGAATGTATTGAAACTGTTACATTGAATACCATTATTGAATTTATTTAAGTAATATGAATTTCTTCTGCTTTTTAGAGACATCAAGCCTGATAATTTACTGCTTGATCGTTATGGCCACATTAAACTCTCAGATTTTGGGTTGTGTAAACCCTTGGAGTCTAGTAGTTTCCCTAATCTCACTGAGGAAGAAAAAGTAGTGGGGAAGAATGTCAGATCTTCCACCGAAAATGATAGTCAAATTAGTGCATCGAAACGGACACAACAAGAACAATTGTTACATTGGCAAAAGAACAGACGAACATTGGTTTGTTCTCTTTCTCTCTCTCTCATAGTTCCATTCCTTATATGCTGCAAAGTTTCATGTTTGTTTTCTAACTTTATCCTATAATATTAAATTTTGGTTGGTTGAAGAAAGATTCAAGGAACTAGAGAAAATGCTCGACAATTTATCATTATTTTATTCTTTGTGAAGTGTAATTGGGCGTTGACCATTCACAGCGAGGATTCTATTCTTATTCACAAGATTTAACTGTGTAACATATGAGTTACATTACTTGTTAGTGCAGATTTTTGTATCATTCCCTTTGAATATTTCAGTACTTTCCTTGATGTATATATTTATATATATTTGACAGACATGATGATATTCAAAATTGTTTGTTCGGATGCTTCTGCGTCTTATAAATAGAATGGCAAAGAGAAACACAATCAAAATCTACTTGATCATGAGTTGATTTATTCTGCTGCCTGAATAGCAACTATATTTTCTTCTTTGCTTTTCTCTCTCTTTTTCTTTGTTAGAAAAAGATTAAGTAACAGACCAATTATAGATATATGGCCAATATATAGTGTATGGAAATTTAATATATACTTCAACTATCTGGTGAGAATTCTAAATTGCCTGTTGAAATTTTTGACCGACATTGCATTTTTTAGTTCTAAATCTAATTCAGGGCCCTACTTCATCTTTATAGATCTTTGAATTTCATTATAGGACACTCTTCCTTCATTGTTTTATCATTCAGATCTTTTTTCGTGGTAGCTTTCCATTTAGTCGCAAATCTAGTGATGAAATTCCAACTTTTGTTCAAATTATTTTAATTGATATTTACTTCTTTTCAGCTGTTCTGGGCAACCTTACCCAAGATCCTATAACCTTAGCTGTTTATGGACGTATGATTGTTGAGAAATCCAAGTTCCAGCTTTAGCTTCCTATCAACTTCCCGTTAATTTTAATAGAAGATACAAACCTTTTCTTCTTAATTTAGGTCGATGTAGCCATTTCATATGCACGTGTATGCCTGTATCTATCTGTATAGAAGTTTTCTAGTGATTTTATTGTATTTTTTTCATTCTAATTAATGTGTTGCTTTTAGGCTTATTCAGCTGTTGGAACGCCGGACTATATTGCCCCAGAAGTTTTATTGAGGAAAGGATATGGAATGGAGTGCGACTGGTATGTTTGTTTATTGTGTCTAACATCATTTCAATATGGTTCTTTATCAAATTGTAATAACAAGTTTCTTTCAGGTGGTCCCTTGGTGCAATTATGTACGAAATGCTTGTGGGATTCCCACCTTTCTATTCTGATGATCCAATGTCTACATGTAGAAAGGTAAGAGCAATTAATCTTCTGTAAGCATAGGCAGTAGGCATATAGAACTCTCCTTAGTTGCCCTGATTAGGTAATGAAAATGGTTAAAGTATAAGTACGGTATATACTAGATCTTCAAGGTTTAGAAATGAATGGTGGTACTGCTAACTTCTGATTTTAAGTATGACCATTAATAAATGGTCATTTTATGTGGTGCAGATTATTAACTGGAGAACTCATTTGAGATTCCCAACAGAAGCAAAATTGTCCATCGAGGCCAAAGATCTTATTTGCAAACTTCTATGCAATGTTGAGCAAAGGATTGGAACCAAAGGAGCTAAAGAAATTAAGGTTAGCATATAAATATCTTATCTTTTCAGTTCATTCATTAAATTGAATATACGGCTCATCAAATGTCCCTTGTTAGGCGCATCCATGGTTTAAAGGTACACAATGGGATAAATTATATCAAATGGAAGCTGTTATCATTCCAGAGATTCAGGATGAGTTAGACACTCGAAATTTTGAGAAGTATGAAGAGGTAAATATTATCATTTTTTTGTCGTACAGTGACCATTTATTATTTGCTTTGCTAATCTGTATGAGGATTGCATAATTTTTTAGTGTAGTAAAAAACTTGATATCAAAACGGTTGTTTTCTTGTTTATATGGTTTCATCTTAGTTCCAAATGTTTTTCCTTCATTCTTTAGGTGCAATATACATTCTTGAGTAGCAATATAAATAATACTTGTTTGAAATGGAGTTTTTCACATGCTACTTATATATATATATATAGCCATAAGGATGGATAACTTGCCATTGACTGGTTCATTATGTGCACTTCATTTGAATGTAAAAACTTAAAAATTACATAACTATTCAAAATTGTACTTGAATCCTACTTGGTGGGAGGTAGCTAAAATTTCAAGTGAATAAGGATACGGGATGCATCCTTAATGCCTCACAGCTGTTCGAGTACATCTCACCAAGAGGAAATCTCGAATTGACTAGATATTTCCAGGAGAGGTTGCCTTCGTTTTGATTTTTTACCATATGAAGGCTACTCATGTAACATTTAGTATTTATGATTTTTTAATATATATAATTCCTGATTGATGTATCAATTGTTCATTAATCTTGGTATATTGGATTTTTGTGTTATGCAGCTGGGTGTGCCAGGTCAAACTCCATCAAAGTCGGGCCCTTTGAGAAAGGTAAGTCTGTGATTGTTGTTCTGGAAAGCTTTTAAATCTTCCATTCAACTAAACACATTAAGTTCCATCTAAAAAAAGCTTATCACATAAGTAATCTGGTATGTTTGCTGACGATTGTTCTCTCAATGTGTTGAAAGATGAGAAAATCTTAAGATATTTAATCTCTTAAGTTTACATGTCTCAAGTTTTTTTTTCCTATTATTATTACTTTTTATTTTAAGAACCATCACTGATTTTAAAAGTTTCATCGATCTGATGAGGATTACCAGCATGGAATTGAGTTTCCACTGGCATGTTAATACTTATACTTCCATAGATATCTTTGTACATCAAAAAGTTGGTCATTGACATGAGGGAGACATTTTTTTTTTTTTTTTTAAACTGACATGAGGGAGACATTATTCTTATTATTATTTGGAATGTCATAGAGTTGATGGAACGTTATCCTCATGATTTTATTTAATAATTTGTTGACATCGATATTTTTATCAACAATTCTGTGAATTTCAGTTTTGGCATTGGTAGTTGACTGGTAGAATGCGAGTTATGACTTATACATTCTTCCATGATCTATCTACAAACTTGATGTAGCTGATGTGATAAGAAGAAGAACTTTGAAGTATCACTAATAGCAACAAATAAACACTTGTGCTAATAGTAGAAGGTGACAGTAACCTATGAATAGTATAGGAATGTTTTTAAGGACATCTTTTTAAAGCGTTATATACAGAACTATTATAACCAAAACATGGCCAAACAACTATTAATTTTGAATACAGTATGATTGATTAAATTGACGAGTGCTTGCAATGGTACAGAATCTCAAAATTTCACTGCAAGGGCACAGATTTGCATGCTAGATTTTGTTGATCTTCATTTTAATGCTTGCTCTAGGTAGCTAGAATATTTATGTTGTTTTATTCTTGAACAGTGGCTATGTGCATCTTACCACAACTGTTTCTTCTAAAAACAATTCTCTGTAGTGACTGATTCGAGTTTTTGTTGTTCTGCAGAAGCTTTCACCCAAGGATGTGAACTTTGTTGGTTATACGTACAAGAATTTCGAAATTGTCAACGAACACCACTTGTCAGGCATTAGTATGTCTCTACTTATTTTTCATTGGACTTAACAATTCATTCCCAAATGAACATGGGCAGTCCTAGTTAGTAGTATATCAATACAGTTTAATATTCGCGTACCAAGTTTCTTTCAAGAATTATGACACATGTATGGTTCTGTTATTCACTTTCACATGAACCGTATTCCACCTGTAGTTTCTTAAACTCAACAAACTAATAGATGCTTCAATCTTAACTTGCAGCTGAGATGAGGAAAAAGCCTATCAAGACCAAGAGACCATCTGTTACGACTCTATTTGGTACATTCACCGTTCTAAAATTTCTGACTAATGCAAGTTGCTGGTTTCCATTACATATTCTTACCTTCTGGCCTCTCTGTTTGGCTCTCTCTTTCCTTTCCTTAGCCACAGCAGATTCTTCGGAGCAGACTGTTCAAAGAAGTTATCCTAATCATTTGCCAACCCATCCCGAAGTCTCAGAAAGCCCCGATCCATCACCTCGTTCAACTGGATCACTGCAACAGCCGAAACGGTGGGGAAGATGAAAGGTCAAGCCACAACTTGCTCTTTAGCTTAGCCTCAAATGATCCAGAGGTTGTATATGTTTTATACTACCTGTGGAAGGGGATCAGAAAAGTATCTGATATTGTATAAAATGTTTTGTAGATTCTGCAATCTTTGTTCACAATCACAGATTCTCACCCGGCTAGTTAGCCTTCTTGTGGGTTAGAAGTTTACAGAAAGTTAGGATTTTTATTTTTATTTTTATTTTATTTTACCCCAACCCCTTCAGTGGAAGAAGGTTTCCAAATGCTGTTAGATGGCCATGAGTCTAAAGCTTCTCACAGCCAGGATCCAGCACAACTTTAAGTTGATTCAGCTCAAAAATCTGCATTTTCCTCGATCACAGATATGCTCGAGAGGAGAGAGAGAGAGAGAGAGTCAAGTCATGTATTCCCAAGTTGTGGTATTCGAATGTAATATACACCAAAACTTAAATGTGGCTATAGTGTATATAGGGTTTTAAGGGCTAATTCAAATTCCAATTTTATTTCATGTATATTTTTAAAAATGACATCTTCTCTTCTGTTTTTATTTTTTTGAACCTCGAAGTTTGCCAGGTGAGCTATATTCATAGTTATTGGGATTTTATAGGTCGGAAATTACAAACAAAAATAGGTCAATAATAATTAATTGTGCATCTTAATCCAAGTAGAATTTAGAAACAACCCATAAAATAATAGAATCCGTTGTTCTGAATTTATCTATTTTAAAGATGGCCATTGAGAACGCAGTCAAACATAAGGATGATTTGGTCATAAAACTCGCTAAAATCTCTTTTGATGGCGAAGAATTGATATGTTATAAAGTTGAATCAAAAGTTACATGATACAATTGTGTGTGCAGTATACATGATACATCAGCATTGTATTCTAAATATGTCAGACCACGAAGCTTGATTAGAAATTAATATTCAAAGTCTAATCCACATGGCTTTTGAAGTACTCCCCAAACCCTTCCTCTTCCCTGCAGTATTGGCTAATAACTCTGTATACTTCAGGCAGGGGCTTTGGAAACCGACTAGCAAAGTAGTTATCAAATCCCTCATGAACGGATCCTATGAGCTCCTGAAATATACAGCCAAAGTAAAATCAAAATAACCATTACTTTGAAGATCCAATGGAACGCTATTTAACGTTGTTAATGATTAATTATTTCACGTTGATTTTGTTGAAGTTTTTTTCCCCCAAGAATTGCAAAATAAATGGAGAAAAAGAGTGAGAACTCACAGTTGCATAGTGAGGATGATTAGGGGTCACAGCAGCAGCAGTTTGGGCGGCCAATTCATGAAGCTGGCTAGTGGTTACGCAGCACAGACTTTTTGGGACACCAGAACAGGGTCAGGGTGGTCGATGCTTAGGCCATAACTAAGCTTTTTCAAACGGGGCAGTGATCTTGTCAAAATGCACCGCTGCCTGACGCCAATCCTGATTCTAACCAAGGAATTTTGTCCAACAGGTTGTGTGCAGACACAGGTCGACAGAAATTTGGGGTTATATACGAAGCGTAACCGGAAACTAGAGAAGGAAAAGGAAAATTTTACGAATTTTGAAGTGGGAATTTCAGAAACTTAAAATATAAAAACTTCTGACGCAAGAAACAGCAGCGCGCTCAATTTATTATTATTTTTTTTTTCCGGATAATAGTTGAAATTTTCATTTTACAAAACTAGCATTTTTTTCAAAAATTTATCTCCAACGAGATCGACCATCAAGATTTATTTAAAAATTATTTTTTTTCTAACTTATTAATTATTTTGGTACAAATTCAGTTATCTTTACCAATAGAAAGGATCTTTTGTGTCAGTTTTAAACCGACATTATAGCTTCGTTTGAATGTATCTTTAATGTAAGTAGAAAATCAACATTAAGGATTTTTTTTTTGTAAAATATTTATTTCAACCGACATTAAAAACTCAATTTATTTTAGTGGTCTATTAGGTCCCTCTCCTAGCTCACAATGATGGATTAAACAAAGTTATGTAATATTGAAAGAATTTGAAATGTTCAAATACTTTTAAGGAAAATATATGTATTAATCATATATGATTGAATTGATAAAAAATAATGTATGTTTTTTTTTTGAAAAAAAAAATGTATGAAAAAAAAATAATGTATGTTGATACATTATAGTACATAGTTAATTATAAATAGATTTATAATTAAAATTATATAATATGTGAGAACAATACATTTGAATAAAATTTGAATATTAAATTAATATGAATTTAATTCATACTAAAACTATAGGTTAAAATTAATGTGAATAAGATTCACATTAAAATCATATGTTAAGAGAAAAATGTGTATATTAGAACATGGTTCATATATATTAAATTAAAGTAAATAAAATAATTAATTCATTAGTTAATTAATTAAATTAGGTTTAATTAATATTTAATCAATAAATTATATAAATTAGTTTAATTAATTAATTAATTAATTAAATATATTTATTTATTAAAAATAACTCCCAGGGAGTGGTGAGGGGGAGGAGAATCAACTCCCTTCACGTTAAATGTGATGAGATTATAGAGGGAGAAGCAGTTCGTCTGAAGACCAAAGAAACTCTGTCAAAAAGAAAAAGTACTCTCTCACTCACATTCCCAAAAAGTAAATTCTAGAGGACAATATAGAAGATTATTGGTGGTGTCCTTCTAAGGAAAACAGTTTTGCAGTACAAGTTTCTACTAGGCAAAGGAGAAAGAATCGAAGAGAGTGACTGCAAAGATAATACACTTTTTTCCTTATGGTAAACAACATGCTTAACTTTTTTATATTTTTTTTAATTCTAAAATTTTTCATCGCACGAATTAAAAACAAAAGCAATCACACGATTCCGCAATAAAATTTAAATCCGTTTAATTAAAAATTTATTTTTTAAGACCAACAAAAAGAAAAAAAAAATCTTTAAGGAGAGAGATTCATTCAATCTATAATTGTCTTAAGTTATCTGATACTACCATTAAGCTTACCAACTTGTGTATTTTAGAGAGTCTCGTCATCCCTAGACAAAGTTAGTGGAGGCATCTAAAGATATTTGGATGATGATGAGAAGTTTATAAGAATCATACCCATGGGAGAGGGTATGTTTTGATCTTACCATAGAGTATTTTAAGAAATTAAAGCTGCTATCAACAAACCAACTTCAACATTTCTGCATGGTTTCCACTTGTGTTGGCTTATTGAGCATTTGAAGTGATACCCAAACCAACCCCACCCGACTGTTGGATTTGCATGAACAATTAAAAAATGATGGATCACAAGAACTAGAGGATTGGCAACATATAAACAGCGACATCTTCAAGGCTATGGTGTATATAGGGTTTTAAGGGCTAATTCAAATTTCAATTTTATTTCATGTATATTTTTAAATTTTAAATTTATAATGTGTGAGGTTTACCGATCGAAACTTTGACCTCGAGATTGATAGTAAATTGATGCGAAGTGACTCTCATATTCAAGATGTTAGTTAAACATGTTATTTGAGATTTTATTGGTTGGAAATTGCAAAAACTATCAAAGTCGATCCATACAAAAATAGGTCAATGATTAATTATGTACTTTAATTCAATGGAATCTAGAAACAACTGATGAAATAATAGAATCTGTTCTTTGAATTCACTTAGTTTAAAATGATTCACTTAAAATGAATAAAAATGATTTTGTACAAATCTTTTTTATTACAATATTGTATTGCTTTCTAATCACAACATCGGATTAGAATAGATGATTACGTAACTATCTATCATATAAGATATTTTTTGATGGCAAAGGATTGATATGTTATAAAGTTGAATCAAAAGTTCCATGGTTTGATGTGTGATAGATGAGATAAAAGAAAGGAAAAATGAGTACAAGAAGATAAGGGTATGAGATCTAACATAATCCCTTAAAGGAAGGAAAAACCTTGACATTTTCATCCCATGTCAAAGCAAAGTCATCTGTGCCAAATAAGATAAATGGCTACGTGGCAGGTAAGGGTATACTTAACGATTATTTTGTAATAACAATTTTTTTTTAAAAAAAAATTTATAAAAAAGGTATTTTTGTTATTAATTAAGTGAAAAAGGATTTTATACCATTCTAGTTAAGGATATCTTCTTAAGTATAGTTTTGAAAGTAGAACCTAAACAATAGAAATGGAAATAGAAGAAACTACTTTAAACAGTTTCTAAAATTTAGTCAAAATTTCAAAAACGTTTCTCAAATTTTGGAAACAAGAGACTAGATGATTTATCAAATAAGTCTATTTCTTCAAAAATGAGGAACATAAATAAAAAAAAATATGAAACAAGAACATTATAAAATGAGTCCTAATATACTTAAATTAGTTTATTTATTATTAGATTGGATTGGTGTTTCCTTCCCATAAATATTTAGAACCTTTTTTTTCCTTCTTTCTACAAGAGGAGAAATGAAATGAAAAGCAACCAAAATTGAAGGTAAGAGAAAAGGGGAGGGAATTAGAGGTTTGTCAACATCATGAAACACCACTTTGCATCAATCCCTATATATCATGCAAAAAGCAAAAGAACTAGAAAGGCAGTCATGCCAAACAAAAGAGAAGCACAATTGAAACATCTTATATATATATATCTATGTTTGTATATATAATATATATGCACCCTCTAATAGGTGGGGTTTAGAATAATGCAAAAGCAAAGCCCAAGCCATGTAAAAGCAAAAGTTAAAGCCAAAATTGAAGGAAGCTTATAGCTTGAGAAAATGCTTCAATGGGTTGGCCTCTAATGGCACTTGTCTCCACCCTATTGATCTATAATTCATTATGTGACCCCCTTCTACCCATATGGCTCATTCAACACAACAAAACATGTTTTCTTTTGTGAAGAGAGAATTTTGGGTTTTTGTTCGTATGAGTGGCCATGCATTATCTTCATTCCCTATTCAAATTCAATTAATGGGGTATTTTTTTCTTTTTCTTTTTTTCTTTTTTCTTTTTTTTTTAAAAAGAAAAAGTTATATATTACTACCTAATTTATTTATGTTATTTGTTTTTGGGTTGGGTTGACCAAACATGCTAAAGGGGTGTAAGTTTGAATGGGGCCATGTGATAATTTCACACCAAAATTGGGACCTTTTGAGGGTTATTGTGCCTAGCAAGACAAGTTGGGTCATGCTAGCTAGCTAGGCCACAAAGTCCAAAACTTTCATATATAATATGAATGGAAATTGCTAAAGAATGGTTGAAGATGTTTCCTCCAAAATAGAATCTTATGAAGAAGAGAGCATATATTATGGTTGATTGCAAAATTTATTTGGATTAAAACTTGAATATGATGAAATTAATAACTTCTTCGAAATAATGCCTAAATCTAAACTATTTTATTGTTAACTATGACATGCTTCGTCATTCATTATTCTAAATTTGTTGGCCTTTTTCATGTAACTTCATCTTCTTATGTTTCTCAAATATAACGTATTTCTAGAGAAGAGTTTGAATTATCTCATGAACATTATGGTTTAGATTTTTTTTTTTTTTTTATTGTAGAAAAATAAAAAGCACAAAAATATTTTCCTCCAATAAAAAGTTTGTAGGTAGTAGCTCTATTGTTGGTGATGTAAAGTTGGAGAAAGATATATATATGGTGATAGACAAAATTGTGGTGTTCATAATAATAAAGAAAGGTGAAGCAAAAGTGAGGAAGACAAGAAAATACCTTACCACCGATTTAAATGTTTGCCAAACAACCATTTGTTTGCCTAAGATAACTTGAGTTTTGAGTTGACAAACTTGATTAGAAAGAGATGTTTATGCCCCTCTAAAGTGGTTAATTAGGTCCCCCTTTTATGTATAAAAAGAAACATTATGATTACCCTTCCCCATCCCCATTTTGATTTAATTAATTAAGTTACTTGAATTACATTTACAACACCCTAATGGCTATTAAATTGTCTAAGATCAATACACCCTTTGAGAAGTAGCCTTAATTTAGGCACATGCTTCATTTTTTGAATTCTTATGTGAGAAACTTTCAAAGGGATTTATCAACATTTTTTTTTTTTTTGTTGAAATCCTTTGTTAATTAAGTCCATGACCTAAACACAGCCTCCAAATTCATTTTCTTACTTTAGATTTGTTTGAATTACATAAATTTAGTAAAATTCTATTTGATCAGCTTAGAAACAAAATTATATTGTTATATATATTTTTAAATTTACCATTAAACACATATAAAATAGACAAACATGAACATTCATTGTTTTTGTTCAACTAAATGTATTCTTTTATAAAAACTTTTATTTATTATTTTTTTATTGGTCCTATTTGAATCTATCATGAATGTTATTACTTAAGATGAACTTAACCATCATACTTAAATTCATTAAATTAAGAAAAATTATTATAAATGAAAAAAAAATCAAACTATTTACATGTCAATCACGGTCAATTACAAATAAACAAAATGAAATTTTCCTATATTTATAATTATTTTTAAAAACATCCCTAGAATCAAAGATAATCTAATATCCTATAATAATTGGACCCTTTACGTTCACCACCTTATTATCTCACACACGTATCCTTCTTGAAAGGAGCACAAGAAATTCTTTGAAGATTTCACCAGCCATCATATCTCCATACTATATATATAATTAATTGAACTTGAAGAGCCATTAAGTTATGTATTAATTAATGTTAACAAAGTTTAAATATCATCTAACCTACATACTTAAGTTGAAAAAAGAACACCCTCAATGTCTTGCAATCTACGAAATATGATTGAGCAATTATATTACACAAATCTCAAGCCTCCTATACACCTTCTCTCTAAATTAACCTTAATCAAATAACGATCATAACCATTTATTTGGTCTTCATTTTTTAACATTGAATACTAATATTTCTTGTTTCTTTTCTTTTTTTTTTTTTTAATATACAAAACCAATCAATATCACGATACTAAATAAAACAACTTCCATTATTTACTTGCTTTCCCAAAATATTAATTAGAACCCAAATCAGACTTTATAAAGAAAAATCCCTGTAACTAAGTTTCACCAAACAGTTGATCCGTGATTTTGTTGTCTAATTTCATTTCATAACATAAAGAAAAATCTGAAAGTGTGGTGGCGATCATATTCAACCAAAATCGATATATATTATGTATATCCATTCCATTCAATTTGGTCGGATCCGGACAATGACTCGTGTTCTTGCATGCTTCAATTCCATAATAATATTTTTTTAGAATAAGATAATAAAGGATATAAGGATTAATAGATAGTACCCGAATATCTCAACTAGATAGTTATTGACACATCCATATAACACCTTCATCATCTCATTGACCATAATAATAATAATAATATGGATTAGGTTAATCTCAAAATATCTGAAATGATTTTGATAGTACAAGTTCATATGTTATTTGAGTTATACTCAGGTAATTCGCGTCTTGTTTCTTTTAAGTTTTCTCATTGTGGTTTTCATCTATAAAAACATTTAAATTCTCAATGAAATTAAAATAAGACATAGACAAAAACAAATCAAATCTTAACATGAACTTTGAAAGCATTTTTAGAAATTAAATCGACAAGAAGTTAAAAAAAAAAAAAAGTTATGTGTAAAATTCCCAAATCTCCATTACTATTTATTTTATTATTATTATTATTTTGTGGAAAAACCTCATCAAAGAACCAATAAATTATTAGGAAAACGATGTTATATAATGTGTCTAATAGTTTTATATTATATACAAAATATATATGTATATATATATATATATTTTTTTTTAAAGGGAACAACAAGAGTACTTCGTTCAAGATTAAAAAAAGAGTATATATAGGAAGTTAGAGAAAAGTCAGAAATGAGACGCATTTCAAAATACAAAATTAATTTTCGCAACATTTATTCCAAACATATATTGAACGGTGATTAAAACCTGTATATATTTCAAATGTTGATTTCTAATAACCAAAATAATAAAATTTCAGAAGAATTAAGTTCAATGGACAAATAAGAAAGTGAAATTGAAGGCAGAGGGCAGCTAGGTGAGTAGATGATGTCCCTAAAATCAAAATTTGAAATTTATTATTATTATTATTTAAAAAAAAATTAAAAAAAAAAAAAAAGACTTGCACAGTTTGAGTGTACTCCTACTGGGCTTGGTGGAAAAGAAAAGAAATAAAGAAAAGGAAAATAAATAAAATAAAATTAGAGGAGCCAACACTAGCTACAACCAAAACAGATACTTTCAAAAAAATTGGAGTACTAATTATAATTAAGATCATAGCTAGTGTATGTATTTAATCCACAAAATTTCATAATTTTAAATATGAAACTATGAGGATTAATTTGGGAAATGGCCTTCTTGTCCTCTGGCAAATATATAATTTCCAATGAAAAACAACTGTATTTCAACAGTGGTTCAATTAATGGAAAATCATATATTATCACATCCTAATTAAAGTAGTTACACACAGAATCAACCAGATATAGTTTTTCTTTTTTTAATTTAAAAAATATAACAACAATAATAATGTAATGGACCCCTACTTTCCACTTAAATAATTGTATTTAATGTTTAGACCAGTAGCCCATATACAGACAAAATTCATCCTCACTATTTTAATTATTAATGCAAACAAGGGCGTGTGTTTGGATTAGGTTAACTATTATTAAATCTTTTAGATCTATACTAAAATTAACAACGACCATACAAAAGTTAATTTAAAGGTACTCAATTTTCAAAACAATTTAATATCAAATATCTCAATTTTTTTTTCTTTTTTTTTTTTTTAATAACGAAAAGTTGTAAACCAAGTTATTGTTGTAGACCGAGATTTTATTTCATTAATTTATGCACCTATCTGATAATTCCATCATCCCACGTAGGAAAATAATATTTCATAGTGTGCAAAGTACTTGAATTTTCTTATTCAAAACATATTTAATACTTCATATATATATATATATATGGTCGATGTGTAATAAAAAAAGGTAATGGCCACGTGTCACAAGCCAGCAATGGTATGTGGAAATTAAATAATTACAAACAAGTTGATGAGGTTGCGGGCATCTTTATTATATACATTTTCATTTTTTTTTTTTTTAAATAAATGTAATCCAATCGTGATGCCAATAATTAGCGGTGAAAGTTGGCAATTTATTATTATTTTTTTTCCAAGGAAAAATTTGAAATTTAAATTTTAATGGCCATTTATGAGGAGGGAATTTTTAAAATAATAATCAAGGGGAAAAGCATATGCTAAGGATTATTAAATTAACATGAAAGAGGTTACATCACATGGCCAATATGGTAGGGTTTTAAATGGGAATACAAAAACCTTCCATTAAATTCTTTGTTAGGAGAGAATCCCACTTCTGTTTTGTTCTGTTCTTAGTTGTCTTTGGACTTTATGTCATGTTAGAACGTGTGGAAGGCAACGATTTCTATGAAAATACTTATGATAAAAAGCTTTTTATACATAGATGTTTAACATAATTATAAAAGTTTAACTATCTGTAATCCTCTTCTTGTTTCAAGTTAATTGTCGTCTATATTGAAAAGTTAATCTCTAACATAATTAAATAGCTAATTAAAGTAATAAAAGATGCAATCAAAGTTCTACGTTAATAAGAAAAGGGATATAAACTTAGATAAAAGAAAGCATAAACGATCAAAACAAAAACAAAAACATTATTGGAGGCTTGCAAGACATATGGGAGCTGTAATGGTAAAGTGGAGGGGATATCCCTTCCTTTTTCTTGAAAAAAAATGTCTTCCAAAATCAAAACATTGAGTGGCTACAAAAGGACATAAGGGACGGGGAAGGGGAATATAAGGACAATGAAGTGTTTTTGGATTCAAAATTCAATTTTAATTTGCATATACTTATTAATTAGTATCAAATAATAATAATAATAATAATAATAATAGGATATTCATCCATCTTAATTTAGGTAAAATAAACAATTAAAATTGTGTGTGTCAGAGTCATGTGGATCAAATAGAAAAGGAAGGAAAAAAAGTAAAAAAATCAATAGTGTGTCTGAAAATTATGAGAGAAGAAGGCAATACAAAACAAATACTCTTTTGAAAACAAAGAAAGAAAAAAAAAAAAGAAAAAAGCCTCTTTCTTTCTTTCTTTCTTTCTGTTTCTATGTTCTCTCTTGATGCAGAGAGATTCTCAAAATGTCTCATCAAAACAATAGATAGAGGAGATGAATTGTGGTGTGTGTGATTCCGTAAATAATGATTGCCATTTTGAAATTTTTTCTCAATCTCTCCCAAATGCCAATTTTTTTTTTTTTTTTTTTTTTTTTTTTTTTTTTTTTTTTTTTTTTTTTTAGTATTACGGAAGTATATATCTTTAATTTGTTTCCCTATATAATTTTGTTGGTAGTGATTACTCTTTATTTACTAGAGAGTGTTGACGTTGTAACTCTAGTACATATTACAAAATTTAGAATATAGTATTTTTTTTGTTCACACCATAATTTTATATTAGAAATAAAAATTAAAAAATATATATATATACTGCTAATTACAAAACTTAATTAGTTTCTTTAATTAATGCAAAAACTCCTTCTAATGTCCAATCAAAATAATAATATATCAATTATGTTTTTTACAAAATAAAACTCAATATACCCTCAAAAGGTTTAATTAGAAAAAGAAAAACAGCTTTTTTTGGATGTCAATAAAGCCGAAATCTTGTCTGACCCTTTTACAACTAAAAACCAACCCTGATCAATTTCTTTATTTCTTTATTCAATAACATACTTTTTCTTAATTACTTTATATATATATATATATATATTTTTTTTTTTCCCTTTTTGTCCTTAATCTACCCGACATTTAGTTTACAGACTCAGTTATCATCCTTTTACTAAAACCCTTAGCTGCTTTTTAATTTTTAATGTTCTTAGTACCATATATTAATTTAACTAATCTAAGATTTTTTGTTTTAACAAATAATTAAGAATAAGAAAATTAAGGACAACTTAATTGGGTGTGTCTTTGATAAGGATGAACATAAAAGGTATGTGAGGGGTAGTGGGAAATTAAAGTGTGGCTACTTAAAATAGTTGTAGTGCAAAAGGATACAGCAATTTGTGTACTATACTATACACACCGCTCAAATTTTCAAAATTTATGTCTATATAGGACATAGATGTCAACCCATTTTGACTTGGGTGGATCCACGACAACTATTTTTCAAGTATTTGGTCTAGTACGACGTTATCGATCGAGTTGATGGTAATAACAATTCTATTTTGATGATTATGATAAAATAATTGTACATTTTAGTCCTTCATTTTTCAATAAGGTTGAAATCTCATTTTCTTACCAGTCATATGATTTGATGAATCATATAGTTTTCATGATTTAATTATAATATTGATATCTCTATTTGATGATCAAACTTATTTTGAGTTCCGTTTAATTATAAATTATTTTATTGAAATGAATTTCTATATTTATAGTGTGTGATATTCACATATCCTTTGTTTAAACATAGCATATTATCTCACCAATATTTTTTTAGGAATGAGAAAAAGTATGTTGGGGCAAAAAGAATCATATAATATAACTAGATGATCCAATTAGTTTATCAATAACATTGAGAAATTATTTTAAACATTTAACGTAGAAAATTCCCATATAATTCTCCTTCCTTTTAGTACCACGTTTATGTTTTGTTTTGTTTTTTTTTTTTTTTTTTAAAGAAAAAATTGAAAGTAAAAAACAAAGCATTTGGAAACTCAAAGTTGGTGATAGTCCATGTCCATGCCAAATGATTTATGTTTATATCTTAAACTTAATAAATTTTTGCTCAATTTTATAAAATATACTTAAATAATTTAAAATCCATTAAAAAAAAAAACTCAAGCATTACATTATTAAACTAAGAACATATTTTTATCATGGGAAGAAATTAAACTTATAACTTCAAGGTTGATAGTACAAATTTATATTAGTTAAATTGTGTTTGTTTTGACGTTGATAAAACAGTGTTATATCCCATTAATCATACCAAATATAGATATCAAATCAGGTCAAAATTCATTACTTAACTAAAATAATTTAAATAGAACAAATTTACAACCCAATAATTGAATTAGTAATTGAACCCAAAAACACACGCACACAAAGCACAAAAACGAACCGTTATATGAGGATTTGTGGCTGTGTATTTGGATTTGCTTTTTGGTATCTTTATGTGTTTCTCACCACAATATCACTTTGTTATAAAAAATAATAATAAAAAAATAAAATAAAAAAATCCTCTTTTTCTTCCCTGAAAGCTCTCAACTTTAAGTAACCCTTTGCGTGTAAGAGAGAAGAGCGATTAGAGAAAAAAGAAGTAATTAATCACTCCTAATTAAAAAGTATAGAAATTAATTTGACTATAAGTCAAAGCCCTTTTGTAATTGAATATAATGAGATGCTTTTAATTCCGATTGAGGTAAATTCCGTTGATTTATTATTACCTATGTACGAGAAAGAAAAAAAAAAGAAAAAAAAAGGCACCTTTGCTGATTAAAAGTAAAATCCATAAGAAGATATAATTAAATATACATTTATTTATTTATTTATTTATTTTCTCGCCTCTCCTCTATGTTGAAGGCGAATAGAATATATAGAGAAGACACTATCAATTTGTGTTTAAAAAAAAGTCAGCGACTTTCTCTTTTCTCTTTCTCTCTCACAAAACCTTCTTCAAGTCCCAACATTTGTTTGTTTATTTGATTATACTACTTATATAGAAGAACCCCAAAAGGAAAAAAAAAAATGAAAGGGTTCATTTTTATTTTTTTGTTTTATTTTGTTTGTAAAGTTTTAGGGTGAGAATATTGAGAGAGAGAGATTCAGGAAGTACTTACTTATGTTGTTGTTGTTTGAGATGGAGAATTATGAAGAAGGTGATTTGACTGATATTGTGAGAGGAGGAAGCTCAAGATCAAGATCAACAACAAGAAGCTCCACTTCTCATTGCAAAACGGAATTGGGTGATCAAGATGAAGATCAAGATTCTCCCTTTTATTCTTCATCACAAGATAACAATTACAATCCTCAGTGGAGTAGCTCCCAATTTTCATCACAACTACTACTACTACAAGATCATCATCATCATCATCATCATCAATACAGTTTTGGGGATCCATTTTGTAGTACTGTTGCTGCTTCACTTGATCTTCATCAAGAGCTGGATAATACTAATAATAATACTTTTTTCAATGGAATTACTACTACTACTACTACTTCTACTCAAGATGAGCTTATCAAAACGCCTTCTTCTTCCAATATTTTCTCACGTATGCTTCAGATCTCTCCTTCACCCGACAAATTCCCAACCATTTCTTCACTTAATTCCTCTTCTAATTTCCTAATTCCCAATCATTCTCTTAACTCTCCCACCACTCCACATTCTGATCACCTTCATCATTTTCTTCATCATAATGATAATAATCCCTCCCCCTCCGCCCTTCACATCTCTTCTCCTCGCAATCCACCCGGTATCAAGCGAAGGTAAGTACTCACAATCATCAATTCTTTTACTTTTGTTGCTATGTGAGAAACATACAAGAAATGATCTGTGTTTCATTAGTAAATGGATTTTGAGTTCATTTTCATTGAATAATGTGTTTATAATAGGAAGTATAGGTTTATTAGTTTGTTAAATTTAAGGGTTTGATTTAGATTGGGTAGTGGAGTTGTGTGGAGAGTTGAGAATTAAGGGATTTGTATATATAATAATAATAATATAATTAATGTTTTTTATGGGGAAATTTGGAGAGGGGGTTGTAATCAAAGGCTGAAAAGGTGGGGGGATTTTGGGTTGAGAGAGGGGAAAATTGCTACAGATACTTGCTCTTTCATTGTATAGTTGTTATCACAGGCAACTTTTTTTCTTTTTTTTTTTTCTTTTTCCCTTTTCTCTATTTTGTAAATTTTTTGGTATGACTCTTCCAAAACTCACCTGAATTGATAACTGTGTGTTGTTTGTGTGTATTTTGTTGGTCCTTTTTTCTGTGTATGCAGTCCCTTTCAGTTGCTTCTTCCCTTGCACACAAATCACAGTCCCCTCCTAAAAATAAAATAGCTATGGGGAAAGTGGTTGTTGAGAGGAGAATAATACTTTATAATAATTCAATATATATATATATATATATATATATCTTGTCACAAAATGAATGATAATATAAAAAGCAAAAGATGATGAATTTATGATGTGTGTTTATAGGAAGAGCCAAGCAAGGAAAGTGGTTTGTGTTCCAGCTCCAGTGGCTGCTAGTAGTAGACCAAATGGGGAAGTTATTCCTTCTGATCTGTGGGCTTGGAGGAAATATGGTCAGAAACCCATTAAAGGCTCTCCATATCCTAGGTAATGTTTTTGTTTTTCCAAATTATATGTGTCTTTAATTTAATGGAAATATAATTGAGGCCGTTTATCAATATAATCTCTCATAGCTTGGCTTTGTTGATATATATATGGAATTGTGTGAATTATTGGGAGTACTACAAAAATGCTTTTCCAGCTGATGATTTCATATTGTACATATACCAAGTTCCTCTCTTCAAAGAAGTTTTTACCCTAGTTTTAACCCTTTCTTTCTTTTCCCCCTTTCCACTGTTAAATTTATGATTTTTAAAGCTTTCTTCTCCTGGGAATCACATTTATCATTCACATATTTTGTTGTGGATTTTAATGGTCATGCACCCACTTTTCCCTCACTTGTAGTGTGGTTTGTAGAGTACTCTTTCATCAGTTTCATCTTTTCACCAATACAATATTATTCTAACTCATATAGATTATCTCTTAGAATAATAATCTAGAAACACACACACATACATACATTGTTAGTTCTATATAAAACATCACTTTACTTAGTAAAACTTAATTAATGGGTCATAAAGCATTTGGTTAAGGATTTAGTCCATTCACTAGAATTTCTCGTTTTCAAAGAAAAGAAGGTAGATGAAGTGAAGGAATTAAGAGCGTTAAAGTATATATATTATCACTTTTGGAACTAGTGCATAAATGTGTCAATTTAGTTGAAATATCTAGATGTCTTACTGGATCCCTCGACCTTTAGTATCTTATTAGAGGAAAGTATATATATTGTAACTCATTATTAGCTTTGAATTTCTAAGTGTGTGAGTTGAGTGGTGATTTAACATAGTATTAGTAGTAGCAGAGAGTTTGAATTGTATCATGATTTGATAATTATATGTAACAATATGAAGGTATTATAAATATAAAGATTGGAAGGGGATTATTGGATAATTTCAGGGGGTACTATAGATGCAGCAGCTCAAAGGGATGCTCAGCAAGAAAACAAGTGGAGAGAAGTAGAACAGATCCAAACATGCTGGTGATTACTTACACATCTGAGCATAACCATCCATGGCCAACTCAAAGAAATGCTCTTGCTGGTTCTTCAAGGTCCCAACAATCTAAAAACAACAACATTACTACTACTACTTCTTCAACTTCAACAACAACACCAACACCCAATTCTTCAAAACTCTCTCAAGATCATCATCACAAAAATAAGGAAGAAAAAGAAGAGCATCAAGATCAAAACAATGGAACATTATTATCAGCTGCAGCAACAACAACATCAAATAACAATAATAATGTTAAGGAAGAGGAAACTGAGAACCATCATCATCAATCGATGATGAGTGAAGGGTTTGATGATGATCATGATTTCTTTGCAGATTTGGAAGAATTACAAACAGACCCTTTAACTCTGTTGTTCACTACACAACAACCCCTTAAATTAGACCAAATCAAAGAATCAGCCACCACCACCCCCACTACTACTACAGGTTGCTTACACGACGTCGTTCCATTCAATAATCTATTTGATTGGCCACCACCTCCTCTAAACAACAATTCAACTCCATTTCATGAACAACCACCACCTACTACTCCTACCAACGGAGGTTTTTATTAAACCCAAATTCCTTTCCTTTAATTTCTCCCTCATATATTTAACATTTTATTATGTTTCCCTTCAAATTAGTAAATTATATATATATATATTTGGATGCATGCATTTTTACAATACCAACAGTAACATTTGTGATTTAATTAATGATGAGGTATATATATACATCGTTAAGTTATGTGAGTTGAAATATAATCATGTTAATTTGATTGGGTGATCGGTATTAATTTGATCCAATGTAATAAAAAAAAAAAAAACATTAAAAAAATGGGAATATAGGTAGTGTGAGAGATGGGACAGAAAGTTGAGGAACAGAAGGTTTGAACAGTGAAAAGAAGTACATGAATCGGAGACATGATTGGAAAGCTCAGTGAGAGAGAGGGAATTGGTATAATGATGGGACTGCCCACCCCTAAACCATTTCACTTTTTCAAGTGGGGATCAAATTATTATTTATTATTATTATTCTAAATCCTCCTCTCTACTACCTATTCTAATTTTTAATTTTCTTTTCTAATGTCTTATAACTTGTAATTATTATTATTATTATTTTTTTACCCTAAAGATTCATTTTCCTCATCACTCGTCTTATCACATTGATGTGGAAAAGAGTGTTCAACAAACCAAGCATGCTTTCACTTCCTCTACTTTCTCTTCTGTTTTTATTTGGATATATAGAATTTCCCCTTTTTCTATTTTTTTTTTTTTTTTTTTTTTTTTGTCTTTTCAAATAATGTTGAGCCCATTTTTTTTTAATTATTATTATTATTATTTTTTTTTTTTTGTATTGGATGAGTTTTGTTCATATAATTTATATAATTAAGCTTATATATTAAATAGATTTATGTTGTTATTATGCTGATCTTTGCAATGGTTGATGTTGTCAGTTTGGGCATGCGGAAAGAAAATGTCCTTATATATTTTTCACCAAGATCAGCTTTGCACGTCGACTCTCTATCTGTTCAGTCTTTCCTTTTGCATTTGACCCACACCCTAATGCTACCTCACTAACTATATATACACACACACACAAATTTGAATTTTTCAAAATCACATTCTAACATAAGAATGCAAACATTGATCCACGTTTGACTTAGGAAATTGGAAAAAAGAAATCTATGGTATGTAAGAAAAAAAACAAAAAGAAATTAACTATACGTCGTATAAACATCACAATCCTCACATATCTCTAAATATAATTATATCGTGACAATGTGTCTACTTTGAATGGAAGCCTTTTATAACACATTTTGATGTAGAACTTAAAGAAATTGAAGTTCTCAATTTTATTTCATATTTCTCGAATATTTAGATTACAACCTAATTACTATGAGACGGTACTACGAGAATTCAGGGTAATCACTAAGAAATAAGCTAGTCACACTCCAAACTATCCATACTCTTATGGAGGATAACTCTAATCCTCATCTTTAGAGTATACTTTTAAAAAAAAAAAAAAATTAAATGGATAAAACAGATAATTAAGAGATGCACCTAAACATCTCTGATAGGTTGACACATTCTTAACATCCTGTCATGCCCCAAGATCAAAAACATAGTCTCATTACGGTGAAATAAGTACACATAATAATTTTTTTGGAGTACATTATTTGTTTAATAGATCTCAACCAGGGTCTCCACATGTATCACTTGGTGACATGACAATTAAATTAAGAGCATACTCTGATACCACTTGTTAAGGACAAACTCTTTCAGGTATGATATATACTTTTTTTTTTTAATAAATTACTTTATTTCTCCAAAACAAACCTCAATAGATGACAGAGTACAACGAAAAAACAATACATTGATGGTTGAATAACTATACCCATCTAAACGTATCAAGACAAATATCATTGGCGCCTAAACAACTCTGTCGCCGGCTTCTCCTTCCACTTCATCTCTGCCGCCTCATGTGGCATCGATTTCCCTAGCTAGTACTCCATCATAGTTGTCACCACAAGAATACCTCCTCTGAATCTTCCATGTATGATATTGTCAATTTTACTTTTTGTTTGATCCTAAATGCTTTATTCCCCATGAAGATAATTGTCTTCTCTTATATATATCTAAGATTATCTTTCCCTAATTTAATTGATGTGGGACTACTTTAGTCACATTACCAACACACATATGATTATTACAGAGATAATATGGAATAATATCTACTCTACTTCTTGCATGGATTTGGATTCCTAATATGATTTTTTTTTTTTTTTTGTTAGTACAACATTTGTAGGATGAAAGATCTAACGAACCTTCTACTTCTAGGATGGAAGGTCATACTAATTATTACTAAGCTCACTTTGACGATTAAATTAATTATATATCCAACCATAGCTAGTTTAGTTTTAATTGATTCATAGGAAGCTAACAACAGACATTTCATCAATAATAATTAAGAGTAAAGTCACACAAAGGTCAAAATGTTTCTATGGACAAATAGTACCACCTTCATTTTATTGTATCTTTAGTTAGAGCGCAACAACAACATTTTAAAAACTTCTTGAGATTTATGAAGCAACTTTATAAGGAATGACACAATCATCACTAGTGTCACAGCTTGATTGTTTTTTTGTAATTGTGAAATAACCACTATCATCCTAAATTGAAGTGCATTATCTTAGTCTCTCTTGTTCGAAATGTTTCTCACATACTTATATTAAGAAAAAGGATGATAAGAATAAATAACCTTAACAATAATTAAAATATAAATGAGCAGACTTGATGTTTGTACGGCATGATAACACAAACAAAAGAGATGATTTTTATGAGGGTTTTTATTGATATGATGACTAAAGGTGCATGCTTGGGTTTGTCCTGCTTTAACTATATATATATATATATAACTGTGTGAGTTGACAACTTTTAGTTTCTTTCAGAAAAGATTAAGTCAGAGTTATTTATATTTAACTGTGCTTTATCTAACAGAAAGAAAATGTCAAAAATGAATAAATAGGGTTTTAAATTGTTTTTGAGGTTGAATATATTTTATAGCTTTGGGATTCAAAGCAAATCCTCTTTTCATCATTGTCAGATATATGTATAAACATATAATTTTTGTTACAAACATTTGTAACTGTACGCTTATGATTATGGTCCAATTTGAAGCAAGCCCTTTTCTTTTTTCTTTTTTCTTTTTTTTTTTTAAAAAAAAAACTTTAGGTTATATATATTGGGGTGGAACAGTGACACTAAGATTAGTCAAATCCATCACACACTAAGTAAAAAAATTCACTCTTTTCCAATCAAAGTCACTTCAAAAGCCAAGAGAGAGAGAGAATAATGAATATGATCAAAGAAAAAAATGATCCCAAAAAAGAGATGCAATATTATTATTATATTTTTAATAAAGTTCACTTTGTTTTTGGTTAGTTGATTGATGGGATTTAGAGGCATTATGGGTTTTGGATGAAAATGGGTGTGTGTTTGTGCAAGTAGGATGATGGGAGTGACTGTTCCCATGATTTGAAAAGATTGAAATGGAGTTTACTGATCACAAAACCATATAATATATATATATGTATGTATGTATGTATACATAAAGCTTTATTATATTGACCAATAATTATCCCTTTTGAAATTTGTTTGGTTGTAATTCCACAATTCTTTTTAATGCCTCATCATGCACCTTTTTAGTGAGACCATTCTTTTCTCAAACCCTAATCATCAAATCCTCCAACCCCCCCCCCCCCCCCCCCCCAATATATATATATTAATTAATCATCAATGGGATAATATATAAAGTGTAAAAAGTAAATTTGATACCCTATGTAGTATTAGGCAGACTCCAACTTGAATTAGCAATATTAAAGTTTCTATTTGAGATTTATATAATCTTTTATCTACCCTAACTCTTAGGCATTGCAAAACTTTTGAAAAACAAGATTGATTGAAATATGCATAAAATAAGAACTTTTTTTTTAATCTTTAATCAATAACAAGCACATCTCTCTTGTTAAATTTGAGCATTTATAGCAAAATAATTCCAAGACATGAGGTTATAATAAATGATAGAATCTCAAATAGCAATTTTCCTTTTTAATTTCTTTTTTTTTTTTTTTTTTATTGAAATCAAAAGTTTCATTAGGGTTCTAAAAGTTTCATCTGTTGTTGAGACCTCCCAACTTCATTCTTGTAATTAAGAAGGTGACTTTTTTTCCCCCTATTTTTCAATCATACTTTAATTAATTTTTTAATTAGTTTCTATGAGAGGGTGGCATTAATTAATAGTTAAGGAGGCAATTAAGAATACAAAGTTTACTTTCATAATAACCCTAATAATTAAATGTGTGCACATGAAACATCAATTGATTTAGAGATTTCGAATTGGTGAGCCCCCACTGAAAATGAACAGGCTTATTTGTCAAAAGGCAAATGGATATGTAGCCTATGCTAGTTGAGATGATATATCTATAATTAAAATCACTTTCATCTTATCTTTAGTTTTAATATGATTTAAGGGGGGGCCCGAGGCTTTAATGAGTCTCATCAATCTCAATTAATATAATCAGTGTTTGTTTAATTAGTTAATCCTGATTTTGATTTACCATCTTAATTAAAACACACACACACATGACATATATATGTATGTATGGGAATCCTCTGATTTTGACTGCTAACTAAATAATTACTTTATCCATGCTTTCACAGAAGCAAAAAAAACAACAGACAAAAGTTTCCTACAAAAGTTTCCTTCAAGTTGCAAAAACAGACTAAAACGAGCTTAGTTCGACAGTGATTGACATAACTTTTATCTTAGAGGTGGAAAGTTCAAATCCCTAAACTCTAAAATATTATACTAAAAAAAAAATTGAAAATTCAAACATTTTGGGGAGCTGAGAATTGAGACAGTTGGGGAGGGACCCCATATGGCCTAATTGATGAAAGATGAGGTTGGGGAGTTTAGGGTTTCTGTAGATTTTGCATTATTAGTGGAGGAGAAGAAGATTGATATTGGCCACCAATGGCCCCTCTCCCTTCCTAATCAACAGGGTTTACATTGTGTTCCTTTTTGCTTTTGGGCCGCAAGAAATAGGCCCATCCTTTTATAATTGAATTGGGCCTCCCAGGCAATACAAAAGCCCATTCCCTGCCTGTTTAACCATGAAACTGGGTCTTCTCTATACTTCAATCCAACTCCATATGACGCACCTCACCTCCTCAAAATATAATTATTTTCATTACATGAAATATAAATGGTCTAAATTCCAAATTTTTATATATCTAAACTATTTATTTTAAGAATACTAACGGAGGTTCAAAGTGTTTGACATGACATAATTAAACGTAATTACATCAATAACATTCAATAAATATTTTTTTTTTCACATATAGCACAAATTTTAAAATTGTGCAAAATAATATAGTGAAGCTTCTTCAAAATTAACCATCATGAGTTGGGTTGATGGTGAAAAAAAATTATGTTTCCAAATATTAAATTAAAAAAAAAGAAAATTCTTTAAATTAATCTTACTGTTTATAAAAATGAAGTACATTGCGTCTGTTTTTTAGTTTAATTGGTCAATTTTGTTACAAAAATATTAGATCAAATTGTTTACATGGTTAACCCATAATTCGTAGTTTTTCATTACAATCAATATAAAAGTGCAATCACATTGCTATTGTTATTGTTTTAATGATGACCAAATGTAAAATTGGCCAAATATTTGTAAATACTTTCTCTAACACTGTCCAATTTCTTAGCCAATGAGATCAAACAAAGAAGGGGGAAAAAAAAAAAAGAAAAAGAAAAATTAGGCAGTTTGTTTTGGTAATCACTTACCACAAACAAATTGGTATGGATTAATTTGCAAAAGAAAGCAAGGAGGGAACAAAAATCAGAGCAGTGCACACAAGAAGGGAGAAGAGCGGCAGCAGCTGGGTGACGAGGCCCTACGCTTTGAGCATCAAAGCAGAATCAAAGAGTTCGCCATATCAGTAACTAATGGAGGGGAGCGGTGCCGATACAGACGGCCATGAATTCAAGAATGCAGAAGAGATGTGGATGGAGCAGGTCGGAGACCCCACCAAGCGCACCCAATGGTATCGTGAAGGCGTAGGGTATTGGCAAGGTGTTGAGGCTTCCGTTGATGGGGTTTTGGGCGGCTATGGCCATGTTAACGAGGCCGATATCTTGGGCAGTGAAGTCTTTCTCAAATCTATTTTGGCCGAGCGTTTCCCTTTTGCTGGAAAAGACCGCCCCCTTGTCGCTCTTGGTAACTTTGTTCATACCCACTTTTTAATTTTGTGATTCCATTTTTTTTTTTTTTTGGTACGTTGTCTACTTCTTTTATTGGAGTTTAATTTAATCTTCTTTCACTTTTAATCATAGTTCATACTCGAGGTTGTTTATTTTGATGCATAGGATGAGTTGTACTTTCTTGTTAATGCTACTAATGCCGGAGCTGCTATTGCAGATTGTGGTTCGGGCATTGGGAGAGTCACCAAGAATCTTCTTATCAGATATTTTAACGAGGTAAGATGATACAAATTGTTTTTTTGTTCCTGCCATGTTACTTTCTTGCTTAATATCTGTCCGTCTTGGGATTTGTTGAGTAACATTTACGAAATGGTGCTTGCTTTGGTTTTTGGTTTGTGCCATCTGCTTGGAAAGCTTGAAAGGTGGACATGGTGATCAGATGAATACATATGTTCAGTTTGCACAAGTGGCTAGAAGAACTCTTATTTAGCTATCGGGGCTTCAATGCTCGTTTTTTTTTTTTTTTTTCCTTTCTTTTAAAAAAATGTGTATTGAAGAACCAAATGACTGATGAATATGGAGGAAGAGCTGTTAAATCAATTGAATCACAATGCTTCCCCATCTGTTTCAATAGAAAAGGAAGAAAGCTTACAAATATTTATAGTTAAAGCAACCATGTGGAATCTAGATGGAATTTGATGCTTTTGTGCCAGTAATAGAGTGAATATAAAATTGCAACTGTGGGGTATTCAGTCTTCTTTCCACACAAAACACTATAATCTTGTTGGAGATTGTCATACATAAGATAAGAACAATAAGATTAGTATTCAGTAACCTAGCAAACTTACTCAACTTCCAACTCCAGCAGCATTTTTCTCAGCCTAGACTCAAATTTAGTTTCCTAGTGCATACCCCTGTCAGAATACCATTATTGAGGTTGAGCCATTTGTGTATGACCATTTACTTAACTTCAATAAATGGTTTTCCAGTGATTTATATTCAATGTTATGCTCTGATGTAGGCTGTCATGATTCTGGAATCAATGCAATGTTGTGACTCTAGATCCCATGTTGCCAAGCATTCAATTCCACATTCAACTTTATGTGAATTGCACCCAGTTATTCATATTAACGCCTTGTCCTTCAATTGAAAAATTATTATAACATGTACCTTTCGTAAAAATTCTTTGGTCTATTAGTATGCAAATTTACTCAAACAGAAAGTCTATTTATTGATCTTCTTTTTTTTTGAGCCTTAGGTTGATCTTCTTGAACCTGTATCACATTTCCTAGAGGCTGCCCGTGGAAGCTTGGCTCCAGAAAATAGTGGAGCCTCTGATCTGCACAAAGCCACAAACTTCTTTTGCATGCCTCTACAGGTAATATGTAATCTATTGATACCCAATAATAATAATGTAAAATAAGAAAATTCGTTATTTTTTGTGGTTGTGTTTGCTCAAGACCTTCTCTTTGGCCCTTTAGGTGTTACTTGGTAGCTTATGTACCCTTTTTTAACATGAAAGGAATTTTGGTTCTTGTATAAAGAGCATATTCTTAAATTTTTTTATCAACTCACCCCATCCTCTACTATGCAACTGAAAAGGAAGGAATTATAGAAACTGGAGCTCCATGGTTAATACACTATTGTTGAACTCAAATAATTAGAAACTGGAAAACAATTTTTAATATGGCTAAATGCCACAGAATAGAGGTTCAACATTCAGTAGGTAAGACATTGTGTTGAGGAGTTTTATGTGATAGGTTGCTTTGGTATCTTAATTGATGCTAAAGCACCATTGGATCTTCTCCATCTCCTGTCTGTGCATATCTGATCTACAGCTGTAAATTATGAATACCAAATGCCTATCTGTCGGAATCTTCTTTGACCTTCATGAACTTGACTGTATATTTCTTGATTTGGTATCTGGTGCAAACTGTTTTCTCTTTGTTAAAACATCTAGATTTACACTACTGTTAGGAATTCACGCCAGATGCCGGAAGATATGATGTTATTTGGGTTCAGTGGTGTATTGGGCATCTCACTGATGAGGACTTTATCTCATTCTTTAAAAGAGCCAAGGTAAGTTATTGGTCATTTCTTGGGTCCTTTTGGCTGTAAAGTAGTCTAGCTGTCAGTTAAACCCTTCAAATGGTTTAGATCTTCTCATTTTTCTCTTACCTTAGCTTTTAATTTTTTGTTGTGGGGTTCTTCTAACGTAAATGATATATGTGGAATTAGTTACTAAAACAGTCTTGAAAATGGAAATGATAATGATGAAGGCCAATGTAATGTTCACATCAGAGAGTAAGATGTCTGTGAAAATGTCAATAGACATACTGGCGACAAAATTTACCATTCATCAAAGCTTTGCCTTTATTGAGATTTGAAGTTAAAATTTCAAAATATATATCATTTTAGAAAGATGTCAAATAACTTTATGTATGAAAATTTCTATATTTCAATTAATATCACAGGGGAAATATCTTTTTTTCATTATATTTATATTGAACATGGAAATTCTTAATATTATATTGGTAAGAAGCGAGGAGCTCATTTCTCACAAGAAAGTGGGAAACACAAGGGTAGACAAGATATAATATCCACCTAGGTGTAGGATTGTTTCCCGAAAGAGCTTCGAGTTGGTATTGATGAGAAAATCATCATTATTGCAAAAGGAAAAAAAAGGTGCAAACTGGAATTTTGCAGGTCAAAAACCTAGTAAAATCTCAATTTCCTTTGGATCTCTTGCCTTTGTTTTTGAATACTTTTTCTTTTTGTCCAAATTTCCCAAGAATGGCTTTGAATTGATTTCCCCAAAAAAGTTTAGACACCTCTTTTGAACACTGAAAAATAAAATGTTCATTATATCGTGGCTCTTTGCTCAAAACACATTCCTACTCAGTGAGTCTTATGGTGCTTGTAAATGATAAGGTCATTCTGGACATTCATTATTATGGTTCTTTTCTTTCTCACTGTTTTCAGGCCTTTCACATTGATATTTGTTCATGCTTCTGATAACATCATATTCATCTTGCAAGTAATCAATTTTTCATGTCTCTGATAACATCTGGCAAGTAATTAAAAATTTCATTTTTCTGACAACTCTTATTAACAACAAAAATTCTGATAACTGGGATTAATTCTGCTAGATTACGCGTTTCTAAATCAGACTTCTTCTTTTGATATTTAAGAATTAAGGATGCCATGACTGCATCAGGGTAGACTATGACCTGTTATGGCTCTAATCATTCATTACTTTCAGTTGGGCCTAAAAGCTGGAGGAATTTTCATCCTGAAGGAAAATATTACAAGATCTGGTACTTCCCATTTTCCGTTCTTTTCTTTATGAATCTTATGCTGTCTAGTATAAAGAATATATTGTCTCAATTTCAATGTCTGATACCTGCATTCAATGAAAACGGTTTTCATTGTTCTATCTGCTATGAAGTTTCCGTTTCTTATCAGAAAAAGAAAAACCTTTGCATATAAAGCATGTCTGCCTTATCGACCTTTCAAGTGGGACCATTCTAACTGAAAATCAAAATGCACATATCAGAACTCAAGTGTCGTATCTTGTTGCAGGGTTCATATTAGATAAAGAAGATCGAAGCATCACAAGATCTGACCCATATTATAAAGATCTATTCAACCAGTGCGGGCTCTATCCATTTAAATCAAGGGTAAAGTGACTATGCATTTGGTTCAGTCTAATCCATGCTATTTTTATTTATTTTCGTCTGTTCAACCATCAAACCAGATTGCAAAATGATTTTCTCGGTTGTTATTTTATTTTAAGCCATTATTTACTTCTTAAATTCATCTCTAGAACTCACTTCAAATAACAAGACATTTAAGATAATTGAAATTTCATCTTATTATGTTCATAAGAGGCCCTTAAATTTCTACCCTTCCAGTGACAATTCCTTCTGCTCTCAAAATATTGAAATTTAGTTATCAGTCCTATGAAGTTGTAGACTAGTCCTATCGGCATTCCTGCTTTATCTCACTATACTTGGTGTATTCAAATTCCCTTTGGTCCTAAAGAAGTGAACTACAGTGGTTGTTTGCTAAGAAGGGGAGAGGGAAACCAATTTTCAACATGCATGCAGCTGATAGGTAGTGCACCTTACGGAAAATAATGAATTTATAGAAAATAGAGTTATATTTCATGTTTGAAATATGAACATGAAATATGAACTAGTTGGACAATTCGATAGCAAAGTGAACCACAAGGTGGGCTAAGACCCGTCATTTTAAAGAAAAGCTTAGCTTACTCATAAAGAAATGGATCACTCGAATTGAATATGAATAGATTTGTAACTAGTACCCCCAAGTCAATTCATGAACACTCTTTTAACTAGGTATGATTCTATTTATCTCTGTAAAACTCCTATATCAATCACTGATTTTTTTTTTTTTCCTGCTTTGTCGTTAATGTTTTTAGGACCAAAAAGGATTTCCCCAGGAATTATTTCCTGTGAAGATGTATGCATTAACTACAGAGGTGCCGAAGAGGAGTTCTCGCATAAAAAGGGAACAAACTAATAGACCTGGCGTTATCAAGTGAGGAGCTTCACCCCATTTCTATCCTTTCTGAATGAGTCAGTAGCTGTGATTTGGGTAGCATTTAGCAATACATACATTTGTGGGTGGTTACTTTTTAACCTTATTATACGTAGAGATTGCTTGTTTGTGTAAGTATATCATCATCATGTCCTGGATTCTCGTAGGATGTCATCTTGTCTTCAAGTGATAAGTATGACCTCTCTTAGTCTTTGTTAACTGTCTCTATTTGATTGTTGAATACTCTCGTTTTAAAGATATGAACAAAAGAAAATTCCAAAACCCAAGTTCGTTTTAGAGAAATTCTACATTTCATGGATTGTTTAAGATATATGGTTGTCCGATCTGCACTTGGCTTGCAAACAAATACTTCTTGAAACAGAGGATGTGAACACTGAAATGCAATAAAATGTCACTTATACTAAAAAAAAAATGCATATTTTTATTACTCAGTTGTCTTTATTTTGTGTGGTAGGCCAGTTGACATACGAATTCATAGTAGATGGAATTGGAAACACCAAGCTTCTCGTTTTTCAAGCTTGCAAGGAGATGTCAGTGCCATCCGCCCCAAAGTCCTTTCCCTTTATTATCTTAAAGCGCTGTGCATTGCATAATACTCTCTTACTCATTGTTTCAACAGTTAATATTTCTTCATTTTAATGAAAAGTTGTGATACTTCGTTTACAGCCATTTGGCAGAGTTCTATTTTGGATGTTTATCCCTGTGCTCTTCAAATACATAAAAGAGCAAGGAACAGAACACTAACGGAGGAAAGGTAGCTGAACTACTTTAGCGTAAAAGTCCTCAATCGTGCTTTAAAAAAATCTGCTTCAAATAACAATTTCTAAGTAATAATATGGTCATAGATTTAACTTTTGCACTCCAACAGCCTAAACCCCATTGAAATGTAGTAACTCTTTAGTCCATTGAAATGTTGGTAAATGAGTCAAAACAATTGAAACGCAACCGATTAAAGTTGACCAAACCGGTCACAAAATAAATTAATCTAACAGGAGTCAATTGAAACAATAATAATAATAATAAACAACCAAACAACACAATATACAACAGCTTTTAGGACAAAGTGGGGAAGAGAAAAGGTCGCTCAATTAGAATTAGAAAAATAAATTTCATATATTGCTGCATAACAAATAAAGCTAACTACTCATACATATCTCGCAGAATGGATGATGCATAAGCTTAAAATACAGAATGTCAAGATCTCTACGCAGCTAAAAATAACTATTAACTAGTGCCAAATATGAACATATGAATCTTAATCAATTTACCTCTATTTGGCCATTGCAGTTCACTATTTGAACTTTCATATTGATTTACTACTTATAAACAAAAACAAACTTTTCAGTTTTATCCCCCCCTTAAACTCCAACCCTTGAAGGGTTGAAGAAACAATAAAAGGTGGAACGCCAGCCATAAAATGATATGTATATAGGAGATGTAATAAGTAGAGATACAAATTAGTTTTGATACCAGTGATATACAAGTTGTCATTTTACCTTCCACCAACTGAGCCATTTCTCAGAAGCAAGCAAATAATACCTTAGACAACTCAGCTCACATTCAAGATTCTGAAGGTCGTAGATGGTAGGTGTATCAAATCCTTTACACATCAGGATTAAACTAACTTAATTGGAAACTAGAATCCATAGGCAAAACCATAAAAGAATCTATATATCTATGTCTCAATAGAAACATATATGATTGATGGAAATAACTCATGTTCAAAACTTTCATGATAGCATAACCAGCTGTGCTAGCAAAACGTTTTAACAAGTGAAAGTTACTCGAGCAATGTGTCATATTATGCTTGCCGGAATTCAAAACCAATATAAATGACAATCTCAGAAAAAGAAAGGGCGCAAAAAGACACAAAAGATTAAAATTTTAACTACCCCAAGCAAGTTGGAAAAGACAACAATGGATGCGGATGACTTAAGCTTGAGCAGCATCAACCTTCTCTTCTGCATCATCCGTCCCCGCATTAGGAGTGACACCATTTTCATCTTCGGCTGGTGGTTGCACTTGATCCTCCTCAGCGAGTGGCTCCTCAACATAATCATTCTCAAATGCATCTGCAGGAACCTCATAGATCCTAACCTGTGGTTTCGATGGATCCTTGACCAAAACGTACTTACCTTCATTCAATTTCATGCACAAATCCACGATAGATTTAACAATACCCCACATGTTAGACGTATTCAAGTTAATTTGACCTGCAAAATCCTTAGGTTTGTATCCAACCACAGCTAAGATGACATGGTTAAAGTGATCGCGAGGATGAACCCTAGAGACATATCCCAACTTCATCATGTCTGCGCTAGCCAACAGGGCTTGAGCTGTCCATTTTGCCAATTTATTAGCATTGTTCTTCAACTCAGTGGCCAAAACAGCACCCCTCTGTGTCTCCAATTTCTGCCTCCAATCAACACCAGAATACTTGGGATCAAATTCATTAAGAGCGTTCAAAGTCAAGAATGATCTTTGCTTATTAACCTCCATAACACTTTGAACCTCACACCTCGCTACAAGATACATGTCATCATCGAGTTTCCACCTCCTATACCTATAAGCAACAGAAGCAACCTCCTCACCCTCATTTGCAAATGGGTTTGGCTCGTCAAACGCCACCTTATTTCCATCCCTAACTAAAACTTGCTGCGAGAAGTTCTGATTAATGTAAGCAGCTTCAACACTGAGTGAGTAAGCGGAATTGATATCGTCCTTCGCCTCAGGTAAAGGTTCCTGAGAGGTCTCATGGACGGCAAGCAAATCAAGTTGCGACCCATCCCTCTTATCGAAGAAAAGTTTATTCCCAACACGCTGAACCACAATATCCCAGGAGTAAACCGATCTAGTTGCACACATAAGGGTAGAAAGGATGGCATCGGTAGCAAAAACTGTGGCTTTGTCCTCATTTGCTAGACGACGAATGACAGGATCGTCAGTAGTAGTTACCTTGAAGAAGTTGCGGTTCTTGAAGCGCTCAAGGCGGCGCTCGTTCTTGGGAGTGATTCGGTCGTATGCTCGATCATAGAACTCTAGCCCGCCGCACAGAAGAAGGTCTTCGGGCTCAGGAACAGAGAAGGATAGCTTGGAGAAAGTGGAGAAGGGAATCTGATCAAGCATGTTCCATTCGGGTTGAATTTCGACAGAGGATTTGAAAACAGCAGCTTCACGACGGGGGGCATTGACATTAGACCTGTTGAGGTTGTAAAGGCGGTCACGGCGAGCCCGCTCCTTCTCGGCCTCGCGCTTTCGAGCTTCAACTTCTTCGTCACGGCGCTGAGGTAGCTGCGTCCTTTGTTGGTTGAAACGCCATTTAGGGCCAAATTTGGGGCGCGGAGGAGGCTTTCCATCAACCAAACGGAAGGACATGTCCTCGTCGGCATTGGCCGGGAAGGAATCGTCATTCGTGAAATCGAAGACGGAATCAGAAGCAGTCTTTGGGCGGCCAGGGTTATTCATGGTTCGGGTCCAATCGGCGATCCGGCCAAGCTTATCGGAGCGAGAGAATGGGGCAAAGGGGACATTGAGAGGGAGGTTAGAGGAAGCGACGAGAGTGGCAGTAGAGTCCGGGGGACCCCAACCGTCCGGGTTGTAGGGGACAGCTCCCACTTCAAAGCCTCCGACCATCTGTAATTGGATTGAGTTTCGACGGAGATTGGGGGAAAAGATGAAGGGGAAAAAGGATCTGAGTTGGAGCTTTCCTGCCAACAACGGCGGCAACGAAGAAACCCTAGCTTTTAGCAAGACAAGGAGTGCAATAAGTATTATACAAAATTACAATTATGCCACATAACCCATGTAACCATTTTACACCTTTTTTTTTCCCCTTTTCAGTACCATTTCACAAATATAAAATCATCATTATTAATTTAAAAAACACCCATCAATTTTTGTGCTTTCTTCCAAAATTAACCTTTCATCTCTCTAAATTTTCTTTTCGGAAAATTAATAAATAAACAAATTTATGAAATTTTATCAAAATTATAAGTAAATAAATATAAGTGCAATAACTTATTTAAGTTACAAAATTATATATTCGTCTAAATTTCTATTTTTTCAAAAAAAACTACCATTAATTAATTATTTATTTATTTTTGTTCACGATGGATGATTTCTCATCGTATTTTTTTTTCATAAATCATTGGAAAAAGTATTTTATACATACAATTGATAGAATTTAGACAAATATATTTGAGTACGTTTTTCTTTTATCAAAATTTATAAACTCCGATGGAATTATTTGATTTTCGATTTTGAGCATCAAATATAATTGTGTAAAACTTTTTTTTTCTTTTTTTTAATTTTCTTTTCCTATCATAATACTAAAAATTCGTTTTCTACAAAGATTTTACGAGTCCACGAAATTTTGAGAACGTTTTTTTTACATATTTTTAATTATCAATTAATTATATTGATTAAGAATTTTAATAGCAAGAAATAGAAGAATACGTTTTTTTTTTTTTTTTCAAGTACAATGGTCATATTTCTTTGATGTGGATATATTATTTGAAGAAAATATAAAAGGCCGACCAAAATATTTGTAGAAAAATTAAAAATATCAACTTAAGTGTTATTATTTTGTGGATATTATTGTTATATTTATTTAATATAACAAAATGTTAATCTCACTCATAGGGATTAAAATCTGTAAAAATAGAAATTTGTATAAGTCATCATTCATAGGGATGGCTGTGTTACAACAATGAAATTCCACTAATCTTCTACACAAATCTCCCTTTGGGCAATGGAGGAATGCTCTGTTCATTTCTAAAGAAATTATAAGGATCCACCATCGTCTTCACTTTCACCAATCGATCAAAGTTTGCTTTGAAATACTTGCGTCCATATTGTTCCGCAACCCCGTAGTTGGTTTCACCACTCGGATTCGCTCCAATGTCAAGATCTCTATAATTCAAAAACGATTCTCTAGGAGAGCTCGACACAAACGGAGTCATGAAATTGTAAAAACTCTTCGACATGTTCATATAAAAGTTCCCAGATTCAATTCTTTCATCCACCCAAGCCAATGGATACTGAATCAAAAACAAATTCCCAGCTCTGTGTGGAAATGGAGTAGCAGTTTCAGGAATCTCCCACATTCTTCCTCCATATGGGTTCCATTGCATCACCAAGTCAGTATTCTCAAATCCAATCATGCTTCGCCAAATCCCCCAAATCCCTTCTTTCGAGATTGGCTTCTTCACATAATCAGATCTGCTCTTGAAGAAAATAGACCCATTCTTTGGTCTATCCAGCAGAGTCTCGATACTGCTTCCTTCGGGAGAGTTGTACCAAAACAAAGTGGTTTCAACCCATTTTCTCTCGCTACAATCACTTTCACTCAAACCCAATTCAGGGAAATACTTGTTCATCAAAGGAACCAATGATTTAGTATTTCCCAAGAACAAACCAATAAATGAAACTTGTACTGTGAATTCCCCTTCTTTTGTTTTGGACGCCACAACATTATGCATTACTCTAATAAACAACTCCTTTGGAAGATTAGGGGCCACAAACTGCCAACGGTGGGTAACATCAAGTGCGCCTTGTTCTACTGTCAGTTTCACTTTGAAAACCGTCACCTTCTCAGGAACTGACACTAATTTGATCTTCCACGAAATAACAACACCAAAACTAGCAGCCCCACCTCCTCTAATAGCCCAAAACAAATCCTCCCCCATAGACTTACGATCATGAATCGCACCGTTCGCGTCAACAAACAAAGCGTCAATAATATTATCAACCGAAAGTCCATATTTTCTCATGAGATTCCCATATCCACCTCCACTAAAATGGCCTCCAACGCCCATGGAAGGACAAACTCCGGCGGGAAACGCAAGGGTGGGGCTGAATTGAGCAATACGATGGTAAAGTTCGCCCACAATGGCACCGGCTTCAATCCACGCAACGTAATCGGTGGCTTCTTTAGAAATATCAATGTTACGAAGATTGAACATGTCGAGAAGAATAAAAGGGACGGTGGAGCGGTAGGAAAGGCCCTCGTAATCATGGCCGCCGCTCCTGACTCGGACCTCCAGGCCGGAGGGGTTGGCGCAGAGGATGGTGGCTTGGACATGGGTTGGGTTCAGAGGCGTCAGGATCACAATAGGCTTAGGCGTTTGTGGGGTTAGAAATCGGAGGTTTCTGTTGTAGGATTGAAGAACAGATGAAAAAGAGGCGTTTTGAGGAGTGTAGATGAGATTAAAAATGGAGGGTGAGGAATGAATTGGAAGGCAATTAAGAAATTTTTGAAGAGGGGTTGTTGATTCATAGGAAGAATATGCTAATGGAAGTGAAAGAAGAAGAAGAAGGATCAGAGAATGAGGCCACATGTTTGATTAACGTTAATATTATTGTAACTTCCAATTGAGTATATATACACATATTCAAATTTATTTTTATGCATGTTAATAAAAGGATATAAGTTGAGGAGTCGAAGATGGAAGGTCAAAACGAATACGTCGTAAAAGATTATTTAATTAATGAGTTCTGCGATGCGTTGAATATGGAAATTAATCCTCCTTAATACTCTCGATTTAAATGCAATTTTTTTCTTTCTAACTTTATATACTAATCTCTAATAAATTCCTAATTGAAATTTGAGTGTCTATTTAGTCATTGCTTTCACAAACAGAAGCTTTTAAAACTATATATATATTTTTTACATTGTCTATTATATTCATATATGTATATTTTAATATTATATTGGTTAACTTATGAAAGATTCTATTTAATACATTTTTTTTTCTAATATGTGGAGTGAGATAATCAAACCTCTCAAAGATTATAATATTTAATAAATTATTGACTTTAGAACAATTAAGATTTATTATATTTTATTTAATTGTCAAACACTTAAAAAATATAAAAGGTTAAGTAAAAATTAAATCTATTAAATTAAAATTTGAAAATTAATTAAGAGCGTACTAGAAATAACTCTTAAATCAATTAAATTCATAAGTTAACTTTTAATTTAACCAATCAAGTGTTTTTTTTTTCTAACTTATGTATAAGATTATTCATTCCTTTTTATGCGGTTAATTTTCTTAATAATAAAATGTCAAAGTTTTTCAAACCTTTCAGGCTTTCAGCCTTCTTTTTTGTCTTTGAAATAAGATTGAAAAAAAAAATAATACAAATAATAAATTAGTAAAAAAAAAAAAAAAGGAATATAATTAATTACAGTGTGAACCAAACGGTCCAACAAAAGATTCACCACCTTTCTCCCTAAAAATAATTTAATTTAATATATAGTAAGAGATGTACACAATGATTAATAAGGAAGGATTAATTTACATATTAAAATTAGGGGCATTAAATGAGAAAGACACGAAATTAGGGATATTTGACCTCATCCCATAATAGTGTATTTAAATTGACCAATCAAATATGGTTCGAAATCAAATTGGTAAACCCCAACGTAAAAAGCTAATTCTTACTCTAATTCCCTAATTATATCAACAATCTCTTAACCTCGTCTTAAATCACTTATGAACTCAAAAACACTTAATTTGATGACTTGATAGAGATTTTACCATTTTTCGAAACTAATTTTATTTGTTACTTCAAGAGTTGCAATATAGAGTACTGAATTATCAACTTTTAAGATGGTAACTAGTGTCTTTTATCTATCAAACTATTATTTAATAGACTAACTAATTACTATATTAAAGATAATAAAATTAAAGGAAAATTATTATAAAGATAAAAAAATATCAAACCATTTACAAATACAGAAAAGTTTCATTGATAGATCGCTTGAGTGAGTTATGATAAATTTTTTCTATATTTGTAAATAGTTTGACTCATTTTGCTATATTATGAAAAAAAAAAGTTAAACCAACCTAATTAATTTTCTTATTATAAAAAGACATCCAGTGGATCTCCTTAATTTTACTATTTTTAATGTACTTTCTATCCCATTAGCCATTTTTTCTGAACGACTTTATCTCATTAGCGATTAAGTATGAGATTCAAATAGAGCAATAGTTTTTTTGCTCTCCACATTTTAGTCACGCAAATAAATATATTTTAAAATTTTATTCCTTTTTTAAAAAATAGACATATGTCGATTTTTAATTCTAAGTCTTTTTAGATTCAAATATATATATTTGTGATTTATTAGTCATTAATACTTATTTTTTCATCATCAATTTTGTATTTTTTTTTCCTTCTCCACGTACAAGACAACCGATTGTTATTATTATTTTTTTGGTTAAATCATTAAAGAGAATAATGATTCAATCAATTAGAAATATGTTTTCATTTCTTTCCATGTAATTTGAGGATTTTTCGAACTTTTTTTTTTTTTTTTTTTTTTTTGTTAATCAAGGGTGTATATGAGCAGTCTGTGATTAATTTGGTGCTCTGAAGGGTTCAAAATCAATCCCATATCGGCAACTTCTTTTTTAGGGAGAAAAAAAAAAAACCATACACACAACTATGAAATATAATTGGTTTGAAAATTAAAACATATTGGCATGTATGAATATTATAACTATATTTAAAATTGTACTTGAAAAGAGTAGGGGCGATCAATTTAGAAATTAAAAGTAGGGGCATTAAATGAGAAAGACATAAAATCAAGAATATTTGACATCATCCCCATTATACTATTACTATATATAGATTTGAGATTGAGTAATGAACGGTTAAACATGGTTTGAAATCATCAAATTGGTAAACCCCCAAAACAAAGCTCATAAATATTCTAATACCATTAATTCCTAACTATATGAACCTCTTAATTCTAGTACCATTCCCATTTTGAAATCCTTACACTTACATAACTACCTAAAGAGATGGGATTGCTTTAAACCACCAAAATTCATTCATTTAGGTCTTTAATTAACGTCCCTCATATTCTCCTTCTTTTTAAGTACACCCAAATTTCCCAAACACATTTTCAATCCTTTCCATCATTCCATTGCAACAATGTGGTCTTCATCTTCTTCAATCCTCACCTTCTTCTCTTTCATTTTGGTTTTTTCTCCATGCATGTCCTCTCCTACTACTCTTCAACACAACTTTCTTCAATGTCTAACGTCCAATTCACAGCCCCAATTTCCCATTTCTGACGCCATTTTCACCCCCAACAACTCATCCTTCTTACCAGTTCTCAATTCCTACATCAGAAACCTCAGATTTCAAACCCCCACAACCCCAAAACCACTACTCATCGTCACACCCAAACACCAATCCCATGTTCAATCAACCGTTGTTTGCGCCAAACGCGTTGGCCTACAGATCAGAATCCGCAGCGGCGGCCATGATTACGAAGGTCTATCTTACGTCTCCCAACAACCCTTCATCATCCTCGATCTCTTCAACCTTCGAGCCATCAATGTCGACATTCCAACCGAAACTGCTTCCGTTGAAGCAGGGGCTACCATGGGGGAACTTTATTATGCCATTGCTAAACAGAGCAAGGTCCATGCCTTCCCTGGAGGCATTTGCCCAACGTTGGGCGCTGGTGGTCATATTTCAGGAGGTGGGTATGGGAATATGATGAGGAAATTTGGGCTTGCCATTGACAATATTCTGGATGCACAGATTGTAAACGTTGAAGGGAAGATTCTAAATAGACAACAAATGGGTGAAGATTTGTTTTGGGCGATTCGAGGTGGAGGAGGAGGGAGCTTTGGAGTCATTCTCTCATGGAAGATCAAATTAGTTCAAGTCCCATCAATAGTGACGGTTTTTGATGTTGAGAGAAAGATTGAAGAAGGAGCAACAGATGTTGTTGAGGAATGGCAGCAAGTTATGGACAAGCTGGATGAGAATCTGTTTATAAGATTGATGATGCATTCATCCAAAGGGAAAAATGGACAAAAAACAGGGAAGGCTACGTTGATGGCTCTGTTTCTAGGGCCAGTGGAGAAGCTTATGGAGATTATAAATCAGAACATACCCAGTTTGAAATTACAGAAACAAGAGTGTATTGAAATGAACTGGATCGAATCGGTTCTGTTTTGGGCGAATTTCCCAAATGGGACAGCCCCAGAAGCGCTATTGAAGAGGGAAACTCCATCTGTACCATTTCTGAAACGAAAATCGGATTATGTGAGAGAACCCATTTCAAAGGAAGGGATTGAAGCTATATGGAAGGCGATTATGGAGATTGAAGAAGTGGGTTTGACATGTAACCCTTACGGAGGGAGAATGAGCGAGATTTCAGAGACGGCGACGCCATTTCCACACAGAGCAGGAGTGAAATTCAAAATCCAATACTCTGCAAACTGGAAGGAAGGAGGGGATCAAGAGGCGCAAAAGGAGATAGATTTGGCGAGAAGGTTGTACGAAGCGATGACACCTTATGTGACGAAGAATCCGAGAGAAGCGTTTCTGAATTACAGAGACATTGATGTTGGAAGTAGCAGCCATTGGAGTTTGGAAGAAGGAAGGGTTTATGGGGAGAAGTATTTCAAAGGGAATTTTGAGAGATTGGTGAATGTGAAGACGAAGGTTGATCCTCAAAATTTCTTCAGAAATGAACAGAGTATCCCCACTCGTTAACTTCTTGTTGTTGAGAATGAATGAATGCATGGATATGGTCATCCGCTCTTAATTAATTAATATAAACTATATCTTATGTGAGGCTTTAAGTTATGATTTTGTTTGTTAAGTAATGACAAAATCAGTTGCCCTTCTTCTTCTCTTTTCTCTATAATTTGTTTCCATTAATATAGCCATCTAGCTATTAATAATTTAATACAAAGTTTTGGAATGTATTTAGCCGTACCATATTAAATTAGTCCTTTCTTACTACAACTACTAAGATCAAAAATAATATAACACCTAAAATTTTATGAGTATGAATTAATATTTTTATGCATTATTATGGATAAAGATTGATTTCCATATAAGAATCTCTTATTAATCCAAGATTCATATTTCAAATCATTTCTTTAAATAAATCTCCTCTATTAACTTGCCCAATACATAACAAATTTATATGATTTGAACTTGAAATTAAAGTACGTTAACAACATTATTGGATATTTGATATTTAATTTTTTAAAATTAAATGTATAAATGTTATTTTTATGTAGAAATAGGTTTCGTAATGGTCATTTGCTAATTAACTTATTGAATTATTAATTAAACTATTACAACTCGTTAGATTTCTTTTACTAGTGACTAAAGCATGTGCAAAAGTAGAACACTTAGGCACAATCTCTTACTTTCATAGGATCGACCTCTTTAAGTTCTATGGTCGTCCCTATGGGTCGACTTTCACACTTAGGCACTATAGTTTTATGGTCGACCCTATGAGTCAATCTCCATACTTAGCCAAATAAACTTATAGTTTGATAGTTGATCGTATGGGCCAGTCTGCCTACTTAGCCAAATAAAGTTATGGTTTGATGACTGGCTCTACGAATCGGTCTCCATATTTAACTAAATAAACTTTTGGTTCGATGGTCGATCCTATGAGTCGGTCTTCATACTTAGCCAAATATGTATCCACTTTTATATCACAACCTTTGGATTCAAGAACTTAAAAAGTACCCTATAACTATTGTAGAGACCAAAAAGCCAAGCACAATTTTCAATGATTAAAAGTAACAATTAAATAGTTATGAAATAGGCCAATATAACTTCCTCAAAATCGAAATCAGAAATTAAATAAAAAAAAAAAAAGAAAAAAAGAACTTTGGATAAAATGTAGTGTCCCAACTAAAGTTTAAAATGTCGATGAGAGAAATTTGGAAAAAAAAATTAAAAGTATCAGACTTCATATACACAAATTAAAATTAAAATTTACACTTACCAAATAAACCGAATTTTAAAATTAAAAACTAAACTTGTAATTTAATCCTAACAAATAATTTTTTTCTATATATTTTAATTTACTCCACTATTAAATAGTAATTCATTTAATTGTTTTTCTTTTCATTATTTATTACACATTTAAATGCGTTGTCATAGACTACGAATTTGTAAAAAAGAAAAAAATTGAAACTTAATTGAAAACTTCCATTCCTGATTAAAAAAAAAAAAAAAAAAATCACATTGTTTGCTGAGGTTGATTTTGATATAATAATTAGGGGCATTAAATAAATTAGAAGGATATTTGACCTTATTCAAAACCTCACAATGTTATTTCCTTACTAAACCAACCTCTTAATCCAATATGATTTGGACTTTAAATTATTTCCTTATAAATTTCGGACCACACAGAAGACATTTTCAAACCAGAAATGAGCATTAAAAGTTAACTTCCATAAAATAATCAATTATAAGAACAGTGTCCGCCGTATTCTTAATCAAAATTTAATAATAAAAACAAGTTTTTGAAAACTAAATTTAGCTACAAAGAGTAGGATCTTAATTGGTTATTAAAACCAACCTAAGCTGAAATGCACTCTCTATACATCTTTTTTTAAGTAGAACAAAATTCCCACGCATTCACATCCCATCCATCATCCCATTACATTACATTACACAAATGTGGTCTTCAACTTCATCTTCTTCAATCCTTACATTTTTCTCTCTCATTTTGATTTTCTCTCCATGGGCATCCTCTGCTTCTGTTCAACAAAGCTTTCTCCAATGTCTGACCACCACTTCACTCCCCCAATTCCCCATTTCTGACGCCATTTTCACTCCCAACAACTCTTCCTTCTTATCAGTCCTCAATTCCTACATCAGAAACCTCAGATTTCAATCGCCCACAACCGCCAAACCACTAGCCATCGTCACAGCCAAACACCAATCCCATGTCCAATCAACCGTTGTTTGTGCCAAGCGAGTTGGCTTACAGATCAGAATCCGCAGTGGCGGCCATGATTACGAAGGTTTCTCTTATGTCTCCCAACAACCCTTTATCATTCTCGACCTCTTCAACCTTCGAGCCATCAGAGTCAATATTGCAAAAGGAACTGCTCGGGTTCAAGCAGGGGCCACCTTGGGGGAACTTTATTACGCCATTGCTAACAAGAGCAACCTCCATGGCTTCCCTGGAGGCGTTTGCCCAACAGTGGCTACTGGTGGCCATTTTTCAGGAGGTGGGTATGGGAATTTGATCAGGAAATTTGGGCTCACAGTTGACAACATTTTGGATGCTCAGATTGTAAATGCTGATGGGAAGATTCTTAACAGACAAACTATGGGGGAAGATTTATTCTGGGCCATTAGAGGAGGAGGAGGAGGGAGCTTTGGAGTCATTCTCTCATGGAAGATCAATTTAGTTCCAGTTCCATCAACGGTGACGGTTTTTGATGTAGACAGAAAGATTGAAGAAGGAGCAACAGATGTTGTTTGGCAATGGCAGCAAATTATGGACAAGTTGGATGAGAATCTGTTTATAAGATTGATGTTGCATTCATCCAAAGGGAAAAATGGACAAAAAACAGGTAAGGCTACATTGGTGGCTCTGTTTCTAGGGCCAGTGGAGAAGCTTATGGAGATTATAAATCAGAACATACCCAGTTTGAAATTACAAAGACAAGAGTGTTTTGAAATGAGTTGGATTCAATCCGTTCTGTTTTGGGCAAATTTCCCAAATGGGACAGCTCCAGAAGCGCTATTGAGCAGGAAAATCGCATCAATATCTTTTTTGAAGCGAAAATCAGACTATGTGAGAGAACCCATTTCAAGGGAAGGGATAGAAGCCATATGGAAGGCGATTATGGAGGTTGAAGACGTGGGTCTGACATGGAATCCTTACGGGGGTAGAATGAGCCAAATTTCAGAGACGGAGACGCCATTTCCTCACAGAGCAGGAGTGAAATTCAAAATCCAATACTCTGCAAACTGGAAGGAAGGAGGGGATCAAGAGGCGCAAGAGGAGATAGATTTGGCGAGAAGATTGTACGAAGCGATGACACCTTATGTGACGAAGAATCCGAGAGAAGCGTTTCTGAATTACAGAGACATTGATGTTGGAAGTAGCAGCCATTGGAGTTTGGAAGAAGGAAGGGTTTATGGGGAGAAGTATTTCAAAGGGAATTTTGAGAGATTGGTGAACGTGAAGACGAAGGTTGATCCTCAGAATTTCTTCAGAAATGAACAGAGCATACCTACTCGTTCATCTCTTCTTGTAAATGAACCAAGATGAAGGGTTTTCAATTCTGATTAGTTATGTGTATGTCATAAGAAAATAAGTGGGGTAGCCGCTGCTTTGACTGAATGATTATGATTTCATTTCTTCTAAGCAAACTGTTTCTTTTCTACAAGGGTTTTCTACTTTCTTGAAGTATATACACAAATAAAACACCCTGTTCGTAACTTCCGTCATAGTAACTCCACTCAAATACGTAAAAATTCGAAATAAATATATAAAATACGTTAGTAATAGTAATGTGTCCAGCTATATGACAAAGGCCAGATATTACTTAACCTTCAAGTATGAAGTGCCAACCCCCAGTGGTCAATGGAAATGCGTGGTTGCTTCTTTTGTTTTCATCACCTTCCTCCCAACCCCATTTCAATGGAGATTCGGGTTCCAAATTCATTATTAATCCTAATTCTCACAACCCTTCTTCTCATTCTCCCTTCAATGGCGGTTTCCGATCAAATTCCCTCTCATCAAACCCTCCTCCAGTGCCTTTCCGATCATTCTTCGCCATCATCTTCCCCAATCTCTGAAGTTACCTTCTTCCCCGATAACCCATCTTACTCCCCTGTCTTGAACTCTTACATCAGAAATCTCAGGTTCGCCTCCCCCACTACCCCTAAACCCTTGTTCATCGTCGCCCCGACCCATGTCTCCCACATTCAAGCCTCGATTCTCTGTTGCAAAATCCACGCCCTAGAAATCAGAATCCGAAGTGGTGGCCATGATTACGACGGCCTCTCTTATGTCTCCGATTCCCCATTTGTGATCCTCGATATGTTCAATCTTCGATCTGTAGCTGTGGACATCGAAGACGAGAGCGCGTGGGTGGACTCGGGAGCAACCCTCGGCGAAGTTTACTTCAAAATTGCAGAGAAGAGCAAGATCCATGGATTCCCAGCTGGGGTTTGTCCCACGGTTGGAGTTGGAGGGCATCTCAGCGGCGCCGGGTACGGTAATTTGATGAGAAAATTTGGGGTTTCTGTGGATAATGTAGTTGATGCTTTCATTGTTGATGTTAACGGTAGGGTTTTGGATAGAGAATCAATGGGGGAAGATTTGTTTTGGGCAATTAGAGGAGGAGGTGGAGCTAGTTTTGGTGTCATTGTTTCATGGAAGTTTAAACTTGTTCCTTTACCTGAGACAGTCACTGTTTTTAGAATGGAGAAAACCATGGAGGAAGGTGCTGTAGATATCTTGCACAAATGGCAAGAAATTGCTGATAAAATCGATGAAAATCTATTCATAAGAGTGGTGATTCTTCCCGTGAATAGAAAAACCCAAAAGACAGCAAAAGCCAAGTTCATTTCCTTGTTCCTTGGCAATGCACAGAAGCTGTTTGCGTTAATGTCTGAGAATTTTCCTGAATTGGGTGTTAAGGCTGAGGATTGTAAAGAAATGAGCTGGATTGACTCGGTTCTGTTTTGGTCAAACTACCCAATTGGAACTCCACTCGATGTGTTGCTAGAAAGACAACCCAAATCTGAAAAGTTCTTGAAGAAGAAATCAGACTATGTTCAAGAACCAATCTCAAAGGCAGACCTTGAAGGAATGATGAGGAAAATGATAGAACTGAAAAGACCAGCGCTGACTTTCAACCCATATGGTGGGAAAATGAGTCAAATTCTAGAGACGGAGACCCCATTTCCACACAGAGCAGGGAACAAATACAAAATCCAATACTCAGTGACATGGAAAGAAGAAGGGGATGAGGCTGCACACAAGAATGTGGAGCTGATCAGAGAGCTTTACGAGTACATGACACCGTATGTTTCGAAATCACCTAGAAGTGCTTATTTGAACTACAGAGATGTGGATTTGGGAGTGAATGGGAATGGGAATGCAAGCTATTCGCAGGGAAGCAGTTGGGGAAGAAAGTATTTCAAAGGAAACTTTGACAGATTGGTGAAGGTGAAGAGCATGGTTGATCCACACAACTTTTTCAAATATGAACAGAGCATTCCATCGGTTGCAGCATTTGATTCTAATGGCAGAGCTGAAAGCATTTGAAGTGTGCATACCTTGGTTGAAAATTGAAATTCATTCCCATTTTATTTCTGGGATTTGTGCAATTAAGCTTAATTATACCACTGATTAATGTTGTATAAGTAATTTGATCATTGTTTTACCTATAAAATAATAATCATTAGAAAGAGAAAGGTTAGAGCCCAATCCTATAATTTTTAGGGAAAATTGCATAGTTTGTTACTATCACACAAACCATATGGTTTGTAATAATTATCTCCTCAAATTTTAATCCCAATAATCAACCTCGTGTTAGTATTGAATATCAACATATTTGTACAATTAAAATTTCGATGTTGATATCGACATCAATATTTTAAATAATTCTTGATTTTGAATTCTTCTCCATAATGATTTCAAAAACCCATAAGTTTACGGCATATCAAGATTTTAATTATTTAATTTGCATCAAAACTTGACTTCGATTTCATCTTTATTTTTCTATTATTTTAATTAGAAAAGCTTTAAATTTTATTGAATGTCACTTCAATAAAAAGAAAAAAAATTAAAAATATATTTATCACTCACAAATAAAGAATAAATGCAAAATTGTAATATTAATTTCTAAATTAAATTATAATTTTTTTAGTTTTATCTTTAAATTCTAGTTCAATTCTTTTTGTTAATTTTCTTGAGAAATTTGAACTTTCATTAATTATATGGTAATTCAATGAAAAAAACCAAGTTAAGAATATTTATATAATTCACAAGACAAGAGTTTATAGTTTGAATTTGGAATCAAATATAATTTAACCAATCAACTACTCATCAAATGTTAATTAGTTAGCAGCTCACATATGAGACCACACATATTATCTAGAAAATTTATTTCTCTAAACTTTTAGTTATTTGGATACAAATTTTAAATAAATTTTTTGTTTGTTCGTTTCTCCAAGGATCAGTTTTTTTTTTTTTTAGTGTGTATTGAAAGGACAAAATGATAAACCAATAAAACGGTTGGTTTTTTGTTTTTGGTGTCGGTGTGTGAATAATTTTGCGAAAAAGAAAAAAAGTCAAAGAAGTGGGTAATGTTTGACTCAGTCAAACTTGTCATTGTGATGGTCTTTTAATGGACGCCTCCGTGACTCGACTCGTAAACGCGTTCCATTCCACCCGCTCCCAACTCCCAATCAAATTACTCGTTTTTTTTTTTTTGAAGTTTTAAATTTAAAATATTAATATTGAGTAAGAGAAATGTGATGGAGCAATTATTGGGACATTTTAGGAATCCTCAAACCAAATGTCTTCTATTTTATATTAAAAACAGAACATTACAAAATCTATATTGAAATACACGCTCTTTTAACATTATTCAATCGTGCAATTTCAATCTCTTTATCTACCTATTAATTTCACTTATCGCATTCTTCTCTTACAATTTAAAATATTAGCTTCAACAAATGTCTAATGTTGCAAAACGTAGATTATATTATTCATCATCATCTCGAACATATTCTTTTACAACAAATGCTAAGAGTAGAATTTGAGTGATTATAAAGATTTAATAATTAATCGCAATTCACACCTCTTTAAAAAATCATCACAATAATAAGTTTGTGTTTAATTTTTTGGAAAATATTTCATATTATGATGTTGAAAATAAACTTGAAAATTTGGCACATTTATTTTTTGGAAAGAAGAAAATCTAGAGTGGATCCAAAAAATCAAAGTCAACTTTTAAATTTCTTTAGAAGTTGACGTTTCAAATGGTTGAACTCAATCCCTTTTCCACCTAATTCCAACTAGAAGACAATAATGTTGAAGAAAAAATGATGTGAATTAGAAGTTTAGTGGTTAAATTTTAAAGTTTATATTTATTTGATTTCTAAGTCATAGAAAAAATTAATTATTTGATTAAAAATATAAAAAAAAAAAAGTTAAAATTAAAATGGTTATGAAAATAGACCCATCAAACATAAAACTAAAACTTAACGCTGTTTTTATGAGATAATTTGAATATCTAGGAATAATAAGTTTATATTTTATATATAAGAAAAGTGTATATATGCAATGAATAATTGAGGTGTATTTTGTGACTACAAACGTGGCTTAGCTTCTTATAGTCCCAATCAAATCAGGCAAAGATATTTCATTCACGTTCATTGCAAAGAAATTATGTTCATTAATTAATATCGACATTTTTCTCTACTTGTTTTTTCTAGTCAAATCATGCCACATATTCCATTCACATTCTTTTTCTTTTTCTTTACAATTATTAATTAATAGAGCTTATATATATATATATATATATATATATATTAACCTCCTACTTTATTTATTTACCGTGGGAAGATTGAAGAATAATATTATGTGGCACGACAATGGTAGTCATGTGAATCCACAGTGACATACATACATGTGGTTTCTCAATTTTACTTTTATAATTTAATAAATGATGCCATAGTTCCAACAAAGCCCATCAATATAAAACTAATTTCCAGAAATGCCCTTCATGTTCCCCTACTAAAACTTAAAAAAACTCTTCTCCCCACTAATTTCCTTTTTTATTTATTTACCTTTTTAAACCGACTCCCTCACGTTTTACTATATTGACACAATTCTATTCTTTTCTATTTATCAATCTTTAATTCACTAGTGATACACTTTGAAATGATAGAATTTGGGAGAAGGAAATAGAATCACCCTAAAGATAAAAATAAAATAAAGTATTTTATATAAATATGATTGTGATACCTATTTTGCCAAAGAAAAATAAAAACTTTCGTTATTTTGGAAGGATCATGATTGATTTTATGAATTTTCATCATGATGTACGGAAAAGTCAAACAATTGATATTTTTAATTAATCAATTAGTTTAAATAATAAACAATTGAGTTAGGTTTGTCAAAATCCATTTGAGTGGGATTGTGACATCTTGATACAAAATTCAAAATTACAATATGATTAACATTGTTTGTCCGCCTATAATGCCGCCTTTGCCGGCATTATCTTGTCACAAGTTTTTATTTATTTATTTATTTTTTTTTTATAACACAAATTTCATTTTAACCACGGCCCATTCGCACAATAATGTAAATACCCCATTTTTGTTAGTTCCATCTAACCAAGTCATAATGACTTAATAATCAAGAGTTAAAAGAGTAGGTTGTTTTACATATATGTATATATTGATTTTTATTCAATACCAAAAGTTTGTAGATACAACTTAAATATATATTATTTTGTTTTATAACAATTTTATAATGTAATCTTGCTCTAGTAGTTTTAAGGGGCACAATATAAATGGTTCACTTGAACATACACTTTATTTTGGTTTTGAACCTATTTCATATTTATATTTTTTATTTTATATATAAATGGATTCTTCATGACAAATATTTACATTTTATTTTAATTTTTAACTTTCCCATGCTAACATATAGAAGTATACAAATATTTTCGAATATCTATAAAATTATTTTACAAAAATTGATAGAATGATTTTTGATTATAGGTGAATAATTCTATAAAGATTTATAATAATTTTGTAATTAGTACTACTTAATCTATATATCATATATCAATGTATTTAAAATAATTTAAATTACAACTCTAGTCCTTAAGTTTTGAAAATTGTTATTAATAAATCTCTCAATTTTTTGGTTTGACTATATTCCCTAAAAATGTCTAATAAGTTTATAAACTATAATTTTATATTTCATAGATTTCAGAAATATTAAAAATGTTTAAAAATTAACAATTTTATAAGACAAAAAAAATTATGTCTAATTGAACCTTAAATTTTAAATTTTTTAGTCAATAGATACATTAATTTTAAAAAGATGTCTAATTGAACCTAGTAAGCACAAAGTTAAATTTAATGTTTAATATAACATTTAATTTTTAACATTTTCAAATATGTAAAAGAGCATAATTGATTTATTAGAACCTATAAAAAAAAAAAAAAATCTATAACATATATATTAACAATTTTTTTTAAAGTTTAGGAACTACATATAAAATATAAACCCAGAAGTTCATCAACTAAACTTCTAACATACAATTATGTCCGTCTTAACATGAAATTCTGAATCCGCCATTGGAGTGTCATATGCAAAATTAGACTAGTATTAAACAAATTGAGCAAATACTCCTGAAGGAACTTCCTCTAGTTTAGATTCATAAAATTGATGACGCGCAAGTTCGGCTAATGAATTGCTTTATCCTTCGGTAATTAAAAGTCTATAAACGGAATAGAAGAATAGAATTCCAAATTTTCAGAAATGACTGCTTCTTAAGTGTGGTTACAATAATGATCAGAGTTAATTTAAATGGAGATGAGGTTGAACAAATTCGAAGAAAAGGAAAAAAACTTAAGAGTGAAATGATTTAAAAAAGAAATAGAGAAGCATGAGTTAATGGTAACGTTATCTTATAAATGGCCTAAAAGAATAAACACACATTTTTGTACAAATCAGTGTCACCGAAAATTACTCTAAAATGTTGCATTCCCCAAAGAAAACCCAATTTATTTATTAATTTATAAAAAAAATAATTGGAGTTTTGCTGGTCAAACCAAGAAAGTTTCAACACGAAACCCACTTTCCATTTTTCCATTAATCTTTGTTTCGCATATAAATCCATTTCCGATAATGCCATATCAAATTAACAATCCCATTTCCAACTATGTCTCCTTTTATTCCTTTTCTATTCCTTTTCCTTCTCCCATTCTCTGCTCCCTCCGCCGCCGCAGATTCCTTCTACACCACATTTCTCCACTGTTTCCAGTCCAACTCCAACCCCTCCGATGGAGTCTCCGCCATTGTCTTCTCTCGAGAAAATGCTTCTTACTCTTCCGTTCTTAGGGCTTATATCCGCAACGCCCGTTTCAACACCTCCTCCGCCCCCAAACCAGTTATAATCGTCACTCCACTCACCGAATCCCATGTCCAATCCGCGGTCATTTGCTCCAACAACCTCGGTATTCAACTCAAAATCCGAAGTGGGGGTCACGATTACGAGGGCGTCTCCTATATTTCCGAAGTCCAATTCATCATTCTCGACATGTCCAATCTCCGGGCGGTTACTGTCGATGTCAACGACCAATCGGCGTGGGTTCAAGCTGGAGCCACACTCGGTGAAGTGTATTACAGAATTTGGGAGAAGAGTAAAGTTCTTGGTTACCCGGCTGGAGTTTGCCCCACCGTCGGCGTCGGCGGTCACATTAGTGGCGGTGGCTACGGGAATATGCTCCGGAAGTACGGACTCTCCGTCGACCATATTCTCGATGCTCGGATTGTCGATGTGAAGGGTAGAATCCTCGATTCGAAGTCCATGGGGGAGGATCTTTTCTGGGCTATTAGAGGCGGCGGCGGAGCTAGTTTCGGTGTCATCCTCGCCTACAAGATCCGGCTGGTTCCAGTGCCAGAGACGGTCACCGTCTTCCGAGTTGAAAGAACCATCGAACAGAACGCTGCCGACTTAGTCGTCAGATGGCAAGAAGTGGCTCCGACCACAGATGAGAATCTGTTCATGAGATTACTTTTACAGCCAGTTTCCAGTAAAGTGAAGAAGGGGACTCGAACAATCAGAGCCACCGTCATCGCCTTGTTCCTCGGGAAATCGGAAGAACTCGTTTCCTTATTGGGAAAGGAATTCCCGGAACTGGGTTTGCAGAAAGAGAATTGTAGTGAAATGAGTTGGATTGACTCTGTTGTGTGGTGGGCTAATTTCGATAATGGAACTTCACCGGAAGTTCTACTGGATCGCAATATCGATTCATCAGGGTTTCTGAAAAGGAAATCGGATTACGTTCAAACACCCATTTCTAGAGATGGGTTGGATTGGTTATACAAGAAGATGATCGAAATTGGCAAAACAGGGCTGGTTTTCAACCCATACGGCGGAAAGATGAGCGAAATTCCATCTACAGCAACCCCATTTCCTCACCGAGCAGGAAACTTGTACAAAATCCAATACTCAGTGAACTGGGACGAAGCAGGGCCGAAAGCAGATCAGGAGTTTGTGAAGCAAATAAGAAGGCTGTATAGTTACATGACCCCATTTGTATCAAAGAATCCAAGGCAATCCTTCTTGAACTACAGAGATTTGGACATTGGGACCAACAACAATGACAAGAATAGCTTTGAAGATGGAAAAGTTTATGGGTTCAAGTACTTTGGGGAGAATTTTGAGAGGCTAGTGAAGGTGAAGACGGCCGTGGATCCAGAGAATTTCTTTTGGAATGAACAGAGTATTCCAACTCGTTCAAGTAAGCCATGAAAGATGGTTTTTTTAGGGATTTGATGATGGTTATTATATCTACATTATTATTATTATTATTATTATTATTATTATTATTATTATTATTATTATTTAACTTGCGTGCATTGTAACGGCAATGGGAGAAGATGGGTTATTATTAACATAACAAGAAGTTAGATTGTTTTGATGTGAATGGGTTGGTTTTTGCGATGGAAACCAAAGATATTGATGTATGCATTTTAGCGTTAGTTATGAAACAATATTTCTGAATACGTTTGTATGAAAATGAATTAATGAAAGCAATAAAAGTTTCTGGAAATGAGATTTGGCATTGGAGTCAAGTTTTTGGTGCTTGGTAAAAGATTGGAATTTTATTGGGAATCAATTAGGCAATATGATGTTGCATTGTTGCTGATTTTCAGGGCTGCACTGTTCTGGGGCAATCGCTTGGTCAATATGCAGCTTATGGACAGTGGGGGTGTTCATGTTGATGCATTTCTTTGCTTAAAAACCAGAATTGGTAAAGTTTAAAAAACTCAGACCCTTTGAGGACTCAGGCAACTAGTTTTCCAAATATGTGCGTCAAAATTTCTATGGACTTTCTAGGGAAATCCTCACCTAAATATTAAATGGAATAGATGTATATACCCATAGAATGTCATACTAGAAAGCTTCTTCTGTTTGACAATAAAGCCAAACTGCAGTAGTCAAATATTCAACCAAAATGCTCATTATACAATTTAAAGTTATCATAAAAAGGGGTATAAGCAAAAGAATGTTGAAAGAAAGAAACAGGTTTTTGGGATAAAGGTTTGAGATTTAAGTGAATGGGTTGGTTTTGAGTAATTCAATGTTCTTAGATCATTGTTTTATATTCAAACTTAGACCATAATGATGACACCTGGGGCATTGTAATCTCTGTATTTGTTTTAATTTAAATTTGATTATATTTACCAATTCTTTTGTATTGTGTTATATGTATTAATACTTTAGGTCTAATTCCTATATTGCAACTGCCCCATCTTATATGCCTCTTACAAAGTAAACACACACATATTTTTGTACAAATCAATGTTATCGAAAATTATTCTAAAGGGTCGTTTAGTTGGAGGGTTTTCATCCAAAATTCATGTTTGTAACCCAATTTTAACACTTTGCCTATAAATATTTTAGTCCAAGCATCTCATTTCCTACAAACAAATGTTTTCTTTTTCCATCCAAAACTGTGATTTTTCTTTTGTCTGCTTCTTCTGTTTTTCTTTTTCCATAATAAGTTCCTTTTGAATATAGTTAATTAATTAATAGTAATTTAATATAATTATTTATTTTAATAAATCAATAATAATCTATTAAAATATTTGCTTAATTTATTTATACAAATAAAAATTTATTAAATAAATGAAATTACTTATTTACATAAATTATTAGGAAATTATTATAAATAGAAAAAATATCAAACAATTTACAAATATAGAAAAATTTCATTATCTATCGGACGGTAGACCACGATACACTTCTATCTCAACTGCAATAAACCACGATAAATAGTAAATTTTTTCTATATTTGTAAATAGTTGGACTCATTTTTCTATATTTGAAAACTTCCATAAGGTATTAATTAATTAGCTAACAATATCTTAAATATATTTGATTAATAAACTAAAGTTAGTTAAATTTAGTTAGTATAAAAATTTATTTTTCAATAATAATAATGAACTACTTATTATTTTTTTATAAGCAAACAATTATTTGTTATTTATTGAGATTAATTTTAATTTGATATTTCATTACAAACCTATGATCATTATTGATTATTTGGAATAAGTTAATTATTTATTGTGATTAATTTTTATTACTTCATTCATAATTAACCTATCATATTTTTTTTAAAAAAAGTTTGAATATTTTTTTATTAACATATCATATTTTTATCTCATTTTTTCACTTTACATATAATATTGTATTGTTTATTAAAAAATATATATATTTTATATTATTTAATTAAAATTAAAATTACTAATTTTAATTATATATTTTATATTATTTAATTAAAATTAAAATTACTAATTTTAACTTAATTAATTAAAAATGGTTCTTCGATATCTTATTCCCAAGCATCTTATTCCTAGACATCATTTATTTCCTAACATCTATAAAACCTACGTTTCTTTCGTGGGAATATAAGATTCCCATTGAGTTGACATCTATATTTACACGTTTTTTTTGGAGGAGTGTAAGATGATAGGACATCTCGAGAGTTTTAGATGATCTTTTGAAATATGGATTTTAAACATGGATTTTTTGGTTTTCATGTGGAGGGTATCCACCTTTTACTTTTTTAACCTTTGTACATGGGTGTATGTATATCACTCCCTTTTATTTTAATGTTATAGTTAAAATAAATACTATCACATTTTCGTTGTCTTTATTTTTTCTAAAAGAAGACATTCATATTTAAATTTAGATTAGTACTTATTTTATTAAAAAAAATCTTAAATTAAAATATATTATTTTGTTGATAAAAATAACAAATAACATAATAAAACTATATTAGCTTAAAAAGAAATAAAAATTAATGAAAACAAATATATTGCATAAGTTCAACTTATATTAAATCAATGGTAAATTAACAAATAGTTGTAAGGGCGGAACATTATGTAAATTTAAGACATTCCCAAATAGAAATTGTACAAAACAAACATAGTTACCACGTATTGTCAGATATCTTTAAAATATTCATACAAAACAAACATGATTATTTAAAGATGTTCGACATCTGTAATTCTATAAATTTTATAATTTCAAGCATCTAAATTTTCTAGTTATCTACATTGGTGTAGTTTGTTTAGTAGGTATCTAGATTCCCATAGAGTGGGTATTTAAATTACCACGTTTGTTTTGTTGTACTGAAAAATGATCTTATAAAGTATATTTCGAGAGTTTTGGATGTCCTAAAATATTGGTTTTATCGATTCACCCTGGAGTACATCTCCATTTTACTTTTTTTTTACCATTCTTTCTTTATATATATATATAAATTAATATTTGTAATGAGAGACGTCTATAATTCGGACATGATTCCACCTACAAAACTTGTTTCTTAGGCATATAAATTCATGTCCCATAATGCCATCTATCCCAATCAACAATCCCAATTCCCCATAATGATAATGCCATATCAAAATCAACAATCCCAATTCCTAATTCTAACTATCTCTTCTCTTCTTATTCCTTTTTCCTTCCTTCTCCTTCTCCTTCTCCCACTCTCTGCTCCCTCCCCCGCCGCAGATCATTCCGTCTACACCACATTTCTCCACTGCTTTGAATCCAACGCCAGCCCCTCTGATGGACTCTTCGCCATTGTCTTTGCTCCACAAAATGCTTCTTACACTTCGGTTCTTAGGGCTCATATCCGAAACGCCCGTTTCAACACCTCCTCTACGCCCAAGCCACTCATAATCGTCACTCCACTCGCTGAATCCCACGTCCAATCGGCCGTCATTTGCTCCAACAACCTCGGTATTCAACTCAAAATCCGAAGTGGGGGTCACGATTACGAGGGCCTCTCCTATGTTTCCCATGTCCACTTCATCCTTCTCGACATGTCCAATCTCCGGGCGGTTACTGTCGACGTCGACGACCAATCTGCCTGGGTTCAAGCTGGAGCCACACTCGGTGAAGTGTATTACAGAATTTGGGAGAAGAGTAAAGTTCTTGGTTACCCGGCTGGAGTTTGCCCCACCGTCGGCGTCGGCGGTCACATTAGTGGCGGTGGCTACGGGAATATGCTCCGGAAGTACGGACTCTCTGTCGACCATATTCTCGATGCTCGGATTGTCGATGTGAAGGGTAGAATCCTCGATTCGAAGTCCATGGGGGAGGATCTTTTCTGGGCTATTAGAGGCGGCGGCGGAGCTAGTTTCGGGGTCATCCTCGCCTACAAGATCCGGCTGGTTCCAGTGCCAGAGACGGTCACCGTCTTCCGAGTTGAAAGAACCATCGAACAGAACGCTGCCGACTTAGTCGTCAGATGGCAAGAAGTGGCTCCGACCACAGATGAGAATCTGTTCATGAGATTACTTTTACAGCCAGTTTCCAGTAAAGTGAAGAAGGGGACTCGAACAATCAGAGCCACCGTCATCGCCTTGTTCCTCGGGAAATCGGAAGAACTCGTTTCCTTATTGGGAAAGGAATTCCCGGAATTGGGTTTGCAGAAAGAGAATTGTAGTGAAATGAGTTGGATCGACTCTGTTGTGTGGTGGGCTAACTTCGATAATCGAACTTCACCCGAAGCTCTACTAGATCGCAATATGGATTCAGCAAGGTTTCTGAGAAGGAAATCGGATTACGTTCAGACACCCATTTCCAGAGATGGGTTGGATTGGTTGTACGAGAAGATGATCGAAATAGGGAACACAAGGCTAGATTTCAACCCATATGGCGGAAAGATGAAGGAAATTTCATCTACAGCGACCCCATTTCCTCACAGAGCAGGAAATTTGTACAAAATCATGTACTCAGTGAACTGGGATGAAGCAGGGCCGGAAGCAGATGAGGAGTTTGTGAAGCAAATAAGAAGGCTGTACAGTTACATGACCCCATTTGTGTCCAACAATCCAAGGCAATCCTTCTTCAACTATAGAGATTTGGACATTGGGATCAACAACAACGACAATAACAGCTTTGAAGATGGAAAAGTTTACGGGTTGAAGTACTTTAGGGAGAATTATGCGAGGCTGGTGAAGGTGAAAACGGCTGTGGATCCAGAGAATTTCTTCTGGAATGAACAGAGTATTCCAACTCTTTCAAGAAAGCCACGAGAGATGGTTTTGGGATTTGATGTCAGTTATCCACATAATAATTTTACTTGCATTGCATAGTAAGTCATGTAATGTGAGAAGATGGGTGTTACTAAACGTAGGAAAAGCAGACCAAAAATAGTTATTGACAATATTTCGTATAAAAATGAGTTAACGAGAGCAATAAAACTTTATGGAAATGAGATTCGCCATTTGAGTCGAGTTTTGGTGGTGGATAAAGGTAGGAAATCTTGACATTTGTCCTATGTCCTTCCAGGTGTAGGCAGTAGCGTTCCATAACTAAACCAATTATAGGGGCATACATCTATATAAAACTAATTAACTTCTACATTTGTATTTATATATATATATATATATAGTACTTTAACAAATATTTAGGTCCGTCAATTGACTTTTGTAGGCTGTAGCGATCTCTTATGTATTTAAATATGTTAAAAATTAAATGCTATATAACATATTAAATTTAACTTTGCATTATAGATACAATTATACATCTTCTAAAAATTAGTGTATATATTTACATGGCGGTTCATCTAAAACTTTGAGTGAAAGGGATACAAATGAATATAAATTTAGAAGGTTACCATCAACGTCTGTTTATATAGTTTCTAAACTTTTAAAAATGTCTAATAGTTTTTTTTTAGTTTAATAGATTCCTTAAGTATCAATAAAAATTGTCATTAAATTTTGATTTTTTTTTAATTTTTTTTTATCGAGGACTAGATTGTTACAAATTTAAAAGTACAAGAACTAAATTGTTACGTAACAAGATTAAGAGACTAAATTGATACAAAATTGAGAGTATAGAGACTAAATCATTATAAAACAAAGTTACTAAATTATTACTTCTATAAAAGTTAAGGGGGTCAACAGTAATTTTTGACCTATATTTTATAAATTTAAAAAAAAAAAAAAAACAGTCGCTTAAGCATGTTGCTAAAGCAACCTCAACTCAACTAAAATGAACAAGATTATCATATATTACAAATAAAAAGATTTTTTAAAAAATATTTAATTAAAAACAAAATACATATATGAAAAATATACTATTTGAAGGGGCACATGCCTTGACCTCTTAATAGATCCAATTCCTTTTCTGTATATTTTTTACAAAATTTAAAATTTAAGGTTTAATTAGATACTAACTATTTCTTTTTATCTTATAAAATAGTTAATTTTTTAAACATTTTTCTAATTTTGACATTTTTAGAGACTAGCTGAGTATTATGTGTGTTGCATGTGGTTTATTGCATCGAATTTTTATATATATATATATATAAAAGTAATTAATTTCAATTAGGATTAACTCTTATCATTTTCCCTCTTAAATTTTAAATCTTTTATCAACTTAAATCCAAAAATTTCAAATATCTTATTAAATAAATTAAAATTAATTATGTTCGCGGTCACGTAAATTTTAGCTCAAATAATAAAATTAAAAGGAGAACAAAATTCAATAAGCTGAGATAATTAATTTAAATTTACCTAGAATTCAGTCGTATAATATTTAAGTTTTGATAGGGGAGTGCCATAAATTGAGGTATAATAAGTAAGAGTTAGTTAAAAGAAGAAAGAAGGTTTTAAGCGAATACGTAGAACCCAAGAAAAGCGAGCATTATTATTTATTATTTATTATTTATTATTATTGTGTTACCGGCGAAGTGGAATGTTTGTAATGACACTCGGAGCACCACTCCCCTCCGCTCCCTCTTCCTCTGTTTATTCTCCTCCTCTTCTTCAACCCTTCTTCTTCCACTACCAAACCTTTCTTCATTGCCTACCACCAAAACCACTCTCATCCATCCAACATTCTCTATCACCCAACCAACATCTTCTTCTATTCCTCTCTTCTTCCCCAATATTCCCCATTCAACTCCTCCTCCACCCCCAAACCCACATTCATTATCACCCCAATTACACCAATCCACTCTCATTTGCGCCAAATCCTCCGCCCTTCACCTCGGAATCAGAAGCGGCCGCCATGATTTCGAGGGCCTCCCTTTCGCCTTCTCCCTTCATTCTCCTCGACTTGTTTTATCTTCCATCCATTCCAGTCCATTTTCAGACCCCATCTGCTTGGCTTCAAGCTGGCGCCACTCCGGCGGGCGTTTCTCCTACTGTTGGTGTTGGGGGATACGGTAATATGCTACGGAAATTTGGGCTTACGGTGGGATGCACGGATTGTTGATGTGAATGGAAGAATCCTCGACAGAAAATTGATGGGAGAGGATCTTTTTTGGGCGATTAGAGTTGGAGGTGGAGCTAGCTTTGGGGTTATTCTAGCGTATAAAATTCAATCGGTTCCAGTGCCGGAAACAGAGACAGTTTTTCGGATCCAAAGAACATTGGAAGAGAACGCTACTGATTTGGTCTATTGTGCCGGAAACAGTGTCAGTGGTGGAGGAAGGGAAAGTTTATGGGATCAAATACTTCAAGGAGAATTTTGAAAGGTTGGTGAAGGTGAAGACTGCAGTGGATCCACAAAACTTCTTCAGAGATGAACAGAGCATCCCCACTCTTCCAAGTAAGACATAACAATCAGACACCAATACAAAACATAAACCCTGCAGGCTCTGAACCATCGTGTTTGACTCTCTGAATGAACCACCTATGGCCTCTTCCTACGCTTTGCTTATCCTTGGTTCTGCAGATTAGTAGGCGTCAGATTGTCTGTAATGGCTCATAGATGAGGTGGATGTACATATTTACTTAGCCAACCAACTGAGAATATCTATATAGCCTGTGGTATGGAAACTTGGTAGTTATAACAAACAAGGCGGAACGTTTTATTTCATCCAATGGAGTCGCAAATGTACAATAGTTAGGCCATGTCATGCAATTCTTGGTTTTTTCTTAAATGGGCCATAATTTCATTGAATTGTGAGTTACACCCTTTGATTGAAAGCATCCCCTCTAGAGTCCTGAATCAAAAGGGAATTTTGAAATGAATTCAGCGAAATCTTAGCACTTAAAAGGCATCCCTTTAAGACAGCTTCTGAGATATGTTTTTCACAACAAGCTACCAAAGAACCCCTATGGTTTTGGGATTGGGGATATGCTAATATGACTTGAAAGATATATGATATAATTGGTTTGCCTATCTCCATCTCCATCTTCAAAATTAACTTAGATACTAGTTTGCCTTAGTTTTCAATTTTCATTCATTTAGAGGGGAGGAAGACATTTTATCTCTCACTGAATCCAAATCTGTTTGCTAATTGCAGAGCTCCAATCTTCAGGTTTGAGCTGGAGTAGAAGTTGGAGGCTGACCGTGGTGGTCATCATCATGTTCATAGCTCAGCTTTTGTAAACCCACTTCACAGAGGGGAAGCATTGTTTGAGGCCATGGAATGAATGAAGCCTCGAGCTCTTCAAAAACCAAACTTTTGATTATTGTTGGAAGAAGATGAAGATGAAGATTGGTCCTTCTGTGTTATAAGACAAAGAATAGCCTGAAAACTGTCAGACACAAGATCCAATAGTGAAGAAGCTATTGTTCCTCTAGGAAGCTGAACTAATCCATGATTAGCCTGAGCAAAATCCTCATATCTTTTCAGTGAAAAAGATTCCACAACAAAGAAGAACTAGTGGGAGAAGAAAAATACCAACCAGCACAACCACCCACCATGATTTGAAGTCAAAATCTTTCTTCTCAAGCTTTGGTATTTTAAACTTCAAAGTGAGATGACAATTGTTTGTAATCATCCACTTACTGCCTTGGAATTATATTATTAATGAGTGGCAGTGGTTTAAAGATGCCTCATTTTACCTTATTTCACTCTATCTACACACTGAGAGAGTTATCTTCACAAATCCTATCCTCCCACTATGTCTTTGTCTAGATCAATCTATATGCATTACGTTTCTAGCCCAATTAAAAGTGTATCTTCATCAATCATCATCATTCACTCCCAATAGTGCATTTTTATTGTGCAAAATTTTCCTAACTCAACAAAAATAATACATGAAACCACCTCAAAGTCTTGTTCTAAATAAAGGAATCCTTTTAGTAATCTTTTTACATGTCATTCTAATCAATATTATCGGAGGGAATATTCTTAGGAGAACACTTAAAATAGCAATCTTTCCCTAAACGTAAGATTTCTTCTAAGAGGAAAACTTTTCATTTATGAACTATAAACTATAAAGTAGGGTTGGCCCATGTTAAATGAAGTGTAAAACACATATATAGCCTATATACACTTACTAATCATTGTTACATAAAAATATTAGTGAGAGCAACTTGATTATTAATGGACCCATTAACCATCTTTTACTTGACCTAAAGTTTCTTAAAGGAATGTGCTAATTTGTGAAATGGAGGAACGTTCGATACTTTTCCTTGCATAATTGCAATAATTTCCAAAGCCTTGATTTGCAGCAAATGAACTTCTCATTACAACCAAATATGCAACCTCATCTTCATATACCTGGTTAAGGATAAGGTCCCTGTTGTTGGGACTTTTTAAGACCCAACAACATTATAATAATTAATCTGCATGATAGAAAACTTTTGTTGTATACAACTACCTCAGAATCCCATATTTGAAGGTACAATTTTTTACTTGAAAGTGATATATACAACTTTCCCTATATATGAGTCACTTTCATTTTTGCTTCACGTTTGAACAGACACAAGGCGGCAGATGTTCCTTAAAGACATAGATTACCGAAGTTTTGCTTTCTTTAAGGAATGTGTAACGTACAAACAAAATCAACAGTTGATTTAGCGAGGATCATCACTTTGTCCTGATCCATTTACTCTTATGACGTTTGTATTAGCTCAACTATGCGTTTCATGCCACTTTCATAGCCAAAGCTTGTAACTTTTCCCTATATATGATTTGAGAAACCCCTGATTACTGGCATTCCACAGACATTAAGGTACTAAGTAAGCCTTTTGTTGTTAGCTATGATGGTGTTTCCAAATCCCAAGTACAAATCCTTTGTGGCTTCTCTATTTCTTGTCTTCCTTCTTTCAATTTCTTCTTGGGTTGATTCAGCTTCTCTTGAGGAGAGTTTCCTTCAATGTCTCAATGAGAATTCTCAATTTTCTGTCCCTTACTCATCTTTTTGTGCTCCAAACAATGCTACATTTAATGCTCTTTTACAATCGACTGCTCAGAATCTGAGGTACTTGGAGCCTTCAGTGCCAAAGCCTCTGTTCATCTTCACCCCATTGTTTGATTCCCATGTCCAATCAGCTGTTATCTGCTCAAAACAGCTCAAGATTCATCTTAGAGTTCGCAGTGGAGGCCATGACTATGAGGGCCTCTCTTATGTGTCTGAAATTGAGACACCTTTCATAATTCTCGACCTTGCCAAGCTCCGATCTGTCAAAGTCGACATTGACAGTAATAGTGCTTGGGTTCAGGCTGGGGCAACGATTGGCGAGGTTTATTACAGAATTGCTGAGAAAAGTAAGGTTCATGGTTTCCCAGCTGGTCTTTGCACAAGTTTGGGTGTTGGAGGTCATATAACAGGTGGTGCTTATGGTTCTATGATGCGAAAATATGGTCTTGGCGCTGACAATGTCGTCGATGCTCGGATTGTTGATGCAAATGGGAGAATCCTTGATAGAGAAGCCATGGGAGAGGACCTGTTTTGGGCTATTAGAGGCGGAGGAGGAGGGAGTTTTGGAATCATTCTGTGGTGGAAGCTGAATTTGGTTCCTGTTCCATCAACTGTGACTGTTTTTACAGTTGCAAAGACATTGGAACAAGGTGCTACAAAAATCCTGTACAAATGGCAACAGGTTGCCGATAAGCTAGATGAAGATTTGTTCATCAGAGTGATTATAAATGTGGCTGCAAATGCTGATAAAAAGGGTCAGAAAACTGTGAGCACAGCTTACAATGCCCTCTTCTTGGGAGATTCAAGCAGACTCCTCAAAGTTATGGGAGAGAGCTTTCCTGAATTGGGTTTAACAAGAAAAGATTGCATAGAAACAAGCTGGATCAAATCAGTTCTTTACATTGCTGGCTACCCAAGTGGAACTCCACCAGAAGTGCTTCTCCAAGGCAAATCCACTTTCAAAAACTACTTCAAAGCCAAATCAGACTTTGTCAAAGACCCCATTCCAGAAACAGGTCTTGAAGGGCTCTGGAAAAGGCTGTTTGAGGATGAAAGCCCATTGATGATATGGAATCCTTATGGTGGAATGATGGGGAAAATATCAGAAACTGAGATTCCATTTCCTCACAGACGAGGAGTCCTTTTCAAGATTCAGTACCTAACTACATGGCAAAAAGGAGACGAAAATCAAGACAAACACCTACAATGGATCAAGAAGCTTTACAATTACATGACACCTTATGTTTCTCAGCTTCCAAGAGAAGCATATGTGAATTACAGAGATCTTGATTTGGGAATCAACAAGAACAGCAACACGAGCTACATCGAGTCAATCGGATGGGGAACTCGGTATTTCAAGGAAAACTATGGGAGATTGCTGAGAGTTAAGACTAAAGTTGATCCTGATAACTTCTTTAGACATGAACAGAGCATTCCACCTATTCCATCTTCTGAAACTTTAAGAAGCTTTGGCTCTTCCAAAAGGGGATTCGATTAGAGTTGTTTGAAGCATTATGTGTTTCTTTTTTCCTTCCCTTTGAAGTTTGTAACTTGCTTGATCTCTAAGTGCAATAAGATCTGAGAAATCCTATTATGAAGTGATGCAATGAAACAAAACAATGAACCTTGGGATTTTTTTCCTAAGAAACAAATCAATGCACACCACAACAATGAAAAGATACACTTCCCACAGAAGTTGGTGATAAGATTTTAATCACATCTTACATGAATTATATGGAACAAAAAGTTGGTGATAAGATTTTAATCACATCTTACATGAATTATATGGAACAAAAAGTCATTTTTTAACCCAAATAAGTTATTTGCCACAACGTCATCACAATGTTGGAAAGTGGTCAACAATGTTCCTTGAGATTTTCTTCTAAGTTGGGATGTGGAATCGTCACCAATTACCATTAAGTCTGATTGGTCATATCATTTTAAAGAAAAAGGCTCATCAATTGAACCAAAAATTAGGTTCGAGTAGATTGAGCAGGGGAATGTGCTAACAACCCTACAACACCCATTTCCCAAAAAATGGTTAACACATCTTATTTTTTTTTATATTCATGAGTGTTCGGGTCAGCCAGCTTACGCACACCTCGACTAATCTCACGAGACAACCCACTTGACCCTACAATATTTTGGTGTCAAAGAAACTCGTAGGATATTAAATCCTAGATAGGTGGCCACCATTACCACATTTCATTTTTAGAATTATTCTATTATTTTTTGTCCAAAGAAATCACCTGAAAACGACATTTCTTGGTGTAACGATCACAGAGTCACCACCAGTTTCTTATCTCTCCCCTTTCAGCTTATTCGTTTTGGACTCAAATTTATGCCAAAAGGAAAGAACTTAGCTGACAAGATATGGCTTGCTCCGCCTGAACATGGTGAACAGCAATAAGTAATAATGATAATAATATGGGACACAGCCGAATCTTCCATTATTAGACTACATAAAATCCTATACAAAACCTTCCATCCTTGAATAATTTACAGCACAAGGCTGACAAATCTTCTAACTCACTTAGCATTAGCATTGCCATTATGCAACAAATAGACTGGAAAACAATGAATATAAGACAAAAATATGTACTTCAAATAACTGAAACTTGTTTGCGTTGAAAGCTATACAACTTTGTTATCTAGTCTTCGCAGCTACTTTTGATGCAGGAAGTGTTCCAAATGCTCTGTCCCAAAGTGGTGAAGTGACGCCGAAGCCTTTATTCAGGATGCGGAAGTGATGATTCATATGATATTTCTACACAAACACAACTCATTTAGTTGGTGCAACTCAAAACAGAACAAAGATTAAAAATGAAATAGCCGATGGGGAATGTTACCATCCATTCAATGACCTACAAGGCAAAAGGAAGAGTGAGACAGGATGCTCAGCATATTGATACAGCATACAGGTAAGCCGTTATGTCGAGCATCTTCCTATCTCACTCTTTTCAATAATGCAGGCTATAACATTGATGGTGTCATCATTTTGAGTGAACAACAATTTTCAAGTTCAACAACATGAGGGGTGGGAGAATTTGAATCTTTGACCTTCATATATGTCTTAACCAATTAAGCTACACTTAGGTTGGACTCAAAATGACAAGCAGTGAGCTATTTGATTGAATAGAAAGTGGGGAGATTATGCAGTGCTTTACCTTCAATTTTTTTGGCATGTCTCCCGTGGGTTGGCCATGATGCAAGTAGTAGTGAGTAACGTCATAGATCACATAACCCAAAAGACCGCCTCCAAACAGAGCAGGAGCCATAGATGGTGGGAAAAAGAGTTTAACTAAGTTCCATATCTGTCAACAATGGATAGAAAAGATAAAATCAACGGCAAGAATTATATGTAAAGAGAACAACTAGACCATCTATATGCTATTTCAAAAATAACTTTGACACTTCTCTTTAATTGCTTGCTCATTTACTACTCTTGCTTTTGGAATCAAAGAATTCAAAACTTCCATAAATCAATATTTGAGCAAATTTCAAAGCCAAGAGTGGGGTGGAATGGACATACTGGAACTAACAGAACAGCTGTCGCAGTAGGAGGAAAAACAAGTCGCAGACTATCCATTGGGTGCTTGTGGTGGCAACCATGAATCAGGTAATGCATGGTATTTCCCCTAAAGCATGTTTAAGGTGTCATTAACATTCTACCAAATTTGCATAAGGGAAAGCACTCGACCAGTGTAGAAGAGAGATACTAACCAATAACTCTGGGTTTCAATATGGAATAGGAAACGATGCACTATGTATTCTATCAATGTCCAAATAGAAATCCCAAAGATCACCATCAATGATATCTGAGGAAGTGTGTGCCCCATATTGACAGACATGGAAACGAACCAACAGACCACTGGCAGCCATATGAGTGGAACCACCCACCATGCTGTGCGTGTACAGAACTGTTTCCAGATTTAAACATATCAAAAACACTGTTAATGAAATTCTCTACTCTTTGAAAACTAGAAAAGGTCATCAAATCATCACCTCCCAAAAGTCACTTTTGAAGAATCGAGGTCTTTCCTTGCTGACAATAGGCTGGTGAACCCACTCTTGGTATGCTTCTCCGAGATGGCCAACCTATGGAAGTAGAAACATAACTAAGCAATTTTCCTTTGAATTTATAAAGAGCGGCTTTGGTTCGATCAGAGTGAATTGGAACAACATAAAGAAATCCCAAACCAGTATTCATGAATTCAACTGAAACTACTAAATTAAGAAAAATTGTCTTCTTAAAACCCAAATCCTTTGTTTAATCATCCCCACAGCCTTGAAACATAACATAACAGAGTTTACTTTAGTTAGAGGATAGAAACATAAAAATATCAAGGCATGGTGAGTGAGTAACTAACCTGGAATACGAGCGGTTTGTTCAGATCTACAGTAAATTCCTGTGCAACCATCGTTATAGCTGTTGGTAGATTCCAGTGGCCTGAAACATTTTTGTTAAAAGGGATCAAGAAATTCATCTGTCACCAACTGGGTTTTGGAAAATATCAATGATGAACTTTGAGCATTGTGGATTATCTCAATTTTGGGTTAAAATGAACAATCCATCACTATGATCCCAATGAAAAACAAATAAGTAATGCCCCATTTCGTAACTATTAGATTTTTTGTTTTAAAAAATTGTGTTTGTTTTCTCCCAATCCGCCGATATATTTGAATTCTTAACCAAATTTAAAAAACAAAAGACAAATGTTAACTTTTTTCCTTTTTAGTTTTCAAAATTTTGCTTAAATTTTGAAAACGTTTCTAAGTAAGAACAAACTTATAAACCATTAGGGATAGTGTTAATGATGATAAAGTCAATGAAACCTCTACCTATCTCCACAATGGTATACTATTTTGCACTTTGGGTATAAACTCTCATGACTTTACTTTTTAAACCACCCTAAAGGCCTCATACCAATTGAGATGACTATCCTCACTTCTCACTCATGTAACATGGATCTATACCTTCCCTAACCAATGCATGACTTTGTTTGCACCTAACAATCCTCCACTCAAACAAAGTACCACCTTATGTAGCATGGATATATCCCTATAAAGCATGGGTACTCCATTTTAGGGGGATTGTCTGTGTCGGACACATTCGAACACACTCCGAACACTTATCAGACACACAAGTTTCCAACACGCAAGTTTCTGCGTCCTATTTTTACTTATTTATTTTTAGTTTCATACACGTTGGGACACGTTTGGGACACTTGCTAGACACGCTTGGGATATTTTTTCAAAAGAGAAAATGGTTTAACCTTTTATGTTGGACCCAAATTTAGAGCCCAAATCAGTTATATCTTAAACTAAGATTTAAAATCAAAACAAAACAAAAGGAAAATCCTTTTTTTACCAAAGATAAAAAACTAAGTTAGAAACCTAAATGTTTCATTTCCTACGATATTTAGTTAACTTGATATTTTATGCTTTTTAAAGCAGACTACGTTTAGTATTTTATGTTAAACTTATATATACCCGAAAAAAAATAATAATAATAAAAACAGTGTATGCCCAACGTGTCTGTGTCCTAGTTTTTTTTAAATTGGCATATCGCCATGTCGTGTCCTGTCTGTATTCGTGCTTCTTAGATCTATCCCTTCCCTAATCAATGTGAGACTTTGTTTACACCTAATAATCCTCCACTCAAATAAAGTACCATCTTGAGCATCCCCTCAAAAAAGATCCATCCACTCTCAAACATGAGAGCTTACTCTTCATCCCAACACACATCCCGTTCATCTCGAGTCAACCCAAATAGAGCACAAACACGAGAACGAATTACATTGTGGAATGTACTTGGTATCAACCACTTGTTGCACCCTTAATCTTCTCCCCTTGAACAAAGTTCTACTCCTCCAGTAGTGCAACTTGATAGAATTAATACTTGCTTGCCGCTCCCAACCACATTTTTTGTTGCATCTATGGGTTTTATCCACAATGTCGACTATGAGGTTTTGTAAATTCTCTTTGTTTGAAATTTAAAGATTTCTACCAATCCAACACAGCTAGGTTTAGACCATGGGTTTGATACTAATTGATAAGGTCAACGAAACCTCCATCTATCTCTACAATTATATGATACTGTCCACTATGGACATAAACCCTCATGGTTTTGCTTATGGAACCACCAAAAGACCTAGTACTAATGGAGATAATTATCCTTACTTGTGTAACCTGAATTATCTCGTCCTAACCAATGTGAGACTTTGTTTGCACCTAACAAATAAGCTTAATTTTAAAAAACTAGAAACCAAAAGTTTATCAAACAAGGCCTTAAAGGACCAAGTGAAGTAAAGTTGTGATACTGGATAAATGATACATATTGAAGTGTTTATGAGCGTCAGGCAGAGCTTGTTCATTGTTGCTGACTGGCTTATAAACAATTGAGTTGATTGCTCTCAATAACATGGATTGCTAACAGAAAAGGACACGATTCCCTTTCGTAACCATTTCCAAAGCGTTCAAGTTTCGGTTGCTTAATTGGAGCAAACGCATTAAATTTAGAACTTGCAACGCCAAGATTCAAGTTGTCTGATTAAAAAACAAGACAAAAAAAAAAAAGAAACCCCTTAAAATTATAAGTATAGTTCAAAATTCATCAATAGAAGAACCAAACACGGGGTTCATATGAATTCTTCAGTTCATCCACATACACACATCGGCCTAAACAACAATGTAATCAAAAAATTGAGAAGGCTCAGCAAGAAACCTCATAATGCGATTCTACATTGACCCATCATCGGCATTTCCAATCCAAGAACCAAAACATTAAAAAAAAAAAAAAAAAAAAAAAAAAAAAAAAAAAAAAAAACCCCACAAAACAATGAAGCAAAAGAACAGAACCCATGAACAAAGAAGCCACATTTGAGGATCAGAGACAGAAATGACAGAGAAAAAAAACAGAGAAGAAACAGATCTAAGGAGTAAAGAAAGACATTAAAAGAGGAAAAAGAGGAGTACCAAGGCAAGTGAATGCAATGTAGAAGAAGTGGAAGGAGGAAGTTTGGAATGAAAAGGAAGAGGAAGGAAGAGGAAGGAAGGATTGATTGATTGATTGATGGGGTTGAATGGAGGAAAGTTGTTTGATGTTGAAAACGAGCGACGGAGTGCGGGGAGAAGAGGAGATTTTTAAGGGCAATGTGGCGTTTTTACAAAACAGATTGGCACCGTTCAATACAAATGGGTGTCAGTCCAATCAGCCCCAGCGCATCTTGCCAGCTCATCTCATTGCCGCTTTCAACCTTTTTCTTTCTAAAATTTTTTCAACCTTCATTCAACCATTACTCTCTTTCTTTTGTTATGTACAAAACTCTCATTTTTATTTCCCTCTCTTTTATTTTGGAGAGAGAAAGCTTTTCAGTTCATTTTATTCAACTCTACCTTCCACTTCCTTCTTCCTTTCAGCCTTATAACTCTTGAGTTTTAATTGAATTTAGTTCCTAATGTGAGTATTATTGAAAAAATTGGGGTTACAAATGTAAATTTTGAAACTTAGGATCTAAATTGAACGGAAACTCAATCTTCAATAGTAACATTTTGGAACTTATTGACTATATTGAAATTAAATTCAAAATTTAAGAATTAAAAGTGTAATCTTTTGAAACTTAAGAATCAAATAAAAATTAAAAATATTTGCAAATAATAGACAGAAAAATTTTGTTATATTTGTAAATATTTAAAAATAGCTGTGAAAAATAAACCCAAAATGAGGAGAAAAAAAATAATTTGTTTAATTTTATTGATAACTTCCCCTTACAAGTTTGAAATTTGATATTATGAGAATGTGTATAAAGTATTTTGATGTCATCCACTGAGTAATTTGTTAAGAAATGTTAGGAGATTTGTATAAAAGTTGTTTCAATTATTTTGCCTTTCTTTTGCATCATTATGTGTCCCATCTTTCCACTCTTTTTCATACTCTACTTTTAACATATTTCATTTTATTATTATTCAATTTCTAGTCTTTCAAAATTTGTGATTTGATTAATTCCTTCATGATTTTGTTCAAGTGTTTGTACAATTATTATTTGACTTTCTGCATACTTTTATATATACATATATACAAGTTTCTTCTATAATTTTCTCTCTTTAAATTTTGAAAACATTTTTCAAATTTTAACAAAATCTTGAATTTAATCAGCATTCCCAAATGATTTTTTATTTTAAATAATGATAATGCTAAATAACTTTTGTATATATATATATATTTCATATAAAAAAAAAAAAACTTTTGCATTTATAAATACATGTTGAAATTACAATAGAGAGAAATGTTTTACAGCATCCAGTGGAAGTAAAATAATAATGATTTTGTGAACCCAAGCAATACTTTTTTTTTTCTTTTTTTCTTTTTTTTTTTTTTCCTAAAGAAGTCCATTTTTTTATTTTATTTTCTTATCTACATAATACTATTGATTTTCAACTAATTAATTTAAAAGGATGAGAAAGAGTTTCATAACATAAGAACGAGGCGGCTAGTGTAGAATATGTGAGTTCAAATTTATTTTTAAACATAAATTATAAATTATAAATAAACATACAATAATGTTTATAACAATATGTAATGTTTAATGTGTACTAAAGATAATTATATACAATTATCTACTAAAGCAAGCATAGCTTAATTGAGATGGAATATGTCTTTAGTGACCAAGAGATAATGTTAAAAAAAAAAAAAGAAAAAACAAAATGATAATTATAAATACAACCAAACTTTTCACACTTTTTTTTTTTAAAAAAAAGGTTTTAGTCAAGCATCTCACTTTTTTTTAAACACACATTTTGATTCTAAACCAAATCTCAACAACAATATCAAATTCTTCAAAACTTTTTTTTTTTAATTTCAAATTTTGGTTAAATCTTTTAAATTATTTTTAAAAAGTATGTAATAAAAGCAGAAATTAGTATACTTTTAAATTATTCTAAACCAACATGGCCTAACTTCTCACACTTTTTCTTTTGAATTTCACTTCAAGTTCATTGTTTTATTAATGGCAAGGAGTACGAGTAAGTAGAAAGGCGTAAATCAAATTGCCATTTTTTTTTTTGAAAAAAAAAAGGATAAAAAAGTTGAATGTACACAAGTGTCAAAATAAGTATACAATGATAATTAAACAAATGTCATAACCTTGTTGATAATTTATCACTCTAAGGTGGTGTGTGTGTTTTTCTTTTCTTCTTTTAAAGTGCATCTTTATGCATGAAAAAAAAAAAAAAGGATTATAGAGAGAAACATAGCAGCTTTGCACTTTGCAAATTCAAAAACACAATCCTCATTCAAGTGTAGCTCCATAGCTAATGTACATGAAAATAGCTTACTGCATCTGATAACCAGAGGGAAGAAAGAACAATAGGAGTATTCAAGCAAGGCAGATTATCACCCAAAAAATATACAATGGTTGTCGAAGCGTTAATTTCATGCTCAATGTACAAAAAACAAAAAGAAAAAAGAAAAAAAGAAGAACCAACTCAATACATAAATCTGGTGATGACATAATATTTGTGCAACCAACAACTTCATTTGTGTTTCTGAATGGGTTTAGTTGTAGGATATGTTCCAAATGCTCTGTCCCATAAAGGAGAAGTGATACCAAATCCCTCGCTTTGAACTCTGAAGTGATGGTTCAAGTGATATCTCTGTTCAACACACAAAACAGTCATTAGAAATGTTTCCTTCTCAACTCTCAGAAAACAATGAAAAGCCATGGAGCCAAAGAATCTTATGCTTCAACATTTACCTTCAAATTTTGAGATAACCCTGAGGATGGCTTTCCATGATGCAGGTAATAATGAGTTACGTCGTACATTACATATCCCAGCAACCCACCTCCAAACAAAGCAGGAGCTACTGCTGGAGTTGATGTAAGTCTAATCACGATCCACAGCTGACACAAATCACAAAGACAGCTCCATAAGAAAGGAAAGAAGAAACCATATCATTCCTTGAGTTATTGACATTGGCCCAGAACTTGATTGGTTACTTAGATTGCACAACATTACACATTATTTCATTGACAATTTCTAGGAGTAACAGTTAGTTATCATCGCCAATGTAGAAAGATAAACCCCATCTTTCAGAATCAATACTTTTATCTGTATTCAACATGTGAAGTGTTGAGGTCAACATTATCCAATTGAAATCCTTAAGGTTCCTCTTTTAATGTATATGAAACTTGTAGTTCACTCAAGCTGATAGCATATAAAACCAACGGTTTTGGCCAGTCCCAAGCAGTGCATATCAGTTCATAGCATGAGGCATTCGGTTCATTAATGAAAATTGCAACCAAAAGAATTTGTTCAATTGAAATATAAGAATGAGCAGCACATGATTGTCCCTTGAATACAAAATTTGTAGAGGATAATCTCAGAGGTAGCCATTTTTGGAACTTACAGGCACACTTAAGATAGTTGTTGCAGCAGGTGGGAAGACGAGTCTGAGTCCATCCATTGGATGCTTGTGATGACAACCATGAAGTAGATAGTGTAGAGTGTTTCCCCTGAAATAGGTTGTGACTCATCACTGTCCTTGAATTTACCATTTATCTGTGTGTGTAAGAGAGAGAGAGAGAGAGAGAGAGAGAGAGAGAGAGAGAGAGAGAGAGAGAGTACCAATAGCTTCTTGTTTCCATGTGGAAAAGAAAGCGGTGCAATGTGTACTCAAGCAAAGTCCAGATGAAAACCCCACCAGCCAAACATGAAGCTGCATCCGAGGGAGTAAGGCACCTTGACAAAGACACAGAAACCAACCAGGAAATCACTGGCAGCCAAACAAGTGGAATTACCCACCATACTGTGCGGGTCAACATCTGTTATTACAAAGAAATTAAAGGCAAGCCTCTCACTAGTCATTTCAGAAAAGTTACATATCAACTATCACATCTATTTTTGCGTAGTAACTTATTTGATGTAGTAAGCAGTAAGCACAGGATATGATAAATTATTTGTCCCAAGGGCCAAGGGAAAAGATATTACAGATTGATCTACAAGTAGAGACGTTGCTATATGATCTGAAGGGTTTAGTATACCCTTCTTCATTGAGATTTCAAATTGTGATCAAAATTTCAAAAATCACTGCAGCATATTATTAATGAGCAAATTATTAGATGAAAATTGCTAGTATGACCACCAAAAGAGTTTATGCATTAGTAGTTTTAGCACCTATGACCATCTAATATTGTGTTTATGTTCATGCTTAAACTAGTGTGACAGGATATAAATATAAAGAATTGAAGAAAAACCTCCAGAAAATCATTTCCGAAGAATCGAGGACCCTCCTTGCTAATTATAGGCTGGTGAACCCATTCATTGTAAGCATCTCCAAGATGGCCAACCTGTAAAAATTTCATTAGTTAGAAACGTTTAAAGAAGACTACGTGGCAGAGAAGATTATAATTCAACTAAGAAGACTACAACCAAGCAACTTAGCATAGATTGGATGTAATCAAGACGGGACTTACACCTATCCTTCTTGCCCTCGTAAACATAAAGGTAGCCAGATTTTAAAAGGATTGAAACTTTAAGATCCTAAATTACAGTGACTTATGCATTTGAAAGCTCGGTATCTATGATGTGTATGATATCAACTTTGCAGGAAATAACAGAATATGTATCAAGAAGAAAAGGAGGAGGCTAACCTGAAAAACGAGGGGCTTGTTTAAATCTACAGTAAAAGGCTTTGAAACCATCTTGGAATCTTCTTACTGAGTGGCTTTGAATTTAATCTTTTGCAGAAGGGAAGATGAAAAATACGAAAGTTAGCCAACAGTAAGAAAATAAACCTCATTTGTAAGTACAAACAAAAATAATGAAACAATTAAAATGGTACGATTCAAATGACTTTCAACTGCTTAAGCATTTTGCCTCCTTTCGTTATCCCTTGCTCATGGATTAGATTACTGAAAGAATTACTTTAAACTATTGGATTATAATTTTCTCACTGAACTCATTAAAATAAGCAAGTTTGTTAAAAGAAGGGGACGATGCACTTGGACAGACAAGGAAGTTTACAACAGAGTATATGAAATTAAATACACTAATACGCACAGGTTTAAGGGAAAAACGAATGATATTTTGTTTCTTAAATCCCATAGCACAACAGTATCATGTTGTCAAATTATCTCAATAGCACTTCCTTACAATTATTTAAACTTAAAACAATTGGGATCATTTCATATTTCATTGATAAATATGAGAGAAATGTTTGTTTTTTTGTCGCCTAATTCTAAAATGCGAAATCTGAAATGTCTTAAACTGGTCTCTAAAATCAGTATTCGGTAATTGACTAAACTAAACAAACTAAAAACAATGATGTGACTGTGCATATGTGGAAATCTTATGCGACAAGTTCAGTTAATTAAAGAGGCTACATGAGTAAAGGCAGAATTATGTAATTCTCAAACTTGATGCTCCTGGCAAAGCAACATCACCATTTAACTAGCCAAATCAGAATGATTAGATTTTCATGAATGGCAGATCAACTCAAATCATTTATCAAATCCAAAAAAGACTAAAATCTCATTTTCTAATCATAACCTTGGAAACTGAGGCGAAATATTGTTGAAACCAAAGGACCAAATTGCATTTTTCCTAAGCATAATCTGAAAATATGCCCCCACTGGATTTGGAGATCCCAAAAGGGCAAAGAAAGAAGTACAAGACTAAAACACAAGAAGAATTCACTGCTGAACTCAAGGAACCTAAACCAACAGATTTAAGAAAGAACCATAGAGAATACCCAGAAGAGGATTAATCCAAAAAAGAAGAAATGAAGACAATGGTAACCCAATTAGCACAACATCACATAATGAACTAGAGTGGGGAACAGAATATAGTGAGTTAGGAGATTGAAGAACAATACCCAGAAGAGGAATTAAATAAAGAAATCGAGATATTCCAATTGTCACCGCCATTGACTGGATTTAAGAAAGAGAGAAAACTGTCGCGAATACCAACCTTTTTTGACACAATGCAACGAAGATGGAGAAACCCGAGAGGAGGATAGAGAAGGAGGATGATTGTGGGGTTGTCCGAAAATGTCCTCCTCCAGCCGTATCACGAGATCTGAAGGAATATTCAGAGGGAAATGTAAGAGAAACCCGTGAAAGAAAGAAAGCCGAAGATTAGAGAAGAAAAAATGGAGGGTTTTTAAGTTAGAATTGGGAGGTTCAAAAGCACCCACTCCTTTGGAATCGAAATCCCAGCTCAGCCCCACGATTTCACAATGCCTCCATTCTCCCAATTTTCCTTTCGGTTCAACCTCATATACAACTCCTTTCCCTTTGACTCAAAACAAAACAAAACTTGTACCAAATAAAGTAGACCACTCAAATTATATTTACCCATTTAATCAATTCATATAATCTTTTCTTACTACTAAAAACATTGATACTAACAAATGAACATTAAAAAAATTAAATTTTATGCGATGAAATTGAAAGACAAAAAAAAGATTTATGAAGCCAATTCTTTGTTGGCTTTTGTCCAAAAACGTGAAATACAACGGCTCACTATGTAGTCCGTAAAACTTGTTCTAGGTGAAGGTTTTCTTCCTCTCTAGAAGATGGGTGTTCTTTTTCGGTCCCATTTGTATTTCCATGGAGTTGATTTCTCTTATTAGTAAGGATGGTTGTATGTAATTGCTTCTTAAGAAGTCCTATTTCAATTATATATATAAACTAACAATGAATACTATATGTTAGCAACTAAAAGTCTATTGTTCGTAGTATGAAATCAACAATTAAAAAAAAGCAAGAAAGTGTACATAGTAAACATATCAATACATAAATTTACATGGTACATTAACAATATGTTAGTTAAGTCTACGGGCAAAGAGAGAGCAATTTTATTGTTAGAGACAAATACCAAATAATACATGTTATAACATAACTTTAATTCCAAGCGCCAAATAACATACTCAAATAAAATATTGGTATTTTCTTTTTTTCCTCGGTCCCAAATTCTAGCCCATCATATAAAAACTAAAGTTTGATTATATTATATATATATATATATATATATATATATATATATATATATGTGTGTGTGTGTGTGTGGGAAAGTTAATATAAGGAAGGAGGTATATGGGGGTGATGATGTTAAACATGTCCTTCAAATCATTATGGTCTTGTGGGTGATGTGGTGTAAGTTATGATTCCTCAATCACGTTTCAAATTATCTCCTTTTATTTTACCATTTTAAAATCACTTCTTTTTCTTCAAAATAATTCAAATTTTTCTTTACCACTCAATCAATTTATGTTTCCTTTGACTTTCACGTATGTTGCGTAAAAATTCAGAATAGCCATGTTTTTATACTATTAAGAACAAAAGAGAGAGAGAAAAAAAAAAAAAAAAAAGTAATTTTGTTGATTTGATATGCAATGATGTAAAGGCCAATTCAATATCACCTATGTATTGAAAAGTTCATGAAAAAGATGGTTATGTTTATGCATTTTTTTTTAACACAAAAATAAATTCAGACCCAAAAAAAAAAAAAAAAAGGTTGACTGTGGTCAAATGAATGAGATTTCATAGATGCCAAATGACCAACAACATCAAATTGGCCTACAAACAAACAAACCAAAATATCATTTACATCGAATGTCGAACATGTTATCCCATTTTGTCCTTTTATCATAATTCCTTTTCTAATCCATTGTTTTAAATTATGAAATTATTTTATAGGCTCCATACTAAATTCATAATATCGTAACTCTTTCTTTCATCTATAAACATCAAACAAATATTGTTTATATGGAGAGCCTTACTTGAATGTTAAATTAAATGAGTGACAAATCGAAAAGTTTAAGTTGATGGCTTATGATAAATATTAATTGTAGGAGAAAATGACATTACAATGATTCGAACATGGGATCTAAATCTTCTCTTTCTTTAATACTAAAGTTAAATCAACAATGAAGAACCAGGTTATAGTAAATTTAATTATATTGATACTCTAACATCAACTATATTTCCAGAAAGATAAATTGATAACTATGAGTACAAATAGGACCATGTTAAGTTAAAGCACAAACAATAATTTAATAAATGAATTAATATGTAGCTGTTACACTAAGGTGTTATATCTAATAGGCGTTTTGCATTATAGCAATATATAGTTAATAATAACTGGATTTTTGTTGAGATACATGAACTCAATCTATGTTTCTCAATTCCATCTTTACTTATTTCAAGTTATTTTTGGTCCAACTGAAAAATAGAATTGATATTTAGTTCTTCTTTTGTCGTTATTTTGAGTTTACTCATTTTTCATTAGTATATGCATTTGCAAAAGTCATGCAATGCAATATTAACATTCCAATTTAAGATTGAGCAAACAACATTATGTTTAGAAGGAAAATAGCGAAGTTTTAGGAGGTATGCTTTTAAACGACATTGTGTTTAAAAAGAGGTTGGGATGGACAAGATTGTACTATGAAGTGCCTAAGTATGATTAATTAAGAATAAATTTAGATTTCCTATGCATAATGAGAGCAGAAAGGGTTGGTAAATAAAAACACAATAATATTATTATACAAATAATTGAAGCCATATATTAAATTTGATTGTGTCTGCACAGACACCAACAATTTCAACTCACTCCTACTGACTTATTTGTACCATCCAAATTCCCATTGTTTATTTATTATTGTACATCACTCTTTCAAGAATCCTAAGAACCCTCCTTTTTTCTTGCTACAAAATTCATTTTCTCAAATAATAATAATAATAATAATAATAATAATTTCAATTCATTTTTGATCAATCAAAATGGAGTTGAAAACACAAACACTTCTCTGTTCTTCAAACCCAACCACTCAAGTTTTGTATCAATAAATACAATTTATGTCTCAAAAATCAGATAATTAGTAAGAACCAATATACACCCATCACCATCACCATCACCATCAAATTTTGGAAGGAAAAACAAAAAAAGGGGAATGAATAATCCTAACTTACTGGAGACTACACTTTACCCAAATCTCCATTTATGAGTCAGAATTTTGATGAATTTGAACATGAAACAGCCTGAAACTGTAAGAACAAGTGCCACAAATCTGCCCCCACAAAGCCCCAAAAGAATCATTATGATCACAAGTTTAAACTCAAAGTTCTTCTTCCTCTCTTCTTCTTCTTGTTCTTCTTCTTCTTCTTCTTCCCTTTTCCTCACCATTGATGGTCCTATTTCATCTTCTTCTTCAGCCTCCCAGACCTCTTCATCTTCTTCCTCGCAACTCGATTCTGCCCTTTGTTCGTTTTCGTTGATCATGATTCCCATTTCTTGTTTCGTTTGGTTCTTCTCCTTCTTGTTCCTTTTCACTCTCTTCCCACTTCGTAGTTTCTTCGGTATCAATTTCTTTATGATTTTCGCTCTCAATTTCGCGCTCCTGCTTATCTCATTCTTTCCCACCTGGAATTGCCTCTGCTCTTCCTCCTTCTCCACTTCCAAATCAGAACAACCCCCAAATCCCTTTTCCCGATTTCCTAACGATTCACGTTCCAAATCTAATGCTCCGTCCTCGGAATTCGATTCCACGATTTGGATTTCGTTATCCAAGGCAGATTTAATCGGCGTCGCTTCCTCTTCTTCTCCTCCATGATCAATCAACCCGTCTCCGCAACGTTCTGCGGTTGTCGGGAAGAACCGACTTCGGATCGAAGAGCGATCCAAGAAATTACGAACAGCGAATTTCCCAAAAATTTCGAGAAGAAACAAAAGGAAAGCGGAGATAGTAATTCCGAGAGCGAGTTGTTTGGTGCTCAAAACCGGAATCACCACGAGAAACATCTTGGCCGCCACAACGAACACCGTAGACGTAGAATTCAAATTGAGAGCATCCACATTATTATTATGGGCATTCGGTCGGCCACAGACCACATTGAGTTGGACATCAGCCGGCACGGAGTCGTGTTGGAGTTCATCGACTCTGTTTCCGGCGGTGGAGCAACTAGCGGTGACGACGACATCCTCATCTTCAGGAAGGCGAGGGGAATTATGAGGGGTGAGGGAAGGAGTAGGAGGCGGCGCAAGGGATTCAGAGACATGGGTGGGACAGTGTTTGTGCTTAGCTTTCCTGAGGGAGTGTCTCTTGATTCGGTCGCGATTCTTGACGAAGAGATCAACGACGGAGGTGGGGAAGCCGGTTTCAACGACGAGAGAGGCGGCGCGTGAGGGGGGCTGGAGATCGGCGACGATTCGAGAGATTGGATTGGGTTTGGTTTTCTTCCATGGAAGAGGCATCGTTTGGTTTGGTGAAAGAGAAATGGGAATGGAGGAAGAAGGAAGGTTTAGAGAGAATGAGTTTGTAATACACAAACGCAAAAAAAAATAAAAGAAATAAATACACAAACGCAAAAAATAAAGAAATAAAGAAATAATAATGATTAGTTGGAGTTGGGAGTGAGAAAATGGAGGGGACAACGCGTGAGACTTGAAAAAAGCCCACTAAATTTTTTTCTGTTTTTATTTTATTTTATTTTATTTATCCCCTTTTTTCTTTTAGTTTTTTCTGTTTAGGATCACAAAAACAACTCCGTTATGTGTCCTTAATTATGCAATAAATGAAACAGAAAGGACGTTTTTTCAATTATCCATTCATTTTTCCAATAAAAAGAAAACATTACTCAACATAAAACAATTGTGGAAAACCGCTCCTAATAACAAGGAAACACTTTCACTCTTCTAAAGTTTTAGCCGTAAAAAAGTGCTTTAGAATGTATGATGTCAATTATTTGTGTTAATTGGTTGTCAAATACAATATATTTTCAACAAACTTTGATTTAAACTTTTAAATGAAATAAACTCTTTTAAGAATTGTTAACACACACACACACATCAACAATAAAACTAGGCTGGACTACAATTTTTTTTTTTTTTTTTTTTTTTTTTTTTTTTTTAATTCATGATCCATTGAAACACAAAACCAAGAGTATATAGTTCATTTTAAGTTATAAGTTATACATCAATTAATTTTTAAAATGTTTAAATTTATCAAAGACCTATATATTATATATAAAATTTTAAAATGGTAGAGACTTATTGATATGAACCGTTCAGGCATCAAATTATTAATTATATTTTGTTTAATAATTTCGATGTAATTTTCTTATTTTCTAAAACATATTAAATAAAGGTATTTTTGTCATTAGTTTTATGAAGTGGTACACATAAGGGTTTTTGGGAAGCTATATAAAGTTTGACCATTAGGTTGTAGAAAATAGTTTTTGGCTTTGATTTTTGGGAATGGTAACTCTCCTCTATATTGATGACGGAGATTCATCACCAACCTTTTGCAATTTTTGATATAGGATTGCATGCTTGAGCATTTAGGTAAGATTGATCGACTTGCTTATGGAGTATTGAAATCTTAAATAAAAGACTAGTTATCCTTATCTCTTGATGTTGCGATCAAAAGGTAATCCAAATCTAATACTTTCTAAAATTCGGTCGTGTGGGTGTGTTTTTGTTATGGGTACAAGAAAAAAGTAAAATTAGTGAAAAACAGATGTGGAATTTGGGTGGGACCCTAACCAACCCCTCACGCCATTCTCACCTCAAACCCTCTTTATTATTTTTCCCAACAAACGGTTCTTCTTTTTATTTTCCATATGATTAATTAAAAATTTAAAATTTTTATCTCTACTTTCATAGGACGCCAATAACAATTAAATCAAATCAAAATGATTTTGGAATCAACTATCAAGAAATCAATTTTGTTGTATTTTTAATTTACACAAGTTTTTTTCGTACTTAATTGGTCTATTAATGGTGACATATCAATTTTATTTATTTCTTTATTTAAATCAAAACTATATAAAGAACAAGTAATTTTAATAAATGTAAAACCCAGCAGATATATGATTATGTATCATTTTAGAATGAAAATGAGTTGTTGATATTTTGAAAAATCCACAAAGTAATCATCACAGTAGTAGCTGAAAATAATTAATGCATTGATATGTTATTTATTATTATTTTCAATGGAGGATTTAATTAGGGAAGGAAAGTAATTAGTGGTCACCTACCCAAATCCAATAAATGCGAATATGTATTAAATTTAAAGCAAAGAAAAAGATAAGTCAATAACATATTCTCCACAAAATAAATAAATAAATAAATAAATAAGCCAAACCCATGTGTGGTAATATGATTGGATATAACTTTTGTAAATTAAAGCATCTCATTGATATTTAGCTTAGCTTACTACAGTTATAACCTTTTTTTTTTTTTTTTTTTTTTTTTTTTTTGCACGTTTTGTTGTTTATAAACGAGGTGAAATTTCCCACTATCAAACTTAAATTGGGAAATTAAATTACTTAGCTTTATTATTGTTCTACAGTGCTATTTTAGTAATTTAATAGAAAAAAAAAATGGAGAATAATTCCCAATTGATAAGACCCACACATCCAATTTAGGAATCATGCCCATTAATTGATGCCATTTTAATTAACAATTTTGGTTTTAGCAGAAAAAAAAAATCTTTATTTTGGCAAATCCCACGTTTTAATTTCTTTATTATTCCTTTCCTTTTTACTTTTTTGACTTATAAGTTTAGTTTTAAATATAAATTCATTATTTCTAGCTTAATGAACAAGAAATTTGTCGTTATCATAAGATCAAAAGTACGATTTTCACCTCATATTTGTTGAAAAAAATGATGTACAATTTAAAATTGGTATTTAATAAATTGAGCTATACTTTTAGGCTAAGCATATTTCAATTAGCTAATTAATTGCCTTTATTAGGAAGGTTTAAAATTCAAATCCCTATTTTATATATAGTTTATAATAGAAAGATTAGATTGTTTGTTAATCATACTCGAATATTATTTAATAAATGTAAACATATATTTAACCTTTTTATCGAAAATATATATCTTAGTCGATCGTGTTAGACTTAAAACTGATAATCAAAATGGTTAAATTAGTTTGAAAGTTGATAGATGGATATAGATTTTCTAACCTTAAATTAATTAAAGTAATTAATAATGAGCAATTATATAAAAGGTATGTATATCTCTATTGCAAAGACGGAAAGTTGACTGTGGTTTGACCAAAGAAGAAAGGTGGAAGGGACCGATTCTGTAATTGGGGGCTTTTAATATATAATTTATTATCTATTATGAGATTAATTTTAAAATGTGAAAATATGAAGTTTCTTTTGGATGGATGCCGCCGCAAGTTCCCATTGCCCTTTCTTATTGTTGTTAATAATAAATACTATATTATAAGCACTCCAAATATTAAATACTTTATTCAAAAGTGGAATTCTCATTACAATAAAAACATTATGCTAAAAGAAAAAAAGAAGAAACGTGTTACACCATCCACTTTTAAGTGCATAGATAATCTGAGATTCATAACAAAAGGGAAAGCAGAAGGGATGGGGGTGCGGAAAGTTTAATTAATTAATTAACTAAGTATTCACTTATTTAATTATTTTAATATAAAGTTCAATTATCCTAATTTTCAATTTATTATTATCGGTTGTTCAAAAAATAATAATAATAATAATAATAATATTCCCCATTTCAAAACTAATATAACAATATGTACTCCACAACCTAGTTCTTCACAAGATATTTTTAACTTTCAAATAATAATCTTAGAACATCACTTATCTACATTTCATTCTCATAGTTATGCACTAAATTTTTTTTTTTTCTTTTTAATGTGTTAACATTATGGTTAGAATCAACCACAAATATATATACAATATAAGAAAATATATTTATGTATATACTATTATTATTGTATGAGAATATAATCACATACGTGATATATGCGGAAAAAAAATGAATATATATCCCGTTTAAGAGAGTAAAAAAATGGAGAAAAATGGAATACAATATGTCAGAACATGGGATTATTAAGCTAAGATGTGAGAGAGATAGAGTGATTTTAGGAACTTGAATTATTTAGTTTGAGCATTCTTTTTGTTGTTGTCATTTAATGATTTTGAAGGACTTGTAAATAATAGAGCCATAGGTTCTGAGAAAAAGCTAGCTCGTATGTGTAAAAAATTTAAGAGGTTGGGACATTTTAAAAATATACACAATATTATGGTATATGTATAGTTGGGCCAACATTTAAATAAGAGGCCCAAACTCAAGTCCGAGCCCATTCACTTCTTCCCTTTCAGTTTACCTACAAACCAACCTATAATTTATTTGTCTCTTTTGCTCGGCATTATTTCTACAATATTCCTTTGTTTTTAATTTAATAACCAATTAAGCAAATAAAATTGAGGGTAGACACCTTCCTTTGGGAAGCGTGCTTATTAATTCATCATTATTATTATTTTTTCACAAACTAAATATGTTAAATTTTTTTTTTTATATTTTTCTTTTTTTTTTTAAACTAGAATAAATTTAAAAGAATCATTTCACGTCTAAAACAATAAAGGTCTTAATCTTTATAATCGTATTAACTAAATTGATACGAAATTTGAAAAGATTTAGTGTTTTTTTTTCTTTTTCTTTTTTTTTTTTAAATATTTAAGAAATACCCTATGGAGAGTGATGCTTCATCTTTTATTATCTTTTAATTAATTTTCCAAATTTGAGATAATGTCTCTCTTATCCATTGAAATAGAGTTGATAGTTGACCAAGTAGCAATTTATTAATTGCCAATTCATTTGGGATTAAATGTTTGAAGAGGCAATAAAGTTTTATTTTCATTATATAATTTAAACCAACTATATATATATATATATATATTTATGGGAATTAAGTCCATGAAAATAGAGTTCTTAATTAATTGACCAAAAATTATGTCTATATAATACCTTTCAAAATTTTAAAAAATAAAATTTCAAATTATCACACTTTATTTACCGATACGCCATGGAGATCTTGACTATTCTCGAAAATACCCTACTAGTGGGGTTCGTGTTGTGGAACTAAGACAACAACTAACTCTTTCTCCAAAGTCTTCAACATACGAGACATGTTTATTTTTGTTCATGGTGTTCAGACCCAGTTCTTAATTATGTTAATGTGTGGTCATACTAAAAATGTAAATAATGTCTTTTATATCTTCCCATGTTTGCTAAAGTCCATTCTATGTTTTTCCTAATGAAGAAATCACTCAATAAATTATTTGTGGACAGGGTGTAGTCTGAAAACATTTTAGTTATTTTAATATATCATGAATTTTTAATTAAACGTTCAAAATTATTTTTTTAACTTTTTTTATTTTTAAAAAAATCATTTTGAGCGGTTGTGAATTATGATTTTTCTGAATACATACTCTTTACAACTATTAAAATAATCTTTTTGTTAGCATGAGTATTTGGTGTTTGGCCAAAGAGTAGGAATGAGTTAACTTGTTTTTGGTTTTTGTTTGGCTAGGGTGGTTCTTAAATTTTCTTTAGACGGCAACTTTGAAAAAACATCAATTCCATCCATAATTTATTAATTCTTTTAATTATATTGTGAATTACACAACTAAGGTATTTCTTAGATTTGACATCTCTTTTACATTAAATAACTCTACTCATTTACTGTCAACGGTTGATTTCAACCCAATGCAATGTTTTTTTTTCTTTTTTTTTTTTTTTAATTATGCATGACTTGATGAAGAATTAAATATATATATATATATATTTTAATGTAAAATGTTACCCTCCAAAAATTTATAATACTACTAGAAAGAATACTCACCCTACGAGATATCACAAATCTAAGAATGATATTAATTACTGCAAGTCATTGGTCCTAAAGATCAAAACTTTTTTCAAATTACTACAACTCTTCATATATTGTTCTTAGTTTTGTTGTTTTGTTATATATAAAAATAAAATTTTAGTGTTACTATTAACCTATCTTGCTAATATAAACTTATATTACTAACTTCGAAATTTTATATTCGAATTTTTTTTTACATATTGTAAAAGAAAAAAAAAAACAACCATATGGTGTCAATCAATACAAACAATCAATTGTATGCAATTTTGATTGAAAGAGAATTATTCTTAGAAGATCATAAAAAAATTGAATTTCACCTTATAATTATTCCGGTTGCCATCACTACAATAATAAAATGAAATGATCTTAAGCATAGTGGATGTGCCAAATGTTACATTTTGTGTTCTCATTTTACAAAAAAAAAAAAAATAAATAAATAAATAAAGAATTTGGTGTCTTCCAATAATAAAAAATATAAAACACTTGGTCGAATTTTTGTGTCGTAGCATGTGTATGTCTGTGTTTGGTCGAAGAATAAAACTCAAAACTTTCCATTTAATTCCTTGTTTAACCTATTATTTTTTTAAACAAAATTTGGTGCAACCCTCTTTTACGTAGTCCGACTACCAACCAATAAAAATGTGTCACATGACATTAATTTTTTTAATAATATTTTTGTCATGTATGAATGAGAGGAGAGCATGGGATTAGATGCAACTTAATTATTAATTGTTGTTACCTTTTTAATTAATTAGTACATAATAAATGAAGAATAATTTAAACCACAAACTTTTTAGTTGCTAACATGTACTTTATATATTAATTAAATTTTAAACTCGCTCTAACACTTTAACATGGTACGTACTCAAATGTTTATACTTTTAAAATATTTTTGTTTTTAGACCCATATTTTCGATTGTTGTACGAATTGAATTAATCAATGTGTTATATACTAATAATAAAAATATTTTATTTTGTTAAACAGAAGTGAAGTGAATTGACCAAGCAACCAACTGAGCATTTAAATGTTGAGCTAAGTTTGGAGGTTTCCATTTTGCTTTAGCCGGCTGTGCCTTATCCCCAAACCAACAAACTAATATATATATATAGAATTAAACAATATATTAGAAATAATTATAAAATTTTCAAACACGGTTCCAATTTCAGTCTAATTAAACATATTAAACATATAATTAATTAATTTAAGCCTCTTAATTATACCTATAAAATCAGCTCCATGGCTTCCCCGAACTCCACACCTCGATAAGTTGGGTACTATTAGTTAATTAACTATCTCTCAGAATAATGGCTTCTTCTCAACTCTTCCTTCTAGCACTTTTTGTTGCTACTTCTTCTCTTGTTGTTATTGCATCTGATCCAAGTTCTCTTCAAGATTTTTGTGTGGCAGGTCTCAATAGTACAGGTATAAATATTTATAAATCGATGACTCCGAAAGAGTTAGATTAAAGGATGAATTGTTGTAAATTTATTTCCTTTTATTTGTATTCTTTAACTCTTTTCTCTTATCTATTGACTTAAAACTTGAGTTTCATTTGATAGCTATTTAATTTTATTTTTGAAAGTTAAGCGTAAAAATATTACTCCCACCACCTACATGTTTATTTGTTTAATTTGTTATGCATTCTCTACTATGTTTTCAAAAAATAAGCAAATAAATTTTGAAAACAAAAAATAGTTTTTTTCCTAAATTTAATTTTGATTTTGGAATTTGATTAAAAATACAAATGTGTCTTTAGGAATTATGAAACTTGTGATAAAAGAAAAATTGGGAAGAGAATATAAATTTAGGAAACAAAAAACTTGAAATGGAATTGTCATGGAATGAAGTGCTAACAAATCATTTTTTTTTTTTTTTTTTTTTTTTTTTTTTTTTTTTTTTTTTTTTTTAGACTTCTTCAGAAACCTAGCAAATCACCTAACAATGAATAATACTCATATATTCTTAATCTAATTTCTTAATATATGTACTATGTAGGTTAATGAGCTAGATGTATAAGTTGTTATTTGTAATGATTTTGCAGTGAAAGTAAATGGAGTGGTGTGCAAAAGTAATGTGACCGCGGATGATTTCTTCTTTAGTGGGCTCGACAAGGCAGGCAACACATCGAATCCAGTTGGATCTAAAGTAACTGCAGTGAATGTAGTTCAAATCCCTGGGCTCAACACTCTGGGCATCTCTTTGGCTCGTGTGGACTACGCTCCGTGGGGTATCAACCCACCCCACACACACCCACGCGCCACCGAGATCTTGACAGTCCTCGAAGGCACCCTCTTAGTTGGCTTCGTCACCTCTAATACGGAGAATCGTCTATTCACTAAAGTACTTTACAAGGGAGACGTGTTTGTGTTTCCCGTTGGACTCATTCACTTCCAACAAAATATCGGCTATGTACCTGCCGTGGCTTTGGCCGCACTTAGCAGTCAGAATCCCGGCGTCATCACCATTGGAAATGCAGTGTTTGGGTCTACCCCAGATATTCCAGCCAACATTCTGGCCAAAGCTTTCCAAATCGAGGAGGCCACCATTACCAAGATTCAGTCCAAGTTCTAAGGCCTTCATATTATTTTGTTATTTGATATTAGAGCCAATTAAGTAGGAGTTTCCTGGATTGCAATAAAAACAAGAGTGTACGTGGCGTGTGAAGAGTGGTGTTAGAAGGCTGTTTCATCTGTTGTCTTGTCCATCAAAATGCTCAATCTTGTCTTACGTTTCAATAATCCATATCGTTTTCTTTATTATTATTATTACTATTGTTTTTCGTTTGTGACCAGATTGTTGTTTTGCTTTGTCGGAGTATTTTGTTCTTGTTCAGTAAAAATTGATCAATTTATTTTATGCTTTCTTTTAATTATTATTATTATTGGTTTGAGACGTGGAAGTGGAAGTGAAACGTTTATAATGAGCTAGTGTGATTATGTGAATAATTCTATTCATCTTTTAGGAGAGATTTTGAAATTATTAATTCATTTTTATTATGTTCAACAAATTACGCTTTTAAATGTAATTCTTATTTTATTAAAATTGGATTTTGAATCATTAAAAGTATGTTTCATAATGATTTTAAAAATGACAAAAAGTGCTTTTAACAATTTTAGAATAAAAAAGAACAATTATATTAATAAAAAAAGAACTATAACAATCGTTACGAAATAATTGAAAAAATTTTATATTTAAATATTACTTTAATTTTGTTAATTCTATATCTCTTAATTGGAAGACTTTTCTTTGGTATCTTCTTTGTACATTCCTTCATTTTGTTCTATTAACGAAGTATTCTTTTTCTCTTTCAAAGAAGAAAAGGACACAAAAGTATATTATGATGATACTTTCAAATGTTCTTAATTTGCATAATTCTTTTTATGTAATTCAAGTATATGATAATATGCCCATGGGCTCGATTTAGATTTTGGATATTGATTTTCAACAACTTATTCTCATTTATGCACCAGTAATTAAACCCCTTCATTATATTTGAAATCTAACTCGCATTTATATTTAATGTTTCAAGAAAAGGAAAAAAAGAACAAAAAGAAAACCTTAAATATATAATTTGTGAAGATAGTGTTATTTTTCGCTCCATTAGTTAATTATTTTGTTTTTTGTTTTTATTTTGTTTAAAATTTAACATATTTCCTCCCTATTTCTTACATTGATTTGTAAGTAGAATAGTTGAATATTTTGCCAAATTCCAAGAATAAAAGCAAATTTTTAAAAGTTGTTTTTTTTAGTTTTCAAATTTTTGCTTGGCTTTTTAAACTATTAAAGGAATAAAATTGAAGGTGGAAACAACGTGTATAGGCTTAATTTTTTTAAAAAAAAAAAATAAAATGAAATGGTTACAAAACGAGACTTAAATAATTAAAAAGAGATAACAGTGATGACCATGAGATTTTATATTATATATCCTTGGTAGCTTCCTCGGGTGGCACGAACAAGTTACACACATAATTTACATATAAAAAAGAACATTATTGTTTTTAGTAATTTAGATAGAAATTGTACTTAAGTTGTTGGAGTTATTGAATTAGGCAATTGAATTAAAAAGAAATATCATCTCATAATTATGTTGAATTTTGTGTTGAGAAATATTGGAATATTCAACTGAAACAAAAGAAGAGAAGCAATGTATGTTATTTAGTTTAATTAATAATAGAATAGAAGTGAATTGGGCAGACAACATTAACAAAGTGAGCATTTAAATGTTGAGCTAATTAAGTTTGGAGGCTTCCATTTGGTTAGCCGGTGGTGCCTTATCCCTAAACCAAAACATTAACATATTACATAATCAAACATCACAAATAATTATTAAATATTCAAACACATTAATTAAAATTAATTAATTTAAGCCTCTCGTTTATGCCTATAAAATCAGCTCCATGGCTTTCCCAAACTCCTCACCTCAAAAAGTTGCGTGTATTAATTAATTCTCTCTCAGAATAATGGCTTCTTCTCAACTCCTCCTTCTACCACTTCTTCTTGTTGCTTCTTCTTCTCTTATTATTCCATCTGATTTCGATCCTCTTCAAGACTTTTGTGTCGCAGATTTCAAAAGTACAGGTATACATATTTATAAACGGTTAAACTCAAAAGGATTAAAGGGATAAATTGCTCTAAATTTATTTTTTTATTTGTCTTTTTGATCTGTCTCTTATCTCATATCTTAATTGGTTCAAAAACTAAGTGAAGTTTTTTTACTTTTGGAATTTGATTAAGACAAAACTACGAAACCTATAATAAAAGAATAATTGGTAATTTAAAAAACAAAAAATCTTAAAGTGAAATTGTTAATGAAGCAGAGTCCTACCAAATCACCTTACAATAAATAATATTCATATGTTCTTAATCTTTCCTAAAGTGTGTGGGTTAATGGTTGAGCAAAAATAATACTCTATCAATAGGTTTGATGTATAAGTTGTTTATTTGTTATGATCTTGCAGTAAAAGTGAACGGTGTTGTGTGCAAAAGCAATGAGTGCAGATGATTTCTTCTTTAGTGGGCTCGACAAAGCAGGCAACACATCGAACCCAGTTGGATCTAAAGTAACTGCAGTGAATATGGTGCAAATCCCTGGGCTCAACACTTTGGACATCTCTTTGGCTCGTGTGGATTACGCTCCATGGGGCATTAACCCTCCCCACACGCACCCACGCGCCACTGAGATCTTGACAGTCCTCGAAGGCACCCTTTTGGTTGGCTTTGTCACTTCCAACACCGAGAATCGTCTCTTCACCAAAGTGCTTTATAAGGGAGATGTGTTTGTGTTTCCCATTGGACTCATTCACTTTCAACAAAATATTGGCTACGGGCCGACGGTGGCTTTGGCTGCACTCAGCAGCCAGAACCCCGGCGTCATCACCATCGGAAATGCAGTGTTTGGGTCTACCCCTGATATTCCAGCCAACATTTTGGCCAAAAGTTTCCAAGTTGATGAGGCCACCATTACCAAGATTCAGTCCAAGTTCTAAGACCTTCATATAGGACTTGTTTAATATTAAGGCGAATTAGAGTTTTGTTGCAATAGAAGTATGAGCGTAGTGTGTGGAGATTAATGTAGAGGCTATTTCATTGATCTTCTTGTCGATTAGAATGGTCAATTGTCTTACATTTTTCAATTATCATTTTGTTCTTTATTATTGTTATTATTATTTTGTTTGAGATTGTCATTCTCCTTGATCACAATATTTTGTCCAATAAAATTTGATTGATTATTATACTTTTTATTAATTTTTTGAGCTAATGAGCATGATTAAATGAATAATTCTAACTAGCCAAAACAGGCAATATTAAAAAAAGGCATAACAATTATTACAAATAATTGAAAATATTTATATTTAAATATTACTTTAATTTGGTTGAAACTCACAATATAGACACACACATGTGTTAAAAAACATATTTTGTGTCCCTGCATTTTCTAAGTGCATTTATGCGTGTACGGTGCAGTCGCCCACCATGGGGCTCGCGAATCCACGACCACGAGGTTAAGAGCCTTGCGCTCTACCAATTGAGCTAGACGGGCTGTTGTAGGGAATTATCACATTATGTTGCTTAAATACTCATACAAACAAAATTTGAAATCATCTCAAAGTTAATACAACTTCGAAGCTTTCGAAAAAAAGTATTTAGCTTTGTTTGATGATAACATGGCTTCTAAAATAAATTTTGGCAACGGTTCTTTTTGGAAAAAATACATAGGTAAAATGGAGTAACTGTCCGTTTGGGACTAATTTAAAAAATAAATATTTTCTAAAAAATTTATTTTCATTTAAATATTTTTTATGAAAACTATTTAAAAAATAAAGATGCTAGTGACTTTTAAAATTAATTTTGAATGGTTGTCAAATATTTGTATTTCTTTTAAAATAACTAATTTTTTAAATAAAAAATTTGAAAAAATATTTCAAACACACCCTAATATAGTAATTTGTAAATTTCACCTTTAAACCTAAAAATATAGGTTACCATGTTTGCTACATTAATGCTAAATTGTTATGATTACTATTAATGACTAAAATATATCTACTATTAACACTGACATGTTTTTATTTGTTTATAATTTATATTTTTAAACCATTATTTAAAATGTGTTATATCATATCTGCTTTCAACTTAAAATTATGTTTTGTTTATTGTAGACTATTGGTTAAATATAAGATAAATAGATGGAAATGTTCTTTGAAAAAATGATTGCATCGAACAAATCAATTTAAAAATATAGGTTATATAATTTGGTTGAATATTACTTATAAATACACAAAATTAATTTTAATTTATAAAGTTTAATGAATGGTTAGGAAATAATGGTTGATTCTACAAAAATTACTTTTAAAAGTTGTTAGGAAAGCGTTTAAAAAAGTGTGAGGATGAGTATGTGTGTAAAAAGTGAAGATTTTAACGAATTCAATCAAATTCAACTTTACCAAACACTCAAAGTAGTTAAAATTATAATGTAATTACTTTTAACGCTTTAAAAAGTAAGTCCAAACACAACCTTAACCTTCCACATTGGATGCAAATGTGGATTGCAGCTTAGGTATTCATTATTTAGTATTGCTTACTCAACAAAAACCAAGTTACTAATTTCAGTTTTTAAAAAATATTTATCCTAAAGACATGTAGGAGGAGGGAAATTCTTAATTACCCAATTCTATCATGAAATAAGTCATAATTTAAATTAATTAATGAAGCAGCCAAGCTGCCCCCACCCAAGTTTCAACCCACACTCTCTTTACTCACAAAACCAAGTTTCAACTTCAAAATCTTTATGTACATACATATGCCTTCTCAACTTCTTTTTTCACCTCTCTTTCTCCCTTCTTTATCCATGGCTTTGGCCCCTAACCTTAGTCCATTTCAACACTTTTCGATCGCAGATCCAAATAGCAATCATAAGATATCAAACTTATAAGCACTACTTCCACTTTTTTTTTTTTATTTCTATTTCTAACTTTTCAAAATCATTATTAAGCCAATGTTAATTTTGTTTACAATTAAATTAGACTTAGTTATCTAGATTGCTATAGCTTTTTAAATAATTGATGACAACAATACTTTTTAGAAAAAATAGATGTGTTATGACGCAAATTAATGTTTGGTAAAATTTTAGCTTTTAAGACTTGAAAAAGTTATTTATAGCATTTCATAAGTAAATATTAAATTATTGTGTTTTAAATATAATAACTAAAACAAACTAATATTAAAATTGGGTTGTTTTCAAATATAGCAAAATGAACGAAAATATTTACAAATATAGACAAATTACACTGTTTATCAGTGATAGATCACGATAGATGTCTGTCGCTCAAGTAATAAAATTATGTCTGCTGAATATCACTGATAGATAGTGAAATTTTTATGTATTTGTAAATAGTTTGATATTTTTTCCATTTATAATAATTTTTCATTAAAATTTGTATTTTTTAAAAATAATTATTTAAAAAATATATCTTGTTGCTCTAAATTATTAATGGTTAGATATTAAGAGAAACAACTTTAATGTGAGAAAGACAATAATATATAAAATAAATATTAATTTTGAAAGATACAATTAAAAATTTATTAAAAAGTTAAATCTGATTATATGAGAATCTTAAAGTTGGCTTAGAATCCTAGTTTATACTGATATGGATTAGAGGTTTTATTTTTTACGGTGAAAGTGAACGGTCTTGTTTGCAAGATCCGAACTTGGTCGAAGCTAAGGATTTCTTCTTCAGTGGGTTGCATGTGGCCAAAGACACCAACACAACCACTTGCTCTTAAGTAACTCTAGTGACCCTGGTGCAAATCCCAGGGCTCAACACTCTTGGCATCTCCTTGGGTCACATTGACTTCGCCCCGCGAGCATCACTACTCCCCACAGGCACCCACTTGCCACCGAAATCTTGACAGTCCTTGAAGGAAAGCTCTTGGCTGGCTTCATCATTAACAATCTTGAGAACCGTTTGATCACCAAGACATTGAACAAGGGCAATTCCCAAAAGATTTGATTCACTTCCAACGAAATATTGATCATCATCGAGCAGTTGCTATTGCAGCATTAAATAGCCAAAACCCAGGAGTTATACCATTGTTAATGTAGTTTTTGGATCGAAACTTGACATCCCCAAGGATATTCTTGTACATTAGGGTTTGAATGGGTTTGAGGATATTCTTGTACATTAGGGTTTGAATGGGTTTGTCTTAATCTTCATATGCTATGTTATGTTGTTATAAAGTTGTGTTACGTTGTTATTTATTTATGTATTTTCAATTTGTAATTTCATCAACTCCCAATTGATATTCATTTAATCTAAATCTAGCATCCTTGTAAACTTATCATTCATGCCTTATATCAAATTAGGAGACGCAACAACATTCATTTAATAGGACAATATATTATTTTATATATGTGTTCAACCTTTCTAGTTTTGATTATTCTCATTTTTTAATATAATATATATATATATATATATATATATATTTTCTATGTTGATTAATTATTTATGTTTTAGATCTCAAGGTAACGTTGTGCATAATATTTATGTAGAAAATAATTTGAGAAGGAGGCTTTAGTAACGTGTAATCTTCTCATATTTTATTTATTTTTGAAAAATATATTATAATATGTTATGTGATGGATCTAACTATTCAAAACTTATAAATTTAAATATTAGCAATTAATTGTATATATTAGTAATGAATTTAATTGTTAAAGTACATGACATGAATAACAATGTTGCTGTAGTGTAGTGGTTATCACGTTAGTCTTACACACTAAAGGTCCTCAGTTCGATCTTGGGCAGCAACATTTTAATTTTTTTTTAAAAGCAAAAGCCAACTTTCAACTTTGAAGCAGCATTTTGTTAATACTTTTAAACAATTTGCCATCGAAATATTTTTAAAAAGAAATTTCTATTCTTCTTTTTTTTCTTTTCTTATTTTATTTTATTTTTTTTAAAAAGCAAAAGCCAACTTTTAAGGAGCATTTTGTCAATACTTTTAAACAATTTGCCCTCAAAAAATAAAAATAAAATTAAAATATTCTCTCTAATAGAATAGAATTAATAACAAGGAGTCAACTTAAGCAAAGGCTTTATTAACTTTCAAACAAAGAATTTTGACATATTCATTATCTAATTAATTAGCAAAGTCAATTAACTAGGGAACCTTTCTACTCCAATGGAAGTATGGTTCCAATTTTTTTTTTTCATATTATAATTTTGCATTCATAAATATTAATTTAAGAAAAATTGTTTTAAATAACAAAACTGTTAAAATATTTATAAATATAGCACAATTTTATTTTCTATCCTGGTCTATCATTGATAAAAAGTAAAATTTTGCTATATTTATAAATAAATTAACTCATTTGGCTATATTTGAAAACAACTCTTAATTTAATGGTTCCAGGCTCCATTTCATTTTTAAATGGATGCTAAAAGTGACAAACAATTAATGGGAGTACTATCTATACCACGAGAGTATATATAAAAATTTCTTACCAAAACAACTCTTAATTTAATGGTTACAGGCTCCATTTCATTTCATTATATTATTTTTAACTAGTTGAGCTATGCATAAATTATCCAATCTTTTTATATATGAAAGAAGTAAACACGTTTATTGAAATATATTGTTAGAAGCCTAGAATTTAGATCCAAAACTTATACATAGGGAACATGATTATATATTAATATATATTTTTAGGTATTGTAATTAACTTTATAAAATAAATATCAAAATGAGTACAATTTAATAGTAATTAATATATTGAGGTTTTGAAATTTCCATACACCACTTATTATAGTTATCATTGTAAATAAAAATAATAATAAACTTATCAAACAATCAATGTTGCAATATAGATCATGGAACTAAGTAATTAAAACGATTATCTTCATTGGGAAGTTAGAAATTGTGAAGAAAACTGGTTAAATTTGTCTTGTATTATTATTGTTTTAGTTGAAATGTTCATCTAAGAGAAGTATATCCAACAAGCATTATCCATTATTTCAAACCATAAAAACATAGGAACTATACAAATTAATTATGTCGGAAATAATTCAACAAAACTAAGTCAAATTAAATTAGCCCTTTATTTTAATTATTGGGTTTAAGTGTTTGACCATGATTCATATATATACTTTTAACCCTCTGGATATTTCCTCTAATCACTACAATACTAAGTCTTCATCCGAACTAAAGTTCATAAACAATAATCATATTATAATCGAAACAAACAATATATTCATAATCTTTAATTAATTACCTAATTAAAAGTTTGATCAACTCCAACATTATTATTATTATTATTATTATTATTATTATTATTATTATTATTATTATTATTATTATTTTACTGTTTCAAATAAGAAATGTGTACTTGTTTTAAGTTACTACGAAAATACTTCAGCCGCCCTCAAATTATTAAAATCTTGATAAATGATCCATAAATAGAGCTTATAATTGTTAATCCAACCACACAATCCAAAGCAAAAGCATATTTACTCCTTAGTTTAGCTTTCTAAACAATATCATCAGTAATTTATATCAACAATGGCCGTTCGAATTTTCCTTCTTGCCTTCCTTGCTGTTACTTGTTCCATTGCATTGGCATCTGATCCTAGCTCACTTCAAGATTTTTGTGTTGCAGACACTAACAATCCTCGTTAGTATATATTCTTATATCATTTCAAGTTTACCCGTTTCTAACTAAGACTACTTGAAATTAAAACCATAGACTAATTTTATAGGGATTGAAATCTACCATCACTTTCTTTAACCTTTCAAATATGGAACAATTACTTTCCTAATATTTTGTCATATGGTTTTGTTATGATATGCAGTGAAAGTAAGTGAAAGTAAATGGTGTGGTTTGCAAGGATCCTAATGTTGTGGAAGCCAAAGACTTCTTCATGAGTGGGCTGAATGTGGCAGGCAACACAAACAATCTTGTTGGCTCTGCAGTGACTCCTGCCAATGTTGTCAAAATCCCAGGGCTCAACACACTTGGCATCATGATGGTTCGTATTGACTATGCCCCAGGGGGCATCAACGCTCCCCACACCCACCCTCGTGCTACTGAAATCTTGACTGTCCTCGAAGGTACGCTCTTGGTGGGCTTTGTCACCTCAAACACAGGAAATCGTCTCATTACCAAGACACTAAACAAGGGTGACGTATTTGTCTTTCCCATTGGACTAATTCACTTTCAACAAAACATTGGTTATGGCCCTGCAGTTGCCATTGCAGCTTTGAGTAGCCAAAACCCAGGTGTTATTACTATTGCTAATGCTGTTTTTGGATCAAAGCCCGACATCCCAACCAATATCCTTGCAAAGGCTTTCCAAACTGATTCAGCTATAATAGCAAACATTCAGTCCAAGTTTTAGATACCATACACATGAGAACACCTAAGATATTGGACATTCAGTTATACTTCTTCATATAAGCTACTTTTTTTCCATCTTGTCTATGCGGTTGCTCTTTGTAATTTTATTATCACTTTGTTACTTTTGATATGTTGGATTCATCATTGTATTCACTTGAAAAATTTGTGACCATCCAATAAATTATTAGACCCCTTTTGTCTAATGAACCCATGTGTTATCGGCTTTTTGAAGAGACAAAAAAATGTAGGCTATTTAAAACAATAATACTTTGAAACTACAATATTTTCTTGATCAATTTAGAAAACTACAATATCAATAAAAAAAGAAAAAAGATCCTATGGCAATATTCATTCAAATTAACCTCTCATCTCACCTCTCAAATTTTCACAAATATATAATCTTCATGTACAAGGTTTGATTTTGATATAATTAAAAGTTTTAAAATCTGGATTAAAATTGATCGTTTTCTAAAGAATTGCCAATAGTTAGCTTATTTCAGATTTGTGTGTAATACAATTATTTTATTTTATTGTTTATCTTGACAAATAAATCCCTCTCTTAAACACACGTACGCAAAGGTTAAAATTTATTATTTATTAGAACAAATATTAAGTTGATGTCAAATTAACTAGCCAAAATTTCATAATTATTCTTTATTTGGACACATAAATCTCTCTCTTCCTTTTTAGTATACAATCAAATTGGAGGTGAGGTTATTTGAACCATACATCTCTTAGTCTTCAATACATATGGATAAATCTCTCTTTCAACTCGCACTTTTTTTTTTTTTTTTTTACCGACAACACAAAACACACATGACACAAAAGTTGTTGTACGGTAACGCCCTATAATAAATTGAAATTTTCTTTAATATAAATGTCAAATTAGAAATAAAAATTAAAATAGAGTTAGAAGGATGAATTTAAAATTTTGAAATTGTTATTTAAATTACAAATTTGGTCTCAATAATATTAAAAATAAAATAAAAATGTTAGAATTTAGTTTTGGTTGATAAAGTCCCGTGATTTGAATGTCTAAGCCACATATTCAAATTAAAACGTGCAACTAAAAAATTCAAATAATCAAAATTCATTAGATAGGTAAGAAATAAAAAATAAAAAAAAATAAAAAAATTCAACTTGTGAAGTTGAAACAATATATATAATATGTTCCATTCACAAAGTAGGAATGATATGCAAACTATATGTGAAAAAGAATGAGTAATGTTTAAACTTAAAAAATGAAAAGCAAACACTGCTTCAATTCCCTCACAGTATAAATCAAATTTGAAATAAATGATTTAGACTCATCAGAAAATCACTTGTTTTTTGGTTTTTGAATTTTAATTTTTGATAATCTATTTTTTATTTTCATTTTTTAAGAAACAAGTAATATATGTAGTAATTACTTTTAGTCTTCTGTCTTCTAGAAATTGAAAACTACAAACATATTATGTTGGATAATTATGTCTTTTCTTTTTGTTTCTAAAATTGGAAATATGTTTGAATGACATTTTTATTTTTATATCTTTTGATAAAATAAAAATAATCTTTTTTTGCAATATTTTCCTATTTATTAGGTACGCACAATAGCCACTGGACCAAAATCATTCTGTTAATTTTATTAGTCATTTTCTTTTCGTTTTTAAAATTCCTTAACAATTATAAAAGTACTTTTTAAATTAAAAAAAAATTGAAAACTGAGGGTGAATCAACTATACCCATTTTTTAAAAAATTGAAAACCAAAAACATTTTAATTTTTTTTTTTTTTTACCAGGACCCATCTTAAGGTATTACATACATACAATACAAAAGGTTGGAATGAGAGAAATAATTCACGTAAAATTTAAATAGGGATATGAACAAATTTAATGAAGTCAATTTTATTGGTAGGTGAGATCAATACACACATGACCCTATTACTTTTTTTTGTAAGAAAATAATATGATACTAACTTTATATTTTCATTTAATCAAAATGAGATTTTTTAAAAAGAAATTATTATTATTATTTGGTTGGAGTTACATGGGTTGAGTCGAAATAATCCAGGGTTTACACTCAGGATATTTATTGTATGATTATAACTCTTCTTTTATAAATAAAAGTTTGCTCATAATTACTTGGTCTTTGTCGTATGAAACATACGCCTACAATTCAATGAATATTCACCAACTATCTCCAAACTAGCTAATTCAAATTTGTCTTCTATTATGATTATTTAACTGGGGTGTTTATTTGAAATTAGTTTATACAAAAAGCATTTTTATTTTTATTTTTATTTTTTTTTAATATCCTCAACTTGCTCCACACAATTATGTGGAAAAGTAAGAGATATAAAACTAAGTCAGATATAATCCATATACTAAATCTCTCTTAAATTAAACTCGGTCTTCATCTAACCCAAAGTTAATAAACAATTAAACAATTATAACGAAAACCAACCCATAATGTTACAAATGTGAATTGATCAACTCCAACATGCATTAATTAATTTACAATTTCAAATACAAATAATTAATACATGTTGCCTTAAGGTTTGAGAAATTCTTCAGAGACCTCGTCCTTCAATTAATTAAGAGCCTATAAATAGAGCTTCTTTAGGTTCTTCTTAATCCATCCACAAATTATTCAAACCATTACTAAAGCATATAATCTACCTAGTTGATTTCTCAACTTTAGATTTTCAATATCATGGCCGCTCGAGTTTTCTTTCTCACATTTTTTGCTATAACTTGTTCTCTTGCATTGGCATCCGATCCTAGTCCACTTCAAGATTTTTGTGTTGCAGATCCAAACAATCCTGGTTAGTATATGTTCTAACTATCATTAAATTTACCTATTTCTAACTAGTTAGTATGTACGCTCATTTTATAGGATTTGGAGTCCATAACTTTATTTTACCTTTCAAATGTGAAAAAACTACTTTTCTAATATTTTGCCATATGATTTTGTTATGATGTGTAGTGAAAGTGAATGGTGCAGTTTGCAAGGATCCCAAAGTTGTGGAAGCCAAAGACTTCTTCATGAGTGGGTTGAATGTGGCAGGTAATACAAACAACCCTGTTGGCTCTGCAGTGACTCCTGCCAATGTTGTCCAAATTCCTGGACTTAACACACTAGGCATCTCTATGGTTCGCATCGACTATGCCCCAAGGGGAATCAACGCTCCTCACACCCACCCTCGTGCCACTGAAATCTTGACTGTCCTCGAAGGTACACTGTTTGTGGGTTTTGTCACCTCCAACCCGGAAAATCGTCTCATTACCAAGACACTAAACAAGGGCGACGTATTCGTATTTCCAGTTGGACTAATTCACTTCCAACAGAACATCGGCCATGGCCCCGCAATTGCCATTGCAGCTTTAAGCAGCCAAAACCCAGGTGTTATTACCATTGCTAATGCTGTTTTTGGATCAAAGCCCGACATCCCAACCAATATCCTTGCAAAGGCTTTCCAAACTGATTCGGCTATAATAGCCAACATTCAGGCCAAGTTTTAGATACAATAACACCTTAAACACTGGGTCTTCTATTATATATGATTTTTTTATATATATATATGTTGCTTTCTTCATTCAGTTTGTGTGCTGCTCTTTGTAATTTTACTTTTGATGTTCAATTATCATTGTTGTATTAACTTTTAAAACTTGTGTCCATCTAATAAATTAGACCCATCTTTTTTTAATATGAACTCATTTTTATTTTTTTTTTTTAGCTTTTGAAATTTATTTTGGTTTCTCCCAATTTGTTAGTTATGATTTTATTAATCTGTTTAAATTCTTTAGTTAAATATATCTAAAAAAATAACTAATGGGCGGCTCTGTGGAGGGCTAACAAACGGAAGAATCCTACAAGAAACACAAACTCAACATGAAAGTTAGCCAAAAATGGTCGACTCAGAGCCAAAAATTAAGTTAAAAAGGGTGGTATCTAGGCATGGTCCATGGCTAATTAAACCTGCTGACAACTTAACATTACAACACGGTTTGATAATCAAAATATTGCCACAACATATGGACTTTTTCAACCATTAATATTTGCAATTGGATCAGCTTTTTCTAATTTACACTATCTTAATTATTAAATATTATTTTGAAACTTTAAAATTAACTTGACGTTTTTCCGTGTGGATTACTATATACAATGTTTGTTTATCTATATGATGAGTATCATATTCATAAGGCTTAAAGAGAAATAATTTATCTACTCATTTCATGTCAATTATCTCTCTTACGTACACCCCTTTACTGCTTTACATGCAAAATTTGTAATTCAACTCAAAATTAATTAATTAATTATTAATAATAATAAAATGGTCCAACTTTTAGCTAATTAATGCATCTCTTCCAGAGACAAAGACACAACAAAACCATTCGTTTAATTTTTTACCACTAATATTTTTAAATTGCAATAACAATACTCATCCAATAATTAATCTCTCTCAATTCACCCTTTCTCATCTAAGTTGATATAATCAAAAGTCGATACCAATACTAAAATGTGGGTTTGTTTTCTAAATTATAATCACCAATATATATTTAGCTTCTTTCAGATTTGTGTAATACAAATTTTATTTTATTATTTATTTTCCCACATACATCTCTCTCTTTTAAAAAACGCGCAAGTTTATTAAATTTTATTATTTATGTCAAATTTAGCTGATGAAATTGCTATGCAAATATCATTATTTTTAAATTTCTATCATTCTAACTTTCTTCTAAATTGGATTTGGATTTGTATTTTAAATTTTACAATTTACATGTAAATTAAAAAAAAAATTAGTAAATTATAGGCGTTAAATTACAACAACTTTGTCACTTGTGTCGGTAAACAAAATGCGTGTGTTGCAAGAGGGAGAGATGTATTTGCCAAAATAAAATAAGTACAAAACATTAGACACTATCATTATATTCGATACCAAAAACGATTTCATTAATTAACTCATAAAAAGTAATTACATGAAAGAACTTGAGAGAAGTTGAATAATGTAACACGCAAATACGTGGAACCACAATATTTAAATTAAAAAAAAAAAATCAAATAATCAGAATATATATTCATTAGATAGATAAAGGAATTCATGCAACCTTTTTCTATGTTTAAATCATAAACTGCAGAAGTATGTATTTTCAATCCAACTGCCAACTCAAATTTGTATTATTTTAGTGAGGCGTTTATTTGAAAATTAATTTATACATAACAAACATTTCCTATCCAAAAAGTGTTGCGAAGTTAAGAGATGAACAAAACTAAGTCAGATTTTCCATTTATTTTTATTATTATGTTTTAAGTGTTTGACCATATAATTCATATACTTTTTAATCACTACAATACCAAGTCTCTCTTGGAGTTGGAGTCAATCCATCACCAAACCAAAGTTAATAAACAATTAAATTATAGCCATAATCTTACAAATGTGAAATCTCTTTGTTAAACTCCAAAACATTAATTTACAAATTTCAAATAGAAATGCGTGTTACCTTAGGGTTTGAGAAATTCCTCGCCGTCCTAATTCAATTAATTATTAACACCTTCTTTAATTTAGTGATCTATAAATATTGCTTCTTTTGTTAATCCATCTACACAATTCAAACCCTTAATCCACACATCCAAAAACTTTGGATTATTTTCAATATCATGGCCACTCGAGTTTTCTTTCTCATGTTTTTTTGCTATAACTTGTTCGATTGTGTTGGCATCGAATTCTAGCCCACTTCAAGATTTTTGTGTTGCAGACCCAAACAATCTTAGTTAGTATATCATTCCTAGTTTATGTTCTAATATCATTAAATTTATCCATTTCTAATATGTTAGTAATCACTTTCTTTAACTTTTCAAATGAGAGCGGCGACTACTTTTCTAATATTTTGCCATAAATTGTATACATTGGGATGATTAATGATGCTTGATTTTGTTATTATATGCAGTGAAAGTGAATGGTGTGGTTTGCAAGGATCCCAATGTTGTGGAAGCCAAAGACTTCTTCATGAGTGGGTTGAATATCGCAGGTGACACAAACAACCCTGTTGGCTTTGCAGTGACTCCAGCCAATGTTGTCTAAATCCCAGGGCTCAACACACTTGGCATCTCTATGGTTCGCATTGACTATGCTCCTTGGGGAATCAACGCTCCCCATACCCACCCTCGTGCCACTGAAATCTTAACCGTCCTTGAAGGCACGCTCTTGGTGGGCTTCATCACCTCCAACCCAGAAAATCGTCTCATTTCCAAGACACTAAACAAGGGTGACGTTTTCGTCTTTCCCATTGGACTAGTTCACTTTCAACAGAACATCGGCTATAGTCCTGCAGTTGCCATTGCAGCTTTGAGTAGCCAAAACCCAGGTGTTATTACCATTGCTAATGCTGTTTTTGGATCGAAGCCTCACATCCCAACAAATATCCTTGCAAAGGCTTTCCAAACTGATTCGGCTATAATAGCTACCATTCAGTCCAAGTTTTAGATAATGTATATTGGGAGACCTTAAATATTGGTCGTTCTATTATACAATTTTTCATTAATGTTACTTTTTTCATCGTCTCATGTATTCACCCTTTGTAATTCTGTTGTCACTTCAGTTATCATTTATATTAAATTCATTGTTGTATTCACTTTTAAAATTTGTGTTCATTCAATAAATTAGACCCCTTTTAATTTGTTTCAGGAACCCATTTTTAGTTTTTGAAAAATAGGATTTGTAATTATTTATTTAAAGCTAATAATTTGAACTACGTATTTCCTTTAATTACAGATTTTGATCCTAAGCGTTGTAATTATAATTTTTTTCCTAAAAATTTTGGGGTTAATAACAAAAGAGAAACACACAACTTTATAAAAATACTGACTATATAATATATATTTTTGTGGACTGCACCTACACCTACCAATTTTTCTAAGCCGCCTTAATAAAAAAAAATATATATATATATATATACACACATATCTATTATCTTCTATACATAAGTGTGCTTGCGGCAAAATTAACCTAAGGCCCATATGGCCCAAAGCCCAAAACACTATACATAATTGAGTCAGTTTGTGGTTTCAATTTTGACTTGGGTCAAATATATATTCATGATGTGCAAAACACAATTTTCTATACAAGACTTGTATATATTTCTTAATCATGTGCAAAACACGATTTTCAATACAACAGTTATATATTTTTTGATCATGTGCATGCAAAGCACAATTCTCAATACAATAGTTGAATATATATAATATATATATCATCACGTGCAAAATCTAACCATTTTTAAGAGTTAAATGCACTGCATTTGGTTTCCAAGCATGATGAGATTCCAAGCATGATGAGAGTGTTATAGATATGTCAAGCAGTTAAAACTTTTTATTACTCGTGGTCCAATTAAATAAATTAATAAACTATTTGCTAGCAATTAATTTAAACAATAATTTTACATAAATAAATTCAACCTAAAATAATCAAATTGGTAAATATTTAATTTTAATAATAAAATTGGTAAATGATATAGAAATTTAAGAACTAGCAATCAAATATGAGCATGTAATTTCAAGGGAAATTATTATAAATAGGAAAAAAATATATCAAATTATTTATAAATATAAAAAAATTTCATTGTCTATTAACGATAGACCGCGATAGACTTCTATTGCTCAAGTGATAGAAGTCTATGTGAAAATTTTATATATTTGTAAGTAGTTTGACTCATTTTGCTATATTTGAAAACAACCATAATGTCAAGTATAAATTATAGCAAATAATTTCATGCAAATAAAATATATTAACAAATTAATTTCAAAATTAACGTAGTATAAGGATAGAAAAATTGACACCGTAATTTTATGGTGATTCTTCCCAAACTCTTTTTGGGTACTTCATTAGAAGCATTTGACTGATCTCTCCATGACTAGGGTTGAACGGTTATAACGTTTTTTTTTTTCAAGTAAAAGAACAAACTCGATTTTGTCCACGATTGACAATCGAACCATTACAACAATGATTTGAAAAATTAAAGATCACAACTTGTCAAACTCTCTAAAAGAGGGAAATTACAAATTTTGTGTTCATAACCAATCAACCAGAACGCAATATATATCTCTCAAGAATAAGATGAAAATAATAGAAAAAAAGCTTAAGAAGAGCAACTATAGAGGCTTAATAAATTATGGAGAATAACAAAAATGTGAAACTGTTATAAAAATTTAGATAAAAAAATGAATTTAAAAAGAGAGAAATAAGTGAAAATTAAATTTAATTTTGATCATTAAATTTAATTTGGATCATTTCAATGTTTTAAATCAATGATGGAGATTTAAAAATAGTAGTAAAAATAATAATAGCTTTTTTTATATAAAAAAAGTATAGCTAATAGAAAGTGGAGCATGTGCTCAAACTTACTATAATTTAAATCATTTTCTTTTAAAATCTAACATAAATCAAAAGCATACTATGTGTTACTTCTCCGTTGCTCCAAATATCGTCTTCTAATTGGGTCTATTTTAATGATATAGCGGTCACATCATCATCTCGGCTATTCTTTTCATTAGGCTTGTTTCCAACTATATCTTCTTTGTTTGAGTTCTCATTTAAGTGATTTAAAATTTGTCGTATTCATTATTCCGAGCTATGTGCAATAAGTATTTCAAAACACTCAAATTGCTAAGTAAATTAATTCAGATCTATCATCATCAAGATATTAATTAATTAATTAATTTGAGATTATCATTATGAGCAAAACCTAACAATTTTTAATACAAGAGTTTAATGCTTGTATTGGGAGTGGAACATTTTCTAATTAACCTTAATCCCAAAATTTCTTTTTGCCTATAAATTCAGTTGAATGGTTACAAATTAAATCCATTCATATGCATGTGTTTACCCTAGCTTTCTGCTTGTTCTTAGCAAAATCTTGTTGAAATTAAAAGCCTATGATGATGAACTCTAGGATGATTCTCTTCTTCTTAGGGGTCTTTGCTGCAACAAACTCCATTGTTTTAGCGTCTGATCCAAATCCTCTTCAAGATTTTTGTATTGCAGATATCAATAGCTCAGGTAGTTTTTATCTATAAGTTGAATTAATTTTCATTTTAATCTTTACTGCTCAAACTTGGATTTCTATTTTGAATGATTGTTATGTTTCTTAAAGTCTCATAATTCAAACTAAGTTTAGTTTAACCTTTCAAGATGTATTTGATATTATTAAATGTAAATATTTTACCTTCAAATAAACAAGACAAGACAGAACATTTTTATTTCATATATATTTTGAAGTGAATGTTTAGTGAAAAATTAAAGTTAAAAGTACAATTCTTGAAACTTCGAAACCAAATTAGAACAAGGCTCCAAACTGAAAGAACTAATCTATGTGTAACATTTTGAAACCTAAAGATCAAATAGAAACTGAACCTAAAACCATGGGACCAAAAATATCCATAACCTATAAGTTTTGGATGAATCGATGATTAAACGTGACATCATATAAAAGAAGTGTCCAAACTTACACTTTTATTTATATTTAATGTTTTATAACTAGATTTACCCCAAACCTAACGAGGTTTTATGTTTTGGTTCAACGACGACCAGTGAGAATGAATGGTTTTAGTTGCAAGAGCCCTAACAATGTTGAAGCAGACGACTTCTTCTTTTCTGGGATACTTACTCCGCGTAGCACAGACAACGCCCACGGCTCCACCGTTACACCAGTGAACGTCGAGACGTTTCCGGGCCTCAACACTCAAGGCATCTCTATGGCGCGCGTTGACTTCGCACCCGGTGGTGTGAACCCTCCTCACGTGCACCCTCGAGCTTCCGAGATTGTGACGGTGCTTGAGGGAACCGTTTTGACCGAGTTCGTGAGCTCAAACCAAGACGGAAATCGACACTTCTCAAAGGTGCTCAACAAAGGAGATATGTTTGTGATCCCTCAAGGAATGATTCACTATCAAAAGAACATTGGAGAAGGCAATGCTGTGGCGATTGGAAGCTTTAGCAGCCAATTCCCAGGCGTTAACACAATTGAAAATTCTGTGCTTGGATCTACGCCTAAAATTCCTACTCATACTATTTGAGCAATTCCCAGTTATTATTTCCAACAATTCGAGCCAAGTTCTAATTAAAGTAAATCCCTTCTGACTTATTATTCTAAACGGAAATGGCTTTTTTAATTTGGGATCTACATGTGTCGTGTCAGATTATCAATAAAATTAAAGACGTTTATGTTATAATTTAACAATTTGGTCTAGTTTCATTTTTTAGTTGTTAATTATCCTGATCATCATTTATTTTTTTCTACAAAAATAATAATAATAATAGTAGTAGGTTAAATGGTAAATTTGGTCATGGTTTAGAAAAAGTTAGATTAGTCCCTATGATTTGATAATATCTTCATCAATAGTTCCTACGGTGGGGATTATGGGAATTATTTATGAGAATGTGCTCAAATTATATAGACTATTTTTGAGTTTTATCAAATCATAATGATTAAATCCTAAACTTTTTCAAAATTATAGGGACCAAGTATGTAATTAAAAAAAAAAAATAGATTATTATTTGGTGAGTCAATTGATACTAGAAAAATTTTAAATGAATTGAACTTTTTTTTTTCTCTCTTAAAAAAATTGAATAAATGTAAAAAAGGTTTTGAAAAAATAAATTACTGAAATAAACCCTAACCTAGTTATTCTCTTATTTTAGTTGTTAGTAACTAAATTCATATTTGTTATCATCAAAACATTAATAAATTAATTAATTTGTGCAAAACTTAACAATTTTTAATAGTTTATATTGGGGGTGGAACATTTCTTAACTAAGCATATTCCCTTGACTTAATCCCAAAGTTTCTTTTTGCCTATAAATTCAGTTGAATGTTTACAAATTAAACCCATTTATATGGTTGTGTTGTCCCTAGCTTTCTGCTTGTTCTTAGCAAAATTTTGTTGTTGAAATTAAAAGTTACAAACTCCATTATTTTAGCAATCTTATCCAAATCCTCTTCAACATTTTTGTATTACACATATCAATAGCCCATGTAGTTTTTATCTATGAGTTGAATTAATTTTCATTTTAATCTTTACAACTCAAAAGATATTGTTTTCCTTTTTACTTGCAAACCCCAATAGTAATTTAACCCAAATTGAGAAAAGAATGCTATTAAACACTATAGATTGATTGTTGGAGTGATCGCCAAAAGTGATGGTTACTAAAATTGGGCTTCGGAGTTGAAATGGCCAATAGTCTAACAAAATGAGTAGTTAAAATAGTAGTTCTCATGGTCTTAAAAATGTTCCTAAGTGGTTATAAATTTTAAAGATTGAAATATCATTTTGGCCTTTGTAGTTTGTTTGTTGGGTTTTGAGATTTATATATTTTCAAATATTTAATGTTAATTCAGGTATTTCCAATACATTTTCAAAGTTGCTTTTTATCGAAATTATTTAAATAACCTTAATAATTTCCATGGAAAGAAAATATATTTTGTGAAAATTAATTTTTCTAAACTTACAGTTGCTAATAGAGACTAAATTTTTGTTTTTTAACAATAAATTAAATGCTTAGACTAGTTTTAAAATATATTAAAAATATATGTACTAAAGTTAAAGACATTTTTGAAACTACATGGATGAAATAGAACATAATTAATTATATTTTAACCCATTTTAAACTATAAAATTAAAATTTTACGTACTCATCCTCAAAAAAAGGCTAAGTCTATCTCTTCAAAATAATAATAATAATAATAATAATAATAATAATACAAAGCTTAAGCTTAATAATAATAATAAAATAATCTCAATTGTTTTCTATCAAATTAATACAAATACACATTCGTTGTATTTGTATATAAGCAGCAAAAAAGACTTAAAATTCACTTTCCAGAATGATAGCAGGACTTCATCAACAAAGCAAATGATACCAATATAGATGATATTAGGAAGAAACTGAGCAGAAATTGAAAGTTAGTTGTATTTTAATGACGATTTGTAGAAGACAAACCAATTGTGGAACATGGATTTAAGAAGATTTCAA